>JAJOZX010000743.1:590000-1195000 GCA_023014485.1 Bathynomus jamesi | reverse complement strand
ATAAAACCTACCCGCTACTAAGGACAAAACAGATATCGAGGTAAACTAGTACATCATACTTACGGCTACTTAGACGAGTGGTCATACCAAAATATACCATTACATTTATAGCCAGTTGTGTAGTGATTTTTGAAACGTCTTTACAATTACTTCTACTTTTCGCCTTCTGTTCATTATTTGCCTTTTCTTACTATTATCACTCGTTTTCTCTGTCTTTATACGGACGCAAGCAGACGGGTAGCTGGATAGCGTGGTTCTCCATAAAAATTTCGAACAATGAAGGGACCGGGAATAAATTACACACTACAGGGTGTACATAAAGTCGGGATCTATTTTTGTGAAATAATTATTTTTTTCTATTTTTCTTTTCAGAAGCCCTTAGAATGAATACAGGAGAGCGTGTGGCAATAGTAATTTGGCGAATCGAGGGAAAGAAATACAATGACATCAGAGAGAAGTTTAGATGGAGATTTCATAAGCCGGGGCCAATAGACAAGACAATACGAAAATTGGTGAACACATTTAAACGAACGGGATCTGTAAATGATGAAGCAAGATCAGGACGACCGTGTATGTCAGATCTTACCGTGAATGCAGTACGCGGAATTATCACTGAGGAGCCACGTACGTCCGTTCGTGCTGCATCACACAGACTCGGCCTCCCGACGTCAACTGTGCACAAAATTCTGAAAGTTAATTTGCAGAAGAAAAGCTATCATTTGCAGGTTTTACATGATTTACATGAGGAAGATTTCCCTCGACGAAGTGCTGTGTGTGCTGATCTCGTAGAACAAATCTGGAGTGATAATTTAATGGACAACATTCTCTTTAGTGATGAAGCCACTTTCCATACGTGTGGAAAAGTAAATCGCCATAACTGTCGAATTTGGGCAGATGAAAGACCGAATGATTTC
Source organism: Bathynomus jamesi (assembly GCA_023014485.1). Classification (NCBI taxonomy): domain Eukaryota; kingdom Metazoa; phylum Arthropoda; class Malacostraca; order Isopoda; family Cirolanidae; genus Bathynomus; species Bathynomus jamesi. The sequence goes on along the minus strand of JAJOZX010000743.1, from coordinate 1,194,086 downwards.
GCCCAAAATTGGGAAAGAGACTCACCTAAAGTTAATGTCTGGATGGGTTTAACAAAATCTAAGGTTTATGGTCCTTTTTTCTTTGCTGAAGCTACAGTTACGGGGCTTATTTATCTGGACATGTTGCAGCAATTCCTTGAACTTCAGCTGATTGGGGATAGGATTGTTAGTACCGTCGTCTATCAACATGATGGTGCTCCTTGTCACTATGCCAAAATTGTTCAGGATTATCTAAATCAGTGGTTCCCAACCGATTTTGGGCCATGCCCCACCTAAGCATTTCTAAAACCCTGATGCCCCCCCCTGTGATATTTAATTTTTGTTATTCAAAATTTTACTGTTATTCACGTGAAGGAAGCTTAAAAGGCCATTAACTTGGTCTCTAAACAAGCTTCCAAAGAACATGGCATCCATGAAAGAGAAAAATAAAAAACGAAAGGACAGCTAAATAAATAAAGTTTCCAAACATATAATAGAGAACTGGAATGCAGAAATAGAAAATATTTGAATGAAAAGTTATTCTGTAATACTTTGATCATTTTAATTATTGAACTAATAATAATGAAAAATAAAATTTGAGCTCACCTAAAAATGTCTGTTAGTGAGATCCTTGTGCGTCATGTCTGCTACAGAGAGATTTTATATCAGGCACCAATTTAGTCAGCTTAAGTCTCAAGTCTCCTCGTTTAGTGATATCCAGTCGATTTCTTTTCTTCAATAACAAATCATTTACAGCACTAAAGCCACATTCAGCTAAATATGAAGATGGGAAGGGTAACAACAATTTTCTTGCAAAGTTGGTTGAATGTGGGTATTTAGTTTCTGTCTCATCACAAAGCCATGCCATCACCCCTTTTATATTGAATAAAGTTTTAACTGACTCATCATTTTGCATTTCCGAGAGTTCTTCTTGGTACTGCATCGAAACATCAGATATATCCACTAGCATTGGCTGCATCACCCATGTTGGAAAATCAATTTGTTTAAATCAGAAAATATTTCTTTAAAATCAGAGGCCATTATTTTCAGATGATCCACAATGACAAGTACAGCAGCATCAGTCACCTTACATTTTTTTAGCCAATGAAACTGGTCAAAAATTTTGTGAGAAATGTTTTTTGACATACCTCGATAAATGTAACGAAGCCAAATATCTTCGTCTTTGCATCTACAAGAGTTTTGTTTGATCCTTGAAGTTGTTTATTCAACATATTCAGTTTTTCAAAATATCTGTTAAATAACTCACAAATGCTTTACCATCAACGGTTAGCAGGTGCTTCATTTCAGGCTTGTCACTTAAAAAGTCACTAAGAACATCAAATAGGTCCATGAATCTTTTCAAGCAATTCCCCTTTGAGAGCCACCTTACCTCAGTGTGAAGTAAAAGTTTCACATAGTCTGCATTTTCATTTTCACAAAATTGCTTGAAGAGACGCTCACATTTTGCATTAGCTTTGATAGCATTGATACATTTTATAACTGAGCGTAGTACCTCATTAAGAACAGGAGTAATATTTTTGGACACTAAGTTCTCTCTATGAATAACACAGTGCACAAGAAGCATTCTGGATTCTCATCTTTCATCAATTTTAAGCAGCCTTTTTTCTTGCCCATCATAACAGGAGCACCATCTGCAGCACAAGATGTTATGTTTTCTATTGGTATATTATTGACGTGTAAGTGATTGTTTAGCTTACCATATATATCAGCGGCGGAAGTGGTGGTTTCTAATGATTTACAGAATACCATTTCTTCAGCAAATTCACCTTTATCATATATCTTGCATATGCTAACAATACGACCTCACTGTCTCTCAGAGTTGATTCATCCATTTGTAGTGAGAAATATCTTGATTTCAGCTTTTCAACAAGTTGTGTTTCAATATCTTCACTCATTTCATCTATTCTTCTACTAACAGTATTGTTACTGAGTGGCATGGCTTTAACAGCGTTGTCATCTTTTTCCAGGACTGTTTTAAGAAATGTTGATATTGATGGTTTAATTAAATCCTCTCCTATAGTATGATTTTTTCCACATTTAGCAATGAGTAAAGAAATTTCATAACTAGCCTCAAGAGTACGACTGACGCTAACAGTTTGTGTAAACAGAGACTTTATTGTTGATCTTTTTGCAAACTTCTCCTTTAAAGACTTAAAGTAATTTAAATCTGAATTTACATACGCACTATGTTTCGCCTTCAAATGCAACTCAAGACGACTGGTTTCATTGATTCGTTGGTCAAGCATTGTTGGCATAAGAGGCAGAAAGGTGACCGGTCATCATGGATAGCGGGTATGAATCCAAATTTTAAATATTCCTCTGAATATTGACGAACTTTTTTTTACTTGCACTACTCATTTTATGCATAGGGTTTGTGACTGAAATAAATAAAATTATAAATTAATTAAAGAAGTATCCAGAACAAAAATTTCTGAATGAGGAATATAAATGTCAACGAAAACGAATTATTATAGAAACAGTCCAGTGTTTGGCGTACTGGTATAAATGCAAGATACTGCTAATTTACATAATTGCTGAGTTCGATTAATATATAAAGAAATAAAAATAAAAATATATTCCTTTTCTTTGTTTGCCAAATTGTAATATATCACATTAATTCACACATAAGTCACATATTATTATGAAAAAATTCAGAACAACACGGTATTATGGTGGACACACGGCCAAACGTAAACACACTAAGAAGCAAACTGAATGCTCACACACGCTGATTGGCCGAGAAAACATTGGCTCATCCGGCGACATGCGTCCCGTCCTCTCCTTGGTCGACCGAGACACGCGAGTGTGGGGAGACGGGAAATACTTTGTGTACCAATTACACATATACATACATACACACAAATATTTTTATGTATACATACTATATATGCACCGTATGCATTAACACGCACACTCACTCACACAGACTCACTATAAAACAATTCACTGTTAATAATTCATTCTCGGATTGCCCGTAGTCTTTGGTATAGTAAGCCGAAGGGTGCACGTCCTACGCATGCCCCACCAAAATATTACCATGCCCCACCGGTGGGGCCTGCGCCCCACGTTGGGAATGACGGATCTAAATGGACGTTTTCCAAATCGCTGGATCGGACGCGGAAGCAACAGACCTTGGCCAGTGAGATCACCAGATTTAACCCCTTTAGATTTCTTTGCATGGGGCTTTATCAAATCGCACGTCTATCAGACGAAGATTACGAGTCTTGAAAACTTACGTACACGTATACGAACTGCTGCAGATAACATAACCCCGCAAATGCTCCAGAATGTGTTTAGAAATGCTGCGGAACGATTTGAGCTGTGCAGGGATACTGATGGGCGTCACGTCGAATCCTACTCTTAATTATTTAATAAATGTTACCACTTTAGCATTTTATGATTGAATTCCATATAATTTCCAAGTGCTTCACAAAAATAGATCCTGACTTTATGTACACCCTGTATTATTACTATATACCAACTTTTTTATTTACGCAGAAACAATTGAACAAACGGAATAAAGCGAGTGCAGACCCATCGTTAACCTTTTATCGCTGAAAGAGACAATTAAATATTTTTAATTCACAATAACATACTAATAACGAAAACCACCTATCTAGGACACACCCGTCCGAGGACTGAATTGGGGCATCCTTCTTTCTCTCGACCCACTTCAGGTGTTGCCAACTAGTATTTTATATTCTTAATTTCAAACAAAACATTTTCTTATTTATGTACAAACCATCATTAAATTTCTTATTAAACATTATTATCTTCGTTATTAAACAAAACATTATTAAATTCCTATAAACAAAACATTAAATTCTTATTAGACATTATTATCTTCCTTATTAAAAAATACCAATACACGACGCTCGCATCACTCCCTTGAAAATAAATTTTCACGAGGAAAACTTATTTATTTAATTTATTTTCTTTCAAACAAATTTATTTATTTATTCGACAAATTTATTAATTTTCTGTTTATTTTTTGTTTTTTTCTCAACTTTAACAATTTCAAAGTTAAAAGACAAGAAATCATTTCAATGACAAATTCCACACATTAGGTATTTTGTATCATTTTATAAAAATCGAAAGAAAAATTTATAATTTACACAATATTTGCATAAAATAACATTTCACACTAATAATCATATGTAAAAGGGTGTCAGGAAATGATTGCCCCCCCTGTACAGAAGAAACTGAAAGGAATAGAAAAAAACAGACAAAACCACGCGAAAGAGCGTTTAATTTTGAATAAAAAACACTTGTATTAATATCGGGTGTTGCTCCCATTTGCAGCTCTGACGGCCATTAATCGACGGGGGTATGATCCCAGAAGTGTCTCAAAGAGATCGGTATCATGACTCATTTCTTCAAGGACTTCGTTGATCTTTGCAGTCATAATTTCTGTTGAATACCGATTCTGAATGGGTTGTTCCAGCATTAAGGGCTCCACCCGATCCTTCATGATGGATCCGACATGTTCACAGACATTAAGATCGGGAGAATTGCCAGGCCATTCATTATTTCCGAAAAAATCAATGTTATTGTCCTTAAGCAGTTGTTGAGTCGCAAGTGCTTTCATACAGGGGGCTTTGTCGTGAAGAAAGGTTGCCTGTTCAACATCCAAAACACACTCGGGGTCTTTCAAAAACGGAATTACATGTTGGGCTAAAATTACATTTCGAAAATAAGGCCCATCCCAACTGGTTCCTCTTGGTTGATAACCCAGATGAGCTTCCGAATAGAGAACATAATGAAAACACCCACACATGCTGGATTTTTTATTATTTCTCGATACTTCTGGTCGTCTGGGACTTCATCAGGAGTTGTTGCCCAAACCCGATCATTCTGAAAATTTGGTTTTCTGGAGACATAAACGAAGAATTCATCGCTGACACACCAAGTGAAGGAAATCGTCTTCCGTCCATTCCTCAAGATAATCACAAAACCATAGCCGATCTTCAATATTAAGATCACTCTTCCGTGGCTTAGCTATTTCATGCCAAGCACTCAAGCCTTGGCGAACTCGAAATTGATGCACAAGTTGCCGATTGACTATCTTACCACGACGGATAAGTATCTCTTTCGCTACCTCAGAGCAGCTCTTCTTTCGGCGCCGTGATGCAGCAAGCACAATGTCTTTCGATTCTTGAGATAATTTCTCCGGTCTTCCTCCTCGAAATTCTGTTTCACAATCTTCACGATTCTTATTCCAATTCCTTTTGACAAAGTCTTCTGATCTTTTTAATCTCTCAGCCACCCAGTGTCGAGTTATGAAAGTTGCACCAGCTTCCTTTGTTTCACGAAATGTGACAGCTCGAATGCGGTCAAGAACTCGCTTTTTCTCTGAATCGTTCAAAATAGATGATGCCATGGTTTCTGTGGGGAAAAAATGGTAAGAATTAAAATCACAGGAATAGAATATAATGGTTTTTATTCAGATTTTAACGCTCTTCAAGTGGTCTCGCCGGTTTTTTATCTTTCTCTTCTAGTTTTTGCTCTACAGGGGGGGGGGGGCAATCATTTCCTGATACCCGTACGTACAACATGTAACAAAGTTGCTACGTGAAAAATGTAGGATAATTTTCTCAAAACTGATGACAACAAATTTCAAGTTCACAATCTATTCCAGCAATTACTCATCAAAGATCGCTTTACATTCGAAACAAATATTCATATACTGTAGTTACATAGTTACTATTAGGGCAACATAGAAAGAACAAGAAAATGTTTATAAAACATACTGACCATAGCGCACATACTATTACACAAAACAAAACAAAACACGAAAACAAATTGTGCAATAATCGCACCCTTTCACTTATAATTTCATTAAATAATAATTAATCGGTGTACATTAATTTCTGGACGTTGTTTAGATAATATTCCACTGTCATTGTGTATATCGAACGCTGACAACGGACTTCTTAAATTTTCAATTGCATTTCTTCTGCTCACTTCGCTAGAATGCAAGGGAATGCATCACTATGAAACAAATCAGCACGCTTGAGGTTCCGCTCTCCAAAAAATGGCGAAAAAGAAGTCTAATCCAGATAAAATCAGGGGACGGAGATATACTGAAAGTGGAACCACGCACCGGAATTGAAGAATTTACAATTCTAGAAGTCGACGAAGAAACTAGCCTCTCTCATCTCAACTGTTTTCGATAAACGCTGCTCCTCTGTTACGTCTAACTGAAAGGCTCCCTACATGGCATTAATCAAATGATCACTTGGCCGAAAGTGGTTTCACAACGAGCCTCCTGTGCGCCTGTATGGAGAGTAAATCCTTAAACACTCGTTCAAACGTGGTTTGTCTACCGAATAATAAGACGCACATTCAGCCAAGCATCAGATGGTGGGAACAAGACTGTCCGAAAATACCAGTAGACCAAATTCGATCGAAACTGTCCTGCACTGAAATCGCTGCGCATTCAGTTTTGTCTCTCCCCCCCTCTCTCTCTCCCCCCTCTCTCTCTCCCCCCCCCTCTCTCTCTCTCTCTCCCTCTCTCTCAGTTTCTCCCTAGAGTGTTGCAGGAGGTGCGCGACCAGGTGGCTCCCCACCTGGCTACAGTCTTCAACAAATCGTTGGAGACGGGCCAGGTGCCTGGTGACTGGAGAGAAGCCAACGTGACCCCTATCTTTAAGAAAAGAGATCACGAAAGTCCAGGGAACTATCGTCCCATTAGTCACACTTCAGTTGTAGGTAAATTATTAAAGGGGATAATAGCGGATAGGATCGTTCACCATTTGGATTCCTACAAGCTGCTTGGGGACTCCCAACATGGGTTTAGACGGCATAGGTCGTGTCTCACCAACTTGCTCGAGTTTTTCCACGTCACGTTGAGTGAGTATAAAAGTAGGGCGATTGATATACTTTATCTCGACTTTCAGAAAGCCTTTCATAAGGTACCTCACCGCCAGCTAATGGCCAAAGTGCGCGCGCTTGGTATTGGTGGGGAAGTAGGTATGTGGATTGAACACTGGCTGAAGAATAGGCAGCAGAGGGTTGTAATTAAAGGGGCTAGTTCGAGTTGGGCCTCGGTCACTAACGGGGTTCCTCAGGGCTCCGTTTTGGGGCCATTGTTGTTTATCATTTACATAAATGATATCGACGGTGGCATCGTCAGTAGAATCGCCAAATTCGCTGATGAGACAAAGCTTGGAGCCACTGTTGGGACGCCCGAGGCGATAGAGGAACTGCGTGCGAACCTAGGTAGGATAGGAGAGTGGTCCGAAAAGTGGCAAATGCCTTTTAACTTGGGTAAGTGCAAGGTGATGCACATTGGCTACGCCAATCCCAAGTCGGACTACTCGATGTTGGGAAGTAATATCGAGGCGACTAATTTGGAAAAGGACTTGGGTGTGCTAATTAGAAGCGACCTTAAGTTTACGAAACAGTGCGTAGAGGTGGAAAAGAAAGCCTAGAAGTTGTTGGGTTATATCAGGAGGCAATTTCGATTTCGGAACAAGGAGATTGTGCTCTCTCTGTACAATTCCCTGCTTCGGCCGCACCTAGAGTATGCTGTGCAGTTCTGGTCGCCCACCCTCAGGAAAGATATTGAGAGGCTGGAGCGAGTGCAGGCGAGGGCCACAAAGTTAATCCCTTCCGTTAGGCATATGGGCTACAATCGACGCTTACGCGCCCTGAACTTGTTTTCGCTGGAATCTCGGAGCCTGCGCGGTCAACTCATCGAGGTTTTCAAGCTCTTACGCGTGTTCAACGATGTCGATTTTAGAAGCATGTTTAGTTTAAATGATAACCCAACTCGCAACAATGGTTGGAAGTTGGATTTGAAACGGTTTAGGACTAGTGTGTGTGGGAATTACTTTACGTATAAGATCTGTGACACGTGGAACAGGTTACCTTCAGAAGTTGTGAACAGTTCCTCTGTGGATCTGTTCAAGAAAAGGTTAGACCAAATCTTGCACAATATTTGAGGGTGTAGAAAATTTTCCCTGGCACCCGTCGTCATTGGTACCTCCTCGGTATGGGCCGCAAGGCCTTTTGAGGTACTTCTTTTCCTTGCAACTCATTGTAACTCCTTATAACTCTCTCTCTCGTCTCATCTCAACGATCATCGATCACCTTATTCGGGTCAACTAAACGCAATGGGTGGAATTCGGATTCAACTTAGTTCCTTCTAAACCGAACCTCTCGAAATTTAAAAAAAAAATATCTAAACGTTTGTACTGATACTGATTATCGCTTCTTATATTTAATTTACAAAATTTCTCAACACTTCACTTCGAAACAATAACTAATTTGCTCTGGCCAAATTTAAGGAAAAATATGACAAAGTTACAGAATTTCGCAAAACTTTAATCACGGCCTAGCTCCCAATAAGGTCACTTATGGCAGATACATTGGAGAAGATAATAATAAATCATCAAACACAACGAAACAATATTGCACAGTATATGTTTATGAATGCGCCCATACATAGTAACCGTTATTATAATTATAAAAAATATATCATTATTCACACTACCTTCAGAAACTACACCGACACATTTAAATACAAAAGACAAAAATGAAAACCAGAAACTTCGTCATCAACTCACGACAACAATAAATCAACTAACACTTTGTGGGAAGCTGACATAGATACCACAAAAACGTTACTTGCAATCTAAAAATGCTGCATTTCTGTCAACAATCAATCTAGAGCTCCAACTGCACGAGTAAACCCCAATACTGTTTAAAAAATAACAGTTTCCAAAACAGAATCATTAAATAACAAAAATTTAAATATTAACACCTAAAATTAATTTAATACACTAATTTCAACCTGAAACGCTAAATTTCACAGGGAGAAAACTCATAATGTACAAAATTATATCTGAGAGACAAATCTCTTCCTCAACACGAAACCCAGCATAGTTTGTAGATCACAGTAATTCCAGTAATTTATCGTTTCCAAGTTAAACTAAATACAAATTTTCATCGTTTTTATAAATAAGAAAAGATATTATGAACCCAAAAATACAGCGCAACCATGCTACGTAACCAAAAATTAACATAATTCATGGCATTATGAAACGAATGTTCACTTTTCGTAAGGAAATCTCTATAGAAATATTCCTAACCGAACTGAACTGCATTACCTAATGAAATAAGTTTGAAATATTTTCTATACAAACGTGCAAACGTAAAAAAAAAACCATTTTTCTCTATTTATACCTATAATTAAAATTTTAAGGAAAAACATTTCTTATCACAGTAAAATATAATTTCAGAATAAAAAATATTAGATCACCTGAACATCAGGGCCCCCAGCCTTCTTTAGTTAGCCTTATAAGGCTAACTAACGAAAATATCACGACCTAACGAAACCAATCGTTAGGTCAACTGTACGCCCTTGACGATTGGTTAGGTTAGTTCGTGATATTTTCGTTAGTTAGCCTTATAAAGCTAAATAAAGAAAGCTGGGGGCCCTGATCTTCAGGTGATCCAAAAAGTTTAATCAACCAGCCTATCTATACAAAATATCATCTGGAATTTTCATTAAAACTCATGAAAGAACGACAAAATAGACAACAAAAAGTCAGCCTACAGTAGTATGCCTGCAAAATGGTAGAGTGCATATGTAATTGCAATGTTGATCAAATGAGTGCCAGTGCCACCCACCCCATCCCACTTGTTGCAAGGTGCCAACCTCCACAACTAGGGTGCCAAAAAAGGGGGTAATCCCCCAGCAAGCTGGGGGGGGGGTAATCCCCCAGCAAGCTGGGGGGGGGGGGTGTCCACCTAACCTCTTTGGGGGAGAAGTGGGGACGGCCTCACCCCAAAAGGGGTATACCTAACCTAAGAGAGAAAGAGAGAGACAGCGGAAGACAGTGCATCCTGCACCTGGAAGATACAGATGCATAATGGGAACTCAGGGTAGCATCACTTGGCTTAGAACTCGAAATCCGACAGTTGGCTTAATCAGCCAGTTGGCACACACAAACGCAAATACACTCTCCGACTATATATACGCCCATCGATCCCCTACTATTACTCACACACACACACACACACACACACACACACACACATATATATACAGGGTGTCCCATAAGTCCGGCATCATGGGAAAAATAATAAAAAAAGGCAAAAGAAAAGCTTTTATTTGCAGAACGTGCTCAATATCTCCACCATTGTTTTCACTACACAAATTCAGACGTGATACCCAGTCAGCAAGCACACGGTGAATGATGTCAGGAGTAATGGTGTTACATGCCCCAATAATGCACTGCTGCAAATGTTCAACACTCGAGATAAAAATCTAGTGGCGTAAGATCCGGGCTTCTAGCTGGCCATTCCACAGGTCCTCGACGTCCTATCCAATGACCAGGGAATTGTTGGTACAGGTATTCCCTTACTTAGGTGCTGTAATGTGCAGGAGCGCCGTCTTGCTGGAACCATGCTTGGAAATTTCCTTCTTCGTTCAAGACACTGGGAAATGCTTCTTCTTTGAGCATACGTAGGTAGGTGCCTCCAGTGACATGTTCATCGAAGAAGAGGGGGCCTATGATGTGATCCTTCCAAATGCCACACCATACCATCACCCGAGATGCACCTTGCTCCTTTGAAGAGGTATACCAGTGAGGGTTGTTTTGAGACCAGTAGCGGGTGTTCTGTCGATTTACCTCACCATTTCCATAGAAAACAGCCTCGTCACTGAACAGAATGGTGGACGGGAAATTGGCATCCCGAGCATAAATTATGGTTTGTAGAAAAAGACAAATATGAATTTCTCCTATGACGCCGGACTTATAGGACACCCTGTATATATATATAAACTTGGTTGAATGGTTTGTTCTTAGGGAAACGTAGTTTAGCGAGGAAAAGGAGGACGAAAAGATGATACATGCTTGTAAAAGCCGTGACTAAGGTGGGTTTGGTAAGGTGGTAGTAAGCTATATTTAGACGATTGGTTGTTGTGGTGGTGGTTGTGTATTTTTTGTGGTGGTTATGCTCGTATATATTTTGCTATTGTGTTTTACACGCAGCTGTTATATATATATATATATATATATATATTATATATATATATTATATATATAATATATATATATAATATATATATATTATATGTAATAATATATATGTATACTTACTTACCAGCTCATGGTAGACCAACAAGGTCTCTAAATACGACCGAATTAATAGACAAAGCTATTAAGCATAAACAAATACGCACAAATGGAAACCTTTTTTTTATCTGCATGCACACCATTTCATCATTCAGCTCAGTGTCGCACAAATCGAATAATTTTTAAAGATTTATATTTCCCTTTCCACGTGACATGTGCAAGAGAAATGAAAGGCAATACATGCCGCAAGTATTACTGAAGTATCCTTGGAATCGGTAAAGATTCCAGACAATTTCGGGATACGCAGCTGTTCGAGAAATTTTACAATAACGGTGTCACTCCAGGGATGAGTCCCCAGTAAATTAAAATAGTACATTCTTTCCCTATTTTTAAAGAGATGGCCAACCAATGAATCCCTTCGCCACCAACAATGTCCGTGTTGACAATAAGACTACACGAATCTCTCGTAGTTGGCAATTTCAATGTTTCATTCTTCGGAAACACACCGATAAATTTGTAGCGTGTGATTCGGTCACGATTCATTACTCTCTGAAGTGTATTCGCATCCATTTTAAAAGTCAGTGACCAAGTTCATGAAGCGGTCAATTTCTATTAGAGCTTCTGACTCGAGGTATATTAGTACACTAATAGGAGCGTCTATAGGTTGGCGAATTTCAATCTAACTGAGATGTTTCCATTCTGTTGTGGACTTAATTGTGTATTTACACGAGCAGATAAGTCGGGTGTAATATCAAACGGGTAAAGGTTAAATTGATCGATGAATTCTTTCTGCGTTACCCCAATCCCGAGCTCATCACAAGCACCTGCAATATGGGCCAGATTACTATAAGCTCTCGCGCAAAGCGGGAACACAGCATCTGATGAGTAGTCCGTATCCATAGTCCCACACAACGCAACGCCATTGACGTATAGAGTCATATTTTTAAGGTCAAAATTCTCGAATTTAAAGGCGTTCTTTTTATATTTTCCATTCGTCGAAGCGTGATCCTGCATTCCATTTAATAACCTTTTAGGTAGAACTCCCAGGGCCACGTTTTCTAGCTGCTTCGAGGCCAACCAGGCAGGCAGCGTGTATAATTTGATCTGTACTCTGTTAATTGGGTATTTACTGTTGCGTGTATTAAATTTTTTTCAATTTCTAATTGTTTTGCAGAGCTTATTTTCACTCGACGGACGTGGAGATATGTTTCCATAATGTGAATCACAACGGGTTTTGCGCCCTTTTCTTGATCAGGCCCCAGATTTATGCAGATCTCAGGATTCGTGCAGGTGAGCTTCAACTTCATATCCACTCCATTCATAAGCAGTTTCTCCTGGAATGTGAAGTCGGTATTCAGACGTCCAAAACATTCGTATATCTTCTTTTTAGAATTTTTAAATTTATCCTTTATATTACTTTCGTCTGAAGTCTGTTAACAGCCCTCGGCAATTAAAAAGATATCCTTCGCTTCTTTTGAAAGGTTGAGGACATTTTCCAGATTGGCTCATAGGTGAAAATAACCTGTTCCTGTCGAAATGTTGACCTGGTTTAAATACACCTCACACTGACTGAATATGAAGTGTAGAAAGTTGGTTTCAGGGTATACAGAATAATTATCATCGTAGTCCGTTCCATCTGAATGGGCTATACGTAGTTTAGCTTACACGTGAATGCAGCTTGGAGCAAAAAAGTATGGACCTGAACTGGGTATCACGAATTCTATACGGGCACTCGGTGAACTAATTGTGTTTAATGGGTTAATTGTAATAAAGTCACTGTTCTCAATAGAAACATGTGTTGGTGGCATATGAAAGAGGGACAGCTCCGATTTACAACATTGTGAGCTACATGGATGGACGAAGCGTGCCATGACGAGCCAGAAATAGTGCAACCTCTCGACAAGTAGTAATCAGTCTATGATTCGTGAGAGCAATGTCCTCAGCTTATATCAGTTAAAAAAATGATCAACCATAGGTTTCATTCGCTTAGAACACTTCTTTTTTGTCTTTTTACGTTTAACGCCACGTGTTCGTAACCCCTTGTTCTGGAGAGCCCTCATCTTCGTGCCACCACGCATTTTTCTCTTTGCATCTTTCATGACTTCGTCCCGTGTACGTTTTAAATGCTTTTTTAGAGCTTCTTTAGGGTTAGCTCCACCAATTATTTCTTCTACCGTGTTAAAACCTGATTGTAACGCTTTCCTCCAAAGGTATCCGAGCCCCCTCTTCAACAATGGGACAGCCGTGCGTAGTATGGTTGAAAAAATGGAGCCAAGCCCACTCCCACGTTGATATCTCACTCTTCGATATACTGTGAAAGGCTTTCGGGTCATTATAACTGAATGCAACGAAAGTGCAGCTTCACTGTTAAGCTCCCATCACCGAATGGGAAATTTTTTCTCTCAATCGTTCTTATATATATTGAGATATTGGTTAATAGATTAGTCGCAACATTCACATAATGGGACTTGTCATATGTAATGCTCAAGCTCTTCCCTCTATGGCTGGGAATGTGTGCAATGCGCAGCAGACGCGCCTGGGTTTCCTCAACAAATTGATGCCCACGATATTGCTGTAAATATAGCACATGTCTGGGGAAAAGTCATGTTGTGATGTGCCTCGTGAAAGGTATCTCTTTGAAACGCTGCTCCATATCGGCCCTCGGTCATAATTTGGAACAAGCGTCTGTCTTTAATATTTCTATTATCCTCTGATTTTAGGGTGAGAGCATGTGCAGGGGTTTCTTTGTTTACGGTTTCGTATACTAAATCAGCCGTAAGATTTGAGCTTTTTAAACTTCCGTTTAAGTCTCTCACAATATCCTCGGCCGCACCATAATAACCCGGGCCTAGTGTTACTACTGTAGTGTAATACAGGGCCTCGCCACCCCTCATTATCCCTGCCTTTTCACACTCATGACGATCTCTAAGAACCGTCAAAACAGGTTCTTTATAATCAATACTTAAGAAGTTGGTGGATAGCTGAATTTCGCATAACCCCACCTCATACGAAATACGTTCCCATTCAGTGGGCCAATGGAGTTCTGTTACAAAGTTGGCTTGTGTGTTGTTAGGATGTACAGAAAAAGAAGAGGACAGGAGTGTGACATAGAAGTGGTTGGGCGCCATGTTGCATACTATTTAAGCTTCATTATTGCATCAGCTTTTATATAGGTGTTGAAGCTTTCTAGCCGTTTCACCAGGTACATTTTTCTCTTTCCTGAACCTCTGCTGCCTAAAATCTTTTCAATTTTAAACACATTTTTTCCTAAATTAAATGTCTCTGCAACTCCTCGCGGTAAAAGCCTCCTGCGATTTCTTCCCCATTCAAATCTTCAACGTAATGCATCATTATCTCGTCTTTAGGTCTCATAGCCACAACTTTGAAAATCTCACGCGTCCATCCGTGCTCAAATCTCTTCGCGAATTTATTTCGCGAACGCGATAGGCTTATATAATCATTGATTTTGAAACGTGTAGAATGTGGCGGTGCTCTACGAATATCTCTTCTCACCTCACTCTCTGTGTGCGTACCTCTTTCTAAAACCTCGTTAGGTGTTGTCCCAATCGAGGCCAATGATCCCAAAATGTTTATATATCTGTATGTGTTTTTGTGTAAAATAGCGATGCATGCGCTCCTTTATGGTACGTTGAACTCTTTCAGCTGAAGAGGCCTTATGCATAGAATTTCTAGTGTAGTAACTGATATTAAACTCTGCAAACATGTTCTGAAAAGCGCGGCCAATAAATTCTTTCCCCATATCCGTACAAAAATAGCCTGGAACCCTGTTTTCTTTCAACATCAGCGTTTTGGTAGCTTTAGCAACTGTTTCAAGCGATTTATTATTCAGAGGAATTAACCACAAATATCTAGAGAATACATCTATTATGAATAGGATGAAGCGATAGTCATCATTATATACTGAATATCTTTGCATGTCTGTTAAATCCGCTTGCCAAATAGAGTCAATCGAAGACGCTGTTGTCCTGGCTATTTTAAACCTTTTTCTCACCGGCTTATGAAGTGTATAAGCATCCTGCTTCCGCAAAAACCTCTCAACATCTTTTTTCCCTACTCCATCATCGTAAGCACCTCTGTACAGTCTATCAACACTGCCATAGGAGGCTGGGTTAGAAATGTCATAATAGCGCTTTCTTAATATGTTAGTCATTTGCGTATTTTAAAGACACGTGATAGGGTTGGCCGTTGTTATTTGCGGGGTGATGGTGTACTCAGTTGTGACACATGCGAAACTTGCTCCAAGTCTTTTAACCGATTCAGATTTCCTATCAATGTTTTTTGGACATTTATTTGTTGTAGTCTTGCTTTAATATGCTTCCATCCTGTTGGTGAGGTCCTGTCCCACTTTCTCACCAGATTATGGACAATAATCGACGATATTCGAGCCCTGTACCCTTGTTCTTTCAACAATGACCTCGCCTGTATCGGTCCACTTTATAATGGGGTCCTCACTCAATAGATTATAAAGACTTAAGCCTTTATTCCTCAATGTATGTGGGAGACTGCTTTTTAATACATGCTCGATGTGTTGCGTTCCGTTATTCTTTGGTTGGTCATCCCTAACGTCGGGCCCAGGTCCTACGTCGCCATGTTCATTGTTGTCCGCGCTGTGCCTAATAACCACGGGGATCTCTGTCGGCTTCTTATAATCTTCGTACTCATAAAAAAATTTCTGCAGAGCCTCTTGGTACAAGATCCTTTTCTCATTAGGTGACTTTTCACTGTTTAATAGGTCTATTAATTCATTTTCCATTCTTTTAAGCCTACTTTTACGGGGTTCTAGAATCGTTTCTGGAATCTTTGAACTTTGTAATGAAGCATACACCTCGTGCCGAATCACTACCACTTTCTTCATTATATTAATCTAGTCAGTAAAGGTCCCAAAACTGAAAATAAGATGGGGAGGAATGATCCTCCTCTTTGTATAATAATTCGCATTTTCTTCCCCACAGTTTGGCTTTTACGAGCGAGCGTACGTATTATGTTCTTGTAACGACGTAGGCGAACCTTTTGAGTGGATTTCATTGGTACATTACATTTTATAACATTAAGACGGATTTCACAGATGCATTTTAAAAAGTCCGAGTCGATATTTTTAAAAAACATCTGCTGCAATGCCCGGGGCAATCTTTGATAGATTTTTATTAATTCACGGTATTTCTTTAGCCGATTTTTCATTCTGGAATATAGACCGTTTCAAGTTCGTTTGGGAATATATTCGTTCTTAGAAGCACCCTAAACGTGTTTCGCGGGTGAAGGTCACAAAACAAATATCCGTAACGTTGACTTGTAGTTTCTTTATAAATTTCCAAAAACTACTTACGCTGATTCGTGAACATTTGATTGGCTCATACCCCAATTTGTGACGCATCTCTACATTGCGCGAAAAAGACTAGATATTGTGTATTTCACGACATATCGCGCATGTATCTATTTTTGAAAACTAGACTCTGATTGATGAAGAATACGCTTATGTTAAGATGGTGGAAGAACACTCTAAATGTCTCGGCAAACGTTTTATCCATTTCCAACAGGAGATCGTCAATTACAATGACTGTATGTTCATTTCCCTCTAACGAATTAACGTCATATACGCCTTTGTGGAACAAAATATCATCTTAGTACTCGTTGAACACTGACTGGTACGTCGAATAGCAGCATATTACTTTATGCACAAATTTTGAGAACATCTCCCCATTATCTTTAATGATTTTAAGCATAAACACAGATTTATCACATCCTGTAGGGCCAGATATAATACATGTGGACGGGCTTGTAAATTTGAATTTTTCTACAGATTCCATCTCTAACACGTCACACCCCTAAGTGAAACATTTACAAAATGTAATAAAAATTTAAGTGATGTTCCTTATATTCTTGCTTTTCTATTCTTCCACAGAACCGTGAATGACGATGAGGTACAGCACCCCATCATTGATATTACAGACGACCCCGATGACAGTGGAGTTGTGGTTACAGACTCCATCCCCGCTGACGAACCCTCACCAGCGACTCCTCCACCACGTGGCAGTTCAAAACGGAGGCACGATGATGAAGAACCTTCCACGTCAAGTATAAAATGTGTCAGGAGTGCACCGGCTGCTAGATACCCAGTAATAGAGCCCCAGCCCTCTACGTCTTACGACACAACCTCCACGCTAGCTCCCTCCTCAATTAAATTTGTACCCCCCTTATTCCTGTTCAATTCTTGGTACATCCTCCATACCAGCAGCTTCTCGTGCTGTAGAGGAAGGTATAACATTCGAACTGGTGCGCACCGCTAACCCCACCTCGGTCCAGATTAGAAATCAGTACTAGTCAGGGTTGACCCTGGAGCCCTGTATAGCAACGGTGTTGAACACGGACTGCGACGCGTAGTATTGTGGAGTTTGCCCTTCAAAACAGCAACGAACGTGAAGTTAGGACGAGGTTATCCTTCGAGTTTGGGTCAGTTGACGGGGATGTAATGATTTTTGAGTTGTAACATTCAAACGTTTGGCCGATGTAGATGTAGAATATATATTTGGGCGTATAATGCAGGCCTCTCAAAGTAGTACAGCCTTCAATATGGAAAACTTCATGGTAGATATTGATAGAGTATTTCGTGTTGCGGATCATAGTGCCACACCTTATACTCTTAACTTCAATTCTCAGGCTATTTACAGACGGCATATAAACGCCGATCGTGGTTGCTGCTTTATAACAATAGTTTTGGCCCGTATGTTTACTGAACTAAATACACGGACCCAAAAAATTTGGTTGCCTACGGTTGTGCAGCGTGCCCGTAAACTGGCTTCAGATTGCAAGCTTGAGTTTGAGTGTAATATGTGTCCTGAGGAGCTGCGAAGGGTAGAGCAGGAAATGAATGTTCGTATAGTTCTATTTGGAATGGATGATCATCGTAGGACTGTGTATGTTTTTAAAAACTGTGTGCGAGATAGTACAAGACCTCTACTTATTTTGGGATTATCAGGAGCAACGTATCTTCCCATCCGCAATATAAGGGACCTTTACGCGAGTTATGATGAAAGTCATAAATATGGACGGCATCATGATTTGTGTAAGGAATGTCTCGAGTTTGCGGATAATATAGTGAAACATTGTAAAGAATGTCACATGGTTTGTGAGCGGTGTAAAAGCTCCAAATGTGAAAGTCGTGTAGTTGAAGCCGAGAAGAGGGAATGTAATGTGTGTAGACGTGAATTTTTCAATAATAAATGCTTTGAGCTCCGTAAGTCAATTGGTACTTGCGGGAAAATGAGAATCTGTGAATTTGGTATGTTTCATATGATGGATAATAATATAATTGGGGTAAGTTTGAGCATAGAAGCGATGAAATTCACTGTTCTACATGTCATGAAAAATATAGGCGGACGGAGTAAGGCATATATGTTATATGAACGATGCTAAGCCGAAAAATAAACCCTGTATAACCGTGTACTACGATATAGAAACTTACACAAACCCTGACACAAAAGAGGTTATCGCACATCTACTCGTAAGCCAAACTATCTGCGATGAGTGCATGGAAGTCGGGTGTAATGAGTGTCACAAATTTGGTAAACGGAGAAACTTTTTTAAAACGATCGCACACGACAATTTTGTGAAACTTTTTGTGTCCTATATTGTCACGTTAACGGACAAGTTAAAAAAAATGACACACAAAATTTGACACACAGTTCCTTCATAAGGAACTGCTTCAACACGAGTCGTCGGAGATATTTACAGGCGAAATAAACATAAAATGCAAATAAGAGGTAATGTTCAATTTAAAGATACTTTATTATTCACACCAAGTAAACTAGCCAAGTTACCGAAGGTGATGGGCGTAGCCGCTGAAGTTTAAAAAGGGTATTTCCCTTACACTTTCCTCACTAGTGACACTTTAAATTACGTAGGACTACCTCCCCCAAAACAATACTTTAACTACGCCAACATGAGTGATAGCGAGCGTGAAGATTTTGACCGCTACTACAACAGTTTTAATGAAGCTAATCCTTACAACATAGCTGATGAATGTGAGCGTTATTGCGTGAATGATGTGCGCGTGCTTAGAGTATGTTTCCAACCCTTCAGAAGAATATACAAAGACCGTTTCAACTGCGATCCGCTGCAAATCGCAAACACAATCGCATCATTGTGCTTTACTGTGTTCAAGAATAATTTCATGCCTAAAGACACCATAGCCGTCATTCACAGAAACAGCCCTCGCAGTTATGGACACAAGGCTATTTACAGCAGCAGACAGGAGTATACATGAAACACGCCCGCAACACGGGAGAAGTATCCATTAAGGTCACTGGTCGTGTTTTTTGGATTGATCGTCTAAGTGAAGACCGTGCCACTGGTGAGAAAACTGTGTACTCCTTCAACGGTTGCTGGTGGCATGGATGCCCACGTCCCGAGTGTGGAATCGTAGGACATATCCACGGTAGATCTGCCGAAAGTCTTGCATGAACCCGCACCGGCGATCAGCTTATAGGCACCCAGTTCTCTCACAAGATCGTGTGGGAGCATGAGTATGATGCACGGATGGAAACAGATGGAGAGTACCGTGAAGAAATAAACACGGTCAAGCGCTCAATAGTGTTGGATCCTCTCAAATGCGGTGATAGCTTGTTCGGAGGGCGTACAAAACCATTCAAGCTATACTTTCCGCCTAATGAGGGCGTGAAACTCCGTTACTACGACTTCTGTTCTTTATATCCCTACAGGTAAGGGGAACGTTCAATTGGCACAAAATTATAACGAGGTGTGGGATTATGCCAATGCACCCGATAAAGAGGTCATGGAGATCGTGAATGTTGGTAACACGTACATGATAAAGTACAACATCACCGAATTGGCCACAGATACCTCACGTGTACAAACATACCTGTAGCCAGTTTCACAACGGCATATGTAGCATCATGCTTTGGGGACTACTGCACTCTAGTGGGCGGAGGGTGCTGTACGCTGACACAGATAGCGTAATATTCACAGAGAGGGAGGGTGAATGCATGTCGCCTATTGGGGAATTCCTCGGAGAGTTGACTGACGAGATCAAGGATGAGTATGATGATGGTGCATACGCTGACTCCTTTGTATCAACAGGGCCAAAAACTTATGGGGTGCGGGTGAGGGTGGGGGAAAAGCTGAAATTTATTGTGAAGGCGAAGGGCATCACGCTTAACCTGGCGAATTGACGGGTCATTAACTTTGACTCGTTGAAGGAGCTAGTGTGCTTAGAAGATGAGGGTGACCAACCACCCCAACTGACTGTAGGGACCCACAATTTTTGGGCACAGAAACTGGGTGGCGTGAAGGAACTTAGGGGCACAAAGTGTGTCGTAACACCTAAAGAAAACTTTACCAGGTGCCTGACACCTATGATACCGTACCCTTTGGATACCATAGTATTTGAATGTTATATATGTCATTGTTAACGATATGTTTATTTATTATGTATATTTGAATATGTAAATGTTTCAATTAGGGTTTCATTTTCTCCTCCCTTGTGTGTGTGTGTGTGTGTGTGTGTGTATGTACAGGAAAAAGTCCTAAGCTCCGCCTACTCTAAGATCAATCAAATGGTCACGTGACTCCTGCTACTACCTGGGCATATCTTTACTCCTACCTGCTCAGTTGGCCGCTGCAAGCCCTGGATCTAAGACGTATATTTGAAGAATTCTCACGTAAACGAAAAACAGTGATGGCGACCTTTGATATTGCGTGTTCGACGTTTATGAAGTGGTATTCGGTAAAGTCAGAAGATGTAGTGAATACTGAAAGAAGGCCTATCCCTCCCTCCTTTGAGACTTTTAAGGCTACATTGAACCGTGCGAAGCTTCAGAAACAAGATGTTCAAACACTCTACGGATATTCTGGCGAGAGCATTGCCGGATTTCGCGGCATAACCGATGTAATGAACTACGTTGTAGGGCTAAACTGTATAAAAGCGTACATATATGGTGAGGTGAAAGAAACAACGCGTGTAGAAGACAAGCAACGGGTATGGGTAGTGAGTCTTGTTGATGACTGGTGTGACAGGCGGTATTATGTCATGCTGCATCATACCGAGTGCGCGTACCCTGCGGCTGAGAATGTAAACCTTGTCATCATGGAGACGAGTCATTTAGAGACAAGTATCGACTCTTAAGCAAAAAGGATAAATACGTGCACATGTTTCTCTCAAATAGTGCGCCGAATTGTCAGTGTTTATTTTGTGGAAATGAACGTCTAGTGCTCATTCCGATAAAACATTAAAAATGATATTGCTCCATGTATCGGAAAAATTGCCCAGTTTAATGAGTACAAGTACTCGCGTAATTCTTTCTTGCTGGAAGAAACTCGTACACGAAACATTAACGCTTGGTATGACTCACTCCTCCACACCTGTCCCCGTGCCAAACAGCGCACCGGTTGCTCGTAGTCATCTCAGAGCTTGACCTGACTGGTTGTGCACTCTCACAAGAGAATATGATGGAGCTTCCTTTGAGCAGCATTCTCAATTCCGTGTACGACGTGTCCGTGATGAAGTCATTGCGTGTGTTCAGACATAAAACCGGTGCCATTAACTATGACTTGAAGCTTGTAGACAAGCAACCTCTGGTAGACCTAATGTTGTTTATTTAAGTGTTGAGGAGATGAATAGAGTCTTCGTGAGAGTTGAGAAGTGGGGTGAGGATCGTTATAAAATACCTGCCTGTGTAGGTACAAGACGAGAACAGATTAGTGATACCTCCTCATATGCCATTGTTTGTACGTTGTGTATAAATAACGATCAACCATGCATTGATATACGACTGATGTGGAAGAATGTATCTGATAATAACGTTCTTTTTCACACGCGAAACCGCTTCATCCTGGAGAGAATATTTGAAATCGTTGGTTTCCGCAAACTAAAACCTATATTAGACGCACGTGTTACGGATATTGTTTATTTGGATACGGTTCTTGAATACGCATACACCGCTCTGCTCGACGGGTTTATCAAATATAGGAATAAACATGGTGAGAATGGTCTAGACGTAAATGCTTATTTAAAACGTTTAGACTCTTCGAAATATCATGAACTTTGGTACAAAGGACTTGAGTCGCACAGGGCAGAGCGGCTGTCGTTACGACTTGGAAGATTATTTCAACTGCCGCTATGCGTTGTGAAGAAGAGTTCACGATTGAAAAGCTCGGATCGGTAAGAAAAAGCCCTCGATTGGAAAGGAGTGTTTATAAACTTTAACTTAATAATGATGTTGTGGCTAACGACGCACTCTTTGTGCTTGCTTTTGATTGTATTCTGTCCGTGTTTAAAGATAATTTGCCAACCAATTGCAAGGTGGGCACAAAAATAGTATTGAACGATATGAAGGCCCTTTACATCGAGTACAGGCACCCGCACACTTTGAGTGGTGAAATGATGCTAATTCGTAGTTATTGTATAGTACAATAAAACAATGATGTAACTGTAGAGTCGATCACGTGCGAGTATAGTATTTTAGTTAAGCGCGGTAGAAAATAAAGTGTATGTATTTTGATTTTATATAAGTTTTGCTCTTTATATATATATACACTGTATATATACATATACATATATATATATATATATATATATATATGTGTGTATATATATATATATATATATATATAATGGGTATATAGTTTCATCCTGTACTATTATTATTTTTATATAAGTTTTGGTGTTTATATATATAAGTACGTATTTGTCCGTACATATATTAAATGGTTATATAGTTTTATCCTTTACGAATATTATTATTTAAAAATGTATATATATATCCTTCATTTAATGTGTGTGTATTTTGCTGTGTATTATTTTTGAATGTACATTTATTTCCTATATATTTCATTAATTATTTTCCCTTAACTCGTCTAAATAAACAGAATGATGTAATGGTGTTTTATTTATTTCGTTTGGTTGTATATATAAAATATAGGAAGGAATAACTGGGGAGATGGGAAAATATATATATATATATATATATATATATATATATATATACCAAATGGCTGGTTACGCCTTCTAAGCCGACTGACGGTTTTCTAAACCAACTGTCAAGAATATCTTAATAGCGCAATCTGGCAGCTGAAGTTATATATATATACAGGGTGTCCCAATAAAATGCATACACACTTTAACAGCTGATAGCTCAATTGATGTTTCTTTCTTTCCAGGTTAAACCCATTAGAATTAATAATGGCATCAGACTAAGCTTTGAACAAAGGAAATTCATTCTAAAATGCTACTGGAAGTGTGAAAACGCAGTTGAAGTGCAAAGACAGTTTAGGAGGGAGTTTCAAACAGATCCACCAACGCGACTTACCATCACTCGAATTAGAGATAAGTTTGAAGCCGATGGAACTGTTCAGAATGTCCACAAGAAGCGTTCCGGAAGACCACGGACATCGACAAGCCCCACAAAGCAAGAAAGAGTACTGGAAACGTATCACCAAAGTCCAAGAAAATCTGTGCGGCAAGCGAGTCGTGAGGTAGGAATTTCAGAATCGTCTGTCCAACGCATTTTGAAGCGCTGTCAATGGAAAAGTTACATTCCAAGATTAGTCCATGCTATTAATGAAGATGATCCGGACCGAAGAGTGGAGTATTGCGAGTGGTACTTGGCACGATGTGTAGAAGATGCACACTTTCCAACAAAGATTGTGTGGAGTGATGAGGCTAAATTTAAATTAAATGGTTCAATTAACCGCCACAATTGCACCTACTGGGGACCTGAGAATCCGCATGTTATGGTGGAACATCATGTTAATTTACCAGGAGTTACAGTGTGGTGCGGCTTATCATCAAGAGGATTAATTGGACCACTCTTCTTTGACGCTACTGTGACTGGTGATGTTTGCGATTCCATTGCTTCGCGTTATCAGCAGTGCCTGGATCAGAACGGACGTCAGTTTGAAAACAGGCGTTGACAAAACAATTAAATAATGTCTGTAGATTCTATTACATTTTGAAAATGAAATGTATTTTAATAAACACTGCCTTTATAATTATTTAAAGTGTGTATACATTTTATTGGGACACCCTGTATATATAATATATATATATATATATATATATATGTATATACTGTACATCTGCGTTCTAAGTTTTCTAAGCCAACTGGCGGATTAAGCTAATTGGCGGATTTCGAGTTCTATGCCATGTGATGCTACCGTGAGCTCCCATTATGCGTCTGCATCTTGCAGACGATGGATGCTCTCTCTCTCTCTCTCTCTCTCTCTCTCTCTCTCTCTCTCTCTCAGGTTAGGTATACCCCTTTGGGGATGAGGCCGTCCTCACTTCTCCCCCAAAGAGGTTAGGTGGACACCCTCCAGCTTGCTGGGGAATTCCCCCATTTTTTTTGGCACCCTAGTAGTTCGCACTGGGGAGTGGTGTTGGCACCTTGCAACAAGGGGGTGAGGGTGGCAGTGGCACTCATTTGATCAACATTGCAAGTGCATGCAGTCTACCATTTTTCGGGCATACTACTGCCTACCTATAAAATAAATTGAATATATAAAAAAAAAGAAAAGGAAATTTCAAAGAACCAAATTAATTTATCAAAAGACTTGTCTAAAATAATTCTTGTATTTTGAATGAACAAGGTAAATTTTTTATAACAAATTTAGCTCACTTTAGAACTCACACACAATTTACATCCGGCCATCAAAATAAGCTCAATTAGTTCGAATTGGCGCAGTATAAATTAGCGTTTTTAAACATTATTTTTCGACTTGGAACAAACATCTTAAGATTACTCTTATCTACCTTAAGGCTGCCATACACTATCCAATTTTTCTTCATACTTCAAACTTCAAACATAAGTTGACAAGTTTATTAGATCGTTAGTCGGGCATTCAAGCTCAAACTCCAAACATAAGTTTGATTTGAAGCAAGTCCATTTTGCTCAGAAAAATTTGGCCGGAGCTAAATAGAATGATAGACAAGTTGTATCGTGTGTGTCCAAACATCAAACTTGTTTCATTTGTAAGCAGCCACAGTGTCGTTGGGTTGTTTAGCAAATTGTTATGTAGAGAGTTTATTGTAGAATTCATTAAAATTTATAAAGTAAATCCATGTTTATGGAAGATATGAAGTAAAGATTACTTTAATAAACATATGAAAAACCTCGCTTACAATAAATTGTTTGAGAAATATAAAGAAGTGGATAAAAACACAACCAAAGAAACAGTGGCAAAAAGAATAAACTCTATGAGAACAGTATTTCGCAAAGAAATGAAAAAAGTGTAAACATCAATGAAATCAGGCGCTGGTGCAGTCGTTATTTATCAGCCCAGTCTGTGGTATTTTAAGAATCTGCAATTCTTAACGGATCAAGAAATGGCAAGAGAGAGCTTCACCAATTCGGAATGGTCCACAAGTGAGGTACGTTTTAATTTACCTGATAGGAAACTTATAGAAAACCACTGTTATTGATACTAAAATTTACACACACACACACACATACAAATATATATATATATATATATATATATATATATATATATATATATATCTATATATATATATATATATATATATATATATATATATATATATATATACTGTGTATATATGAACTCTTTATTATTTTGATAGGCGCCAAATTAAGAAAATGATAAAGAATATGACAATACAAAGTGACCAAATGAAAACAAAAGCGTCATTTACGTAAACTTTATTTAATACAATAACTGTTCTCCATTTTACAGTGATTGATCATGCGGTCTTACCATGGCAGTGATCCATCCACCAAAAAGTAATTCATATATGAATTATGAACTTCTTTGGCTGAGTTACTGTAGTTTCTATAGTGTCCTCTTTCCAACCCAATTACAGTATTTGGCTCCGGAAATATTCCTTCTTGTATTTCGCCTGTATTTGTATCTTCAGCATAAAACATGTTGTCGGGAGTATAGATGGGAGAACAATTTCTACGCAAACAATTGTGAAGAACAGTGCACGTCATCACAACTTGCTCAACTCGATGTAATGCTACGTTTATGTCTGTATAAAAAATACGAAACCTTGCGGCTATTATCTCAAAAACATTCTCAATAACCCTCCTAGCCCTAGACAAGCGGTAGTTATAAACCCGACGCGAGTAGTTTAGGTCTTTCATTGCAAAAGGTTTCAGGAAATCGCAACGCAATGCAAAAGCGTCATCCCCGATAAACACGGGGAAGAGGATTGACAATATTTGCAGGTGTTCTGTTCTATCAGGAGGAATTTGCAGTTTACCACATGTCAGATATTCACCAAACTTTGCATTATCAATAACACCTCCATCTGAAACACAGCCATTGGTTCCAATATCACAAAGGATGAATTCGTAATTAGCATTAGCTATGGCAAACAAAACCACGCTGTTGTAATTTTTATATTTCCAATAGAATGATTCAGAGCCGGGAGGGGCGTGTATGCATACATGTTTTCCACCAACAGCACCCAAATTCATCTTTATTCATTTTTATTTGTCCTGAGTTTTCTCCTGAGATCTATGTCTTTTAGTCTCGAATGTATGCGCTGTTCCTTTTCTTTTATGTAATAATCCTGGAGCATCCTGTTTCAACATCGAGCAGTTCCAAATTTTTTGTTTTAAACTTCACTGAATGGAAAGCAAAACTGAGACCTCTTTTCACAAGTGGCTGCGAAACGCCAAGCAACCGTATTCATTTGAGTGCGCTCAGAAAATAAATTTCAGATTCCTTAAAAAGTTAAAGATTCTATCGACGTAAAAGCTCAACCATTAGGAATGCAGCTGACGAGGAAGCTTCTAACAGTGGCTGTATCCTCCAGCACAGGACACGTCAACGCGAAGAAGAGGCGACATCAAACCGAAACATCAACGCGCTGGTGGCCAAACTTCCTCAAATCTCCGTGCAGCGGGCTGTCTACGATTGGCCAGACTGGCAGTCGACGGCCTGTTGCGTGGCACGGTCAGGGTGCCGATCGGCTCCCGGGGCCGGACCTACGTATACCAGCGTACTATTTTTTCATTTATGGGGAGCAATTGCGTGCTCCCCGCACTACTCTTACTCTCCGGCGACATTAAGACTAATCCAGGCCCCACTACAACTTACACATGTCACCATACACAAAAACATAGACACAACAGGACCATGAGACACATACAGAAGCATAATATTCACATATTTCAGTAAAACGCAGATGGCCTCACAAACAAAATCATGCAGCTCAGGGAATTCGTGCACAAACAAAACATTCACGTAACACTTATACAAGAAACAAAACTAAAACGCACACACAAAACACCCACTATCCCTGACTTCACGGCGATCCGTCAAGATCGTACTGGGGGTCACGGGGGTGGACTTATCACTTACATTTGTAAAAGCATTAGCTACACTGATGCCACCCAAAACATTACAGACACAATCCAAGCAGATAACACGATAGAAATATAGGCAGTTACACAATCCACAGTTACAAAATCTGACCTCTCTCACAAATGTCATCTTAAGAGGAGACTTCAACGTTAAAAACACTAGTTGGTACCTGCACAACCAAAACAACCAGAGGCGCCAACATAGCCACACAACTAAACAGCCTCTTCATTCTTAACAACACAGAAGAACATACATATACCACGTCAAGCAGGATACTCAAATTCCTCCCAAGACATAACGTTCTGTTCCCCCACACTAGGAACACATACACACACTGGAGAACAGAAAATCAACTGTCCTCAGACCACCTGCCCATCATCATTACAACACATTTCACAATCTGCCCCAACAGCTTTAAGCACACTTACAGAAATTACAAGAAAGCTGATTGGGAACAGTTCAAAATACAGACTGATGAACAATTCACCACATTAAACAGTACACCCATCATAAACATCAATACAACATTCAAGACATTTAATCAGATCATCAATAATGCAAACAAATACATACCCAAGCACACCATTAGGAAATACGACCCAAATTACACTAGAGAAATAGCGCACCTAATAAGGCAACGTAACAACCTCAAACATAACACACAAACACCACACACAGAAGCCATAGAACAACAGATACAACAGTTCAACACAGAAATAAACAACAAACTTAAAGAAAAAGAAACAGAAACATTTAGGGAATTCATAACAACACTAAACCACTCCACAGATACATCCAGGCTATACAAGACTATAAACAGTATTACCCACTCTAACAGCGGCATTCACACCTCACACGCGGTTATCTGTCGCAGCCAAAATAATATCCCAGCATATACACAACAAGCCAACATTCTAGTTAATCACTACTCAAAGATAAGTCACTTAAACAGAGACAACAACCAGAAACACGAGGACAGACAAACAGCCAGACACAAAAAACCTACAGACTCGACACGACCATTACACCCTTCAATACAGACCAGACCACCAAGATCAACAAAAACATTAAGAATTCGAAGGCTATTGGACCAGACAACATATCTAACATACACCTTAAACACTTGGGCCCACAGGGAATAGTAGCTCTCACAACATCAGCATATATTCATACCAACACTGTATTATTCCTGATATATGGAAACAAGGTAAAATTATTACACTACTCAAACCAAACAAAAATCCAACAGAACCAGCTTCCTATAGACCCATTACTTTACTATGCACACCTTCCAAAGTAACAGAAAGACTAATCTTACAAATCACCAACCCACACATACCACTATCGCCTACTCAACATGGATTCAGACCTCACCACTCAACCACGACATTACTCACTAACCTCGCGTAGCACATCATGGATGGCATCAACTCCAGATGTCCAGCTCAACGTACGCTATTAGCAACAATAGACATTAGTAAAGCATTTGATGCTATCCCAAGTTTCCCTCTCATAAACAAAATACTCAACACAAACATGCACAATAACACAAAAGGTGGCTGAGCAACTATCTTTCAGGAAGATACTCACATGTCACATTCAATGGCAAGTGATCCAAAAACAAACTTTTTCCGAACGGGGTCCCTCAAGGCTCTGTTCTCTCACCAACACTGTCCAATTTATACATGTGTCGAGCGGGTTCCCTAATTGGTCGTTCGAATGTAGACGACGACGATGGACTATGAATCCCGGAGGTGGTCCCCTTGGTTGGAGTCGGAGTTATATCCGAAGGATTATGGACACCTCTTTGGAGGTGTCGTGTCTCACGGCAACACTAGTGGACGCACCAGGCTCACACGCCTTGTAATAAAATGTTTGTGTTCTCCACTGACCACTCCTACCTCGGTTAGCTGTAAAGTTTCCGAAAGGTTACCTTCAAGTGCTTCCTGATTTCGTTCACGGAGTACGATGGCAAAATTACTGCATCTATACTGTATCTACAGTTTCGCGGTGAATGGAAACAACGGAGTTCACTTTAACAGGGTTTTTATTAACTCACTTCGATTTCACAATCTTTTGATAAGAACAATTAAATTTGGTTAAATTTCAGAAGTGAAAGTTATATGATTAAAAAGAATCAGTTAAGTTGCACAATGTACAATTTTATGATTTATTTAACTTTACGAAGTGAAGCTATATGAGTCTCAAGGTGAGGTTTAATATAAAATAAATCGTAAATTAGTTAAGAAGCACAATGTACAATTTATGCTGCTGTTTTTCTTAAAAGCAAACTGCGGCAGCGTTTATAAATTGGATTTAATTTGATTTGGACGAGGTAGTGTCACTGCACAATTAATCTCAGAATTAATCACAGAGCCTGCGTGGTTGGGAGTAATTAAGAGCAAAGAACCTCGTTACCGACGCTCTCGTGGTTTTTAAAACCTCGGGGTAGGCGGAGACGAGGTAAACTAAGGTCACCCTCTTACGGGAGGAGTTTATCAGCAAGCGCCTATGATAGTTCTTGACATTCAAATTTGGGCGGAGGTAAATTCAACTTACAGCCGCGATTGGGAAATTGTGACTCGGGAGAGTTCCGGGGGTGAACAAATCAGGATTGAAATAGTTTCTGCGGAGTTTACATTTTTCTTTTGATAATAAAGCATAATTGTAGGACCTAGAGGCGCCAGAATGGCGGCGTGAAGGTAGGGTTGAACTCGTACAAAAGGGAATCGATTGGGAAAGAAGTTATAGAGCGCAAATGAATCTTATATTCGAAACAATCAATTTACGTGATTTTTCTGAAGACGATAAATAGTGATCAGAGACAGCTGAAATTTGGTGTGGAAGTGGGTTAGGCTAAGAGAAGACGGGCAGTATATAGGTTGACACAATTATGCTTTATCTACGGGGATGGTAAAAGATTTTAGTAAAATTAATTAATAAAAATTAAAAGACTGATGTGCTTATAGACGCTTGCCTTGCATAGCGTGATGCCTGACAACAACGGAGGTGGGGGGGAGGAAATCGAAGAATTCATGCGATGAGCATATTTTCATATACATATCGCATTTAATGATTTAATTTGAGATTACAGGGGGTTACATTGGATTACATGGGGTTACTGCGCGTATGAAAGATTGAACACTCTGTGATGTCACAACTAAGGAATTTTGGGTTCAATATTAGAACGCAATTCATCAAAGACGAACTCGTTTTGATCCGTAGAGTTTTACACTAAGGGACACTTGCAAGACATTCCAACACCCATAGATAACAAGCTTACCTCATCATCATATGCAGATGACATCATTCTAACATCCACCCACAACAATATCGACACCGCTACAAATAACCTACATACATACATAAACAGTGTACAAGACTGGCTCACACACAATAGACTCAAAGTAGCACCCACAAAATCAACCATCACCTTGCTAACAAGCAACACAAAAGAACACCAGATAACTCCACAGATTACACTAAGCAACACCAACATTCCACACACTCACAGGACCAAAATACTTGGGGTCACATACAACACATCATTATCTTTTGCAAACCACATACAGGACATTAAAAACAAATGTACGTCAAGACTTAACACGCTTAGGGTACTAACAGGCACAAACTTTGGACACCAGCAGGAAACAACATCACTCATATACAAACAATATATTCGCTCAGTTATGGACTATACTAGCCCATGCTGGGCACCCATTATCTCAAACACACATATAAACACCTTGCAGACAATACAAAACAACGTACTTCGTATCATTACAGGATGTACTCAAACAACACCAATAGAACGCCTGCACACAGAAACAAAAATACTGAAAGTTAGGGAACATTTAGATATGAGGGGAACACAATTCACGGCATCAGCGACAATTAACCCACAACACCCTTGCCACTACATGTACAATCATGCACCAACACCTCGCACCATTAAGGTAACACCAAAGACACATTATAACTAAATACTCCATTCCATACCACGCCCCACAGACATCACACAGTACAGAAAACACATACACACACACCTAACCCACAAAGCACTGACACGACTCGGTCTGAATGCGGTCCTAGGTGCGAAGCCGCCACACATTGAAAGGTCAGAGACCAGCCTGAGCATATCAGATTGAGTTAACTTAGCACGATTCCGATGCATCACCCCAACTTACAGACATATAAACACGGACTAGACAACTCCGCAGACGACACCTGCCACCTGTGCCAGGACACACCACAAACAATTGAACACATTATGACAGACTGTACCGCTCTAGCACAACAACGAACACAGCACAACATCACTAGTGCGCTGAACCTTTGGTCCACTCCGGAGAGGGCGATCGGTTACGTACGTGCCGCCGCGCCGGCTTGCTCGATCAGGGTGGGCTGATCGGCTAACTAACAACAACAACAGCACGTAAACAATTCGGAAAATTCCATTTCTCTTCAAACTCCTTTGCGATACTTTCCCACTCTTTTGTAGTTTGAAGGAAACTGTAAAAATCAAAAAAATAAGGAAGTAATTATATATACTCTGTGTGTGTGTATATATATATATATATACTGTATATTTTTTAAATTTCATTTTATATATTGGTTTTGGGTCTGGAATTTCTAGAACATATTATGCCTTTTTCAAGGCATGAACAAGTGACGTGGAAGATTCGCCTGAAGATGGAAACACACCAGGGGACCCATTCTTATAAAAATGCTATATTAACAATGTTCATTACAAACATTTCTTTCGGTGCCATTTATTAAATTTATTACGAATTATTAGATTCGACCCCACCGCAAGTAAATAAGTTTGAGCAACAAACTTATTAAACAAATACAACCATAAAGATAATGCATGGATAATTTCTGAAAAATTATACCGTTACGTGGTTGTTGAAGACATAATAACAATAATAATAATAATAATAATAATGATAATGATAATAATAATCCAGGTATATGACAACATTTCAGAGCAAAAATTTTATACTTTCCAGTCAGAACATTAATAATTATAATAATAATAATAATATAATAATAATAATAATAATAATCGTGTATTTGTTTTTAATAAAGAATTTATTAATGTTTAATAAGAAATTTAATAATGTTTTATATGAAATTAAGTTACGTAAAATGAAATTGTTTGAAATACAGTGTGGTCCCTATCCATTTTGCTGAAATAATTATATTTCTATTTTATTTTCTACAGGTCATAGATGATAATGGCTGTACAAGAACGTGTGATGGTAGCAACACTACGTATCTAAAGGAAGAAATGCAAAGAAATTCGAGAAAAATTGGAAAGATGATTTCACAAACCAGGACCTACAGACAAAACAATTCGCGAGCTGGTCAATAAATTTAAAACAACAGGATCTGTTCATGATGAGGCAAGATCTGGACGTCCAAGTACTCCAAAGTAAATGTTGAATTGGTAAGAGATGCCTTTGAAACAAATCCAAGAATGTCAACTCGCAAAACATCGCTGCCCTGGGCAGCACAATCTCCGGATTTAACACCATTAGACTTCTTTACATGGGACTTTATAAAGTCTGAGGTTTGTAAAACAAGAATTACATACCTGTAGGATCTGCGAATCTGCATTGTCGCCGCAGTCGCTAAAATAACCCAAGAGATGCTAGAGAATGTGTTCCGCAATGCGTGGACAGATTTAAAATTTGCAGAGACACTGATGGTGCTCACGTCGAATCTTAGACCTAACCTTGAAAAATAAATATACATCTAATTATGTTACTAGGTTTTTATCCTAAAATACCATTATTTCAGCAAAATAGATAGGGACTTTTGGACCACCCTGTATAAAATACTATTTGGCAACACTCGAACTGCTCTGAGGCCGAAGGCATGCCCTAACGGCAGTCCTCGGTTAGGTGTTTCCGTTACTAATATGTGATTGTGATTCTAAATTTTCTAAAATGTATCTCTCTCCACGATAAAATGTTAACGATGGATCCGCACTCACTATCCCCCGTCTTGTTAATTTTTTCGCCGTAAATAACAGTCAGTAAATATAGTGTGGTCGGCAGCACCATAATTCGTTACACTGCTTGTGAAAAGCAATTTTTCGACGTGATCCTATAGATTTTGACCCACTGAACACGAATCGGAACGTGCGCCAAAATCTGACCCCCAAATAAGGTCACGAACGTGACCTTTAGAGGTCATTCAAGGTCATATAGTGTCAAAAACTAAAAATAACAACGGAGGGCCCTATGAATGCGTATGGATGTTAAATGAAAGCTCTTATCAAGACAAAACTTTTATTTCGAGGTACAAAGTGGTGTGGTCAACCATGTGACCTCCTGAGGTCATTTAAGGTCATTCAAGGTAAAAAAAGGCAAAATATAGAATGACGTAAAATAATTTTGCAGGCATGTTGACGAAGTTTTATTTTTTTATTTAAAAATGTTTTCAGATGCACTGAACCATGACAATCAACTGTCGAACTGGCTAATAATGTTTCTTTTTGTTTCAGATTATGGACTGGGAGCTGTGCACCATCTGTCAGAGGGACACTGGAGAGAAGCTGAACTGTCCCCTTTCCAGTAAACATTCTGGCCATGATTCTGCATACGAAGACTTTCTGGTTCGGGCTCGGAGATTCAAGGAGTTAGATAACCTACCAGTTGAATTCGATGGTGACAGTGCTGATCATCGTTTATGGAAGGAGAAGCGGGCATTATGGCACGCGTCATGTAGGAAGCTTTTTTCCGGCCACAGGCTTCAACGAGCAGAACACTCCATTAAGAAATCAAAGAAGAGTGATCGGCATACGTCAAGCCGCCTAACCGAACCTGCCTTACAAAAGCAGAAGTGTATATTCTGCCAGAAGGACCAATCCAGAAATTGCACAAATGCTCTACACATAACATGGCCGAAAAAAATGAAAAGGATGTCACTCGAACTTAAAGACCATTGCTTGATTGGAATCCTGTCGGAAGGTTATGCTGTTGCTTTGGACATTCTGTATCATCGTGACTGCTAACCACATACGAACGTACAGTAGCCCGCATATGTAATGTTCCTCGTCTCACAGTCGACTCCGTACATGTGGCAAACGCCGCAGTGATAGTCAAGGTACCCGAACTAGGGGAAGGTGAGGTGGATGGGGGACAACCGAGTCCAACAACATATAACACAGACATATATATCTACAGTAAAGGACAATTGAATGTGCATTCATTGACATACAGGTAATTATATTGTAATGTCTATGTTCATAAAGATAAACAATTAATATGATCGTATACAGCGTTGAACTCCATGTAGTTTACTAGTCTTATACAGTAATAAGGTTCCATTATGATCACTGCAAGTCTATATGAACAGCTACCGCGACGACTCCGTACATATGGCAACGCCGCAGTGCTAGTCAAGGTACCCCAACTGGGGGAAAGTGGGGTGGAGGGGGGACAACCGAGTCCAACAACATATAACACAGATATATACAGTATATCTACAGTAAAGGACAATTGAATGTGCATTCATTGACATACAGGTAATTATATTGTAATGTCTATGTTCATAAAGATAAACAATTAATATGATCGTCAGCCAGACTCCTCACTGGATTCTTCAGCCAGACTCCTTATTGATTCGTCAGCCAGACTCCTCACTGAGCGGACGCATTCCCTGGGCTCTCTGATATTGTTTTTACTTTTGGATATTGCCGATTAATTTACTTTTGGAAAGTTCTGAATTTTATATACTTGCGTTTATATTCACATTGTTATAGTTAAGTAACTGAATATTAGTGGTTTTTAGCGATTTAGAAGTTTTCACAGCGTGCCAGCTTAATTTAACTTAAACTTGTGACGGTTATAAACGTCAACTACTTTAACTTGCGCGATGCTGTCATAGAAAGCGTCGTGTGCTAGGTGTGGGGTTAATCGGCGGTATACGGATTTTAAGGATTACAAATGGCGGTCCTATGGCGATTACCGAGAATCGGTTTGTTTATTTTGTGATTTAAGGGAAGAGATAGTTGATATAAAACGTAGTGTACGCGAGGTGACAGAAAGACTTGCAACGTTTGATGAGGGCAGGGTTAGGGTTACAGTTGACGAGGGCCGAACTTATACTGACGTTGAAGACGTTAGTAATTAGAAGGGTGAGGTGAGGAACATAGTTTCTAGTATAGGTAGCTTATCGGGAAGGTTAGACAGAGTTGAGGAAGGGGTTAAGTTGGTCCGAGATTAGTAGACGGGGAGGGACTTAGAGAAGTTAAGGGTGGAGCTAGGCCACGTACGTTAGATAGGAATACCTCCCCCCCTTATCGAGGTTTCGAATTTCGCCCAGTTGGAAAGGGATGTGAACGAGGGGGAAACTATTTTAATTGAGGACTTTTAGTACGTCATATGAATAAGGAGTTCGTTGAACGGAATCCAACCAAGAGGAGGGCGGTCTGTTTACCAGGGTCTAGGGTTGATAGAATTAGAGACGAAGTAGATAGGATTGATGTTGCCTCCCGTCACTCGATGTTAGTGACGATGGTAGGGGCAACGACTCGTATAGGCCCGATACAAGAGTGCCTGACCTTTTGGAGAGATATAGGGGTTAATTAGGTCCCTGAAGGCAAGGTCAGATAGGTCTTTAGTTCTAGGTCTTAGGATTACGTCAAAAACAATATTTTTGAATACTAAACTAGAAGAGATTTGTGCTCAGGAAAATGTACCCTTCGTAAAGCTGTGGTCAGAATTTAGTGATCCTAGCCTTTTTATAAAAGATGGGGTGCATTTCAATGAAATAGGGAATGCTAGGCTAGGTAGGTTAATCGATGAGAACGTTCGAAAGCTGTATAGGTCGAAGCCTTCTTTAAACATTGTGGGTCCGGGAAACGCGGCCCGACGTAAAAAATAGTTCAAAAAGCCGATCCGTGGTAAAAAATAATTTAAACGTCTTTTATTGTAACGCGCGCAGTATTAGAAATATATTGAACGAATTTAAGGCGATAATTTATTCCGGGAACTACGATATTGTTGCTATAACCGAAACATGGTTAAATACCGCGACTCGGAACTTGGTGGGGGAACTTGATATAGCGGGCTTTAATTTTGTTGTTGTTTATAGACCTCCCGTTCAACCTCTCGATACCGATACTAGATTTTACTAATTTCTTCGTGACTTTATTAATAATCGGGATAGTATAATTATCAGAAACTTTAACTGCCCTAATGTTAATTACGAGACTTTTACTGGTAATGATGAGGGTTTGAGACTGATTGAATTCATGGAAGATAATTTTTTACGACAGATGGTTACCGAACCAACGCGCGGTGACAATATTTTAGACGTGGTGATGACAAACGACGATATATAGTCGAAGGTTTAGAAGTAGGTGAGAGTTTGGGATGTAGTGATCACCAAATTATTAGGTTTAAGCTACTGATAAAAAACACTAAGGATAGTAACGTAAAAGAAGTCGCCGATTTTCGTAGGGCTAATTTTGCTAGTTTTGCGGACAGGATGAGAGTAGTGGACTGGGATAATTTATTTATGAGTAATGACGCAAATTTTGGTAATTATTCGGCAAAGGACCGGGCGCAGTTCGAACACCACAATACATTTTTTCTGGTAGCATTTGATGCGCTTTGTTCAAATCTGACCTTCATTTTTTCTGGAAATGAACCAAAACGAAGTTATGAAACAATTAAGTTTTCATAAGTTATGTTCATTTGCTTAAGAAATGAAGGTCAGATTTGAATAAAGCACATCAAATACAACCAGAAAAATGTATTGTGGTGTTTATTATTATAAAACCTAACCTAACCTTACCTAACCTAATCTATTACTAGTTTAAGTGAAGGATGCAGGAAGTACACCGTGATTAATAAAGACATCCAACGCCTTTTGTTCATCTAAACCAGTGGTGCACAAACTTTTTTGATGTGAGGGCCAAACCAACCATCTATTTTATATGTAGGGGCCAGATATATATATATTCTATTTTTTATAAATATGCATTTTTATAACAAGGGGTAATATTTCAGATTTTTCACTTTTTCATTGAATTGAAAAGACCCGTGGGGCCACTGAAAAGACCCGTGGGGGCCACATTTGGCCCGCGGGCCAGGGTTTGTGCATCACTGATCTAAACAAACATGGCGGATTAGATCTTCGAAACCGAGGTCACAGGAATCGCACGTCATGCTCAAACTAATTCAGCTTCAAACTGAACGAAAGATTCAAAGAAACAGTAGCCAGAAACCAAATGAAGTGCTGCAAAAGTAGCCAAAATAAACTTAAACAAGACTTACCCAAATAGAAATGCCAGCCTTATTATGAAATTAATATTAAATCAATCTGCACAACATGAGATGATAGTTTTCCTGGGTAATTTTTAATGAGGATTCAGGATATGTTACTATTGTAACCGGATGTGACTGACTGGGTCCTTTCCCGAATATTAACCCAAATTTTCATTGGGAGGCGTTTAAAGAAAGTTTTATGAATATCGAAAGGGAGTTTATTCCACGTAGGCCTAAGCGCGCTATAAATCATGGTAGGCCAAGTGGTGGACTAGGGAAATAGGCGAGTTCATAAACGAGCGTAACAGAGCGTATAGACTTAATAAGCGTAATGGCACAGTAGCTAACTTTAATAGATATATTGAGCTTAGACGTCAGGTTAAAAGATGTGTTAGGAATGCTAAGCGTAATTTAGAGATACTTATAGCTGCGGAGAGTAAACGTAATCCAAAAAAGTTTTTCACTACGTGAATAATCATAAGCCGATAAAAGATAACATCGGCCCTCTAGTGGACGTTAAGAGCGCTTTGGCTTCCGACGCTCAGGCGATGGCGGGTATTTTTAACAACTTTTTTGCAACAGTTTTTATCGTAGAAGACGTAAATAATGTCCTAGACGTGGACGATATCGTTCCATTTAGTAGCGAGACTATTTTGAATGAAATAACTGTTTACGAGGGTGAGGCATTATATCGATAAGCTAAAAGTGAGCAAGGCTCCAGGCCCTGACGCACTTTATCCTAGACATTTGAAAGATTTGAGACTTTATCGTAGGCCCCTTAACAAAAAATTTTATTAAGTCATCGGAAGCGGGGATTATTCCTGAAGACTTCAAATTAGCTAACGTTACGCCTATTTTAAAAAAGGCGACCGCACAGTAGCTAGCAATTATATGCCTATTAGCTTAACGTTAATTGCCGGTAAACTTTTGGAATCCGTAGTTAGGGATCGTATCGTCGAACACTTAGAAAGTCGCGATTTGATTAATAGTAGTCAGAATGGGTTTCGACGCCATAAATCTTGTTTAACTAATTTGTTAGAGTTTTATAATGAAATAGTGCGCGAATACGATAGGCATAGAT
Source organism: Bathynomus jamesi (assembly GCA_023014485.1). Classification (NCBI taxonomy): domain Eukaryota; kingdom Metazoa; phylum Arthropoda; class Malacostraca; order Isopoda; family Cirolanidae; genus Bathynomus; species Bathynomus jamesi. The sequence continues at coordinate 1,155,267 of JAJOZX010000743.1, read as the reverse complement.
CGGCTGACGTTATTTACTTAGACTTTAAAAAAGCGTTCGATACAGTTCTGCATAGTAGATTAATTGCGAATGTTAAAGCGCATGGTATACGCGGTCAGGTAGCTAACTGGTTAGAGGAATGGCTTCGTGCTAGGAAACAGAGGGTCGTTGTTAATGATAGTGAATCGGGGTGGTTGGATGTAGGTAGCGGTGTCACACAGAGTTCAGTGTTAGAGCCTGGTTAGGCCCACTGCTATTCGTAATCTACATTAACGACATAGATGTAGGCTTGACCAGTAACGTGTCAAAATTCGCGGACGATACTAAAATAGGAGGTAAAGTTCTTAACTTGGACGATAGAAATAGGCTCCAAGACGATGTAAATAGGATTATGGAGTGGACGGATAAGTGGCAGATGCAATTTAACGTAGACAAATGTAAAGTTTTGCATATAGGTTCTCGTAACAATAATTACACGTACACGATGGACAATAGACAGTTAGCGAACGTTGACGAGGAAGTAGATTTAGACGTACGCGTATCTAAGGATTTAAAAGTTAGGAACCAGTGCCTGGAGTCTTGCACAAAAACTAATAGGATATTAGGCTTCATAGCGCGTAATTTTGAATTTATAAGTCCCTAGTCAGGCCTCATTTAGAATATGCCGTTCAGTTTTGATGCGCGTATATGCGTGAGGATATTGATAGGTTGAAAAGGGTTCAGCGACGCGCCACGAAACTAATTCCGTCACTACGCAACAAGTCTTACAAAGATAAGATTAAAGAGTTAGCCTTGCATTCACTCGAGGAATTGAAGTTTTCAAAATCGTTAATAAAATTGATAACAAATTTTGACAAACTGTTCATTTTCGATAATAGCAATACTCGTAATAACGGATTTAAATTACGTGGTAGGCGTCTCATTACTAATATCGTTAAAAACTTTACGTTTAAAGTGATAAATGGAGTAATCTTCCTGCGTCCGTCGTGAACTCTACCAGCGTTAATATGTTTAAAAACCGTTTAGATAGGCATTTTAAAAATATTAACGTTGTTTAAAATAATAAAACAATTAGCAACAGGAGCTCTAGGAGTAGTGGTCGAGAATGAGTCTGTTGACGATTAATGCCAGCTTGTGACATGCCAGCGTGTGATATGCCAGCAATAAAAAAAAAATTAGATTAACACGAACTTAGGTGTGGCTCGTAGCGTAAACTAATTCACTTTTTGTTATACGCTTCCTACTTTTTTTTCTTTTCTTATCCTCTCTTTACTTGTATGTCTGTAGTTTGCATGGTATTACAGTGTTTGAGTTAAGACTGTGTTTGCATGGTTTGTAAGCGTTCTTAATTTACTTCTTTTCATCTTTCACCCCTTTCCTATTCTGTTCGACTATTTTTCCGACTTGTCGGCAGTGGCCGGCGGATGATGATGGTGGTAACATTATTTTTTCTGAATGAATGTTAACCCACGAATGATAGGTTTTGCTCTTACTTAACCCCTTATTCTCTTCTTTTAACCCCCTACTCTCTTTTCTCTCGGCCTAACCTTAGAGTGGATCTTAGGGTCTTTTTTAGCCTTAGCTTCTGTAGATCTGTAGATCGTATACAGCGTTGAACTCCATGTAGTTTACTAGTCTTATACAGAAATAAGGTTCCATTATGATCACTGCAAGTCTATATGAACAGCTACCACAATACAACTATTTATATACTACTGAATTTGAACCAAAAATAGACATTACACAACCAATTACAATTACATTACAAGAGTTCATAATATTCAGAGATTAGCTAGTTGAGAAAATGTAAATTTAAACTGGAGTGGGTTTTCTATTTCCTTCGGAAATCCGAACTAAACTGATTCTGTTAGCATTAAGCTCTCCATTTTTCTCATGGAGAGGGTGTGTCCTATTTCCACTTAATAATTTTCCGGCTGGGTAAATTTCCCATTGATTCCGGTTGAAGAAATCAATACCTAGTGAGATATCTGTCTGAAAGATGGTGACTGCGTCCACAATCCAACATTTTGAGGGATATACCGCGTTACGAACTTCTAAATATAATTCGATTTCTCCATATGTAGGTATGGGAGTGCCTGTAACTCCTCTGAGTTGGCACTCTCTAGTAACTCATCTGCACAGTGTTTCTTAATCAATGTCGCATGTGCTCCTATATCTAGAAGAGCGATTAAATCTCGGTTATCTGTGCTGCAATTTATTATTAAATCTAGTAGGTTCACACCTATTATCCTGATGGGTAGTTGATGTGTGTATTACTGCTATTTAGGAGGGAGGAGGCTGAACTGATGCCTCCGAAGTGGGATCTAAAAAAGAACTTGAATTGACTTCCATGGGAGGATCTGAGTCATATGCTACGGGATCACCATACATTGGAGGGTCTTCTTGAAAAGTGTACTCTGGGGAAACAGTCTTCAACGGGTACTTCTATATTGGGTAATAGTGTGGTTGACCTTATGGTCGTGATTTGTTTGGTGGGTGGTTCTGGTGAGTCTGGGAACGAACTGGTTTCTACGAATTGGAGGACTTTTGGGAACGTTGGTGATTTGATCTCTGGAAGTGGGGCCTGTACCCTACAGGGGCTTTGTCAGCACATTTTTGTCGGTCGCCACGGCGATGACCATGTTCATGACAATAGGAGCAATAAGGGGAATAATTGCACTGACTTATCATGTGCCCAAAACTATCGCAATTAAAACACTGAGGAAGAGGGCGTGCATTCTGGGTTTGTGGGGCTTTTTTCTGAGGTGGTGTTCCCCTATCGGCCTTGATTTATAGGGTTGTTTTGTTGTTGTTGTTGAATGTAGTGTATGGGGGGTCTCTCTACCCTTCCGGTAGTTCTGGCTCACTAAGTCTGCGTAATGTTCCCTTGTTTTATTAATGGTTACACTTATTGGTTTGTCAATATTTAGATACTCTTGAAATTTCTTTTTACTGTAGGTGCTACGGGTAGGTTTTGGTAAATATTTGCTGCTACTATTAGGTTTCTTTGTTTTGAAGTGAATGTAATGTTACATGTATTTTCTGCGACTCGGAAGGCTTCTCCTACGAGTTTGTGTTCGTGTAATAAAATTATTTAAATCTTAATTTTCTTCTTTCTTCCATTTAGCGTGGAAGACAGCTTCTAATGTAGCCAAAGGTTGTGCGAGTGTTATTTCTTTGAAAAATTCTAAGTGTTTTTTAAAATTGTCCCAAGTTGTAGCTTCGCTAATGGATGGGACGTATGTAACTGTATCATGGGCATTCCCCTCTTTAGGGTCAATAAACGTTTTAGCTTCCTTAATCTTTATATTATCATCTGTGATGTTTTCGCGTAAGAAATGCTGTTCTAGAGACTCAATCCAAGGTCTTACGCGCGGTTCAACAAAGTTATTATCTATGGTTCCCTTAAAAATTAGGACAGTGTGGGGAAGGTTTACAAGTCTACCGAAGTTAATGTATGCTGGGGAAGCGGTTTGAGACATGTTCGCTTGTGCTTGCTCTGAAGTTTGCGTGTTTGGAAGTATGTTTGAAGGGCGTGGAGTAGGTGGAAAAATGGGTGTAGGGGAATTTTCAATGTCAGAAAGCGCACCGTCTGAATCGCTCATATGTGAAGATACTGTTAATGTATTCTAATTTGGTCTGCTTGACCGATCTTAATCATGGAATGATCACTTGAGTGGTTTTCCTAAGTACCCTATCTAAGAAATACACAAATAATACACAACAATTTGCCTAACTAGGGGAAATTAAAAAAAAAAAATTGTAAACAAAATAATAAAAACAATGTAAACAAAATTTCACTCGAATGTACGGTAATATTATAAGTGGCACATTAAATAAAATTATTCTATACTAACTGTAATAGTGAAAATAACTCGGTTTCAGTAAAAAGGAATGTATCACTGCTGTATGGAGTGTTCACTGTGTTTTGTGTTGATTCTGGCTTGATACTAATTATTAACTGTTAATAATACTGACTTTTCAAATGTTTAGTAATTAATTTGAAAAAAGGATCTGTACTTAATAAGATTCCTATGGCGAAATCCTTGAAGACGTTTCCTGAATAGGTGTCTTGCTGGCCACTTGTTCCTGGACGAAGAATGGGCGTAGAGGAGTTGGAGTCGTGACACACCGGTCGAATCATGGATGTGAAGAACTGGAAGTCGTGCCACGCCGGTCAACTGAATGTTGGTTCTAGTTCCAGGGTCTGGAAGACCGAAAGAATCCTGGTTGCAGAGGTCGCCAGTTGTTAACCCCTCCGTCTATGGCCTTGGGCGGTTCGAAGTTGACGGATTCTGGTTAGGTGGCAGCAACGGATTTGTTACTCCTGGAGTATCTAGTACCATATAGGGAATCGCAGAAGTTGCTCTTATACTACTCTCCGATTTCTTCTTGTAATGGATCGGAGGATTCTGTGAGGCTTACTAAATTCTTTGAAGGTTCCCCGATTCTTCTTGTAACGTATCGGGAAATTATTTCTCTATTTAAGACTATGTTCTCTGAAGAGAGCAAGACTCGAAGGAGAAGACAAAGATTTTATCTTAATGCAGTTTACTGCTAAAATGTTACAAGTAATGCTCAGCCTCTAAGTTAGATCAGCCAAATCAGAATGAACATTGGAGAAATTTTACGGGCTTATATACTGAAAATTTTCATGACATCATTATTTTTTAATGCTGATCTGGTTTTTTTTTCTTCTCAACAGGCTGATTTATTTTACAAAATATTTAAAGACAAAAAATATTTTAGCTGTAGCAATGTCTAGACTGCTAAGCAAAAGGAAGCCATATTTTTGTTTTAAACCGCATATTGACAGATCGGATGTTATCATGATCTGCCGGGTTAATTAAGAACGGAAAGTGAAATATGCCTTCCATCACAAATTACAATCAAACACGCACTTGAGCAAAAATTAAATGCTGAAGATTTAAAATTAAACGTTAAGCAGGACATGACTTCATCCTTTACAACGAAGAGAGGATGTATACAGGAAATGAACATTGCAGAATTTAACAATTTAACACAATTTAACACTAAGCCAAATCTAAAAAAATTATTAAGCACTTTAAAAAGAAATAATTCACCAATTATTCAGCGGAAATAAAATAAAAAACAAATAAAAAATTTATCCAAACTCGTGTTATGCGACTTTGGACTCGGTAAAACTTTACAAGACACCCACACTGCCATGAAACATGCTACAGTAACGAAACATATATCAATCGATAGAGCAGAAAAACTGGTGCAAGCAGCTATGTATCATTTGGAAGATATTAGAAAATAACAAAGTTATGACACTATGAAGATGTTACTAGACCTATATCATAGCTTACACCATTTGGATCTTTTCCGTTTCATGTACTGTTTCCGATTTTGTTGAAAATAAGATATTTAATGTAAGTTAACTGAATGCCCGGTTAGGTCAACTGAATGCCCGGTCAGTCAACTGTACGCCCTTGATGATTGGTTAAGTTAAGACAAAAGAGGGCATTGTTTCGAAAGAGAAAGAGTGACTGCAAAACTAAGTAACTGTAAAGATAACATCAGAAAAATATTAAATGATAAACTGCAGAGTATCGATTGCATCATACAGGAACTAATTGAGAAGCATACACAAAAAGAAGAAGACGACGCTATAGAAGGATGAAGGTTAACTCAAAGTACGGGGCTCCAATAAACCTTAGCACCCCCGCCCATGGCCTAAACCATTAGAGGTACAGTAAAACTAAACATACCTTACAAAAGAGAATTTAATCCTGCATTTAATGAGAAACAATTAAAACTTGGTGTTCTCGCCATTGGCTTCCAAGACAGCCTGAATTCGCTTTGGGTAGCTTGCCAAAAGTGACGTGAATAGATCTTGATCGTTACGCAAATTTGCTAAAACAGTTTCAATGTGTTGCGCCATTGTATCCTTCGAAAATCGATTTGCTGCAGGTTCTTGAAACAAGAGACATTCAACCTTGTCCTTTATAACTGATCCAATGTGTTCACAGACGTTCAGGTCAGGAGAATTTCCTGGCCATTCTTCATTTCCAAGGAAATCGATCTTATGGTTCCGCAACAACTGTTGAGTGGCTAATGCCTTAAAGCGGGGGGCCTTATCGTGCAGAAGTGTGACCTGATCGACATCCATAACATTGTTTGGGTTTCTTAGAAAAAGAATGACATGCTGGGATAGAATAATATCACGAAAATACTGTCCATCCCAACTCTGACCATTTGGCTTCAGCACCCACATGAGCTTCTTTGCAGTGAACAAAACAAACACACCAACACAGTCTGGACTTTTTAATAATTCGCGATAATGTTCATTGTCATCGATTTCATCTGGTGTTGTGGCCCACACTCGATCATTTTGGTAGTTAGGCCGACGTGTTACGTAAACAAAAAATTCATCGGAGACAGCTAAATGCATGAAATCATCCACATCCCAATCTTCAAGATAATGGGCAAACCACATTCTGTCATCGATGTTAAGTTGAGTTTTTATGCCAAGGCTTTAAACCTTGCCTATGACGGTACAGTCGAATGATCTCACCACTAACGATCTTTCCTCTCAACACTTCGATCTCTCTAGAAAGTTTAGCACAACTGTTTTTCCGCTTACGCGTACCGCTTTCAATGATGTCCTTTGTTTCCTGAGAGAGAGTGGAAAATTTGGGCGCCCAGATTTGGTTGTATCCATTTCACATTCATCCAAAGTTTTATTCCAATTTCTTTTGACGAAGTCCTCACTTCTTCGCAACTTTTTGGCAACCCATGAACGTGTTATAAAGGTGGCTCCAGCATCACGAGCTTCCCGAAAAGTTATTGCTCTTATGCGATCTATCACACGTTGCCTCTCCGAATCACCGATTAATTGAGAAGCCATTATATTATCACTTTATCAGCTAGAGTAATTTTAATACCTGCAATAAATAAAGAATTTTATATATTTTTGTAATCACTAAAAACTATTTCGATATAAGTAAACATGTAAGCTGCAAATGGGGGGGGGGCTAAGGTTTTTTGGAACCCCTTACTTCTATAATTTGGCTAAAAGGACCTTTGAGAAACGAAGACAATGCTTTTTATCTGATGATCTTACAGAAGTATCTGAAATATTAAGAGCTCAGTACGAATCATCTTTCAGTACCCCAAAGACTGACGAACTGACATGCGATAGAAACGCGTTCTTTGAAGAAGAACTACAAGGGGGAAGTATAACGGATTTCGACTTTACGACAGACGATATTACTCAAGCTATAGGGAAACTAAAAGCACACTCAGCGGCAGGACCGGACAAATGGAATGCCACAATGATCAAAAACTGCAAGAATGCAATCGCTGAGCCCCTATATTGGATATGGAGACGATCACTAGACACGGGAGAAATACCGGACATCCTGAAGAGCACGAATCTATATAGTCCCAATATATAAAGGAGATCGATCCGAGGTCAAAAACTATAGGCCAGTGTCGCTTACATCTCATCTCACTAAAATATTTGAAAGAATAGTTAGACAGAAAATCTATGATTTTCGGAAACTCAGAAAAAATTAAATGATAATCAACATGTGTTTCCGTCAGGCAGATCATGCCTCTCACAACTAATGGAACACTACAACAACATTATTGATGCACTGGAAAGTAATGAAAACTATGATGTCACTATGATGCAGTACACACACTTTGCCAAAGTGTTCGACAGGTGTTAGCATGGAATCATAATACATAAACTGAAATATATGGGAATAACAAGAAAAGTAGGGAAATGGATATATAATTTCCTTAGTGAGCGGCGGGAAGTCGTTACAGTACAAGGAATATCTTTATCAAAATCAGAGGTCCTTAGCTCAGTACCACAAGGAACAATATTAGCTCCACTACTCTTCATAATCATGCTAACCGACATAGATGAGGACGTTGCCAGAGAGAGCAAAGTAACATCCTTTGCCGATGACACAAAGATCAGTAGAAAAATAAGAAACCCAGAAGATATAGGATCTCCACAAACAGATATGGACAGAATCTACAAGTGGACGGAAGACAACAATGTGAAATTTAACACTGACAAATTTCAACTGTTACGGTACGAAAAAAAGGAGGACCTTTCTAAAATCCATGGAATACTATACCCCAAATGGACAGGAAATTCAGAGAAATTTTAAATCAAAAGATTTAGGGGTTGTAATGACTGATGATGCGAAATTTGAAACACAAAATAAGATAGCAGTAAACAGAGCAAAGAATAACTGGGCAGATACTGAGAACCTTTAAACGAAGGATGGGAATATAATGATTCCTCTACTGAAAACACTGATCACACCCAAGTTGGAATACTGCTCAGTCCTAACATGCCCATATAAAAAAGAAGACATTACACAGCTAGAAGGGATTCAGAGAAGCTTCACAGCCAAGATCAATGGGTGCAAAGAACTAAATTACTGGGAAAGGTTGCGAGAACTAGACTATATTCACTGGAAAGGAGAAGAGAGAGATACACCATTATTTACACTTGGAAAATAATGGAGAAACTAGTCCCTAATCTTACTCTGAACCCTGTAACTCCCCAAACAATCGTGGAAAGTAGAAAAGGAAGACTGTGTCGTGTTCCCAAATTAAAGGCTAGACAGGGAACATCCTTAACCCTGAAAGAAAATAGTTTTGTTGTGGGAGGACCAAGACTGTTTCAAACCCTATTCAAAAGACCTCTTGAAGGATCGTCACATATCTCTGGTGAGTTTTTATATATAGCAATAAATAAAAACTCACCAGAGATATCTGACGATCCTTCAAGAGGTCTTTTGAATAGGGTTGGTGTATATATATATATATATATGAAAAATTAATAATTCTTATAGTCATATATTCTTATATTCTTATACTCATTTTTCTTATATTCATTTTTGCATATAAAGTCCAAACTCACGTAACACTTTAATTGTATATAAAACGCAAGTTCGGATAAATTTTTGATTTCCTTCTATTTTATTTTTGCTGAATATTTGATGAATTATTTCTTTTTTAAATTACTTAATCATTCTTTTAGATTTAACTTAATAATATAATCGTGTTAAATTCTGCATTGTTCATTTTTTTTTATACATTCTCTCTTCGTTGTAAAAGATGAAGTCATGTCTTGTTTAACACTTAATTTTGAATTTTAAGCATTTAATTTTTGCTCATATGCATGTTTAATTGCAAGTCATAATAAAATGCATATTTCACTTTCCATTTTTAGTTAACTCGGCAGATCATGATAACATCAGATCTGTCAATATGCTGTTTAAAATAAAAATATGGCTTCATCTTCAAATATCTTGTTTATCTGTCTAGACATTGCTACAGCTAAAATATTTGCCTTACCTTCAAATATTTTGCAAAATAATTCAGCCTATTGAGAATAAAAAACAAAACAGGTCAACATTAAATAATAATGATGTCACTAAAATAATTTTTCAAATGTTCATTCTGATTCTGTCTGATCTGACTGAGAGGCCGATTATTATTTGTAATATTTTAGCAGTAAACTACAGTAAGAGAATATCTTTGCCTTCTCCTTCGAGCCTCGCTTCTTTAGAGAACTTAGTCTTAAAATAAAAAAAATAATTTCCCGATACGCTACAAGAATCGGGATACCATTAGAGAATTTAGTAAGTTTTACAGAATCCTCCGATGCACTACAAGAAGAAATCGGAGATTAGTATAAGAAAAACTACTGCGATTCCCTACACGGTACCAGCTAATCCAAAGTAACAAATCCGTTGCTGACACCTAACCAGAAACCCCGTCAACCTCGAACCGCCCAAGGACATATACGGAAGGGTTAACATATATATATATATATATATATATATATATATATATAATTTAGTGGTGGACAGGATGTCAGTTTTTCAACATCTGCGGATGCGGATGTGGATGCGGATCTTTAAGTTCAATATTCGCGGATGCGGATGCGGATATTTAGTTAATCTATCAATATAATATAGAATTATGAATATATGACATAATTTTTCAAATTTCGTGATATTAGTATTATGGCAGGCAATGCATAATAATTAAAATTAATATTAATTTTTTCATTATGATAAAAATAATAACTTTCTCAAGAGTTTCAGCCACAGAAAATTCAATAAAACAAGTTTCATTCAATTTTCTGTGTCACTAGGTATGATATTTATATTTTGAGGTTTATATATTTGTTTGTTCATTAATAATTAATACTTTACATGAAATGTGCATGACTGGGCCTTATAAGCTACTTTATAAGCTAATTTAATTGTAAATTGCATAATTTATTAGAGGTAATATCCGCATAACATCCGGAAGTGCGGATGCGGATGTTAAAAATAATGCGTATATCCTGTCCACCACTAAATTATATATATATATATATATCACGCTGCGTTCTTTCCTGTAGTTTAATTGCGGTGCTGGGGCCTTCGGGCCCAGTAATTTTAATTATTTAGGTTATTAACACCCAGATGCACAACCTGGGGACCTAATCAGTATGTGTGTGAAGTTTCATGTTTGTAACTGTTTCCATTTTGGAGTTATGACTGGAACAGACAGACAGACAGACATACACACACACACACACACACTTTTATTATAATATATATATATATATATTTAGGAGAAATCCAATGACAAGGAGAAATGTAAATGCCATGAAAAGTCTTCTTTAATGCGCAACGTTTCGAGCAATACGCTCATCTTCAGGCTGTTTAATAACAATGTGAAATTAAAATCAATATTGAATGAAAAACAAAAGAAAATTTCTATAACCTATTCATAAGACAAATTTTAAAGACTGAGAAAAGAGGGTTAAATTCTAAGTTATACAGATTTACATATAAAAATTAAGAAGCTATTTTTAAATACATATAGTAAATGTGAAATTAATACACTGGAAAAATTAACAATAGTACACTGGAATAATGAAACTAACTACCTTACACTGCAGTTCCGAGGCTACTGAATTTGAACAGAGGCAACGGGAAAACGAGATGGCGAGGGCGATTGGGGAAGGGGGATTATAAGGAATTGGGGAAGGAGGAGGGATCATAGCAAATTGAGGGGACGGCAGATGAGTCAACATTTAGACTAGGGGACAATGTTTAATGAAAAGCGATTCCAAAATTCTTAGTGAGTTGGGACAAGTATTACAACCAAGAATTTTAAAATTGTCTAAAGTGACATCAATTTTACATTTATGCTGTGTTCGCGAATCTAGGCTTCTTTAGTTTTTAAAATTTTACCTGTTCGGCCACTTATTCCCATATGCGAATAAAATCTAGCCCTGAGAGAGCGAACAGTGCTGCCAATGTAATTCCCAAGGAGACACCTAGGGCAGGTAAATAAATATACAACACCGCTACGCAACGAGTCAGGGGTTCGATCCTTCGCTGAGAAAAAGCTACCTAAAGACGTTTTATTAATAAATATGATGCGGAAATCAGTATGATAAAAAAATTTCCTTAACAATTTTGTAAATTTAAGCTTAAATTCCTTATTCAAAGGACCCATTTCAGGTACCAAGAAATATTTTATATCCTTCGGCACTGTAATACATGGAAGTTGAGGGCTATAAACATTATTTAAGAAGATCTAATTAGTTTGTCTACATATTGAACAGGAAAACTATTATTAGTAAAGTATGATCTTAGATTATTAAATTCATCATTAAGTAAGGTAAAACTTAGGTCAAATTATATCCTCTGAACAGGAGAGTTTTAATACAAGACATCTTATAGTTGAAATCAGTAAAACTAAAAAAATTCATGCCCAAACCAGTGAAAGTGGGTTTCCTGTAAACTGATGTAGTAATAGAATCACCGTTTTTCGAAATTAAAAGATCTAAGAAGGGGAGGGAGCCATTTTGCTCAGTTTCCATTGTATACGTTATATTGGGGTGCAAAGAATTTAGGAAGTTAAAGAATTGTTGCGCTTGTACCGCATTATCAAAGACTGCTATCGAATCATCAACGAAGCGTCGATAGAAAATTGGCTTGAGATGAGTGGGAGATTGTCTAAAAATTACACTTTCTAAATGAGTCATAAAAAAATCAGCTGCTAACGGTCCGACAGGTGATCCCATCGCCATGTTTGGAAGACTTCACGAAAGTTTCTCAAGTCAAAACTGGACTGTTATTTTCTTGAAATGTGTCGGACCTGCAGGGTTTTTCCGAAATTTGTTTACTTCAAACTCTACCGTGACAATCTATATGACTCTGAATTTTATCAATCGTCCCTGGAATATTTATTAAATAATGAAATTAATTATAAAATCAAAATATCAGATTCGCATAACAAGTCTCTTGGGCATTATATAACTACTCTTAAAAATACCTTGTCGTTGTTGGACTATTTATTAATAATTTCTCTTGTACAACGTGAACTAGAAAAATTTCACTCTACCATCTTGGAAACACATGAACGTAAGTTAAAGGCTTTGGGAATGAATTCACCAAATTTTTTCAATTCAGATAAGGTAATTTCGAATCTTTCTAGTTACACACTCTCCCATCGGGAAAAGTTTTTACTGTCACTTGGTTTGCAATTTAAGCTTCCGTTGTTTCAAATATATAAGCCTTCGTTTTTTCTTTACTTTGAAAATTTTTCAATGGCTTGAAAAATGTTCCCCATGTGGGTGATTCAATAATTTCAAATGTCAGTTCTCAAATTTAACTCAAGAATTTTTTCATAAACTTAGAAATCTTAAATTTCAATCTTTCATATTTAGGAAGAGTGATTTGCAGTGTATTAAGAATTTGGCAAAGAACCAGGAGATTGTTGTGACTAGACCAGACAAGGGTAACGGAGTGGTTATTTTGAATAAATCGGACTACATAAACAAAACTAATGAAATCCTAAGTGATCTTACTAAATTCAAACAAATTCTAGAACCTGTCAATAAAGTCATTGTAAGGTTAGAAGACCAGGTTAATAGATTTCTGTCACGACTAAAGTCCTTAAAGATAATAAAAAATGATACTTACTCTCAGTTGTTCGCATCTGGTGCTAATCTTGCTCAATTATACTGTCTGCCTAAAATCCATAAAGCTGGAACACCTCTCCGTCCTATTTTAGCTTCGTATAACTTACCCACCTTTCAATTGGCAAAATTTGTTGTTCGTCTCCTGTCCCCCTTTGCGAAAAATGCTTACACTATAAATAACTCGTTTGAATTCCAAAAAGACCTCCTTGGTAAAAACTTCGATTCAAAAAAGTTTTTTGTCAGTTTTGATGTAAAGTCGCTTTTCACAAATGTACCTGTATCTGAAACTATTGCCATTATTTTGGATAGGGTTTTTAGCTCAGTTGATAATTTTCATGGTTTTTCATTGTCTCATTTTAAGGAACTTTTAGAATTGGTCTTCAAACAATGCTATTTCACTTTCAACAATAAGGTTTACCAACAAATTGATGGAGTAGGGATGGGATCACCTGTCGGACCGTTAGCAGCTGATTTTTTTATGACTCATTTAGAAAGTGTAATTTTTAGACAATCTCCCACTCATCTCAAGCCAATTTTCTATCGACGCTTCGTTGATGATTCGATAGCAGTCTTTGATAATGCGGTACAAGCGCAACAATTCTTTAACTTCCTAAATTCTTTGCACCCCAATATAACGTATACAATGGAAACTGAGCAAAATGGCTCCCTCCCCTTCTTAGATCTTTTAATTTCGAAAAACGGTGATTCTATTACTACATCAGTTTACAGGAAACCCACTTTCACTGGTTTGGGCATGAATTTTTTTAGTTTTACTGATTTCAACTATAAGATGTCTTGTATTAAAACTCTCCTGTTCAGAGGATATAATTTGACCTCTAGTTTTACCTTACTTAATGATGAATTTAATAATCTAAGATCATACTTTACTAATAATAGTTTTCCTGTTCAATATGTAGACAAACTAATTAGATCGTTCTTAAATAGTGTTTATAGCCCTCAACTTCCATGTATTACAGTGCCGAAGGATATAAAATATTTCTTGGTACCTGAAATGGGTCCTTTGAATAAGGAATTTAAGCTTAAATTTACAAAATTGTTAAAGAAATTTTTTTATCATACTGATTTCCGCATCATATTTATTAATAAAACGTCTTTAGGTAGCTTTTTCTCAGCGAAGGATCGAACCCCTGACTCGTTGCGTAGCGGTGTTGTATATTTATTTACCTGCCCTAGGTGTCTCCTTGGGAATTACATTGGCAGCACTGTTCGCTCTCTCAGGGCTAGATTTTATTCGCATATGGGAATAAGTGGCCGAACACGTAAAATTTTAAAAACTAAAGAAGTTTCTAGGATTCGCGAACACAGCATAGAATGTAAAATTGATGTCACTTTAGACAATTTTAAAATTCTTGGTTGTAATACTTGTCCCAACTCACTAAGAATTTTGGAATCGCTTTTCATCAAAACATTGTCCCCGAGTCTAAATGTTGACTCATCTGCCGTCCCCCTCAATTTGCTATGATCCCTCCTCCTTCCCCAATTCCTTATAATCCCCCCTTCCCCAATCGCCCTCGCCATCTCTTGTTTTCCCGTATTGCCTCTGTTCAATTCAGTTAGCCTCGGAAACTGCAGTGTAAGGTAGTTAGTTTCATTATTCCAGTGTACTATTGTTAATTTTTCCAGTGTATTAATTTCACATTTACTATATGTATTTAAAAATAGCTTCTTAATTTTTATATGTAAATCTGTATAACTTAGAATTTAACCCTCTTTTCTCAGTCTTTAAAATTTGTCTTCATGAATAGGTTATAGAAATTTTCTGTTTTGTTTTTCATTCAATATTGATTTTAATTTCACATTGTTATTAAACAGCCTGAAGATGAGCGTATTGCTCGAAACGTTGCATTAAAGAAGACTTTTCATGGCATTTACATTTCTCCTTGTCATTGGATTTCTCCTAAATATTAAATTGAAGCTCTGTAGAAGCAACCCGCATGATTATATATATATATATATATAGGGTGTCCTATAAGTCCGGCATCATAGGAGAAATTCATATTTTTCTATTTCTACAAACCATAATTCATATTTTTCTCTTTCTACAGGCCATAATGTCTGTGAGCAAGGAAGAACGAATCCAGATAATTCTACTCATAGGAAATCGGAGTCAAAGAGAGGCCGCTGCTGAATTTAACAGACTGCATCCAGACCGCGAGCCAATAACACAGAGTTGTGTTAGCAGACTTGTTGCAAAGTTTAAGGAAACAGGATCCATAGAAGATAAACCACGCAGTGGACCTTCAAGGAGGTCCACTGCCGATGATACAGCGACTGCTATCCTGGCTCATTTTAACAGAAGTCCCAATAAATCTCTTCGGCGATTGTCCGCCGAGACAGGAGTGTCGAAAAGTAGCATCCATCGCATTCTTCAGGCTCACAAATGGCATCCATATAAACTTCAGATCCTACAGAAATTAACCGAAGATGATCCCGACCGGCGGATGGAATTTTGTGAATGGGCTACGGAACAGTATGCTCGGGATGCCAATTTCCCGTCCACCATTCTGTTCAGTGACGAGGCTGTTTTTTATGGAAATGGTGAGGGAAATCGACAGAACACCCGCTACTGGTCTCAAAACAACCCTCACTGGTATACCTCTTCAAAGGAACAAGGTGCATCTCGGGTGATGGTATGGTGTGGCATTTGGAAGGATCGCATCATAGGCCCCCCTCTTTTTCGGTGAACATGTCACTGGAGGCACCTACCTAGTATGCTCAAGGAAGAAGCATTTCCCAGTGTCTTGAACGAAGAAGGAAATTTCCCAACATGGTTCCAGCAAGACGGCGCTCCTGCACATTACAGCACCCAAGTAAGGGAACACCATTACTCCGGACATCATTCACCGTGTGCTTGCTGACTAGGTATCACGTCTGAATTTGTGTATTGAAAACAATGGTGGACATATTGAGCACATTCTGTAAATAAAAGCTTTTGTTTTGCCCTTTTTTATTATTTTCCTACGATGCCGGACTTATGGGACACCCTGTATATATATATATAAACGCTACTGTATATATATATATATATATATATATATATATATATATATATATATATATATATATATACTGTATATATATATACACGCATTAAGGTAGTCCAAACAATAGATGAAATTTTGTTTTTGAATTTTTCCATTCCCACCCATTCATTTTGTTCCACTTCTAGAAAAAATCATTTAAACAAAAAATGACGAGAATATAAACATATTTAGAGGATGCGAACTGAAACTCAATTTTGAAGAATAGGCATTTTATTTATGCCAAAAAACAAATGAAACAAAACTGCAACCATATAAAGAAAAATTCAAAACACTTTAAATGTTGGACTTTTTGCATGTAGGGAATTAATTAAAGATAGAGTTAAAGACAGAGTTTGTCGTAACCAATATAATACAAAAAAAAATGATGGCTTTATGGGTTTACACTACACAGTACACATATGTACACACATACATACAATACACACATTGCATATAAATGAATTTACGAAATTAATACACTACACTAAGAGAGATGATGGGACACGTACCACCACGATGATAGCTGGGCAAATACTGAAAGTGCTATGTTTAGAAACTATTTCGCAACCCCTTATCCTATCTAAATTAAGCTATAAGTTTGCACACCTTAATATTTGCCACACAGAAACAATATACGAGGGTGGGAGAAAATAATTTCAAAACTTTGGTTTTTTGGACCACCCTAATATCCACTTTTAGCAATAACATTTTTCTCATTTCTCTCTATCTATCTACATATGGGTTAAACACACATACATATATAGTTATTGTCATACACTCACAGGAATAGAGCACACACACACACACACACACACACACACACACAGTGGCGTTCAAAAGTCCACCTCAGTTTTAGACAATTTCTAGAAAATAATACAACTCTGAGAAAGTATGTCCGCTATATTAACGTATTTTCTTTTACAAGAAATGGTATTTCATATATTCTACGACATGTGTAAGTAATGTAGCTTTTATTTCATAAGAAAGGACACATTAATGAAAATGGTCCTTTTTGTTCCTGTTACGTTTTTTCTTTCCAATATCATAACACCGATTTTAACCGAGGTATTGGGGACAGACCATAGCCAAATGTTATTAATCCTCAAAATAGTGTATTCATAGAGTAATTTTAACAACTAATCTATCATAACTGATTAAACCAATTAGTCACTGACAGTGTAGCAATTTGATTAAAAAATAATTAATTAATCATTTTCTCTATTCTGTCTTTACAGGCTGTAATTGAAATGGCTAAGGAACTAAGTTTATCCCAGAGAGAAGAAATAATTGCCCTTTCAAGAGAGGGAATGTCCCATCGCCAGATCTCGGCAAAAGTTAACGTTTCAAAAGGGGCCGTCCAAAGAACTATAAGCAGATATAAAAATTTGGATCGTGTTCTTCAAAGACAAGATCTGGTAGAACTATAGAGACTACTGATTGTGAGGATCATTACATCAAGGTTACATCACAGCTACACAGATTCAGGCACAGTTGAATGAACAACGGGACTTTCCAATAAGTACAAGTACTATAAAAAGAAGACTCATAAAAGCTGGTCCCCATGGCAGAGTTGCTCTGTCCAAACCACTACTGAGGAAACAAAATAAGGTTAAAAGATTGTAGTGGGCAAGCGAATATCGAAATTTTACTGAAGACGACTGGAAAAAAAGTTCTTTTTACTTATGAATCAAAAGTGGAACTTTTTGGGTCTCATAGAAGAGTTTATGCTAGACGTAGAACCAACAAAAAACTGATAGGTCCCTGGATAAAACATTCGGTAAAACATGGTGGAGGCAACATTCAAGTTTGTGGCTGTTTCAGTTATTCTGGAGTTGGAGATCTTCACAGAATCACTTACGTACACCCTCACAAAAGAGAAGACACTCCTACTAGTGAGACATGCGATACCATCAGGATTGAGGCTTTGTGGTCAAAGATTTATTTTCCAGCAGGATAACGAACAAAAGCACACGTCTAACCTTTGCATGAACTATTCAACAAGAAAACGATGAAGGTGTTCTACAAATTATTAAGTTTCCTCCACAAAGTCCTGATCTCAATCCAATAGAGCATATTTGAGACCATTTGAAGAGTCTGAAAGCTAAAAAGAATATAACTTCTCTGACTCTCTCTGGGAGAATGTAGAAGAATGCTGGAACGGCATAGCACAAGATGTTATCCAGAAACTAGTTGAATTTACGCCTCACAGAGTGGAAGCTGTCATTAAAGCAAAAGGAGGTCATATCGATTATTAATAAGATTATGCCATTAAATTGTTAATTTCTTTACTAAGTTATAATAATTACATTTATAAGGAAATACTGTAACAATAAAAAATCAATTTTGTTGTAGTTATCATATATATTTGTACAATTTACAATAAATTGGGTGATTATAAGGTGGACGCAGACTTTTGAACGCCACTGTATATATATACACAGTATACACACACACACACACACACACACACACACATATATATATACACAGTATATACTATACACACACACATATATATACATATACATATACATATACACTGTTAATTCCAATGGGAGAGGTAAAAATAGAAAAGAAAAAAAGAATGGTCCAAAGGACGAGTGGGTAACCTAGCCTGACAAGGGTAATAAAACACAAGGAGGAAAGAGAGGAGAGAAAGGAGATAGATAAAATAAATGTACTGTGTTTGTTCAGGGCAGAATTACCGTCGGGCCGGAGCCAAAATTTCTCACATTTTATCGTCTTGTCATGATTTTTTTAAAAACTTGATTTATTTACTTCTCTGCGCTTTCTTTTCATTATTTTCCTTTTCTTTTCTATTACATATCACTCGTTTTCTTTGTCTTTATACGGACGCGGGTACACAGCTTAAGCTGGTGAGCGCCATTAAACTTTCGAACAATGAAGGGACCGGGGATAATTACACACTATTTTTCACTATTTACTGACTTTTTATTTATGCCGAAACAATTTGAAAAACGGGGTAAACACGAGTGCGGACCATCATTAACATTTAATCGCGGAGAGAGACGTAATTTAATATTTTAAATAAACAATAACATTCTAACATGGAAAACACCTAATCGGGGCAAACCCCCACCCGAGACTAGATTTTTAGGGCATTTCACCCGCAAATATTTCATGTGTTGCTAATTCGTATTTTTAGATTTTTTATTTCAAACAATACTAATTTCTTATCTACGTACAAACGATAATTAAATTTCTTATTAAACACTATTTTCTTCTTTATTAAACAAAACTTTAAATTATTAAACATGATCATCTTTATTAAAAAAAACAATACACTACACTCGCATCACCTCCTTGAAAATAAGTTTTCACTTGGAAAACATATTTATTTAATTTATTTTCTTTGAACAAATTTATTTATTTATTCAACAAATTTATTTATTTTTTAGTTTTTTCTTTAACAATTTCAAAGTTCGAAGACAAGAAATCATTTCAATGACAAATTCCACACATTAGATATTTTGTATCATTTCATAAAATCAAAAAAAAAATTAAATTTTTTATAACATTTGCATAAAATAACATTTCATACTAATAACCAAATGTACACCCTGTAACAAAGCTGTTACGTGAAAAATAAAGGATAATTTTCTTAACACTAGTTACAACACATTTCAAGTTCACAATCTATTCCAGCGATTTCTCATCAAAGATCGGTTTACATCCGAAAAATATTCATATTTATATAGTTACTCTCAGGCAGCATAGAAAGAATAAGAACATGTGTACAAAAAAATACTGACCAGAGTGTACATACTATTACACAAAACAAGACACAAAAACAAATTTTGGCAATAATCGTACCCTTTCACTTATAATTTCATTAAATAATAATCATTATACATCAATTTCTGGACTGCTTACATTTTCAATCGCAGCTCTCCTGCTCACTTCGCTAGAATGCAAAGGGTTGCATCATCATGCAACAGATCAGCACGCTTTAGGTTCCGCTCTCTCTACAAAAAATGGCGAAAAAACAAAAGAGTCGTCCAATTCAAAGAGGATCAGGGGATGGAGATATACTGAAAGTGGAGCCACGCACCGGAATTGGATGGAATTTGCAATTCTAGAAGTCGACGAAGAAACTCGCCTCTCTCATCTCAACTTTTGTCAGTGAACGCTGCTCCTCCTACGTCTAGCTGAAAGACTCCCTACATGGCATTAATCACACGATCACTTCGCCGTAGGTGGTTTCACAACGAACCTACTGTATGCCTTTATGGACAGTAAAGTTTTAAACACTTGTTCAAACGTTCGTGGTTTGCATACCGAGTGCTAAAACGCATATGCAGCAAAGCATCGAACAGCGGGACCAGGACTGCCCGAAATGCCAGTAGGCGAACTTCGATCGAAACTGTCCTGCACTGAAATCGCTGCGCATTCGGTTTCGTTTCTCTCGCTCTCTCCCTCTCTCTTCTATTCTCTTCTCTTCTCCTCTCTCTCTTTCATCGGTGATCGATCACCTAATTCGGGTCAACTAAACGCAATGGATGGAATTCGGATTCAATTTTGTTCCTTCCAAATCAAGTCTCTCGAAATTTTGAAAAAAAAATATCGAAAAGTTTGTTTTGTACTGCTACTGATTATCACTTTTCACATTTATTTTACAGAATTTTCTCAACACTTCACTTCGAAATAATAACTATAATTTGGTCTGGCCAAATTTACGGAAAAATATGACAATTTTGCAGAATTTCGCGAAACTTTAATCACAGCCTAGCTACCAATAAGATGAGTTATGGCAGTTACATCGGAGGATAATAAAATAATTCATCAAACGCAACGAAACAATACTGCACAATACAGTATAAATATGAACGCGCCCATACATAGTAACCGTTATTATAAAGGGTGTTTCAAAAGTCTTTACCCTTTTTTTCCCCAAGGACCCTAAGGTGACCATACATTCAACACAAACCTTTATAAAATGTTTATTGAGCCGTTTTTCGAATTTTTCTGAGTGGGTTGTGACGGCGCTTGGCCTGCGTTCGCAAGAAATGAACGTCCGGCTCGGAAAATCTGCGCTTGCGACCACTTCGCTTTTTGTCCGCAAAATCGGTAACGCTCCCGCTCAGGTCCGCTTGCCACCACTCTTTGACAGTTTTTTCACAGATATTCAAGCGTTGTGCCCACCCACGCCACAGATAAAGGGTTTTTCAAACCTGGAACTTTGAGCTTGTGATCAGTGTGACGAATTCTCCGAATCATGTCTGCACAAGCTCGATGTGCCTCCCCAAACGCAGCGCAAGCAACCCGAGTTTTCAATTGCTCCATCGAACCTGACATATTGACTCGCGTGGCCTCTGATTGTGTTCACGAAGAGTGTGCACACTCTGCACGCTCTGACAGTTATGTTCACTCGGGTGTTGAATGTATGGTCACCTTAGGGTCCTTGAGAGAAAAAAAAGGGTAAAGACTTTTGAAACACCCTTTATTAAAAAAAAAATTATTATTCAAACTACCTTCAGAAATCACATCGATACATTTACTACAAAAAAAACAAAAATGAAAACCAGAAACTTCACGTCATCAACTCCTGATAACAATAAACCATCTTATACTTTGTGGAGAGCGGACAAAGATATCACAAAAAACGTTACTGGCAATCTAAAAATGCTCCAACTGCACGAGCAAACCCAAATGAAGTTTAAAAAAATAACACTGCTTCCAAAACATTATTAAATAAACAAAAATGTAAAAATTAATACCGAAAAAATAATTTAATATATTAATTCCAACCTGCAACGCTAAATTTCACAGAAGAAAACTCAATTTACAAAATTACATCTGAGAGACAACTCTCTCCCTCAACACGAAACCCAGCATAGTTTGTAACTCACAGGAATTCCAGTAATTTATCGTTTCCAAGTGAAACTAAATACAAATTTCATCGTTATTATAAATAAGAACAAGATATCATGAACCAAAAAACACAGCGCAACCACACTACGTAATAAAAAAATGACAATAAATCACTGCATTATGAAGAGAGTGTTCACTTTTTGTTGTAAGCGAACCTCTATAAAATTACTACAAACCGAATGAAACTGCATTACATCATGAAATAATTTTGTAAATATTTTTATGCAAACGCGCGAAACGTAAAAAAACATTTTGGAGCTATTGAAGAATAGGGACCCCAGCCTCCTTTAGTTAGGCTTATAAGGCTAACTAACGAAAATATCACGACCTAACCTAAAATCGTTAGGTTAACTGTACCCTGACGATTGGTTAGGTTAGGTCATGATTTTCGTTAGTTAGGCTTATAAAGTTAACTAAAGAAGGTTGGGGTCCCTGTTCTTCAATAGCTCCAACATTTTCATTATTTATACCCAGAATTTAAAATTTTAAGCAAAACACTACATATCACAATAAACTATAATTTCAGAATAATTAAAAAAAGTTAATGATCCAGCCTATCCATACAAAATATCACTTGGGATTTTTGTTAAAACTCATGAAAGAATGAAAAAAAAAAAAAAAAAAAAAAAAAAAATAGACAAGAAGAAAAATCAGCCACCTATAAAATAAAAATGAATATATATAAAAAATTCAAAATATATATATATCAAAAGAATTTACTAAAACAATTCCTGTATTTCAAATAAAAAAATTTCTCATACAATTTATATACGGCAAGCAAAATAACCTCAATCAGTCCGAATCTACCCAATATAAATTAGTGTCTTTAACCATTATATTTCGACTTTGAACAAAAACCTTAAAATTGCACTTATCTACCTTAAAATTATAAGTCTACCTTAAAATTATACACATATGATGTTCATGTGTAGCTTGAAATCCCTGTCGAAGAATAATCTTAAAAACTGCCTACTAAATACTGGACAATTTTGCTACTTATTTTAATCTTTTACAAGTCGCAGACTTACCGTATAAAAATGCATGTAACAATTTCAATACAACTAAAATAATTTAATTCATGTAAGTGTGAAATTTATTCACTAATTATTATTTATTATTATTATTATTATTATTATTATTTATTATCACAATTATAAATTATTATTAATTCCGAAAAGGTAAACAAAAAAAAAATTTGAACACAACATACGTAGACTGTATAAAGTGTAATAAAAGTTGAAGAGAAAAAAAATAGAAATGAGCCATTGGACGGGATTTCTAAATTTTAAATAAGTCTCTCTCCACGACTGAAAAAACGAAATCTGAAGAAAACGAAATCTGAAGAAAACGAAATGATCAAAGGGCGCTATAAGAAGAAAAAAAAATTTAACTGAAACAAAACTGAGTCGAAAAGGTAGAACAGTTTGTGAAAATGGAGCGCGCCATCTTGCATTACAGATAAAACGAATTTTGAAGGAATGGGAATCGGAATTCGCTTGCAAATGAGGTACACAATGCATTTTACTGTTTAATTTACGGAAACAGAATATCTACTAATTTTATAAATACTATAAAACAGGTAGCAATGTATTTGGCCGAAATATAAGGCGCGTACAGAGGACGTGGGAATGCCGTTATTTTAATTTAATACGGACCATCGCTATTTTTTAAAAACTTAATTTATTTACTTCTCTGCGCTTTCTTTTCATTATTTTCCTTTTCTTTTCCATTATCACTCGTTTCCTCTCTCTTCATATGGATGCGGGTACACTGCTTAAGCTGGTGAGCGCCATTAAACTTTCGAACAATGAAGGGACCGTGGATAATTACCAGTGCTGGGCAGCGCAAATGCGCAAACCCAAACCAATACCTTGCGCAAGCGCAAATGCGCAAACTTCTCGAAACTTGCGCTTGCGCAAACGCAAACGCAAACTATTTATATACAGGGTTTAAAAAAAAAAAAATAGGTGCGTTTTTTTTTGGGACACCCTGTATAAAATTAAATTTATAGTAAATCAAATCAAATCAAATCAAAAGACTTTATTAACAGACACACGATCCATAGATATATCAATAAAGAATAGATACAAAATTACAATGTTAAATAAATAATAATAAAAAAAAAAGAAATTACAATATTACAAAAAAAACATTTCAAAGCTCCTCAGAGTCCTCCTCCAACTCCATCGTGAGGAGGTCCATGTTGCCCTTCAGGAACACAAACCTCTCAAAGTTCTCAGAGGTCAGGCTGGACCTCTTGGGCTTCATGATGTCAGACCCCTGGGTGTTGCCAAGGACGTCATAGGTGTGCGCCACAGGCACCTCCCTGCAGGTTAGGACGGCCTTCTTCCTCTTGAGGTTGGAGGGCTCTATCCAGTGGGCAGTCATGCCCAGGAAGGAGCGGTTGTGGGCTGTCCAGCAGTCAGCGGTGGTGGCCACATAGTTGACCTCTTCCAGGATGGAGGTGAGCTCTGTCTTCCCTGCCTCGGCCTTCTTCTTGAGGTTCCTCATGTAGGTCCGTCTGGAGGAGAGCTTGAAGCTGGGGTTCAGGTACTTGAGGAACCTGGTGAAAGATGGGGACTCCGTGGTTTTGGCGGGCAACATCTCTTCAACCATGAACCTGTGGAGAAGTTGAAAATTAAATTCATTTTGAACATTTTCAATAAATGTATTTTAAAACATAAGTTACAAAAAAGATTAGGTATGATTGTAAGGAAAGTCTTTATCTTATCTTTACAATGAATTTTTATTTTTATATCATATAAATATTTGATATATTTAATAAATTATTTAAATTATTCTATTATTAGTGTATAAAATTAAGATTTATAATTATTATTTATTTACCTGTGCAAAAGGTCCTGGCCTTGCTATTGTTGAAGGCGGCAGATCCAGCAAAGGAGGACTCTATGCTGGCCTGGCGCAGGCCTGGCGCAGGAGGTCTTTGCTCTGGTTGGGGTGAACCTTGAAAAAAAAAATTATAAATTATATTGTAATGACAGTGATATACAACAGAAGTGTTTGAATTGAGACAAAGTATAATTTATTATTTACTATTTAATTATATTTTAATAAATAATAATTTCTAAAGTTAACTACTTATCAAGTTTTTTTAAAATTTTAAATTTATAAATAAACTTAAACTCACATGCTGGTAGTGGCTCTTGAGGGTGTACATGCTGATGGTGTTGAAGCTGACCTTGGCCTTGCACCTCTTACAGATGATGCTGCCCCTGTAGACCACCCTGCCCCTCTCAACCACCCTCTTCTTGCTGGTCAAAGGTCCAAAGAAGGTGTCCAGGTGGGGCCAGGGGTTGTTGAGGTCCTCTTCCTCCTGGTGAGGCTCTGAGCCATGGCTGGTCACGCTGCCGGCTGGGGTGGGGGCAGAGGTGGGGGACAGAGACTGGTGTCTGAGGCTGTCCATGGTTCACTAGTTATAGACAGTAGTTATGACTTATGAAGTTTCTAGAAGTTACTAGAGTAGTTAGTAGTTTGAACTCTGAAATAAAATTAAAATCAACTAATCAAACAAACGTGTTTCACTAGCGTTGTTGGTATACTGAGTGCTCACTGCTGTCTGGCGGCGCCACCTGTCTGGCAGTCACGTGTTTATGAGCTAAATCCACTATTTTTAATATTTGTTTTTTTTCACGTTTGCGCACAAGTTTGCGCAAGAATTGGCGCAAACGCAAATGCGCAACCGAAATCACACTTGCGCAATTACGCAATTTGCGTTTTGCGCAAGTATGCAAAGTCGTCTAGAAAGGATGGACGGAGCAACAAAAAATCACCTTTGTATCTCACAAATTTTCACTTCTGATAAAAATGTGCGGTTGTTCAAATATTGGTATCGCTGCTTTACGTTATTAGGTCTCTTCGTATAAGTTCTGGCCGAATGACGCACTTTCTCGTTGTGACTGTGAGATTCAAAAATATGTAAATAAAAAAATCACGCTATTTGGGCTCATATATATATATATATACACACACACACACACACACATATATATATATATATATATACCTTACCTTATGAACCTTATGTTGTTTCGTGCGTTGGTCTCTCTTCACACGGAGGTCAAGTTGGTGGCCCCGCCTCTAGGTCTGGCTTGGTGGAGGAGCGAGTTGTTTTCTTGCGCTCTCCACCGTACATAGCCAGGAACGCCCGGCTCATCTGGTACCGTCCTGAGCCAGGCATCCAGTCTTCTCTTGAAGACTTCAACTTTGACCCCCGTTACGTTTCTGAGGTCCTTTGGAAGCTAGATGAAAAGTCTTGGCCCCCTGACAACCAAGCTATTTTCCTTCAGAGTTGAGGAGGTCCCTTGTCGGGCCTTTAATTTGGGAACACTACACATTCTGCCTTTCCTATTTTCCAGTGTTGTTTGAATGGTAAGTGGGTTTAGTTTTAGGTTTGGTACCAGTTTTTCGATCATTTTCCATATGTAGATTATGGTGTACCTCTCTCTTCTTCTTTCCAGGGAGTACAGATTTAGTTTACGTAGTCTTTCCCTGTAGTTGAGTTCTTTGCAGCCATCAATCTTGGCTGTGAAATGCCTTTGCGTTTCTTCTAGTTTATTAGTTTCTTCCTTTTTATATGGGGACGTCAAAACTGAGCAGTATTCAAGTTTTGGTATAATCAGTGTTTTTAGCAGGGGAATCATTACTGTCCTGTCCCTTCTCTTGAGCGTTCTTAGTACCTGTCCGGCGACTTTTTGCTTTATTTATCGCTATCTGATTTTGTGTTTCGAATTTCGCATCATCTGTCATTATTATCCCGAGATCGATCGCTTTCGTGCTTCTCTGAATTTCCTGTCTATCTGGAGCATAATATGCAGTCTGTTTAAGTTCTTTTCTACCATATCTCAGGAGCTGAAATTTCTCGGTGTTAAATGACATGTTGTCTTCTGACCATTTGTATATTTTGTTCGTGTCCCTCTACAAGACCTCCACGTCATGTACATCGCTGATTTTTCTGCTGATTTTTGTATCGTCTGCAAAGGATGTTACTATACTGTTGCTGTTTACTCCGCTGTCTATGTTTGTTAGCATGATAATGAACAGGAGAGGGCCCAGTACTGTCCCTTGTGGTACTAAGCTGCGTACTTCCGATTCTGATGATGATATGCCTTGAATTTTGACGACATGCAGACGTTCTCTAAGGAAGTTGTAGATCCATTTTCCCACTTTGCCTGTTATTCCCATATATTTAATTTTATGTGCTATTATACCATGGTCACATTTGTCGAAAGCTTTAGCAAAATCTGTGTATATAACATCGTAGTTGTCATTGCCTTCCAATGCATCTAGGATATTGTTGTAGTGTTCTATTAGTTGTGATAGGCATGATCTACCTGACTGGAATCCGTGCTGATTTTCGTTGAATCTTTCCAGTGTCTCCAAGAAATCATAAATTTTCTCTCTAACTATTCTTTCAAATACTTTGGTGAGGTGGGACGTCAATGACACTGGTCTATAGTTCTTTGCTTGAGATCTGTCCCCTCCTTTATATATAGGGACAATGTTTGCTCGTTTCGAGATGCTCGGTTTTTCCCCAGTGTCTAGGGATCTTCTCCATATCCAGTATAAAGGTGTAGCTATTTCATTTTTACAGTTTTTAATCGATAATGCGTTCCAATTGCCCGGACCTGCAGCTGAATGTGGTTTCAATTGTCCTATAGCTCTCACTACATCTTCTGGTGTAAAATCAAAGTCTGTTTTATACTCTCCTTGCAATTCCTCTTCAAAGAATGCATTTATGTCAGGTATCGCTTTGTCACTTTTTGGGGTACTGAAAACTGATTCATATTGAGCTCTCAATATATCAGATATTTCTTTTGGATCGTCGGTTAGTTCATTATTTCTCGTCCTTAAGGGCCCAATAGCGGCGCGCGTTTTTGTTTTCCTTTTTGCATAGCTATAGAAGTATTTTGGATTTTCCTTTATTGCTTCTACCGCTTTTTCCTCTTCCCTCTCTGTCTGGTCCTTAATCAAGGCTTGTATTTCCCTATCGATACCCTCCAGTTTTTCTTTTATTGCTTTCCTGTCATTATCTCCGCAGTTGCCTAACTTCGCCTCCACTCTCTTTCTTTTGCAGAAAAGTCTTTTCTTTTGCCTCTAGCCAGCTCTTCTTTCCTTTTGGCTGTGATTTCGGAGCATATTTTTCTAAAATTCTCAGCGTTTTTTCTTCCAAGGTTGTTAGCATTTCTTCAGTTGTGTTATTCTCGAAAATTGTTCTCCATTCTATTTGGGCCATGTGCGATCTGATTGCTTCCCAATTTATAGTCTTGGCGTTTAAGTTAAAGGCCCCGAATTTACTTCTTTCCTCAATGTGTGTATTGTCTTTTAATGCTGTCGTCATATTTGTTAATATCTCGATTAAGTTGTGGTCTGAGATAATGGTTGGAGTTATTTTTATATCAGCAATCAAGTTCGTGTTATTCGTGAATACCAGATCCAGGCAGTTATTTTTTCTGGTATTTTCTGTTATCTCCTGTGTCAGCATAAACTCATTTGTGAGAGCCATCAACATTTTTGCTTGCTCCTGGTCTTTTCTTGTGCCCCCCTTGTCCTGGTGAATATATATATTCCTATCCACCTTTTTGTATTTTATAAATGGGAAGTTAAAGTCTCCGCAGATCATTATATTGGGGGATGGAGGGTTTATGTCCTTTATTAGCTTTCTGACGTCATCAATGGCCTCCGAGAATTTTTCGGTTGGGGTGCTTGGAGGTCTATAGATGACTATTACCATCACGTTTAGTTTTTCTATTTTCACTGCTAGGAGTTCCACATAGCTGTTTGATTTACTTATTATCGTCTCTGTCATATGACCTTCCTGTACATATATAGCACAGCCACCTTTACGTCTCGTCGTTCTATCCGCTCTTAGTAAGTTGAAGCCCTCTATATTTATTACTTTCTTGTCAATACAATGTTCGCAGTTTTCACAATTTCCTTGGCAATCTTTAAGATGAGTTTCTGTGTGGCATGCGATGTCCGCCCTTGTTTCGCCCATAAATCCTTTCAGGTACGAAACCTTATTGAGTGATTGGTTTGGTCTTATTCCTTGAATATTAGCCAGGACAATTTTATGTTTCTGTTTTTTTCGTTGCCCCTTGCGCATTTCAAGTTCGTTTTCCTTCGATATCGCTTGATTCGTTGTCCTATGATCCTCCGAGAGAGATCCGTTTCCTCCTACTTGTACTGGTAGCTTCTTGCCTGGTAGCGGTTTGGCTCGTGGGTTTCCAGCTGTGTCGACTGCATGTGGTTGACATATAAATATATATATATATATATATATTAGGGTGGTTCATAACTATATAGGGGAATTTTTTTTTTATATTTCCTAGCTCCCACCACTGAAGTTGTGAGGTTCTGTGAGAAAATGTTGGAGGTAAATTTTCGTTTCGATCAGTTCATATTTAGGGGTCGCTCACGAGTTTCAAAATTTATCCTTCTATCACTGTAATAGTTATTATATGGTATGCACTACAGCTCCACCGCCTCTGGGTCCCCCTCATCCACGAGCTGATGGATGAGTACTATCCCTTCTACGACGAGGGTGTCATGGTTGTCAACCACTCATTGTCGCCCAGTCAAAGAGCTTTTTCTGGCATCCGGAAACTTCCGGTGATGCTCCGACACTACTTGCAGAAGATACTGCAGCTGCTCCTCGTCTTTGGTGTGGCGGTCGCTGTACTGTTGGACGAGGGCCACAGCTCGCTCGGCGTGGTCATTCACCACCCTGAGGTTTTCTACAACCCCAAGCGCCGCCTGAAACTCCTCCACTTTTTCCCATTCATCCGGATCTTTCTTCAAAAAACCTGCAGACAATTGCAGTCATTCGAAGAACCTCATCGAATTCTTCGTCACAAGGTTCTCCAAAGACGAACTGAGAAGCGGGTTAACACGCTTTTGAATCTGCTCTCCACCCTCTTTCTTGTATAAGGCTGTGACCATCCGACGTTTCGTTGCAGATGGAACATCGGCATCGAAGAAGGCCAATGGAATCATTTCCTCAGAGAGGTACCAAAGCTGTCCTGCCAGCTTCTGACTGGCTGTTTCGGAGATCTTCTGCTGTGGATATGATCTCAATGATTCCAAGAGGCATAGGTCCTGCGCTGGAGCGGAAGCGGCCATCGGAGCAGTGAACCATGCCTTCAGGTAGACTGTCACAGCGAAGATGCTCATGTCTTGCAAGCATGTTTTCTCTTTCGGTGTGAGATGTTGCAATTGCTCCCGGAACATCCACATCTTGATAGAATACAGGACCTTGCACATCCAGCGAGCGTGATGCATCGCACCTGGGCGCTTGAATGGAATCGGCGATTCAAGATTTCCACCAAGGAAGACAATGGCGAGTTCCAAAAATTCCTTGTAATCGTCTGGGTACGTTTCGCTCTGGATTTGGTCTTTGGCGAACTTCAGAAGTTCTTCTCTGACTGGTAATAGGGATGGACCAACAGTGGGGTCGTCGACACCTGTTTGGAACTTTCTTTTCTGGATGTAGTTCCACTGTTGCTGGAATCTCTTGAATAACATAACTTTAGGACCAGAAATTGCGTCATGACACGCCGTGAACGCGGCGGCGACAACTAGCTCCATGATATGATGCCTGCATGCAAAGTAGAGCAGTTCTTTCTCCAACTTCTGCTCTAGGAGCAAACAACATCCTGAGTGACGGCCAGTGTTAGCAGCGGCAGTGTCGAAACATCCCCACCACTCTTTCACTTAGTCCCCAAAGTTGCAAGAGATCGAACACCGCTTGTGCCTGCTGTTGCCCACTTCCCGAAGCTATTTTTGGCAGTCCCAAGAGCTGGAAGTTGCCGTCTGAGGACACTAAGATGGGAAAACGGTCCACCTGCTCTCTGTTGGTAAGTTCTAGCAGAAGCTTTCCGTCCCAGTGCACCACCACTAGTCCGGAATGGAATCCTTCTTGGACCGATTCAGCCTGCTGCTTGCGGTGATGCTCTCGGCTGCGCTTCACAGAGGATCGGCTGAGAGTCATTTCCTCGAAGTTTTGGCCAAGGCTGCGAACTGTTTCCGATACAATGTAAAGCGCCATCCGGTCACTCACCCCCGTCCTCTCTAAGGCTGAAGATAATTCCGAGTTGAAAATATTCTTGGTCTGGCGTGTTCTTTTTTGGGGGGGGAGAAGGAGAACCTCCAGTGGCTCCCTCAAGAAACTCGTCATCGGCAGAGCTTTGCTCTTCGACTGCTTTCCACTTTCGGATGTCTTTCTTTGCTTTTCGCTTTGCAACCTTCTGCTCCTTCTCCGCCAATATTTTGTCGACGGAGCCCATTGTGCCACGCCGACCGGTCTCTCTTTGAGCGAGAAGGAAGTCACGATCTTCTTGAAACTGGATCATCTGGGCAACGTTTCCATGTGCAATGTCCAACAAATTGTTCAGCTTGCTTTTGAAAGACGTCTCGTTTTGGACTTGTTTTGGATTTCTCCTTCCCTTGTTCTTTTTCAAAGTCTGGCACTCTTTGAACAAGACCAAAAGCTTCTCCCAACAGTGGTCCTTCGGCGTGTTGGTATGCGGGCTCTTTCCAAAATGAGAAAACTTCGTCCAGCACTTTTTCGGCTCTTTGTTTTTTGCAATCATGGCTAGTACTAGTTATAATACTCTTTGTAAAACAGATACTGTATATGGCTTGTTGGTCTAACTTTACCAAAAATATTGGGCCATAAACTTCCTTCTCAGCAGCAAGTTTTGGCACATTTTTTACCATCATTCAGAGATGAAGCTCCCTTTGAAAGATAGTGCTAAGAACACTTTGATCAATGTTATGGGTTTCTGGAAGAAAGCCAGTATTCCAACTGCGCACGAACATGATCTTATTAAGTGTTG
Source organism: Bathynomus jamesi (assembly GCA_023014485.1). NCBI lineage: Eukaryota > Metazoa > Arthropoda > Malacostraca > Isopoda > Cirolanidae > Bathynomus > Bathynomus jamesi. The sequence continues at coordinate 1,123,510 of JAJOZX010000743.1, read as the reverse complement.
TTCAAACTAAATTCTGAATGGAAAGCATGACAAAAAAGTAAGTCCCGTCGATCTCAAAAGCAAATTTCCTATGAAACACACTTCACATCACGACTCAATGAACTATTTGACATTGCACACGGGAATGCTCTGTCTCTGATGAAAATAGAAGATAAGAAATTTATTATTGCTCAGCGCAGTGGAAGGAAAGGTCACATAGCTGGCATTGATAAAGTGACAAAAATCAAGGAAAGAAATAAGATAACTAGAGAACAAAATTTTATTAGCCGCAAGAAAAAACATGGAAAAGAAATACAACAACTAAGCAAAGTTGCAACAATAGATTCAAGTAACAGTAGTGATAAGAAGTCGATCCATTCGGAAAATAGTACATCTCAAAAATTAAAAAATTTTTCTCAGGGTGACACCCCAACCACAATTGAAGAAAGCAAGACCTCAAAACATAATGACTCTCGAATTAGCGCAAGCTCTAGACCGTACAAAGACCAGCAACCGAGCAGCAGCTGATATCGTTGCTGCTACGGCAAAATAAGCTTAGGATATGATGTAGAGTCACTATCGATCAATAAAGATTCTACTCGCACTGAAAGGATGAAAATTAGTAAAGAAACTTCAGCTAATATCATTGAACACTTTGCTCCAGAACCCCCCCCCCCCTAGTAGTTCACTGGGATGGGAAAATGGGTCTAGGACAACTGGCCGCGGCCAACTAGCCGCAGCCCAACTCACCACGGCCAACTCGCCGTAGCCAACTGGCCGCAGATATAGGGAATAAGACAACTCGCCGCGGCCAACTCGCCGTGATATAGAAAAATTATTTTTTTTTTATGAAAATTGTGTAATAAAACAAGTGTGTTAAAATTGCTTTATGAAAGTACTTTATTGGAGTAAAAAAAATAAAATAAGGATAAAAATGCAAATATCTATGAAAAGTTATGGGCAATTCCCCTAAGGTATTCAACAAAATTTCGACTGTCAAATTTACTGACAATTGATTTTATCCTTGCATCTGCTTCTCTGAATTTTTTTAACTTGACTGGAGGATTTTGCCCTGCAATCAGCTGCTCGTAATATAGATCTCTTCCTCGTTGAACTTTTTCAAACCATCAATAAATTTCCAAATCGTAGGATGTTGCATTCCAAGTTCATTTTGCAGTCTTCGGTGCGCAGCTTCGGCGTGATTGTTAGTCCTGTCTTCGTCATTCAAGCAGCGTTGATAAACATTCCACATTTCCTGTGGAAATACACACGCATATATACATATATATACACATATATTTATATATATATACTAGCGGAGCGACCCGGCGTTGCCGGTGGATGTTGAACGCTATATATATATATGTGTGTGTGTGTACACACAGTATATGCCCGGTTAGGTCAACTGAATGCCCGATTAGATTAATTGAATACCTGGGTACGTTAATTGAATGCCCGATTAGGTTAATTGTACGTCCTTGACGATTGGTTATGTTGAGTCGTGATATTTTCGTTAAAGCTAACGAAAATATCACGACCTAACCTAACCAATCGTCAAGGGCGTACGGTTGACCTAACCGGGCATTCAACACCCAGGTGCACAGCCTCTAAAATTATATTTAGAATAAAAAATTTAAAATTATAAAATTAAAATTATAAAATCTGGCCACCGAGGCCAGTTGGCTACGGCGAGTTGGCCGTGGTGAGTTGGGCTGCGGCTAGTTGGCCGCGGCCAGTTGTCCCATTCCCTGGGAAAAATGCTACCTGATATCACAGGAAAAAAGTCTGTCGGTCGTTTGCCTGTGGTAGTGACTGGTAAAGATGTCGGCAAGCTTCTTGCAGTCCCTAAACTTATCTCCGAAAGTGCAAAAGCAATTGCAAAGGCTGTTGTTGAAACTGTAAAAGAATGGAATTTAACCAACCAGATCAAAGCTATGTCGTTTGATACCACGGCAAGTGATCCTGATTGAACAAATGTTGGACAAGTGTTGGACATTAAACAAATGTTGTCCTAATTGAACAAATGTTGGAAAAAAATCTTCTGCACCTAACTTGTCGTCATCAAATCCATGAGATTATAGTTGGAAATGTATTTGGCGTCCTTTTTGGTCCCTCATCAGGACTTGATATTGCTTTATTTAAGCGATTACAGCTAGAATGGAGTAACATTGATAAGAATAAGCTTGAACCAGTGATTGGTGATAAGAAGCGACCTTAGACATATCTGAATAGAAGGAAATAATTCTGTAAAACTAACCTAGAAGAACGTCAACCAAGAGATGATTACCGAGAAACCTTAGATCTAACATTGTTGTTTCTGGGAGAAGTACCCCCACGAGGAAGAAGACTGATGCAACCAGGTGCACGTTGGCTAGCAAACGTAATTTATCCTATAAAGATTTATCTCCTCTGTTCACAGGTTCGTCTAACATCAAGAGAAATATCATCTTTAAGAAGATTCAATTTATTCACTACAAAGATTTATGTAAAAGCATAGTTCCAATGCCCCAAGCAACTTTAGCTCCTGCAAATGATCTTGAGCTCCTCCAGCAATTAAAAACTTACCCAGACACTGTCGTCTACAAATCTGCAGGCAAGGCATTCGGTACTCATTTGTGGTATTTAAGTAAACGTCTGATTGGTCTCTCTTTCTTTGATGATCGTGTACCTTTAGAAATGAAGAAATTGATGGTTGCAGCTCTAAAAAATGAAGGAGATAAATGCCATCCAATAGAATTTGTCCAACGATTGCTGAAGGAAAAGATCCGTCATCATTTGTCACAGCAAACTCTCGACAACTGTTCTCAATTTTAGGGTTGGAAGATGAATTTCTAACTTCTGTAGATCCAGCTCAATGGGAACAGATTCCAGATTATCAAAACGCTTCCAAGATTCTTAAAAGCATGAAGGTTGTCAATGATATAGCAGAAAGGGGAGTAGCATTGATAAAGGACTTTAACGCCTCTGTAACGAGAAATGAAGAACAGACAGTTTTTGCTTCAGGTCGTTAAGGAACATCGTAAAACATTCCCAGATGTAAAAAAGAAAACATTAGTTGAAGGTCTCCAAAGTTCAACTAGGCGACAATGAGTTGTTAGCACCAACGAAACCCCCTCCATTGAGAGTATAATACTCACCCTCATGGGTGAGGGGGACCTGGAGCTGAACTCAAAAAAGACTAAGCTAAAGTCTTCTGGACTCTTGCGGCACCTCTAAAACATTTCCGATTTGTATACAAATTGGTATTCTGAGTTTTTTAGGGAATAAGAACAATATTATGGGTTCCGAACTTAACTTTTTGAAGAATATATTATACAGCCACCCTAATATATATTATATATATATATATATATATATATATATATAAAGAAAATCTTATCAAGACTTAACCTAGCCATCCGTCAGGAGCGTACAGTTGATCTAACCGTGCATTCATTTAACCCAGCATTCATAATTTTCCATAAGTTTAACGAAAATATTAAAATCTCGTTAACACATTAAGCAGGCTTACGTTGTCCATTTACTTTAAATAAATTATTATGTTACGTATATAACGATGCGTTGTAATAATAATGATAATAGCAATAATTCAGGTACATGAGGTCATTTCAGAACATAAATTTACAATGTACACTGAGAATCAACCAACCCACAGTTCATTACACACACACACACACACACACATGTGAAGAGAGACCAGCACACGGAACATCAACGAGGTTAATGTCCCCGCCTTCACTTCTCCCCCATCTCTGTCTGTCTGTATATATAGATATTAGTGATGTAGCGGATGTCATTTTTTTCACATCCGCGGATGCGGATGCGGATGCGGATGTTTGATTTCAACATCCGCGGATGCGGATGCGGATGCGGATGTCTACATTTTCGTTATTTTTTAGGATATATTCGAGATTTGTTGTGTTTAACGTATATAATAAGTTATTATATAGAGAGAGCTGTAGCTATAATGTAGTATAATTGATTAATTGTACAATAATTGCTGTACTTTTCTCTGAACATATAAAATAATATCAAGCATCTAACTAATATAGAAATCAATTAGTGAATTCGTCTGCAAATAAATTCGTTATATTTTGTTGAGTTTCAGCCACAATTAGAAACCATAATTGTGTTACCAGGATGCGGGACGTGAACCCAACTCAAATGCACCCCACCGACCTCTTTCCCCAACCTCCACCCTTATAGAAAGAGATCTTTAATTAGCTTGATAACTATTTATATTAAGTTTAAAGTTTTATTAGGCATATTTATAAATGAGTAATTAAAATAAAGTAAACTAAGATGTTCATCGTTTAATATTCAAACTTAATTATAGGAAGGTTATGCTTAAGGAACATTAATTTTTCTGCCTTTTCTGCTGCCAGTCTGTTTCTCTTTTCATCATATATTAATCCAGCACTGCTAAATAATCTCTCGCTTGGTACGTTTGTTGGAGGACAGGCTAAATGTTTCCTTGCAAGTTTACTCAAGTATGGATAGATATTCTGCGTATTTTTCCACCAACTAATAGGATTGTCACATGCAGCCAGGCGTTTTTCTTGGTGATAGCTCTCGATCATTTTTACTACATCTTTTGACATCGCGTAGGTCTCGTCATTGCTGCTTGACTCAAGAAACTGAGAGACAGATTCTGTGATAGATTTGCTTGTTGAAGGTGTTGGTTCTGTCACTGAAACTTTTATTCTTTTGGTGGGTGGCGAAGCGACAGATTCAAGAGATTGAAGCTCTTCAACTGCTTTGCCAAGTGATGATTTAACTCGTTCTAATGTACTAGGTGAAAATAACTTAGCTTTGTAACGTGGATCTAGGTAGGTTGCAAGAGAGTAACTTCATACAAGAACAGCCTCTCGTCTTGTCGCTTGCATCACTTTTGCGCACAATGAACTAGTTCTATTAATATAGTAGAATTTGATAATTTCCGCTTATTAATGACGTTTTATCTCAACGGTCCACATCCGCACGACATCCGCAGTCCAAAGTGCGGATGCGGGTGCGGATGCGGATGCGAGAAAATGTGCGGATGTTCCGCGGATGCGGATGCGGATGCGGATGTGAACTACATCACTAATAGATATATACCGGAAATATTACCATTATTAATTCGAGGTAGTGGTAATACTGCATCTGCCATAGCCCCTACAAACGGAACAATTTCCAGCTCAGGTCGACTGCTCCGATATAGTCTGATTTTGAATACCCCAATTTTAGGTTATGCAGAATAAACAATTCAGACGGAAACAAATCCACGGGTACCCGTGATACTAACGTATATCTTTTTTACGCAACAATTAACATAAAAATGCTCTCTCTTCCTCCTTCCTCCCCTATCTCTCCCTTTCTCTCATATATATATATATATATATATATATATATATATATATATATATATATATATATATATATATATATGAAATATTACCATTATTAAGTCGAGGTAGTGGTAATACTGCTCTAGCCATACCCCAAACAAACGAACAATTTCTAGGTCAGGTCTACAGCTCTGATATATTTTGATTTTGAATACCCCGATTTTAGGTTATGCAGAATGAACAATTTGGGCGGAAACAAATTTCTGGGTACCCGTGATACTAACGTACAGTGCTTACAATAAGTCTCGCGCCTCTGTCTCGTCCCAAGATAGTCTGTTAGGTATAAAATGGACGGTCCTTATGGCAGCGGAGGTGTGTTCGGATTGGTGCACATAATTGCTCTAACCCCATCAATGACGTCCACATTATCATTGTGTCGATCACTCTATCTATTTATATATAGAGACATACTGTATATAGATATATATAGAGTATGCAGGGGATAACGTGTCTCAGTCCCAGCTATGGTATTGTCTTACAATTAACAGTCCCAAGTGCAAGTTACGTTAACACCTCCACATAAATTACCCTCGACTAAAATAACATACGTGAAGCCTTTACCCACAAACCATTTAAAAGGTGTGATTTAAAAGCTCTCTGGGTGTGTGTCTCTCTGTGTGTGTGTCTCTCTCTCTGTCTCTCTCTGTCTCTGTCTCTCTCTGTCTCTCTCTCTGTCTCTCTCTGTCTCTGACACCAAGCTTGGGGCCAATGTTGGGACGCCCGAAGCGATCGAGGAACTGCGTGCGGACCTAGGTAGGATAGGAGAGTGGTCCGAAAAATGGCAAATGCCGTTTAACTTGGGTAAATGCAAAGTGATGCACATTGGCTACGCCAATCCCAAGTCGGACTACTCGATGTTGGGTAGTAATATCGAGGTGACTGATTTAGAAAAGGACTTGGGTGTGCTAATTAGCAGCGACCTTAAGTTTACGAAACAGTGTGTAGAGGTGGAAAAGAAAGCCCAGAAACTATTGGGTTATATCAGGAGGCAATTTCAGTTTCGGAACAAGGAGATTGTGCTCTCACTGTACAATTCCCTTGTTCGGCCGCACCTGGAGTATGCTGTGCAGTTCTGGTCGCCCACCCTCAGGAAAGATATTGAGAGGCTGGAGCGAGTGCAGGCGAGGGCCATAAAGTTAATCCCTTCCGTTAGGCATATGGGCTACAATCGACGGTTACACGCCCTGAACTTGTTTTCGCTTGAAACTCGGAGGCTGCGCGGTCAACTGATCGAGGTTTTCAAGCTCTTACGAGGGTTCAACGATGTCGATTTTAGAAGTATGTTTAGTTTAAATGATAACCCAACTCGCAACAATGGTTGGAAGTTGGATTTGAAGCGGTTTAGGACTAGTGTGTGTGGGAATTACTTTACGTATAAGATCTGTGACACATGGAACAGGTTACCTTCGGAAGTTGTGAACAGTTCCTCTGTGGATCAGTTCAAGAAAAGGTAGACCAAATCTTGCACACTATTTGAGTGTGTACAAAATTTTCCCTGGCACCCGTTGCCACTGGTACCTCCTCGGTATGGGCCGCAAGGCCTTTTAAGGTACTTCTTTTCCTTGTAACTCCTTGTAACTCTCTCTCTGTCTGTCTGTCTGTCTGTCTGTCTCCCCGTGGTGAGTTCTGGGTGATTTGCAGTTCATACTCAGATCAGCGAGACGCTGCGTTCTTTGCTAGAAAGACTAGTTAGTGTAGGCGTTTCCTTGCGTTTTAGTAGATTTCTATCTGGTAGCGTCATCGTTACACAGACGGAGGTAGACATGCGAAATATGTATATATTTAAGTAGGTTCAGCTCACGATATGGCGAAAGCAGTTCCATCTGTTGGCGTTACCGCTACACAGATACATATTAACAAATTTTTGAAACAATGAGCGCTATGCTTTGGTTGATGAAGTTTTAGGCGTCGTAAAATACAAGGGGTAAAGGTAGGGCCCGCTTCGTAGGGCCGGTGGGATGGGCGCGTTGTGATTGAAAACTGGCTGAAGAATAGGCGGCAGAGGGTTGTAATTAAAGGGGTTAGTTCGGGTTGGGCCTCGGTCACTAGTGGGGTTACTCAGGGTTCCGTTTTGGGGGCCACTGTTGTTTATCATTTACATAAATGATATCGACGGTGGCAGCTTCAGTCGGATCGCCAAATTCGCTGATGACACCAAACTTGGGGCCAATGTTGGGACCCCGAAGCGATCGAGGAACTGCGTGCGGACCTAGGTAGGATAGGAGAGTGGTCCGAAAAGTGGCAAATGCCGTTTAACTTGGGTAAATGCAAAGTGATGCACATTGGCTATGCCAATCCCAAGTCGGACTACTCAATGTTGGGGAGTAATATCGAGGCGACTGATTTGGAAAAGGACGGGTGTGCTAATTAGCAGCGACCTTAAGTTTACCAAACAGTGCGTAGAGGTTGAAAAGAAAGCCCAGAAGCTGTTAGGTTATATCAGGAGGCAATTTCAGTTTCGGAACAAGGAGATTGTGCTCTCTCTGTACAATTCCCTGGTTCGGCCGCACCTTGAATATGTTGTGCAGTTTTGGTCGTCCACCCTCAGGAAAGATATTGAGAGGCTGGAGCGAGTGCAGGCGAGGGCCATAAAGTTAATCCCTTCCGTTAGGCATTTGGGCTACAATCGACGGTTACGCGCCCTGAACTTGTTTTCGCTGGAAACTCGGAGGCTGCGCAGTCAACTGATCGAGGTTTTCAAGCTCTTACGCGGGTTCAACGATGTCAATTTTAGGAGCATGTTTAGTTTAAATGATAACCCAACTCGCAACAATGGTTGGAAGTTGGATTTGAAGAGGTTTAGGACTAGTATGTGTGGGAATTACTTTACGTTTAAGATCTGTGACACGTGGAACAGGTTACCTTCAGAAGTTGTGAACAGTTCCTCTGTGGATCATTTTAAGAAAAGGTTAGACCAAATCTTGCACACTATTTGAGGGTGTAAAAATTTTTCCCTGGCACTCGTTGCCATTGGTACCTCCTCGGTATGGGCCGCAAGGCCTTTTGAGGTACTTCTTTTCCTTGTAACTCCTTGTAACTCTCTCTCTCTCTCTCTCTCTCTGATCACACAGCATGGCAATGTATCCATATAACGTTAATAATAACCGAAACTCGAGAAAATATATACTCTGCCTTCCGCTCTATCCCAAATCCTTTTCTCTTAGTAACCTTTATACAAACTAATCTATCATATTTTACGACTTTTTAACTCTGGTAGGATTCAATTCCATTCCTATAGTGTAAGATACTTAAATTCATGTGTGTATTATGCCATATGATGTGCGTAATAAATAATCATTTTTAAGTAGTTGGAGCGTTCAAGGTCATCTGTAGTAATCTATAGACTACCCCCTCAAGCCCACTCTCAACACTTAGATTCCCCTAAGACACAGGCGTCTTCAAGTAACATGAATGCGTAGAGATCTAAGGTGGTACGCAGTGGCGGCTCGTGACTAAAAATTCTAGGGTGCTGTCTCTAAGAATGGGTTGAAATAATTACTGAAATAAAAGGATGAGCATTGAGCAATGAATAAAAGTTTCAAAAGTTATTGAAAAAGTTATTCAGTGAGCTCATCCTTATATTGTTCTTGATTATTTCAATTGTAAATAAAAAATTTAGGGGTGCTGCAGTTCCGCAGTGCCTACCGACGAGCCGCCACTGGGTGTTAGATTCCATATTATATAATTTATGTGCTAGGTTTAAGAACGCTGGCATTGAAGGATGGAAGGAAGGGACAGTAAAAGCGATAATAGGTTCAATGAAGGAAGTGGAATGAGGATGGAGGTAAGCGTTGCTATGTTGAAGGAAACGAGGTTGGGTGGGGAATTACGAAGGGAGGAGGAAAGGGAGCCAGAGATTTTAATCTAATTCTGCCACCACGTTCTCCTGATATGAATCCGATTGAAAACCTTTGGGCAATAATGATTAACGAATGGGAGCAACGCAATGAAAGAACATTTGAAGCACTTTTAGCTCACACGAGGAATAGTTGGGAGAGCTTACGTCGAACACCAAACATTCCCTACGGGTCTACAATCTGGCCTCTTCTATGCAGCAACGATTGCAAGAAATTATTGATGCCGAAGGAAGCTATACGAAATACTGATGTTAAAGCCATGACGTAAATGTGTATCGAATATATATTTATGTTAATATAGAATTTTATTATATTTTTATGTTTGACATCTATAAAAGTATATATTGTGACCATGAAAGAATTTTACTTATCCTTAGTTAGAATCTTTTCTTGCAATGTCTACGCTCGTGGAGATGATAATATATGCATTGTTGAAACAAACTATGAGAAGGTAATAGTTTCAGGAAAAAAATAAAAACTGGCAACATCGAGGCCATCATCACATGTTTATGGGAATTGTCATATGATATGCTACCAATAAACTCTTATATACTACTATATACAGTATACTATATTACGTAATAATTACGATGAACAAATCAAATGCAAATTTCTCTGATTCACGGCCCACCAGTCTTGCTTTAGACTAATAACTTTCATAAGATGGAATAGGTTACCACTTAAAACAATGGATAAACTATCTATTAGTGAGACGACCGTGACTTCCTCGAAATGCGAGCGCGTGAGAGGTTCACTGAGGAATTTGATCATTAGATTCTTAACGTAGGATATGTATCACAAACAACAATATTGACAACAATTCCCAACAATTACTTAATATCAATCATTGCATTTGAGCAAATAATTTAGACCTGCGTCAAAATAACTTAGGTATCATGCCATGATTTGGGATATTTGCGGAATTAGTCATTCTCTATAGTCTACAGTATATATTGAGACGGTATAATGTAATGCCCAGCTAATATTATGATGACTAGTATTGCTCCATAACCATCCCAACATCCCGAAACTTGGTCATTGCTTCTTAATCATTTGTATTTTAAACACTAAAATGTAGCAGAAGTGACGTAATAATGGACGTCATTGATGGGGTTAGAGAAATTATGTGCACCAATCCGAACACACCTCCGCTGCCATAAGGACCGCCCATTTTATACCTAACAGACTAGCTCGGGACGAGACAGAGGCGCGAGACTTATTGTAAGCACAGTACATCTTTTTTATGCAACAATTAACAAAAAAATGCTCTCTCTTCCTCCCTCCTCCCCCTCCTCTCTCTCCCTTTCTCTCATATACTCAGTGATGGGCAGTATCTAGATACGATACGTATCGATCGATACTTTTGTATCGGTATCGGTATTGCTTTAGCTACTTGACAAAAGTATCGATTTATCGGTATCGCTAAGGTCAATTTTCTTAAATGTATCGAAAAAAATCGATACTTCGATACATTAATAAGAATTTTTAAATATTTAAATAGATGTTATAATATGACACTACTAAGTTATATTTATGAATATACATAAATAATAATATTATTAAATATTTATTTTATTTAATGACAGTACTACTCTACTGGTCACGTCACATAGTACGGCGCAACTTTTAAACACGTTTGTACTTGTGTTATTGAGATTAATTAACCATAATATAGAAACGTTCATAATATAGAAACGCTCATATAATGAGCTTGATTTTCTCCAGGAATACCTAATCGTGCTACAACCCATTGCAACAGCACTTGATAGGTTGCAGTCCGACAAAGAATGTTTTTACGGTTGCCTGCTTCCGACATTGTTAGCTGTAGAGAAGAAGCTAGAGCGTTTGAATTCGGAGGCATTGCGTCATTGTCAGCCACTTCTCAATGCAGTCACAGTAGGGTTCACTAAGCGGTTTGAAAAGTTTCTGTGCCTTGATGCGTCGCATGAGTGTAAAGCAGCAATACTGGCATCGTCTTCAAATCCTCTGTTCAAGTTAAAGTGGATGACAATAAAAAGCAAATTTAATACTAACATTGTCAAAAAGAGGGTTCAAGAAATGTTGGTTAATGCTGTTAAGAGCCTCAGCGAGCAGACCCCCAGCAACAACTAAGTGATGCTGCATCTGACGGAAGTGCAGATGATTTCTTCTGTTATGAGTCTGCTTCCACTAATGTCTCTGCAACCCAAGATTCCACTGAGATGGAAGTTTTACAGTATCTGGGTGACGGAAGTCATTCTCTCCAATCTCTGAGGCAGTACCCAGGAATTCTACGGGTCTTCCTGAAGTACAACACACCACTACCATCCTCTGCTCCTGTAGAACGGTTGTCTAGTTTGGCTGGTCACATTCACGCTCCAAAAAGGAATAGACTGTCTGACCAGATGTTTAGCCAGCTGGTATTTTTGAAGGGTAATAGTAATTACTTTTAATTGTTAGTGTAATATTTTCAGTCATTCATGTATCCTACAAAATTAAAACATACTTTCATTAAATAAAGCAATTGTTTTTATTTACATCTATAAAACCCATTAAAATGTCGTTGATTTTACTTACAGTGCGTACAAATTACTAGTATAAACAATAATATCTAATACCTACATATTAAATGAATAATTATAAAAATGTACCGGCGATGCATGTATCGGTATCGGTATCGCTTAAGACATCTAGAAAGTATCGGCGTATCGGTATCGCCTTAGACGTTCTTCATGTATCGATGTATCGGTATCGCTTTAGCGATTTTCATGTATCGATGCCCATCACTGCATATACTGTATATATATATATATACATGGGCGTAGGAGGCAGGGGGGTCTGGGGGGGTCATGGACCCCCCCATTCAACCTTTGTGTCGAGTCCATTTTGTCTCACTTTGTTGGGTCCATCACATGTGAAATGAGAAAAAAATTGAAAAGTGAGGAAAACAGGGTTAGAAGGCAAAACTGTGAACTGAAATTATTTTACAAATTAATTTTATTTGACCATTTGTATGGTTGTATGCACCTGTACAGTTGTCTTGTCTTGTATGTATCTGATTTTAAATACATAAAACTGAAGAGTAATTTACATGATAGCATCATTATAATTTATATTACTGTATTTTTCTCATACTTCATGAAAAACTAGAGTTTTGTTGCATAGCTTCCATTATCGCTTTTACTTTTCCATTCAACTTAAATAATCTTCCTTATTTTTTATTTCAGATTTACTTTTATGGCTTTTAGTTGGAAAATAAAGTGTCTCAAAAAATTAATTTACGAAAAACGACAACATAGCAGCAGGTTTACTTACTACGACAGTGTCGTAGTACGTAAATCTAGATAATTGTATTCATATCAAATGGTAGTATTAGATGATTAGATCCATTGAAGCTATTGTTCGCTTTGCATTAAATTAGATATAAGAAGTGTTTATTTTTGTTTTAATCTTAATTTTGTATTGTAGACTTAAGCTTAGCACGAGTTAACGTTAAGTAATATTGTTTACCTAGCATGATACACAACAAATAATAATAAATACATGATATAACAATATTAAGGTTTATGTAACCCTAAATTAACAGTTATAAAAACCCAGATTTGTCTTCCTACAAATACTACTACCAAAAAGTGGAAGTATACATTTTTAACACTCCAAAGTCCACACTCCCCTTGCACTATACTAGAAAAATTCTTCCAGACGCTAATGTGTTAGCTCAATAATTTTTTTTAGGTTATGGAAATGTCGGTCTGAAGCTCTGAGCAACATCTTTCTTGTCGGGTCCAAACACCTGCACCCCAAGAGACTACTTATCCCGTACGCCAATGTGTATATATATATATATATATATATATGAGAGAGAGAGAGAGAGAGAGAGAGAGACGGGGGATGGAGGAAGAGAGAGCATTTTTATGTTAATTGTTGCGTATAAAAGATGTAAGTATCACGGGTACCCAGGGATTTGTTTCAGGCCGAATTGTTCATTCTGCATATATATATATATATATATATATATATGCTGCAAACCCACAAGGAAAAAGAAAAACGATTCCAAGGCCTTTCGTGTATTCAAAGCTACACCTCGTCAGGGAATGAAGTTAAAAGGCCAAACCGGTAAAACGTTAGATATTAAGGTAAAACAGCATAAATATGCTTGTAGAACAGCTAGTACTTCCAATGCTTTATTTAACCATATGTATAGATGTAACCATAGCATCAAGTGGGATAGTTCTAAAGCGCTTGTTAAAAACAGAGATATAATAGAACGAAATATTCTAGAATGTGCATTTATTCATTTTAAAAACAATTTCAATAACAGCTCGGGGACTTATAAAATTGACGATATCATGTTAAAATTTCTTTTGCCTCTCATTAACCCTTGTTAAGTATGTGCTAATTGTTTTGTTTTTCCTGTACGTTGTATATATATGGGCTTCTCGCCTTTTAACTTCATTCCCTGACGAGGTGTAGCTTTGAATACACGAAAGGCCTTGGAATCGTTTTTCTTTTTCCTTGTGGGTTTGCAGCATTCATTCATTTCACGTGTTTTAGTGTGAAATTCATCCCATATATATATATATATAAAATTTAGTGGTGGACCGGATATCCGCATCATTTTTAACATCCGCATCCACATCCGCACTTCTGACTGCGGATGTTATGCGGATATTACCTCTAATAAATTATGCAATTTACAATTAAATTAGCTTATAAAGTAGCTTATAAGGCCCAGTCATGCACATTTCATGTAAAGTATTAATTACTAATGAACAAACAAATATATAAACCTCAAAATATAAATACCTAGTAATACAGAAAATTGAATGAAACTTGTTTCATTGAATTTTCTGTGGCTGAAACTCTTGAGAAAGTTATTATTTTTATCATAATGAAAACATTAATATTAATTTTAATTCTTATGCATTGCCTGCCATAATAGTAATAATCACGAAATTTGAAAAATTATGTCAAATATTCATAATTCTATATTATATTGATAGATTAACTAAATATCCGCATCCGCGGATATTGAAATTAAAGATCCGCATCCGCAGATGTTGAAAACCTGACATCTGGCCCACCTCTATATATATATATATATATATATATATATATGATGCAAACTCACAAGGAAAAAAAAATATTCCAAGGCTTTTGTGTATTCAGAAGTACACTTCGTCAGGGAATGAAGGGGGAAGGTGAGATGACAAAAATATATACAACGGGACAGAAAAACAAAGATTAGCACATGATTATCAAGAGATGATTAGAGGCAAAAGGTATTTTAACAAGATATTGTCAACTTTATACACTCCCACACTGTTATTGAAATTATTTTTAAAATGGATAAATTCTCATTCTAGAATATTCCTTTCAATTATATCTGTGTTTTTAACGAGGGCTTTAGAACTATCCCATTTGATACTATGATTACATTTATACATATGGTTAAACAATGCATTAAAATTATTTGCTGTTCCTCACGCATATTTATGCTGTTTTACCCTAATATCTAACGTTTAACCCGTTTGGCCTATAATACTGAGTCACATTGTGTACATCCGATCGAATACACACAACCAATCACATTGTCCGAGCTATTCTTTATTAGGCGTGATTTAACAGTATTATTAAACTTAAAGACTACATTGATACCAATTGCTTTAAGTAAGGTCGGAAGATATGGAACAAGTGTAGTTTACGTCCCCTAACGCAGAAGGGGACACGAACTATACTAGGTCAAAGTTGGGGAATGTAAACTACTGTACATTAGGATCTTTTGGAGACATTATTTTAAATTAATCCATCAAATAAAACGTTAAAACTAACGAAAATATTACGACTTAACCTAACCAATCTTCAATATAGGGTGTTTCATAACTAGAGACCGGATTTTGCCCTTTTTGCCTTTTTTATTCCCGTTTATAGATTCATAGGCTTCTTTTAGAGAAATCCATTTCGGGACTGTGGGATGTATATAATTAAATGTTATTGTGCCTATAAACGCCTATTTTGATGGTTAGTGCCTAATTTTAAAATACGTGCCTATATATGCCTTTTTTAATTTTATTGTACTAAGTAAAGCAAAATAACTCGCATTTTTTTGAAACTTGTAGGACCTAAATAGGGCAGGGGGTGGAAAAACCGAGGCTAGTCCTGAGGCAACCAGCACAGCCAATCAGATTACAATACGTCAGCCAAATACAGCCAATCAGATCACAATACGTCATTGTGACGCGTTCGGCCTCGATCATTTTGTTTGGTGCGTGCAACGTGGTGTCTTTGTTCAAGTGCTTTTGCTAAATAAAATCTCACGTTTGTGCTTACAGCTTTTTTTATAAGTGAGAAAAAATGCCTAAGGATAAGACAGCCAAAAGTGTTCTGTTCAGGCAGTGGATCAAGAAGGACTCAAACTTCATTACGGATGGTAGAGTTATTTTCTGCCAACCTTGTTCCAAAGAGGTACGTTGCAACATTTTTATTCTCTATCCAAAATAACAAACCCACTCGATGTAAACAAAATGCATGCGAGGGAATTTGACGCTCCAACAATGAGTGATAATGTGAGCTTTTCCGAATTTAATAGCATCCTAAAGATAAATTGGTAAAGAGTGGTGAAAAACAAATTGTTTTAAATTATTTTAATATTAATTTAATTAATCGAACAACCAACTTCGACGTTCGACTAATGCATTTTATAATTTAGTTACCCTAAAAATTGTCGTTTTCTGTAGTTTCTGAAAAAAAAAAAAAAGATTGGTATCTAAAGAAATTATTAAGTTAATTTGGGTTCTTATAATGAATAGAGAATAATAGCTTTTGTTTGTGTTAATTTGATTTATTTTAATGCATGGCGCAGTAATTAAGTTTGTTTTTCAGTAATGTTTTTCAGCATGTGACTTGCCTGGCTCATGCTCTCCATCGGGGGCAGAAAACATCCGGGGACATTTTCGGAACGTAAATGCACTTGTATCGTCGGTGAAGAAGGTCTTTCTCAAGGCAGCTCTTCCAGAAACACCCTTGCCACCTCAGCCAGTTTTGACTCGATGGGTTTCCTGGCTTCAAGCTGCCATGTATTATGCTGAAAATATCAGCGAAATTGCCAAGGTACGAAACATATTCAGTTTAATTAGTACATTCTTCTACAGCCATTCAAAAGCAGCAAAGCACATTTCATCTTAATTCTGTTTTTTTGTTGCAGGTCGTTGAAAACTCAAACGAGCATGAGGCAGTCGTGATAGGAGAAGCGAAGGAGGCCTTATCGTGTCTAACCCTTCGAGGAGACCTGGCCTACATCATGGCCAATTTCGGACGTGTGCCAGGGACCATAACCAAGCTGGAGGGGAGAGGCCTGCCGTTTGTTGAAGCAGTGGAAATAGTTCAAAATTTAAGAAAGGAGCTGAGCCAGGTTCCTGGTAACGTAGGGAAAGAAGTGGTAGCAAAATTTGAAAATGTTCTCAGACGCAATCCTGGTTGGCAAACGTGAACGTTTCAATAGTGTTCAAAGGAGAGTGTCAGGAGGTTCTGGACTTTGAGCCAAGCGAATTAGCATCTTAACAAAAACAGATTTACAATTGTTTATAATGATTTTGATAATTATTGTAATATATATGTGATGATAATAGTTGTGTAATAATTAGTCGATCATGTCCCAATGACTTCCTTTTAAATTACTATGGGGAGGAACATGCCGTCCCTCCGTTTTGTTTGAACTCCTTTAATTTTTGTTCTAAGCAGTGTGACAATCAATGTCTTCCTAAAGAGCAAAGTGCTCACGAAATGACGTACGTATTGTCAATTTCAGACATATCTCCCCGCTTAGTCACTCAGTTCCCCCGAATGTAGTACTCCAAACTTTGTTTTTTTTATTTTATTTTGTTTTAACACCCCAACGCCAGTTGAACCCAGTGTCAACCAGAGAAATGGTTCAACCATGGTTAATTCTTCTTTGGCTCCAGTCAAACCACAGTTTAACCATCTGTTTCCTTTCACCCAGCTGGTAAAGAAACCAACCAGGAACCTCTTTATTACTGCGGAACATTCCTCAGTATCAAACGTGATAATTCCAAAGTTGTTTTTTTATTTTTTTAAGAGTGTGGGCCCTATAACCTCATGTTAGTTCATTACAGTTCATAATTGATTTTCATTTTCAATTTTTATTTTTTTTATTTTTTTTATTCAATTAATATTGAGTAATTGTCGTTAAATTATTATTATACCATCTGTTAAGGTATCAAACGAAAATTATAGTCAATTTGACACTACTATATGACTATGAATTAGTAGTCGAATTTAATTGTGAGTCGAAATTCAATTTTAATACCGTGAGTCCTAATTGAATTTTATTACTTGTGACACATTCGAATTTATTTTCCTTCCGTACCTCAAGTCACTTTTACATTAAAACTCATACGAATACATCCTCATTAATGCTACCTGTATTAGAATTTAATAATAACACTGGTATGCATATGAAATTTTTTTGTCTGCTGTGAGGGTTTTTTTCAACTCATATTATATAATTCGACCATGCTGAATTCGAAAATGACATTGGTTTTCTTCAATCAGGTCAGGTTTTTTCTCTATTGGCCATTTATTATAAGTCCAATTTTATCCCCAAATTTATTGATTTTTTTAGCTTAAACACTGTAGATACGAGTAATATTATAAGAACACTCGTGAAAAATGAAAACATTGTGTGAATAAATACTTTTATTCATACAATGAATATGGAAAAAAGTTTATTGAGGAAGGAATGAAGTTTTTTTGGCTTTCCGTCTGTGTTTTTCTTTGGGCACGTCTCGCTTCAAACACCAGCAATAGTCCGCCAGCATATTGATATCCCAGTTTCCCTGGTACCTCTCTTCCATTATTTTGATATCTTGGTGAAATCGTTCACCCTGTTCCTCACTATAATCCCCGCAATTTTCAGGAAAATAGTCCAAGTGGGACCACAAAAAGTGCATTTTTATGGACATGCGCGACCCATGAGCTTTGAAAGCTTCCATCAAGTTTTCGACAACGGACTCGTATTCTGGACTTCTACGCTTGCCAGGAAAATCAGTGACAACTGATTTGAATGCCTGCCAGGCATTCTTCTCAGTTGGAGTCATTGCGTTTTCGAACTGAGTATCCTTGATCAAAGTTCGAATTTGAGGACCATCAAAAACCCCAGCATTTAGTTTAGCATCAGATATATGAGGAAATTTACTCTCGAGATATCGGAATGCTGAACCCTCCTTATTCATTGATTTGATGAAATTTTTCATCAAGCCCAGCTTAATATGAAGTGGTGGGAGCAAAATTTTTGTTGGTGGTACAAGGGGCACTGAAACGACATTATGCGACCCAGGTTCAAAATTCTCTCTGGATGCCCATTCACGCTATGTATAGTGCTTCTCATCCGCTCGGCTATCCCATTTGCAGAGGAAACATGGGTATTTCGTGTATCCCCCTTGCATTCCCAATACAAATGCCACAATCTGAAAAAAAATGAAAATATTTAAAGAATTTAGAGAATTTGTTCTATCAGATAAAAAAATCTAGGCATTGGACTGTATCACTTCTGTGGGGAAGTTAAGTGTTCTTATACGCTCTCAAATAACCTTTGGAAAAACAACATAGTCAATAGCAATAGTTTACTTATGATATTAGTATTACCTTCAAATCTCCACAGATCCTCCAGTTATGTTGGTCGTATACGAGAGCATCCAGTAAAATTTTCATGTTATCGTAGCTCTCAGTAAGTTGTACGGAATGTGCTACAGGAACTGATGCAACCCTATTCCCAATGTTGAGAAGTACTGCTTTCAAACTTCGTTTAGACGAGTCTATAAATAGCCTCCATTCTGATGCGTTATATGGCAGGCCCAAGGATTCGATTAGCCATCCGCCTCAACATTGCAGCAGTACACTAAGGAAGAGGTATTTTCGTGCACTGCAAAAAACTTGCGGAATTCTTCCTCTCGTTTCCTATACCAGGAGAATGTTGTTCCCGGAGCCAGAAAGTTGTCCTCTCGAAGTCGTGAGCCCAAGATCTCGGCAGCTAATTTGGAAAGTCCTAAATCCCTGGTAAGATCATTAAGTTTGGCCTGGTTGAGAGGCCTCGGCTCATTTGAAGCGGTATTTTGAGGTATATACGACTGGGACTGGTCATTGGCATTGGTCATTGATTCATCATCAGAATCATCGAAGTCCAGGGTTTGAGGTGGGTCGGGTATTGGAATTCCAGGACCATGGGGTACAGGTCTCATAGCAGAAGGAATGTCAGGGTATACAACAATGTGTTTATTCTTCTTGTTAACTCCTGAAAATAAAAACACAGAAACATGGATATAAAACTTGCATATGAAATAGAAGAAGCATTCAGACAGTGGCGGCTCGTGAGGGAAGGCTGCGGTCTGTAAGATATGAAATAGGTCGATGGAGTCTGTATATTTTCTTTCTTTTTCATTCATATTGTCCCTTCGGGGACAATATGAATGAAAAAGAAAGAAAATATACAATCATTGTATATGTAAATGTAACTTGTATAACAATATGTGTGTGTAAATGTATTTTCTATAACAATATGTGTATGTAAATGTATGATTACCATTATGGTGAATATTATGCTATATATGGTGAATATTACATTATGGTGAATATTATGTCGTTTCATACGAGGATTTCAAATATTTAAGAAAAATAAATTTATAAGCCCACCTTGGAGGTTTGTCATGCAGAAATAGCAATCTGTCACGTGATCCTTTCCTTCTCTCCAAATCATGGGAATTCCAAAAGGCAAAGATTTCGCTCTGCCTTTGCTCCATCTTCTCAAATTTTCAATGCACGTCTTGCAGCACATATGAGGGGCGAAATTTTTGTCCTGGTCCCCTAGCTTAATTCCAAAGTATGCTCTATACATTGTCTTCACAAATTTAGTGATTTGGGACTGGTTATTTGGCATGGTAACCGTCCCACATATGTAGCAGAATCTATTGGAATCATTTTTACACGCTCTATTCATATGAAATATTTTATCTATATCCCTGAAAAGTAAAAAAATATATTATACAAGTGAAACAAGTGATGATAGATGTTACTGTTCCAATTCCGCTTTGACAAAATCATGAAAAATTCTATTTTACTTATGAGGCCATAGCCGGATAACCTGAGCTGATTGAGAAAAACGGATTGCAGATTCGGAATCAGCAGGAAAAACTCTATAAGAATCACTTACAAAACCCTTGACAGCAAAATTGATGCATACCAGTGTAATCGACCTTGAACTTAAAGGATTTTATAATAATAATAATAATAATAATAATAATATAATAATAATTGACTTAAACTTAAAAGATTTTATAACCCTACTCCCATTTTAAATTATTATACATTATTTTTAAACTTTATTAATTCGAAAACTTTCCCAATCCCTACACATACATACGCATCTATACACATTTCTCCACAAAAATTACGTACAAAAATAGTACAAAAATATGCGGATACTGATTACACTTTCACCCAATTACAACCACTTACACTCTGTATCTAATACACATAAATACACACTTGGCCACAGGTCTATACATCATCCATTACATAATTCGATTTTTACCTACACTAGTCCATCAACTTAGTTTATTAACTGTACGATCATGATAACTAAATATTTGTAAAATTTAACAATATCATTTTTTGTCTTAATTAACGTATTAATCCTTTTATTCTCTTTGCATTAAATTAAAGTATTAATCTTTGAATTTTTCTATTTTATAATAACTCTCTAAGCAAGTGTCATGTTAAAGATTTCATTACTGTGTGTTGTACTCAACCACCCGAACTCACTTGTTCTGTATAAAATTTGTACTGTAAAGAAAAATTCGTCATCATCTAATTTGAATTCGTTAGGTTGTTATTTTCTCAATTTTATTGTATTATATTGTTGTGTTAATATCATTCTAGAGGGAAGAGCACTGTAAAAATGAACAATGAATAATTCCTATATAATCAATATTCATTTTTACATGAGAAACCAAAATCGCCTGAGCGAGTTTGGACAGAATTTCGATCTTTGCTTTCTATTTTTTTTCAGTGTCACAACCATGCGACCTACCATTTCTATGGTTGAGCAGTCTACATGTTTGTGCCATTAGAAGTTCGCTGTGAGAAGCGAATGTCCCTTAACTGTGTCTCTCTAATTCGTATCGTTTAATTTCTCCAAATAATGACTTACTCTGTACGTATGACATAATTTGGATAACTATAACGTCATAAAGTAACTTAATTCCCTTCACATTTTCCATACCTTGAATACTGAATCACGTATTTAGTATGTGGATATCTTTCATATTCAATGTATGCTAAATTCTTTAATAATAATAATAAAAACTTCATTCTCTATAAGTCATTATATATATGTTGTGTCCTGTCTGGTGTTATGTAGTATAAATATTATTATTCGACCATATTCATCCATACGTCCATATCTTATCTTGACCGTTATCCTTTATTAATTTTATTACTTATTCATTCTCCTACCTATTGTCTACTGATGCCCTATCAACCTATCAGTCCATGTTTACTCGTGTCTATATTACGCACACAATCTATTGTGTTACGTACCAATATGTGTACAATACTTTGTGCATTCGTACATGTCCCCTGATGATCATGATTACGTACATATACATACGTTCACATGTATTCTTTTTATTTCTTTTCTTTAAATTAATTAATTTCTCGCGATCTCATACATGCTTATGCGAGTGTTCGAATTTTGCTAACCACAGCGGAAGCGGGCACTTCTGAGATGAAAAATCTCCTCTCACTCTAATTCAAATTTATAAAACATTATCATGTGTGCTATGTTATATATATATATATATATATATATATATATATATATATACCGTATATGCCCATGTATTATATTTCTAACATCTTGATTGTCTATTAATATGAAACACTGTAAAAACAAAACAAAGCTATAGTTAACTGTTTAATTGTAATTAACTGTAATACTTTAATATAATGTAATTAATGTACTTTAACGAAACTGTTATTAATGATAATAATTTATAAGGTAATTAATGTACTTTAATTAAACAATAATAATTTAATATAATCTAATTAATGTACTTAATGATGTAATGTACTTAATGACGTAGTGAATGTACTTTAATGGAATTGTAATTAACGATAATAAGTGAATGTGAATTAACTGGTAATTATAATTATAATTGTAATAAACCAAAATTACACCTTACTCAGTGATATACTTAGATTCTATTAAATGTCGCCATTTTTATTTTTTTATTATTATTTTTTGTTCGTTGGGATAAATTTTGGAGTTGCTTCCTATTTTGCCAAATAATTGGTGACTTGTTCTTTTCAAAATTTCTTAATCATTTTTAGATTAGATGCATTCTCTCTTCGTTATAAAAAGATGAAGTCATGTCTCGCCTTAAACTTTTAATTCTTGCACATATGCATATCTTAATATAAGAATGCATAGTTCAACTTCCGTTTCTAATTAACTCGGCAGACCCGGAAAACATCACATCTGCAAATACGCTGTTTAAGATAGAAATATGGCTTCCTCTTCCTATATCCTGTTTATCTGTTTAACCATTGTCACAACAAAAAATCTTACTTTATTTTTAATTATTGTGCAAAAATAATACAGCCTCTTCAACATTTAATAATGATGATGTTAGTAGAACCGGGGTATATAAACCCCAATAATTTCTTCTATGTGCATTCTGATTCAAACTACGAGGCTGAGTATTTCCTGTACAGTTTAGCAGTAAATTACAGGAAAAGAAAGTCTTTATCTTCTCCTTCGAGCCGTGCTCTCTTCAGAGAACTTAGTCATTAAAATTTCCCGATACGTTACAAGAAGAATCGGAGGAACCCCCAGAGAATTTAATAAGCCTCTCAGAATCCTCCGAGCCACTAAAGAAGAACTCGGAGAGTAGTATAGAAGAAACTACTGCAAGTAGCAGATCCGTTGCTGCCTCCTAACCAGAACTCCCGTCCACTTCGAATCAACCCAGGCCATAGACGGAGGAGTTAACATATTTATATATATGATCCAAATTCAAAGGGAAAAGGAAAAATGATTCCAACGTCTTTCGTGTATTCAGAAGTACACGAAAGACCTTGAAATCATTTTTCGTTTTCCCTGTAGTTTACATCATTCATTCATTTCACGTGTTTAATTGTCAAAGTCATCTCATATATCGGGTTGGCCAAAAAAAGAGGGAGACCTTTTAAATCCTTCATATTTCGGCAAATACGATAGCATACATAGAACCATGAAATTTTAGTATGTTAGTAGTAGGTACTTTTATGGTTTATATGCCATCTTTTAGCATTTTAGCTGAGAAATTGGATTTATGGTGAATATTCAAGAAAAATCTTGCTATTCATAGGTTCAAGTTGATAATTAAAGCGATTTTAATCAACGTAAGCTGACTGTAGGAGGTTTGGACAAGCTTCTGAAGAAAATCGATAAAACAGGAGATATCAAAAGAATGTCTGGTAGCGGTATTAAATTTGGCCACCAAACAGTCCTGATTTAAATCCTGTCGATTACGGCCTTTGGGAACATTTATCACAGAGAATTTATCGGGTCAAAGTAAGAAATGGCGCTCATTTACGACAGCTTCTTCTCGAAAAATGGGATGAGCTACCACAAGAACAAATCAATAAAGCCATAGATGAGTTCCGTCCTAGACTGAAAAAGGTTGTAGAAGTTCGTGGTAAACATAGCAAGCAGTTTTTTAACGTCAAGGTAGCACCATATGTGAGTACTTTGTAACTTTTTATCTGTACATACAATGCAGTAGTAGTGTAAATGGAGAATTTCCAGTGGCATAAAGAAATGTTCAATAGATCCGTAATTTTTATTAGTTTTCTTTGAAATCCGCTCTCCATATAGAAAATTTACTTAGTTGTGTGGTGTGAAAAAAATATTGAAATCTGACCAAAACTTTGGATTTTACAGCCAAAGTTCGAGGTCTCCCTTCTTTTTGCCGACCCGATATATATATATATATAATACATTACACATAGAGTTCAAACTAAAACAGAATTTGTAATTTAAGCGCATTGAGAAAAATCGCGGGGGTTGGAACGTGTACATATAATTTTTCACTTATAATTCGTGTGTATAACAACATGGTGTATTCCTAGCGTCCAACTCCCCCGGATGTATGGTTCCACAAACGCCGTCAATCTCTTGGGTTGAAAAAAGCGTGCTATTGTCTAAAGCATGAAATAACAGAACCCCCCATTGTGCTCTGGAGAACGGTAAAAACACTTCTCAGTATACATGTGTGTATATGTATATATACATATATACTGTATATTCCTGTAAATTATTGTATTTGCATGAAACCCCTACGATGCTTACATTATGTTCCCTTCTTCAAAAACGGATGGTGTGGAAGAGCAATCTAATTCGCCATTAATAACTCCTGCGCCCCTGCCTAAATGTAAAAAAAAAAGCACCGTTCAATATACAAAAAACGTCACTTGCGAATAAATTTAACTCTATATATACTGAAAAACTGCGAATACAAAAATATATCACAAAAAAACATTTCAATGTACAAAAAAGTAACGCGAATAAATTTAACACTACATATAAATCTGCGAATACAAAATTATATCACGAAAAAAGCCCCGTATAATATGAGAGAAGCCCACTTACGATGCTGTTTCGTCACAGATGTTAGAGCTCATCGTGGACTGTAATCAAGTGAAACGCACACTGGGAAAAAATAACTGGTGAATGAGGCTCAGGGACGGAAATGATTCTTTTATATGCGGGGAAACGCCCCCTTTCCAGCGAATGCCGAGTAAGAAAGATCCACCCACGGATCTGGCCACATTCAGAACGCGATGTTCTCATTGGTGTACTGTGTGGTGGGCGTAGCTTGAGGTAGTAACCAACCACTTGCTTCAGGTTTACGGGATTTAAAGCGCGCTGATTGGCGTTTTGATCGCTGTGTAATGATTTGTAATAAATTTAATAAATGACACCGAGAGAAATGTTTGTAATGAACATAGTTCATATAACAGTTTTATAAGTAAAATTAAAAATTTTAATATAGCGTTTTTATATAGTCGTTTTGGGAAGATAAATTTAAGATATCTGTTGAATGTAACTTCTCAGAGAATGTAACGGTTTTTATATTTTTTGTGGGTGTTTTGGTTGGGAATGGGGAACAAAAGTGCCCTTGGGGAAAGAAGTTGGGGAAAAATCCTCTACAAGGGTGCCATAAGATCCTATATATGGGGAATTGAATTCTAGATTTTGTTCATTCAAGATCATAAGTTTATGGGGCTCTGAAAATTTTGTAAGTATAGCTTGTCAGTTTAGTGTTAATCGCAAATTACCAGAATCTATCTCTCTCGGTGCTGTTTATGTATTAACGTTCGCCATCGCCCTTTAAGGACTTGAAATCCTTAAATAATTTAGTTATTTTAATAAACATAAACTCCGTTAAGTAAGTTATTTCGCCAATCCTTAAGGTTGTGTCAGTGAAAAGTCGGCTGGTAAAGCTGGACAGATACTCATTGATGTTACACTCTTAATATATCGGCCAAATAGGCCCTTTAATAAATAAAACACTACATTTCTGGTGGCAGCTACTCTTATTAAATTGTTATCAATTTAATAATAGGAACCCACGCACTCCGTTATTAAAGTAGGCTTTTGCATTATTTCGTCTTATGAATAAGAAAGAAAAATTTGTGTGTGTGTGTGTGTTCTTCCAGTTAATGTTACATCTTTCTCTTTCGATCTATTTTGGTTAACATTGTTATATAGAAAATTCTGGTACCCTTATAAATATTTATATAGTTTGTCTAGGGGGTAGGCTTTTAAAAAAAATATCACGCTGAGATTGTGTAGCTTTTAATTTTTTGTTTGACCTTAAACCTCTCGAGTGGTTACCTCACGCCCTCTCTCGATTCCCGACCCCACTATTCTCAATCTCCACCAGATCCCCAATACGAAGGGAGGGTTGTAAACTTTAGTTAATAAGTTCGCGCATTATGTAACAGAGCGTAAAATTTCATGTTCATTCCAACCACCTGCCATTAGTATACATATTTAACAAGAGCAATAAAAATCCAAAATTGTGTAGATGGGCACTACAGTTAGGGTTGCCAAACGTCCCGCATTTGATCTAAAAATCCCGCGTCCCGCAAACTTTTTCGGGATGAATTGATTTAGAATTTTGTAGAATTATGTAGGATCCTGTAGAATTCTGTAGAGTAATGTTAAATGTTCTAGAGCATCCTAGAAATTACATAATGCTTATAAAATGTTGTGTTTGGCCACGAGTTGGCAGTTTTTCGGCTGTAGTTATATTGTAAGCTTTGAATTAGTGTGAATCCTA
Source organism: Bathynomus jamesi (assembly GCA_023014485.1). Taxonomy (NCBI): domain Eukaryota; kingdom Metazoa; phylum Arthropoda; class Malacostraca; order Isopoda; family Cirolanidae; genus Bathynomus; species Bathynomus jamesi. Next base: position 1,096,903 of record JAJOZX010000743.1, on the reverse strand, counting down.
CGATTGCTTGACCATACAACTTGAGATTGTGTAATTCAAATAAAATCTGTAAGTATGTCTACTTTTTATAAGAAATCGTTCAGGTGTAAATTTCAATATTATTCACGATGTTTGATTGTTAAGCATTATTTTAATAAAATTTTTCTAATTTTGTTTGTTGTAACCGTTGAAAAAAATCTAGTTTCATTTTGAAAAAAATTTGGTCTTAAGAAAGAACCTCAGAAAAAATTGTGGTCCGGATGGGCATCCGAAAAATCTGGTAACCCTAGCTACAGTTAAGAACTTTTGACTTCGATTTTCATTACTTACCCGGTAAAGCAAATATTTTAGCCGACCCGATGGTCGTACCCGAAGAATCAAATTTTAATGATGAACAGGTTTTTATGTTAAACAGACCCAATCCGCCGAAATCGAGTGACAGCCAATCTGCTATTACAAAACCAAACGAAAAAACTTACGCGTATAATTTAAGGAGGCGATAACTAATCATAAGGAGAAAATAGCCGTTATACTAAGGTCTTCAACATTAAAGTAAAGGACAGAGCAAAACAATTGTTCGATTATTTTGAAATGCCGATTTCTCTAACTGACACAACCCAATATTAAATGCTTCTTTCATTCTTAAAAACGAGTAATTTGTGTGTTTTAATTAGGAGAGAGAATATGGTGCGCGATTTCTCTAACTGACCAGCTATCTATTAAACTTGAAGGACAGTAGCATGGACGCAAAATGGTAGAGTGCATATGCAATTGCAATGTTGATCATGTGAGTGCCAGTGCCAGCCCCTTCCCCCTTGTTCCAAGGTGCCAACCCCCTCGCCCAGTGCCAACCCAAGGATGCCAAAAAAATGGGGTAACCTCTTTGGGGGAGAAGGTGGGACGGCCTCACCCCCCAAAGGGGTATAGCTAACCTGAGAAAGACAAGAGGAGAGAGAGGAAGAGACCATCCAGCTTCTGCGAGATGCAGAAGCTTAATGAGAACTCAAGGTAGCAGCACTTGACTTAGATCTCGAAATCCTCCAGTTGGCTTAATCAGCCAGTTGACAGTTGGCCTAATCCGCCAGTTGGCTTGGAAGGCATAAATGGCCTGTATATATTAATAACCTTCGAACGAATTAAAAGCGCACACAAACAAACATACACTCCCCGACTATACGCCCATAGAATCCCTATTATTACACACACACACACACAACACACATATATAATATATATATATATATATATAATATATATATATATATATAAACAGATGCATGAAAAGCCCCAATAGCAAAATATACACGAGCACAACCACCACACCAAAAAAAACACCACATCACCACCAATCATGTAAGTATAGACTTTTAGGAGCTCATCCCATCAACAGCACATGGTGAGATGAAGGCTACAACGAATCATCTAAGTACAGACTTTTAGAAGCTCATCCCATCAACACCACGTAACCGATATGAGGGCTAAAACCAAGCGTCTATACTTAGACGATTGGTAGTGAAGCAGTATTACACAACCACCACCACAACCACCACCACAGCACCACAAGCGCTATTGAGCTCCTCATGGTATAATACCACGAGGCCAATTTGACATTTGGTAGGCGATCTACAATTCAATAAATGGATTTAATATGATTTACTCTAAATAATTTTTCTCTTCAACATTACTGCATTATATTTAATGTAATTTTAAATCAGCTTTTGGGACATATTAAATCTTACTATTCACGGATTAAAGTAAATTTTCTTCAGTGCAATTCTCGAATTAAACACTGCCTTGTGGATTCGATTTCTAATACAGTGTATTGTCATAAACACATTTAAAAACGTAGAAGATTGGGGTCTCCTATCCAGCAGTAAAGAATTATGAAATGCTTCGATAACTTTTGACCTTTGGTTAGCTTCCGTCCGAATTGTTCATTCTGACGAAGGTCAAGCTTTTCACTCCACCTTAGACTTACAGTTTAACGTGGAATCCGAACCACGCCCCATCAGCAGCCCAGCGTACTAACCACTAGGCCACCTAGGGTACCCATTTATCTACCAACCACTTCCTTTATTGTGTGGAAGGATGAACAGCTGGGTTTTGCTACGCGCCGGCTGCCATCGGGTCTAGAACCTGGGGCCGATGGATTCGTAATCAGCGACACTAACCACTGCACCACCGCGGCGCATATATATATATATATATATACAGGGTGGGCCGTAAGTTTCCATACATAGGAAAATTTAAACGTTTGTTTTTATGTTTCAGATACCCTAAGAATATGCGTTTGTAAGATCTTGTTTACTGATGAAGCAAATTTTTACGTCAATGGAGAGGTTAATCGGCAAAACATACGTTATTGGAGTAATGCTAACCCTAACTGGCTGAGTCCGACGAAGATGCAAGGTGCCGGTAAAGTGATGGTGTGGGCCGGGATATGGGGTGACAGAATTATTGGACCAATTTTTGTCAGTGGAAATCTTAATGCCGAAAGGTATCTTAACATGTTGCAAGAAGAGATTTTCCCATCCCTGCTAAACGAGGAAGGTAACTTCCCAGTTTACTTCCAGCAAGATGGAGCTCCACCTCATTATGGTCTTCACGTGCGTCGGTATTTGGATCAGCAGTTTCCGGATGCTTGGATTGGTCGGCGTGGTCCTGTGGAGTGGCCTCCCAGATCCCCAGATCTCACCCCCCTTGATTTCTATCTTTGGGGGCACTTGAAGGCCATGGTGTATCAGGAAAAGATACGAGACATAAATCATCTAAAGGAACGTATCACCAACGCCATTACAAGCATAACGTCAACTGTGCTAATGCGTGTTCATCAACAGTGGGGAACACGTATTGAAATGTGTTTTCAAAACAATGGCAACTATGTAGGGCATATTATATAAATAAAAATGGTTGTCCATAAAAAAATGTTTATTTTTCCTATGTATGGAAACTTACGGCCCACCCTGTATATATATATATATATATATATATATATATATATATATATATATATATATATATATATATATTGCTCAATCAAGTTCAAAACATGAGTATACTAACATGAAGGTCTGTTAAGTCCTTTTTCATCGTATAGTTAAACGAATACATTCATTTCACCTGTTAAGTCTCTATTGTTTAAGGGTATAAGGTTCAAAATTGAGTGTCAAACGCGGATATTTTTAACCTTAAATGTATTCCTACATATCTATCCATCTAACTGTCTATCTATCTATCTGCCTGTCTATCCATCTATCTATCTATCTATCCCTCTATCTATCTATCTATATATATATATATTGGCTATGTGCGGTGGAGATCGCAAAAGAGCAACACGCTCCTCCACCAAGCCAAGCCGAGAGGCGCGGCCACCAGCTTGGCTTTTGTGTGAAGAAAGACCGACGCAGAGGGGGACACTAACAAAATATACAAATGATCATAAGACAACAATATGACATTTAACACCGAGAAATTTCAGCTCTTGAGATATGGTAGAAATGAGGAAATTAAACAGACTGCATATTATGCCAGAGGAGCCGGGTATACCTGGCTATGTGCGGTGGAGATTGCAAGAGAACAACTCGCTCCTCCGCCAAGCCAGTCCTAGAGGCAGGGACCACCAGCTTGACCTTCGTGTGAAGATAGAACGACGCACGGAAACGCAACAAGGTATACACACACATTTTATTCATGCACTTATCCCTGATTCACTGTCGCCAATTGAATTAACCATGACTTACTAATTGTACCATTGTGCACTTATCCATAATCGTGACATGGACTTAACCGTGATTTGGTGGTGTTTACATTCGCGGTTCGCCTCCCCCCATCCCACCACAATGCGCCTCAGTCAGTCTCTCAGCGCTACCAAAGACAATATTAGCATCAATGTTATAAGAGGTAGGGGTAACAACAGTGTTTTTCACAGGAATTGAGATTAGAGGGGGTGTTCGAGTTTTTAATGGGGTGAGGGTCGAGGGGTGAGACCTTGAGGGCGAAGGTGGGCTTTATGGCAGCAGAGTAAAAACTGAAAAATGTTTCACGCCCATTTATTAGGTTTAACTAATCTCTTAAAATCATCACACAAATTTTTTATTTATTTAGCGTTTCTATAATTAATGTTACATGTCCCAAAATGAAATGGTTTCGTGGACAGCAAATTACATCAGTTATTACGTCAGTAAACATTGTGTTACTTCTCCACTAAAATTTGTGACTGTGCCAAACTTACGCAGTTACAATCTCATCAGATAAACTACAATACTTAACTAATAATATTACATAAAATATATCTTCAAAATTTTCTAGCGACATCCGGTTGTTTGCATACCCGTTACTTCAAGGACATTGCTTGCCACCTTGTAAGACTATAAATGTGGCGCCGGATTTCTACCTTATCTCGAGAGCTGAAATTTCTCGATGTTAAATGTCATAGTGTTGTCTTCTGACCATCTGTATATTTTGTTAGTGTCCCCCTCTGCGTCAGTCTCTCTTCACACAAGTCAAGCTGGTGATCCCTCCTCTTGGCCTGGCTTGGTGGAGGAGCGAGTTGCTCTCTTGCGCTCTCCACCGCACATAGCCAATATATATATATATATATATATATATATATATATATATATATATATATATATATATACATATATATATAGGTAGATAGATAGATAAATAGATAAATGGATAGAAAAGCAAATAGAGAGATAGAGAGTTAGATGGATAGATATGTAGGAATACACTTAAGGTTAAAAATATCCGCGTTTGACACAGTAATTTTGAACCTTATACCCTTAAACAATAGAGACTGAACAGGTGAAATGAATGTATTCGTTTAACTATACGATGAAAAAGGACTTAATAGATCTTCATGTTAGTATACTCATGTTTTGAACTTGGTTGAGCACTATATATATATATATATATATATATATATATATATATATATATCATAGCATTTCATAATTCTTTATTGCTGGATAGAAGGCCCCAATCTTCTACGTTTTTAATGTGTTTGTGACAATACACTGTATTAGAAATCGAATCGTCAAGGCAGTGTTTAATTCGAGAATTGCACTGAAGAAAATTTACTTTAATCCGTGAATAGTAAGATTTAGTATGTTCCAAAAGCTGATTTAAAATTACATTAAATATAATGCAGTAATGTTGAAGAGAAAAATTATTTAGAGTAAATCATATTAAATCCATTTATTGAATTGTAGAAGGTGCAATTAAATGAGTTATACCATAAATTCCATATTTTATAAATACGCATAGAAAACGATATTTATTAGGCATGCCCAACTAAAACTTAAAATCCAGCTTTAAAATAAAGTTATGTTAATATTTTTTGTACCAAACCAAAGTTTAAGATACTTCGAAGAGTCTATACCTTTTAAATAATTTTGCATCATTATTTCTGGATATCTTCAAGAGTAAGATTTAATATGATCATCAATGCCGGTTTTAAATTATATTAAAAATAATGCAGCAATGTCGCGGCAGGGCTGCAAGTAAAAGAGCAAAAATTAATAAGTTACCCCGAAATAGAATCTATTTTTATTATAAAGTTATATTAACATTTTTTGTAATAAGTTTAAAGATATATCGTGTCTTAAATTCAAATTTGTATTGAAACAAAATAGTTGGCCAAAAGAGGAAAAATGAAATAGTTACTCCTAATTTAACTCTATTTTGTTTTAAAAATCATATTAATACTTTTCATGTTATAGTTTAAGGATAAAATTGTGTATTATGATGAAAATTTGTTTTTGTATTAAACTTAGTTTATCTTATTCGATTTTTTTAAAAGACTTTCATCTCTCTCCTCCTCTCTCTGTGTTTGGTTAGGTATACCCCTTTGGGGGTTGAGGCCGTCCCAGCTTCTCCCCCAAAAAGGTTAAGTGGACTCCCCATTTTTTTGCACTCTGTGGTTGGCACTGTGGGAGGGGGTTTGGCACCTTGCAAGAAGGGGGGAATGGTTGGCACTGGCACTCATATGATCAACATGCAATGGCATATACACTCTACCATTTTGCGGCCATACTACTATAATGCCTCTATTCAGTTTTTCGAATCATGCATACCGTATTTAGAATTCAACTCTCGTGTTTTGGGACGGTTCGTCCTAGAACACGAGCAATTTCCTTATTATTCATTACATTCATAGTTCTATTATAGGAATATTATAAATTATAGATATGTTATAAATCTACAGATCTACAGAAGCTAAGGCTAAGAAAGACGCTAAGATCCACTCTAAGGTTAGCCCGAGAGAAAGGAAAGAGTAGGGGGTTAAGAGAGGCGAATAAGGGGTTAAGCAAGTAGCAACGCCTATCATTCATGGGTTAACATTCATTCAGAAAAAGAGAAAAAAGACTCACTATCATCCACCGGCCACTGCCGAAAAGTCGGAAAAATAGTCGAAGAGAATAAGAAAGGGGTGAAAAATGAAAAGAAGTAAAATAAGAACGCTTACAAACCATGCAAACAGTCTTCACTCACAGTCATACCATGCAAACTACAGATATGCAAGTAAGGAGAGGAAAAGAAGAAAAAAAAAGTAGGTAAAGTTAAACAAAAAGTGGGTTAGTTTACGCTACGAGCTACATCTACGTTCGTCTTAGTCTAATTTTTTTTATATAATAATTTTTTGCTGGCATATCACACGCTGGCATGTCACAAGCTGGCATTAATCGTCAACAGACTCATCCTCGACCACCACCCCCAGAGCTCCTGTTACTAACTGTTTTTTATTTTAAACAACATTAATATTTTTAAAATGCCTATCTAAACGGTTCTTAAACATATTAACGCTGGTAGAGTTAACAACTGACGCGGGGAGATTATTCCATTTATCAATTACTTTAAACGTAAAGAAGTTTTTAGCGATATTAGTAATGAAACGTCTGTCACGCAACTTAAATCCGTTATTACGAGTATTGCTATTATCGAAAGTGAAGAGGTTGTCAAAATTTACGTTATCGATGTTAGTAACGATTTTGAAAACTTCAATAAGCTCCCCCCTTAATCTCGTAGTTTCGAGTGAATGCAAGTCTAACTCTTTAATCCTATCTTCATAAGGCTTGTTGCGCAATGACGGAATTAGTTTCGTGGCACGACGCTAAACCCTTTCTAACCTATCAATATCCTCACGAAATACGGGCACCAAAACTGAACGGCATATTCTAAATGAGGCCTGACTAGGGACTTCTAAAGGGGCAATATAATATCCTTCGGTTTAAATTCGAAATTACGCGCTATGAAGCCTTACATCCTATTAGCTTTTGCGCAAGACTCCAGGCACTGGTTCCTAACTTTTAAATCCTTAGATACGCGTACGCCTAAATCTACTTCCTCGTCAACGCTCGCTAACTCTCTATCATCCATCGTGTACATGTAATTATTGTTACGAGAACCTATATGCAAAACTTTACATTTGTCTACGTTAAATTGCATCTGCCACTTATCCGTCCACTCCATAATCCTATTTACATCGTCTTGGAGCCTATTTTTATCGTCCTCGTTAACAACCTTACCGCCTATTTTAGTATCGTCCGCGAATTTTGACACGTTACTAGTCAATCCTACATCTATGTCGTTAATGTAAATTACGAATAGCAATGGACCTAACACTAAACCCTGTGGGACACCACTACCTACGTCCAACCACCCCGATTCACTACCATTAACAACGACCCTCTGTCTCCTAGCACGAAGCCATTCCTCTAACCAATTAGCTACCTGACCACGTATACCGTACGCTTCAACCTTCGCAATTAATCTTCTATGCGGAACTTTAACGAACGTCTTTTTAAAATCTAAATAAATAACGTCAGCCGCTCTATGCCTATCGTATTCGCGCACTATTTCGTTATAAAATTCTAACAAATTAGTTAAACAAGATCTATGGCGTCGAAACCCATGCTGACTCCTATTAATCAAATCTCTACTTTCTAAGTGATCGATGATACGATCCCTAACTACGGATTCCAAAAGTTTACCGACAATTGACGTTAAGCGGATGGGCCTATAATTGCTAGCTACTGTGCGTTCACCTCTTTTAAAGATAGGCGTGACGTTAGCTAATTTGAAGTCTTCAGTGACTGATTAAAAATCTTCGTTAAGGGGCCTACGATAACATCTTTCAAATGTCTGGGATAAAAAGCGTCAGGGCCTGGAGCCTTGCTAACTTTTAGCCCTTCGATATGATGCGCAATCTCACCCTCGTAAACAGTTATTTCATCCAAAATAGTCTCGCTACTAAATGGAACAATATCGTCCACGTCGGGGACATTATTTACGTCTTCTACGGTAAAAACTGTCGCAAAAAAGTTATTGAAAAAAAGCGCAATCGCCTGAGCGTCAGAAGCCAAAGCGCCGTTAACATCCACTAGAGGGCCTATGTTATCTTTTATCGGCTTACGATTATTGACGTATTCAAAAAACTTTTGGATTATGTTTACTATCCGCAACTATAAGTATCTCGAAATTACGCTTAGCATTCCGAACCTGACGTCTAAGCTCGATATATCTATTAAAGTTAGCTGCCCTGCCATTGCGCTTATTAAGTCTATACGCTCTATTACACTCGTTTATGAACTCGCCTATTTCCCTAGTCCACCACTTCGGCCTACCATGATTTCTAGCGCGCTTGGGCCTACGAGAAATAAACTCCCTTTCAATATTCATAAAACTTTCTTTAAACGCCTCCCAATGCAAATTTGCGTCATTACCCATAAATAAGTTATCCCAGTCCACTACTCTCATCCTATCCGCAAAACTATCAAAATTAGCCCTACGAAAATCAGGGACCTCAATTACGTTACTATCCTTAGTGTTTTCTATCAATAACTTAAACCTAAGAATTTGATGATCACTACATCCTAAACTCTCGCCTACTTCAAATCTGTCGACTATATTTTCGCCGTTCGTCATCACCAAATCTAAACTATTGTTACCGCGCGTTGGTTCGGTAACTATCTCGTAAAAAATTATCCTCCATGAACTCAATCAATCTCAAACCCTCCTCATTACCAGTAAAAGTCTCGTAATTAACATTACGGCAGTTAAAGTCTCCGACAATTATACTATTCCGATTGTCAATAAAGTTACCAAGAAGTGAGTAAAATCTAGTTTCTGTATCGAAGGGTTGAACGGGAGGTCTATAAACAACAACAAAATTAAAACTAATACTACGCGCCCTAACTTCAACGCATATCGCATTAATTGCTGCCGGAAAATCTATCTTAACCTCGATACCCCTAAGGGAATTATGAATGTACAGCAAAACGCCGCCGCCAAACCTATGTAACCTATCATTAGTAAAGAGTTTAAAACCCGGTATATCAAGTTCCCCCAACAAGTCCCGAGTCACGGTATTTAACCATATTTCATTGATAGCAAATATATCGTAGTTACCGGAATTAATTATCACCTTAAATTCATTTCATTTATTTCTAATACTACGCGCATTACAATAAAAGACGTTTAAGTTATTTTTCACCACGGGCCAGCGTTTTAAGCTATTTTTCACGTCTGGCCCCCGTTTCCCGGACCCACAATGTTTAAAGAAGGCTTCGACCTATACAGCTTTCGTACGTTTTCGTCAATTAACCTACCTAGCCAAGCATTATCCATTTCGTTAAAATGCACCCCATCTTTAAAAAAAGGCTAGGATCACTGAATTCGGACCACAGCTTTACGAAGGGTACATTTTCCTCATCACAAATCTCTTCTAATTTATTACTAAAAAATATTGTTTTTGACGTAATCCTAAGATCCAAACCGTGCCTAGGGGTAATACCTAGAACTAAAGACCTATCTGACCTCGCCTTCAGGGACCTAATTAACCCCCTATATCTCTCCAAAAGGTCAGGCACTCTCGTATCGGGCCTATACGAGTCGTTGCCTCCTACCATCGTCACCAACATCGAGTGACGGGAGGCAACATCAATCCTATCCACTTCGCCCCTAACTCTGTCAACCCTGGCCCCTGGGAGACAGACCCTCCTCCTCTTGGTTGGATGTCGTTCAACGAACTCTGTGTCCATATGGCACACTAAAGAGTCCCCAATTAAAATAGTTTCCCCCTCATTCACGTCCCTTTCCAAATGGGCTAAAGGGTTCGAAACCTCAATAGAGGGGAGATTCCTATCACCTAACGTACGCGGCCTAACTCCACCCTTAACTTCTCTAAATCCCTCCCCATCTACTAATCTCGGACCAACCTTAACCCCTTCCTCAACTCTATCCAACCTTCCCGACAAGCTACCTAAACTAGAAACTAGGTTACGCACCTCACCCTTCAAATTACTAACGTCTTCAACGTTAGTATTGGTTCAGCTTTCGTCAACCGTAGCCCTACCCCTGCCCTCATCAAGCGTTGCAAGTCTTTCCGTTACCTCACGTACACTGCGTTTTATGTCAACTATTTCCTCCATTAACTCGCAAAAGAAACAAACTGATCTCTCGGTAATCGCCATAGGACCGCCGTTATAATCTTTAAATTCCGAATACCACCGATTTACCCCACACCTAACACACGACGCTTTCTGCGACGGCATCGGGCAGTTAAAAATTAGTTTATAACCGTCACAAGTTAAGTTAAATTAAGCCGGCATGCTATGAAAACTTCTAAATCGCTAAAAACCACTAATATTCAATTACTTAACTATAACAATGTGAATATAAACGCAAGTATATAAAATTCAAAACTTTCCAAAAGTAAAATTCTCAGCAATATGCAAAAGTAGATTCAATATCAGAGAGCTCAGGAAATGCGTCCGTTCAGTACAGTCTGGCTGACGATGAGTTAATGAGTTGAGTTGAGTCTGGCTGACGATGATAAATGAGTTATTTACCAGTAGTATAGCCTCCTTTGGGGAGAAAGACATGGATCAATTTGAAAACCCCCCCACCGTCCTTCATGACGGTCCCTCCTTTATAAGATGTCTTTCATGGTCTTTCAAAAAAAATAAATAAATAATTTAATTTTTTTTTTTAAATTAAAAAAATGTTAAAAATTAAACAAATTAAAAATAGGTTCATCGTCGCCTTCCTTTAAAAAAAATCCTGTGCGTTTCTTTCATGGTCTTTCATGAGACAAAGACAAACAGACAAACATTCGAGTAATTCTTACGCATCGTTCCGGCACGTTCTGCCGTGTTCGTGGACCCGCTACTTTTATTTTTCTGGAAGTGTTCGCGCAGAAGATCCATTTCTGGAGCACCAAGCTTCTGCTGATATATATATATATATATATATATATATATATATATATATTAGTAAATGTAACCAACATATATATTTCGTGTATATAAGAACTGTAGTGTAGGACAAATAGCAAAGATTTCTTTAATGCCATCCGTGATCATCGTTTCGGTTTAATATATTAATAACGATACCAAACAAAATAACTAGAATAAATACAGTTAACACATAAACAAATTTGCATTGTTCTAATATTTGTAATACGAAATAGATCCAGAAACTCTTAACTAAATTAATTTTAATATAATTTTTCTAATCGAAGCAATCTAATCTAATCTAAGCAAATATTATCGTAGTTAATTATATATATATATATATTATATATTATATATATATGCAAAACTGAACAATGAATAATTCCTATATAATTCGTATATTTATATAAATCCTCATGTTTACCTAATCTGTGTATTTATATAATCTTCTATTCAAATATTCATTTGTCTACCTATTGTCAACCTATTGTGTGACTACCGATATGTGGTGCAATACTTTATGCATTCGTACATGTCCACTGAGGACGTACATAGACCTTACATGTAAGTACGTTCACATGTATACTTTGTATTTTTTATTTATTTAATTTCTCGCAAGATACCCGTTCATGCTGACGCAAGTGTTCGAATTCCGATGACGACACCAAAAGCGGGCATCTGAATACGAAATCTCCTCTCTTGCTTGCTTCTCATCCGAAAACATTATTGTTATATATAGTTATATATTATGTGTTATATTATATATATATATATATATATGCCATGTACTTTGTGTTAAATCCTAAAATAATAGTTATCCTAATATAACTATGAAACACTAAAACTATAGTTAACTGTATTTAATTGTAATTAACTAATAATTTAATATGATGTAATTAATGTACTTTAATGAAATTGTAATTAACGATAAGTGAGTGTGAATTAATTTGTAATTATAATCATACTTATAGTAAACCAAAATTACAATGTACTCACTGATGTACTTTGGTTGTACTCAGTGTACGACCCGACATTATTTCGCCATTTAGGAATGTATACTCGGCGATATTATTATTATTTTATATTATTTTTTCGTTGGGATAAATTTTTTATTTGCTTTCTATTTTGCCAAATAATTGGTAACTTGTTCTTTTTAAAATTTCTTAATCATTTTTTTAGATTTAAATTGATAATGAATCCTGATTAAATTTTGCAATGTTCATGTTTTGTATACATTCTCTCTTCGTTATAAAAGATGAAGTCATGTCTTGCCTAAGCATTTAATTGTAAATCTTAAACCTTTAATTTTCGCTCATATGCATATTTTAGTGTAAAGATGCATAGTTCAATTTCCACTTCTACTTAACTCGGCAGATCATGATAAAATCAGATCTGAAAATACGCGATTTAAGATAAAAATATGGCTTCATCTTCAAATATCTTTATTTGTTTAAACAATGCCACAGCAAAAAAATTTACTTTATTTTCAAATATTGTGCAAAAATAATGCAGCCTATAGAGAATAGAAACGACACAAGTCAACATTTAATAATAATGATGTTAGCGAATTATGGGTATATAAACCCACAAAATTTCTTCCATGTTCATTCAGAATTATACTTAGACGCTGAGCACTACCTGTACATTTTAGCAATAAATTACAGTAAGAAAAGTCTGTCTTTATCCTCTCCTTCGAGCCTTGCTCTCTTCAGAGAATTAGTCATTAAAATCTCCAGATACGTTACAAGAAGAATCGGGGAACCTTCAGAAAGCTCTACAGAATCCTCCGATCCACTATAAGAACAACTCGGAGAGTAGTATAGAAGAAACTACTGCAAGTAACAAATCCGTTGCTGCCACCTAACCAGAACCCCCGTCGACTTCGAACCAACCAAGGCCATAGACGCAGGGGTGAACACGTGTATATATATATATAAGCCATTTTAATAACACTAGGATGAATGCGAATACATGCATTTTATATTTCATAATTTCAAATATCGATATCTTTCTTCATAGTTCATTCAGTGAACCTATAACGGCTGTTCTAAGCTATGCATGAAAATACATTTTCAATAACTCGTTTACAACATTATCATACCATTACCAATATATAATACACACACACACACACACACACACATATATATATATATATATATACAGGGCGTCCCAAAAAAATGTATACACACTTTAAATACTTATAAAGGCAGTTTATTAAAATACATTTCATTTTCAAAATGTAATAGAATCTACAGACATTATTTAATTGTTTTGTCAACGCCTGTTTTCAAACTGACGTCCGTTCTGGTCCAGGCACTGCTGATAACGCGAAGCAATGGAATCGCAAACATCACGAAACATTTCGTTTGGTATTTGTGTGCATTCTCGTTCAATGGCTGCTCTCAATTCAGCGACTGTTGCAGGTTTTATAGAGTAGACTTTGTCTTTTAAGTATCCCCATAAAAAAAGTCTAGTGGTTTGAGGTCTGGTGAACGCGGAGGGTATTCTACGAAACCCCTTCGTCCAATCCACATCCACATCGTGCCAAGTACCACTCGCAATACTCCACTCTTCGGTCCGGATCATCTTCATTAATAGCATGGACTAATCTTGGAATGTAACTTTTCCATTGACAGCGCTTCAAAATGCGTTGGACAGACGATTCTGAAATTCCTACCTCACGACTCGCTTGCCGCACAGATTTTCTTGGACTTTGGTGATACGTTTCCAGTACTCTTTCTTGCTTTGTGGGGCTTGTCGATGTCCGTGGTCTTCCGGAACGCTTCTTGTGGACATTCTGAACAGTTCCATCGGCTTCAAACTTATCTCTAATTCGAGTGATGGTAAGTCGCGTTGGTGGATCTGTTTGAAACTCCCTCCTAAACTGTCTTTGCACTTCAACTGCGTTTTCACACTTCCAGTAGCATTTTAGAATGAATTTCCTTTGTTCAAAGCTTAGTCTGACTGCCATTATTAATTCTAATGGGTTTAACTTGGAAAGAAAGAAACATCAATTGAGCTATCAGCTGTTAAAGTGTGTATACATTTTTTTGGGACGCCCTGTATATATATAACCAGATAAGGTGGTTTGTCCCGAAAATCAACTTTCTTAATATTTCCAATTAATAGAAAACGACTAGTGATTTTACAGGGCATAACTCTAGTATTTAACCCAGTAGCAAAGATTGTTAACTAAAAAATAGCCCTTTCTTCATAATTTCAGCATCATTCTACCGTAAATTTTGTAATGTATCATTTGAATTTGGCACCTTTTTGCATGTACAAATTGTCTAATCTGCCTATGCCTGATTTCTTGAACTATAAAACAAACTAAATGTTTGAGCAAAATGCTTTCTTCGTCTTATCGCACGCAACAGAAACAATAAAGCTAATAAAGCTCTTTCTTACTCTTTTCAGAAGCATTTAATTTTGATTCATATTTAATCAGTTAATCATTGATTAATTAGAAAATCTCATCTTTCATCACTTTTTGTGATCATCATGTGAAGTCTGCGAGTTCAGAATACTGTAAACCTACATTATTTGTGTGTACATATATATATATATATATATATATATATATATATATATATATATATATATATATGAAATTAGATCTGAAGTGTTTAACTTTAATTGGCAGCTTTTTATCTTTCACATAAGTATTACTTGACTGCAGAGACACTTTTCGAATGCACGTTATATATATATACAGTATATCGCAATCATCAAATTTTCAAATCTGAGCTAAAAGAAACAATTTTAACCTTAATGTATACAAAGTTAATATTTTTATTTTCCCTCTAAAGTAAAGGCTTTTCGTAATTCACATAATAAATTACGTTGTCTTTACATTTTCTCAGTCGCTTCGACGGCTTAACATTATCAAATGTTCTAGTATTCTATCATTACAGAATTTTACAATAAAGAGTGCAAAACAACTCTTTAATAAACACATATGCACGCTAACGAGTACTTTAATTGTACAAAGCCCCATCTACTTACAGGGTTTCTCCTAAAAAATGATAGCAGCTACCCTTAGTGTAAACATACATTGCAGATGACGTAACAAGTGAGCGCCTAATCATACCTGTACTGAATCATGTCAGCTACACATTCAGCTGTAGACCCATCGACCAAACATTCCTATTATACAAGTACCCCAAAAGGTACCTTATTGCTTATAAATCTTGGGGTTCTTAATAATTGGCAATGAAGATCTTTAAATTTTCAACCTCTTTTTTCCAGCCCAAATACGCACGAGACTACTAAACGAACGCTCACTACAGGTAATTGAGGGGGGGGGGGCATCACAATAATTAACTGTGCTTATGTGATCACAGAGGAGATAAGAGATTACTAGCCAGGTATCAGTGTTTGCATGTATGTAACTACATCAAGTAGGATCAAATGTTCAAGGGTACCCGTGAGTACAAAGTTGGTACCGAAGAGGTTACATTCTCTATTTCTACTGTGAACGTCCTTCCTTTTGCATCTTTAGAAGCAACTCTTTATACTGGACATACATCTTGAAGTCTGCATTGTTAAATCTGTCAGTTATGGGCATTATAATGAGATCGAGAGCTTCGTAATCTAACTCGGTAAAAATCTTCAGGTGTTTGGTGGTCTTCCGATGGAACACAACCCTCTTCTAACCTAGCTGGAACTCTTATAAATCGAGGAAATGAAGGCATATCTACTGTCAGGACGTACCTAGTTACAGTACTTTCTTCCAGAAAAGGTTAGACCCTTCATCATTAAGCATATCTCAAAGAGTTTTAACAGTCATACCAGCACTAGTATATATATATATATATACACCACCATTAGTCTATATATATATATATATATATATATATATATATATATATATATATATACAAACTCAGAATGGTCCCCTGAGAAACTTATATGTTAAACACAGACCGTGCATGGAACAAGGAACTCTTCTGGGAAAATTAAATCCACTATAGTCCGAATAAGTAATGGTAAATGACAAATACCATAGTTTTTCTTTTTCATGATGCTAGCCCGACGTGGGCAACGGGTCTCTCGCAAAGAGGTCCCATAAATATAGCTTCCCTCACCAGCTATCTGCAAAGCAGACAGGATCCAGCTTTGGGACATGGATCTAGGGTTTAAAGCAAGCCTAGTCCCACTACATTTAGAACCTCTATATAAGTAAAAGACTCGTTGCATTCACGTCGATTGAATAAATCAAAGAAAAAGGGGTAACTATTGTATTTTTAGCCAAAAAAAACCAAAACTTAAACCTCAACCGGGACATTGAGCGTCCACTTTTCAAGGCACGTAACACGTCCGGTTAATATACACAAACTCAGAATGGTCCCCTGAGAAACTTATATGTTAAACACAGACCGTGCATGGAACAAGGAACTCTTCTGGGAAAATTAAATCCACTATAGTCCGAATAAGTAATGGTAAATGACAAATACCATAGTTTTTCTTTTTCATGATGCTAGCCCGACGTGGGCAACGGGTCTCTCGCAAAGAGGTCCCATAAATATAGCTTCCCTCACCAGCTATCTGCAAAGCAGACAGGATCCAGCTTGCTTTAAACCCTAGATCCATGTCCCAAAGCTGGATCCTATCTGCTTTGCAGATAGCTGGTGAGGGAAGCTATATTTATGGGACCTCTTTGCGAGAGACCCGTTGCCCACGTCGGGCTAGCATCATGAAAAAGAAAAACTATGGTATTTGTCATTTACCATTACTTATTCGGACTGTAGTGGATTTAATTTTCCCAGAAGAGTTCCTTGTTCCATGCACGGTCTGTGTTTAATATATATATATATATATATATATAATATATATATATATATATATACAGAGCTGATTTAACTATTCTCTGAACAAATTACGTCGAGTTGTATATTTAAGATAGATAAATATACAATATAAAAACACAAAAGTGTGTGCAGCAGACACACGTACAAGATAAATATACAATATACAATGTAAAAACATAAAAGCGTGTGCAGCAGACACATGTACCTTATCACTCTAGCGATTAAGTTGACAATACATTTGAATTCGGCAAACATTCTATGAGAAAGATCACTAGTTCAGCCCATACAACCCTAGAACAAATGAAAGTATGTATTTCTTAAAAAGTTTTACCAAAAAATAGCGGAATCCTGGAACAAACCCTATGGTTTTGTTGAATATTGATCAGTCCAAAGTCTGACTAGTCTGACTGCCTCCGAAGATCTTGTTTTAGTTGACCGTCCTCTGTTGACAATAGCTTATTAGTGAATTACTTCTAGGATTCATTTCAACATAGCACCTGGTAAATCATTTACACACAACTAAAACACAAATCTCTCTCTCTCCCTCCTCTCTCTCTCTCCACACACGCACACGTACACACACACACACACACACACACACACATATATATATATATATATATATATATATATATAGTGTTGGAGTAGCGGTAGCACTGATGGTTTTGAAGAAATGCGGCGTAAAGACTAGGGCCCTACATATTACCTGAATTCCCGCCGCAGTTCGTTACTCGCTACTTTTTAAGGAATAAAGCCATTTTGGTCCTCATAGTTACAAGGTAATAATATTACTATAAATAAAGCAATGAACAAATTAGATTTGGGCCACTAACAACAACGTGTGGGTGATTCGAAGTCTACCTGTGTTATCAACTGGAACGGAGTATATTTAGTTTGATCAGCAACGAGGACCTGATGCGTTCGCATACATGTAGTCAAACTTATTTTATTTTACTGTAAATAAATAAATGTGTATTTAACCGTTTTTATTATTTTTACTGGGGTGTGTTCAAAAAGCAGCATGAAATAATCCAGTTCTAATACAGCTCTTATTCCAAAAAATTGTGAATTGAATCAGTCCAATTTTTCACTCTCTCACCACTACAGAAAATGTAACGCGATATTAGTTTCTGCCTCTTGCCTGTTTTATTCATATCTTATTGTTCTATACAGTATACACCTTTTTACCCTCACACAGCTGCTCAGTAACTGAAAACAACTTAGCTGCTCAATTTGTGGTTTACAGATGTATACATTGAAGCTATTTACTAATACTTGCAAAATAACACATACGTATTGGGGAATTTTTACTCCAATTTTGATTGCCTTTCAAAAACAACGGTAGCACCGCTACACTTCGGCACAAGTAGCGGATGCACAGCTGATTTCAGGAGGTAACGCGCACAACAATGTGAGTATATATATACAGGGTGTCCCATAAGTCCGGCATCATACGAAAATAATAAAAAAGGCAAAACAAAAGCTTTTATTTACAGAACGTGCTCAATCTGTCCACCATTGTTTTCAATACACAAATTCAGACGTGATACCCAGTCAGCAAGCACACGGTGAATGATGTCAGGAGTAATGGTGTTACATGCCCCAATAATGCGCTGCCGCAAATGTTCAACACTCCTAATTTTCTCTGCGTATACCAGCGCTTTCAAGTGGCCCCAGAGATAAAACTCTAGTGGCGTGAGATCCGGGTTTCTAGCTGGCCATTCCACAGGCCCTCGACGTCCTATCCAATGACCGGGGAATTGTTGGTACAGGTATTCCCTTACTTGGGTGCTGTAATGTGCAGGAGCGCCGTCTTGCTGGAACCATGTTGGGAAATTTCCTTCTTCGTTCAAGACACTGGGAAATGCTTCTTCCTTGAGCATGCGTAGGTAGGTGCCTCCAGTGACATATTCATCGAAAATGAGGGGGCCTATGATGCGATCCTTCCAAATGCCACACCATACCATCACTCGAGATGCACCTTGTTCCTGTGAAGAGGTATACCAGTGAGGGTTGTTTTGAGACCAGTAGCGGGTGTTCTGTCGATTTACCTCACCATTTCCATAAAAAACAGCCTCGTCACTGAACAGAGTGGTGGACGGGAAATTGGCATCCCGAGCATACTGTTTCGTAGCCCATTCACAAAATTCCATCCGCCGGTCGGGATCATCGCTTAATTTCTGTAGGATCTGAAGTTTATATGGATGCCATTTTGTGAGCCTGAAGAATGCGATGGATGCTACTTTTCGACACTCCTGTCTCGGCGGACAATCGCCGAAGAGACTTATTGGGACTTCTGTTAAAATGAGCCAGGATAGCAGTCGCTGTATCATCGTCAGTAGACCTCCTTGAAGGTCCACTGCGTGGTTTATCTTCTATGGATCCTGTTTCCTTAAACTTTGCAACAAGTCTGCTAACACAACTCTGTGTTATTGGCTCGCGGTCTGGATGCAGTCTGTTAAATTCAGCAGCGGCCTCTCTTTGACTCCTATTTCCTATGAGTAGAATTATCTGGATTCGTTCTTCCTTGCTCACAGACATTATGGCCTGTAGAAAGAGAAAAATATGAATTATGGTTTGTAGAAATAGAAAAATATGAATTTCTCCTATGATGCCGGACTTATGGGACACCCTCTATATATGTGTATATATATCAGAGCTGGGCACCGCAAACTCAAAATCACTTCCGCAATCGCAAATCCGCAAACTCAAACCTTACCTTCCGCAACCGCAAATCCGCAAACTTCTTGCCATTTTTGGTGCCGCAAACGCAAATCCGCAAACGCAAACCATATTTCCAATTTTTACAGTGCTGGGCACTTCCGCAAACACTTCCGCAAACCGCAAATTCCGCAATCGCAATTTTAACTATAAAAAGTATCCAAAACATTAAAGAGGTATAAAAAGTTTTTATATCTTTTTAATGTTTAATGTTTTAGCCTTGTTTTTAAAAAACAAGGCTAAATAATTTATTACAATAAATCACTATTGTAGAAGAAATAAAAATACTACATATATTGATATATTACATTGAACAAAAACACCTCCTGCAAGTAAATAGTAAATAAATTAAATAATAAATTTAATCATTTGAATTTCATAAATTTTGAGACTTAGACACGTTAGAGAAGACTGTACTGTAACTGTAGTAACTGTACACACATTACATTACACAAGTTAAATTAAGTTAACACTGTGACTGTACACAACTTGAACTCACTGTACAACTCAACCCCTCTAGCCTCTACAAGTGTACGCCTCTGGCTTTGTCAACAAGTTCAGTCGTCCTCCTCCAGTAACTGAGCCAAATCCAGTTTTAATAAGTCCATGTTCCCCTTCATGAACACCAGACGTTCGAAGTTGTCAGAGGTCAGGCTGGCCCTTTTGGGCTTCATTATATCTGACCCCTGGGAGAACAGTCTCTCCACGGCCGCAGAGCTGGGGATGGCCGTGTTATACTTGAGGAAAACATGAACCCAGGCGTTGCGGTGAAGTTTGGGGAACATGCTCTGCTCCAGCTCCTTGTTCTTCTCCTTGTCAGAGGACCAACTGTCCAACTCTTTCGCCAACTTGTTGGAGAGGCGATTGGAGTTGCTGTTGCTGGTCTCCCTCTCCATTAGCGTTGGGCCATAGGTCCTCAACTCCTGAAAATAAATTAAATAATTTAATAAATAATACAAAAAAAATAGTAATTTACTATTAAGTATGACAGTCTAAGTTACTAACAGACTCAGTAACAACAAATAACAAGTCAGAAATTGTTCAAATTGTTCAAATTGAATGACTGAGTGTGAGTGAGCTCAGACTATGAGTAGTACTAACAGTAACTGGCAACTACTACAACTAGGTTACGCAGAGTGCGGTCACACATTAATTTATAACTAAATAATTAAATTTTAATCTACATAATGAATTAATGATTATGTAAATAACGAAAATGATCAGTAAATCACCTTGAAGAATTCGTCCTCGTCATCGTCGTCCTCGGCACTGCTGGGTCCGGAAGTCTCGATGGCAGCGTGCTCCCGGATTTCATCCAACAGCCTCGTTCTCGTCGCGTCGACATTGCCAGGGTTGATGTGCCGGACCACATGCAGTTTGAAGAAGGTGAATTGCAGTCGCCATGAAGAAGGTCCATGTTTGAGAATATGGTGGAGAACCTGCCCTTGAACCCCTATGGCTCTCTCCTCACTATTAGGGTGTTCCAGAGGTACTCCAACAATGGCTTGGCATACTTGAAGGGCTTGGTCTTCATGCACTCCAGCCTTTTCTGAGGACATAGAGGGTTGAAGAAGGACCCCCATGTAAGCCTCCCTCTCAGACTGCAGCTTGTCCAGCCAGGCTGGTGGTGACCGGCTTCATCACAGTGAGGTAATCCTTCATGATCTCATTGGTCTGTCGGGTGAAGGAGGAGATGTTTTGTGCAGCAGATCGTGTTTACCTGGGCAAGCTTTGTGTCGAGTTGTTCAGATAAGACCTGCATAGAATCATACATGGAGTTCCATCGCGTGACGTTGGGGGTCTTTAATTTCTTGCCCAGCTCCTTCTTGAGGTGGCTGCTGTGGTCGGCTTGCACTAGCGGGCTTGGCCAGTGGCACGTGGGAAATTTGCGGAAAGATTTGCGTTTGCGGTCTTAGTTCCGCAACGCAAATTCACTAATTTGCGATGACTTTGCCGCAAACGCAAATCCGCAAACGAAAAACATACTTCGCAATTACGGAATTTGCGGTTTGCGGAAGTGTTTGCGGAAGGCCCAGCTCTGATATAATATATATATATATATATATATATGATTAAGGTTCTATAACAGATGCGAGACAAATCCGGCACCAGGCCAGACACATGGAGTGCCGCATTTCTGAAGAAATGTAAAGAGAGGTTTGACAAACCGCTATACTTACTATGGAGGAAATCGCTTGACACGGAGCAAATTCCACTGTCATTAAAGAACGCGAACTTGTCCTTTTTATTCAAAAGTGGTAACAAAGCAATGCCCAAAAATTATCGGCCGGTATAAATTGCTTTGACTGTATAATTAGAAGCGAAATACCTACAAGGAAAGAACTTATACAACCCAAATCAATATGGTTTCAGGGCTGGAAGATCGTGGCTATCACAGCTATTAGACCACCAGGAGAAAATACTGGAAACAATGAGTCGAGGACAAAACATAGATGTACTAATTTCTTGACACAAAGAACACAAATAGTGGTGGTAAGTAGGATGGGGGCAAAAGGAGAGAGTGCAATGCAATTGCAAATGTTGATCAATGCTGCAAGAATGCTGGCACCAGTGCCAACCCCCCTTGTTGCAAGGGCCCACCCAAAAGGGGGGGGATGAAATGTTGCAAGAGCAACAAGAGTTATGCAACTTGGAGGAGGAGTTATCCCCGAAAAGAGAGAGGAGAAGGAGAGCGTGGAAGAGAGGTGTTCGCTTGACAGGAGCCAAGTGCATATTAAGACTTCAGCCGAGCGGACGTTATCTTATAGCCCACTAATCAGCCAATCGGCTTAATCAGCCAGTGCCTCCAGGCACTATCAGCCAGTTGGCACATTGTATACATCGTTTTGTACGTACACACCCGTCTAACGCCCATAAAATATTACGCACACACGATTATATGCGTCGGGCTCGAGACCTGGCGGCGGCGCGTCCTTTTACTGTTGGTAGCCAGGGTAACCTAATGATCCGTGTTAAACTGTAGGTCTAAGGTGGAGTGTAAACATCCTTTCACGAATGGTAGATAAATGGGTAACAGTCTCCCTCTCGCTCTCTCCCCCCTCTCGCCCTCTCGCTCTCTCTCTCCCTCTCGCTCTCTCCCTCCCTCTCTCTCTTGCTCTCTCTCTCTCCTTCCCTCTCGCTCTCTACTCTCGCGCGCTCTTATATATATATATATATATATAAGTATATATATATATAATATATATATATATATATATATATATATATATATATATATATATATCCCGTTTAAAAAGGTCTAGGGTATGGTGAAAAGATTGACAGTCGTCAAAATGAATTCGGGCGGAAGCAATCGAAGGTTTAACCAAAGAAAGCCTATATATGTACAGTTCCAGAAAAAAGTTCATCTAAAAAAATTCCAAAAAACTATGAAAAAATTAGTACAAGAAATGTGCGCAAAATTTATAATTAACAATCACGTCAAATTGTGATAATTATTCTTTTAAATTATTTTATATCAATATAAAACCCGCTAATTCCTTCATATATATATATATATATATATATATATATATATATATATATATATATATATACACGGTTATATTTGTCTTCGTTCACATTTAAAAATAAAATTTGAAACATCTGATATTCAGAGTTTGCTACAACAAAAAATTTAATACGAGAAATGTATGGACTTCATGCTCCACTAGTTCCCTTGCTGTGGGTGAGGATATAAATACCCTCTCACTTCCATTCTGAACTTCTCTCATATATATATATATATATATATATACACGGTGAACCAAAAAGTAGGTGGACAGTAGGTTGAATACGGTTTGTGTTATATTATATTATAACTATGGTGTTCATTATAACTATGGTGTTTGTGTTATATTATTAAATATTATAACTAAATTTATTTAAATTTTATTTTGTATTATAGTATACAAAAAAATTAATATGTATTCTCAAAATAAACGTATCATTTACTGTCCCCTACATTTGGTTCACCCTATATATATATATAATATATATATATATTAATATATATATATGTGCTTATCTAATTCTTTATTGCC
This sequence comes from Bathynomus jamesi, assembly GCA_023014485.1. Lineage (NCBI taxonomy): Eukaryota > Metazoa > Arthropoda > Malacostraca > Isopoda > Cirolanidae > Bathynomus > Bathynomus jamesi. The sequence continues at coordinate 1,073,107 of JAJOZX010000743.1, read as the reverse complement.
GTTTCTCTGATTTCCAAGATTCGAGATAAGGCATGAACCACTAGATTATATGATTCAACGTCGGGTCATTAATTATACGAACCATGAGAAGGTCGAGTTTTAAATAGCGATAATTAAACGAGTCTTTGTAAAAATTGAGGTGATATTTTTTTGAAAACCATTTCCAGTTCCAGACGATTTAATTTACAGGGCATAATAAATTTTACGAATCTAATTTAGAGGGGTACCATAATTCGCTCTATTTTCACCCACACGTGTCTTCAATTTCCTCTGAAAAGTCAAATGATGAGGCGTATATTATTTTTTAAATTTATTTATTGTATCGTATAAGAATTCCGCGATACAATAAACTTTCACAACGGTTTTCTTCATGGATAATTGAATCTGAAATTACCTTCCACTTTTATATTTCAAGATAGGGCACCATAAACCGATTCACAAACCATCTTCATCTCTCCTCTCTCTCTCTCTTCTCTCTCTCTCTCTCTCTCTCTCGGTCGAATACAAGATAAGATCAAAAAACAAAGCGTTTCTCTCTCTCTCTCTCTCTCTCTCTACGAATGGGAATATCTGACACGCCCCAGATTTCACGGAGCACCCAATCACACCCCTCTGGGCGAAGCCCAGGACCTCTGTTTGGCCGCTATGCAGTCGTTAATCGCCGCCCAAAATTCCTGATAGCCAACAGGAAGCTCGCGAATCGTGTGTTTTGGGTTGGTCACAAGCCCCCTTTATAAGAGGGAACAGTTCATCTCAGAGCCCACTTCGTATGTTTTTTTCGCTTAGTGCTTTTCAAATATACATTATGAGTCAGTTATCGCTCTACGACTCTCCCGATTTGTTTGAAAATCAAGATTTTTACCCATCAGCTGCGCTCCACCTTTTCAATGCGGTGGAACAGAATGAACTTCTATCTATCTATCTACGCAAGTTGTTACAGAAATTTGTGACAGCGGGAACGAATTTCCCGCTAACGACTTAGAGATGTAAGTAGTTTATATGTGATTATACATATTGCAGTTCATTCAGTGTTAATTAACTTATAAGTGCCATGATAATTGTTTTGAAAACTAGTTTGTGTTTATTCTCGGTCTATATATAACGTTTCAACCGGTGTTAACTTATAAAAAGCCGTAATAAAACGAAGTGAAAATATTTTTAATTATTCTGTTTTCTTCGTGATTATTTCGGCATATATATATATATATATATATATATATATATATATATATATATATATATTGTGTTTTTGTTTGTACTTTTCTTGATAATTTAAAAATTTACAGAAAGTTGTACAGGTAGGATTTTAAAATTACCAAAACTATTAAGATTTGTCTGCGGATTCGAGACCCGTTGCAGGCAGAAGGAGCATAGCACACTCATCTAAAATTACTTTTGAGCTGTAAATTAGCGTACTTGATTTTAATTATTCTCTGAGATGTCTTAGACACGCAGCTAACCTTCCTTTTGAGCTGTAAATTAGTGCACTGGCTATTAATTATGCTGTTTCCTTCGTGGTTATTTCGGCATATATATATATACAGGGTGTTTTAAAACTTTCTGTACAAATTGTAATGGGGGATAGCAACACCAAGACAAACCCTTTACGTATATAAGTGTATGTCCGCTGACGTCACCATTCGGCGCGAGAGGGCGCCGCTGCAATTGGCTAAAAGGTGAAGTGGGCTAGACTCGCGCTTGCCTCGGGCATTCTTAAATCGGACGTAGTACGCGTAACATGGAGCGCTTCACGACTGCTGAGATGGCTGACATGCATATGGTGTATGGGGCTGCCAATGGAAACGGAAGAGCTGCTGTGAGGTTGTACCGACAGCGCTTCCCAAACAGACGTGTGCCAAACCACCAAACGTTTGCGCATTTGCATCGGCGACTGCGAGAAACTGGAACATTCCATGCAAACATGCATGACACCGGTCGGGAGAGAAACGTGCGCACTCCTGACATGAAAGAAGAAATCCTACGGCGATTTGAGAACAATCCAAGCGCAAGCACGCGAGGTGTTGCACGTATCCTCGGTGTGAACCACGACCTGGTCTGGAGAGTGTTGCACGAGCAGCAGTTACATCCGTTTCATCGTCAGAGAGTCCAGGCATTACAAACCCGTGTAGCATGTGGATTTGTGTGCGCCCACACGTGAGAATTGTGCATGTTAAACACACCCTCACGTGTGAAACAGGCCTCATCTGAGAACAACACATAAGCCGGAAAATTAGGCTGCACCGCTGTCTGCTGCAGAAACCAGCGTGCGAATTCCACACGAAGAGGGTAATCCCGAGGTTGTAATGCCTGGACTCTCTGATCTCTAGAACCTGGAAGCAAGAATATTTTGCGTAAAAATCTTGTTGACCCAAAGAAAGTACTTCTACCACCTCTTCATATAAAACTAGGCCTTATGAAACAGTTTGTTAAGGCATTAGAAAAAAGTGGAGAATGCTTTAAGTACCTCTGCAAGAAGTTCCCTAACCTATCAGAAGCAAAATTAAGAGAAGGTATTTTTGTAGGCCCAGACATTAGAAGACTGCTGTCAGATGAAAACTTCTTGTCTACGATGACTAAAGTAGAAAAAGAGGCTTGGAATTCCTTCAAAAGTGTGGTTACTAAGTTCCTTGGGAATAATAAGGACCCTGAATATGCACTCATTGTTGAAAACATGCTGGAGAAATTCAAAGCTTTGGGATGCTCAATGAGTATCAAAATTCATTTCTTGAATGCACACTTGGACTTTTTCCCAGAAAATCTAGGTGCAGTAAGTGAGGAACGGAGAACGTTTCCATCAAGACATTAAGGAGATGGAAAAGAGATACCAAGGCCGTGGAACGTTAATATGATGGAGGATTATTGCTGGATGCTGCATCGTGAAAATCCGGAAGCAGCGCACAAAAGGAAATGCAACAGGCGCAGCTTCACTGGCAAAAGAAAACGGGACTACTAAGCCATTCCACTAAGTAAAGATGTAAGTATCCAAGTTTTATAGTTTTTTAAAATAAATATATTCAGAAATGGTCAGGAAATAGGTTTCATGTGGTAATTCTTCACTACTTATTTTATTCAGTAACATATTACAACATAAAAACGTCATAGCAAATTGTGAAAAAACTATACGTGATGGAGCAAATCTAAGGCCGTTTTTGGATTTAGCACCCCAAATTCCTATAAAACCAGCATACAATTTCAAAAAAGTTTTTAGGACCCTCAATTTTGCAGGCCTGTGTAATTGGACGCAAAAAATTTGGCTGCCCACGGTTGTGCAGCGTGCCCGTAAACTGGCTTCAGATTGTAAGCTTGAGTTTGAGTGTAATATGGGTCCTGAAGAACTGAGAAGGGCCGAGCAGGAAATGAATGCACGTATGTCGTATTTGGAATGGATGATCGTCGTAGGACTTGTATGTTTTTAAAAGCAGCGTGAGAGATCGCAAGACCTCTACTTATTTTAGGATTGTCAGGAACATCGTATCTCCCCATCCGTAACATAAGGGCTCTCTACGCCAGTTATGATAAAAGTCGAAAATATGGAAGGCATCATGATTTGTGTAAGGGTTGTCTCGAGTTTGCTGATGATATGGTGAAACATTGTAAGGATTGCTACATGGTATGTGAGCAGTGTAAAAGCCCCAAATGTGAAAGTCGTGTAGTTGAAACCGAGAAGAGGGAATGTAATGTGTGTAGACGTACAATTTTCAATAATAAACGCTTTGAGCTCCATAAATCAAATGGCACTTGCAGGAAAATGAGGATTTGTAAGTGCGGTATGTTTCATATGATGGATAATTGGGGGAATTTCAAACATAAATGCGATGAAATTCAATGTTCTGCATGTCATGGAAAATATAAGACGGATGGAGTGAAGCATGTATGTCATATGAAAGATGCTAAGCCTAAAAATAGCCCTTGTATAACTGTGTACTACGATATAGAAACTTACACGAACGCTGAAACCAAAGAGGTTATTCCACATTTACTCGTAAGTCAGACTATCTATGATGAGTGCATGGAGATCGAATGTGGTGAGTACCACAAATGTGGAAAACGGACAAACGTTTTTAAAACGACTGCACACGGCAACCCTGTAAAACTCTTTGTATCCTATGTTGTCAAATTAGCGGACAAGTTAAAAAAAATTACTGTGTATATTCTTGCACATAAAGAGAGAAATTTGACACACAGTTCCTTTATAAGGAACTGCTTGAACACGAGGCGCCTGCGATATTTACAGGTGATCCCTTGAAAACAGGCAACAAACTAATTCAGATGCAGATAAGAGATAATGTACAGTTTAAAGACACCCTGCTGTTCACACCTTGTAAATTAGCAAAGCTGCCCAAGGTCATGGGCGTAGCCGCTGAAGTTTCAAAAGGGTATTTCCCTTACACATTTCTCACTAACGAAACTTTGAATTACGTAGGACTGCCTCCACCCAAACATTACCTTAACTACACCAACATGAGTGATAGTGAGCGTGAAGATTTTGACCGCTACTACAACAGTTTTAATGAAGCTCGTCCATAAAATATAGCCGATGAATGTGAACGTTATTGCGTTAATGACGTACGTGTACTTAGAGTATGCTTTCAAGCCTTTAGAAGGAATGTACATAACCCGTTTCAAATGCGATCCGCTGCAAATCGCGACCACGATCGCCTCATTATGTTTTACAGTGTTCAAGAATAACTTCATGCCTAAAGATACCTTAGCAATCATTCACAGAAACAACCCCAGCAGTTATGGGCACAAGGCTATTTACTGGCTCATACACCTACCGCAACAGACCGGGGTATACATAAAACATGCCAGCAACACGGGTGAAGTACCCGTTAAGGTCAATTGTCGTGTTTTTTGGGTTGACGGACTAAGTGAGGATCCAATCACTGGTGAGAAGACTGTGTATTCCTTTAACGGCTGCTGATGGCATGGATGCCCGCGCGCTGAATGTGCTGTCACAGGGGACCTTTATGGAAGATCCCCCGCCGACAGCCTCGCATGGACCTGTAACCGTGATCAACTTATAGGCTCCCACTTCACTCACAAAATCGTGTGGGAGCATGAGTATGATGCACGGATGGAAACAGATGCCCAGTACCGTGAAGAAATAAGGGCCATCAAACGTTCAATAGTATTGGACCCCCTCAAATGCGGTGACAGCTTGTTTGGAGGGCGTACAAATCCCTTCAAGCTATACTTTCCGCCTACGGAGGGCGTGAAACTCCACTACTACGACTTCTGCTCTTTATACCCCTACGTGATGAAAACAATCCGTACCCCGTAGGTGCGCCTGAAAAAATGGTGGGTCCCACCATACCAACCATCGAGGAGTTTTCAGCTAACTTGAATGAGCGCTACTTTGGACTCTTTCGTAGACGTGCTCCCCTCGCGATTTATGGATGCCGATCTTACCCGTCGTTATAGATCACAAGCTCATGTTTCCCCTGTGCGTGAAGTGTGCAGAGGAGAACAACGGTGATTGTAACCATACAACCCACCAGCGTAAGATCAGAGGTGTATATACAAGCCCTGAGCTGGCCCTAGCCGTTCGCCATGGGTATAGAATATTGAAGATACATGAGGTGTGGAGGTTTCAGAAGCTACCCAACCTTTTCACACCATATATAAACGCTTTTTTGAAGGATAAAGTAGAAGCATCAGGATATCCGCGAGGGGTTGATACCGAAGATGAAAAAACGGCTTATATTCAGCGTTACCGTGCCCATGAAGGTATACAGCTTGACCGATCCCAAATTGTTAAGAATCCTGGCAAGCGCTTTAGTGCAAAGTTGTGCCTAAGCAGTCTTTGGGGGAAATTTGCACAGAACACCGGCAAAGGGAACGTCCATTTGGCACAAAGTTATAGTGAAGTCTGGGATTGTGCCAATGCTCCCGATAAAGAGGTTATGGAGATCGTGAATGTAGGTAATACTTACACAATAAAGTACAACATCACCGAACTGGCCACAGATACCTCACGTGTTACAAACATACCTGTAGCCAGGTTCACAACGGCCTACGCCCGCATCAAACTTTGGGGTCTAATGCACTCTCTTGGACGGAGGGTGTTGTACGCTGACACAGATATCGTGATATTCACAGCGAGGGAGGGTGAATAGATGCCTGCTATTGGGGAATTCCTCGGAGAGTTAACTGATCTGATCGAGTATGGTGATGGTGCATACGCAGACTCGTTTGTATCAACAGGGCCAAAAACCTATTGGGTACGGGTGAGGATGGGGGATGATATGTATATCGTGAAGGCTAAGGGTATCACGCTTTACCATGCGAACCGTCGAATCGTTAACGTTGACTCGTTGAAGGATCTAGTGTGCTTGGAAGATGAGGGAGACCAGCCACCCCAACTGACTGTGGGGACGCACAATTTTCGGGTGCAGAAACTGGGTGTGTGTGTGAAGGAACTAAGGGGCATGACGGTATGCCGTAACACCTATAGGAAGCGTTACCAGGTGCCTGGTACTTATGATACCGTACCCTTTGGCTACCTTAATCCTTGATTGTATTTATATATATATGTGTATTGTTAACGATATGTTTATTTATCACGTATATTTGCTTCAATTAAGTTTCATTTTCTCCTTTGCGTGTGTGTGTGTGTGTGTGTGTGTGTGTGTGTGTGTGTGTGTGTGCAGGAAAAAGCTAAGCTCCGCCCACTATAAGATCGGTCACGTGACTCCTGCCACTACCTGAGCATATCTCTATCCCTGCGTGCTCAGTTGACCTCTGTCTGCATACCCATGAGCTCAGACGTGTATTCCCCCGCGTAGACGAAAAATAGTAATGGCTACCTTAAATATTGCGTGTTCAACGTTTATGAAGTGGTATTCGGCAAAGTGCCAAGATGTGGTGGTTACTGAAAAACTCCCTTTTCCCCCCTCCTTTAATAATTTTAAGGCTACATTGAACCGTGCAAAGGTCCAAAATGTTCAAATACTCTACGGCTATTCTGGCGAGGGCATTGTAGGATTTCGTAGTACAAACGATGTATTGAAGTATGTTGTAGACCTAACCTTTATAAAAGCTCACATATACCACGAAGTAGAAAAAGCAACACGTTCAGAAGATAAGCAACGGTTATGGATAGTGAGTCTTGTTGATGAGTTGTATGACAAGCGATATTATGTCATGTTACATCATACCGACTACTCGTTCCCTACGTTTGAGAATGTAAATCTTGTCGTCATGGAGAATCTTTAGTATTTTTACCACTATATTAATATATATCATGAAGAAGTTTTTAGTGAAGTTGTGGCTAATGGGCTGTGTGAGTTTTTAACAGACTTTAGAGACGAGTATCGCATCGCTTGTTAAACAAAAACGATAAATATGGGCATATGTTTCTCTCAAATAGTGCACCGGATTGTGAAGATGTTTAGTTTGTGGAAATGAACGTCTCGTGAGTGCTAAAATATTAAAGCCGGTATTGCTTCATGTAACGGAAAATTCTGTTTGTCTAGGGGCACAAGTGTTCGAACAAACCTGTACTCGCTTCAGCAGTTTATGGTGTGACTCGCTCCCCCCAGCGAGCAGGCCCACCCGTGTACCTCACTCCTCCGAAACACACGAGTTCGAACAAACTCGTACACGTTTCATCAGCGTGACTTACTCCGCCCGTCGAGCCGATCCGTCCACCTGTGGCTCATAGTCATCTCAGAACTTGAACCGACTGGACGTGCGAATACGATGGAACTTCCTTTGAGAAGCATTCTCAACGTCTCGTAAATGTCTCTGTGACGAAGTCATTGCTCGTGTTCAGGCGTGAAACCGGTGCCATTAACTATGTACTTGAAACAATTTGCAGGCAAGCAATCTCTGGTAAACGTAATGTTATTTATTTAAATGTTGAGGAGATGAATAGAGTCTTCGTGATAGTTGAGAAGTGGGGAGCGGACCGTTATCAAATACCTGCAAGTGTGGGTACAAGAATAGAACAGATTAGTGAAGCCCCCTCATATGCCGTTGTTTGCACGTTGTGTATAAATAACGATCAGCCATGCATTGATATACGACTGATGTGGAAGAATGCATCTGATAATAACTTTCTTGTCCCTACTCGAAACCGTTTCATCCTCGACAGAATGTTTGAAATCGTCAGATTCCGAAAGCTGAAGCCTATATTAGACGCTCGTGTTACGGATATGATTTATTTTGACACGGTTCTTGAATACGCATACACCGCTCTGCTCGACGGATTTATCGAATGTAGGAATGAACAAGGCGAGAATGGTCTAGAGCCGGATGCATATTTAAAAGGTTTAGATTTTTCGAAATATCTTGAACTTTGGTACAAAGCACTTGAGCGGTACAGGGCAGAGCTTGCCTACACTGTTCACCCTGAAGAGTTGTACGTCTATATAATGAATAGCCGTCGTTACGACTTGGAAGATTATTTCAATTGACGCGATGCAGAGTGAAGAATAGTTTACGATTGAAAAGCTCGGGACGTTAAGAAAAAATCCTCGATTGGAAAGGAGTGTTTATAAACTTGTATTTAATAATGATGTTGTGGTTAATGATGACCTCTTTGTGCGTGCTTTTGATTGTATTCTAGCCGTATTTAAAGATAACTTACCAACCGAATGTAAAGTGGGCAAAAAAAATAGCATTGAACGATATGAAAGCCATTTATGTCGAGTATAGGCATCCATATAACTTGAACGGTGAAGTATTGCTTGGACAGTTTTACCGTGTAGTGCAAAGTAATAACGTTCTGAATGTAGACTCGATTACGTGTGAGTCTAGCGTTTAGCGCCGTAGAACATAAAGTATTTTGATGTATATTTAATTATTTAATTGTGTATATATATATATATATATATATATATATATATATATTTCCTGTACTAAGATGCAATTGATTATACGTTTCGTATATTATTATTTTCAATATATTTAATTATTTAATATAACCCGTAAAACATAAAGTATTTTGATGGATAATTATTTATTTAATTGTGTGTGTATATATATATTTTCTGTACTAATATGCAATTGATTATACGTTTCGTATATTATTATGTTCAATATATTGAATTCAATATATATATATATATATATATATATATATATATATATATATATTTCCTGTACTAATATGTAATTGATTATACGTTTCGTATATTATTATTTTCAATATATTTAATTATTTAATATAACCCGTAGAACATAAAGTATTTTGATGTATAATTATTTATTTAATTGTGTGTGTGTATATATATATATATATATATATTTCCTCTACTAATATATTGATGGTTATACTACAACGTTTTGTATATTATTGATTATATATTTCTCGTTCGTATTTCTGATGCTATTATTATTTTTTGATCATATATGTTCCATTGTATTTATTTTGATTACATATTCATCGTTCGTATTTCTTATGCTATTATTATTTTTGATCATATATATTCCATTGTATATTTATTTTATATATTTCGTGAAATTGAATCCATTAATTCGTCTAAATAAACAGAATGATGTCATGGTCTTTTATTTAATTATTTTGGTTGTACTCGGCATTTAATTATATCAATTGGCTGGCTTCTAAAACGGATTTCTAAACCAACTGCCAAATATATCTGGATAGCACAATCTGGCAACCCTAATAATGTACACCTGAACAAACCAATTACGACTTCTAAGTCAACTGGCTGTTTAAGTCAGAATATGTGCTTTAATTAAATAAATAAACGCAATCTGGGAACTCAATAATGTACACCTAAACAAGCCATTTACGTCTTCTAAGCCAACTGGCTGGTTAAGCCAGAATATATGCTTTAATTAAATAAATAGCGCAATCTGGCAGCTCAACCAGTTAAGCCAACTGGCTGATTAAGCCAGCTGGCTGATTAGGAACATATTAAGGCAACGGCCGCTCGGCTGAATCTTAGTATGCGCTTGGCTCCTGCCAGGCGAACACCTCTCTTCCTCTCTCTCCTTCTCCTCTCTTTCTCTTGGGGGATAACTCCGCCTCCAAGTAGCATAATCCTTATTGCTCTTGCAACATTCCCCCTCCCCCTTGTTGCATAACATCTTGCAACATCCCCCTCCCCTTCTGGTGCATAACCTATGCAACTTTTCCTTTGCAACATTGATCAGCATTTGCAATTGCATTGCACTCTCTCCTTTTGCGCCCATACTACTGTGGTAAATGGAGTCAAATCGGAAGTTCGGAAGTAGAGAGCTCTGGCCCACAAGGAACAATGCTAGCGCCCTTGCTGTTTATAATAATGATTGCATATATTGATGCAGATATCAATGCCAGTATTGTGTCATTTTTCGCAGATGACGTAAAAATATGCATGGAAATATTGAACGAAGATGTTATAGAAAGATTACAATACGACATGGAAACAATGTTCCAGTGGGCAGAAGGTAACAATATGAAGTTCAACGAAGAAAAATTCCCACTTCTAAGATATAGTAATAACAAGGCGCTATAGAAAAAAGGGTACAAAACTCTGCAAGCCAAACATACAACACCAAATCCATCAAATCCGCCCTCGTAGCCAGCCACACATGGTTGGTCATGGACTTTGCACAGGAAGATAGCCAGCTGGCTCTTGAAGTTATTGAGTGCGGTGTGCTGGAGATTCCTCACTTCTTTTGATAGAACAGTGAAAAGCTTTGGGCCTCGTATTCTGAGGGTATTTTCCATTCTCGTTTTCATGGTCCCCTTGCCCCATCGCAGATGGGACCATACAAAATCTTCCTATTCCCTCATTCCAGTTTGTTTCTCTCATTTCTAAGGTTAGGGACAGAGCCCTCAAGTATTTTCCATATGTATATTATTGTGTACCGCTCGCTCCTTCTTTCGAGAGAGTAGAGTTCCAGTGATTGTGGGCGAGACCAATAGCCTTCACCATTAGCGTGTAGCAGTGGCGGACCTACATTTTTGGGACCCTGAAGCTTGAACTGTTATGGGGGCCCCTTCGCAACCAGCAACAATAGGGCAACATCCAACAAGGTTCAAAGGGCCTTGCTGCCCTTGCCCTTGAATAGATTCTGGCGAGCTCAGTGAGCCCATACAGCTGGGGGTTCGGGCGCTGCAAGCCCCCGAGAAAATTTTGAAATTTGACCAATTACAGGGGCATTTTGAGGCCATATGAAATGGGTATTAGAGCATATTCTAAGGTCAATATTAAGTACTTCAACCCATTGGCTTATGATTCTATCACTAAAATAGCCTTATTTTAATAACAAACACTTAAAAAAAAAACATCGATTTTGTTGAAAAATTCACTCATTAAAAAAAAAGTTGCTTCAGGGCCCCTCCTGGATTAGGGGCCCTGAAGCTTAAGCTTCATTAGTTTCATAGTAGATCCGCCACTGGCGTGTAGCGTCATTGGGCAAAGTGTAACGGATCAAGAGGCACATTTCAGGTTTTGTACAATTGACCTCCCTAAATTCAAAAATGAAAACAAAATTTTTTTGTGACAAGTGCAACACCTTTTTCGCATGTGAAAATCGTGAAAATTGCTAGTTACCCATAACTTTTGGACACTTGCTTTCCTAGGGTTTGAGCTATCATTTGACCCCTTACAATGTACTGCTTTTCAGGAAAAATAGAAAAATTTATTTTTGGAATAAACATATACACTGTAGGTAGGTAGGTAGGTAGGTTTATTCAGTAAATGATACATTAAAATCTTGTTTAGTTTTGAATGACGGCATAAAGTCACGGGATTTAAGTACTGCTCTAATGTAACCATCTCTTGAATCCTTTCCATACACTGCCCCAGACGCTTCAGTTACCATCCTAATACAGCGTTCTACACCTTGGGAGTGACATGGTATCCGGACAACAAGGGGCTCTTCAGTGATCTTATCGAGTTGTTCGACAGAGAACTGCTTCGTGAGTGGTGGTTCCATTGTGCACTCCTCCACTGGTGGAAGTAAATCTTTCAAATTCTGAGCACTTTGATCTTTGGTGGCCGAAATTCTCTGACTTGCTGTTGAGCAGGTTTGGGAGCTCGTCGAATGGTCTTGATTACATCGATGGCCAATTTCCGGTTTGCTTGATCTGCATCTGCAAGCATTGCCAGTAGAACATTTTCAGGGTGAGCCCAATATGCATTTCTTTGGATCACAGGCCATGTGACAGTCTTGCTAGCTGGTGGCAGTAATCGTAGCAGCTTGATTTGCTCCAGGAAATGTTTTGGGCCATCTGTGCACCTTGGATGGCACTTGATGCTAAACCACATGGGTCCATAGTAGCACACGACAAACTGTGTGAGTGAATACAGTTCATCACTTGGCTGCCCCATCGCTACATATAGCCGACAAATTCTGCTGGCAGTGTAACCCATCTTGCATGGGAGATTGGTCCAGGCTTCTCTCGTAGAAGATCTTCATTAATGACACCAGTCCTTATCGCTTTCATCATTCTGTAGAGGTAGGCTTGGTCACGACTCAATTCAGTAAGGTTAACATCCGGGAGAGTGTGGCCATCAGCAATACATTGAATTCCTCTAGAGGAAAGTGGCAAACTTTCACATGTGGCCAAAGCTTTGCCAATTGGTCCTTTCCATCGAGTTGCAGATTCTGTTGGGCCGATGAGTTCCTTGCACAAGTGGCGCAGTGGGAGTTCATTTAAATGCAGACTACAGATGAACCAGTGCAAAGGGCGACCCAGGCGGCACTCTAGTAGGTGTATTGCTCCACTTCTGTGCCCTGTGTTTGTGGCTGTGCTGTCGGCTCCCACTGCAATTATCTTGTCTGCAATACCCATTTCTTCAATCGCATTTTGAAGTCCATCCGCAATGACAGTGCTAGTTCCTCGTTCCAGTGTCAGATGGCTTAGATAGAAGATTCCAGGCTCTCCGACCAGCACATAGTGGTCCTCAACTTTCTTTGTGCTGTACCATTTGTTCCCCTTTTTCTCTTTGACAAGTGTCATGTCTTTCCGCCCATCAAAAATAAAGCAGTGACTTCCACATCGTGGTAAGTTACTGCTTCCTTCAGATCCCTCCGTACCTTCTGCCGTGCTCTCTATACTTTGTGGTGGTCAATTACGTTTATCTGATCATCAGAACTAATGATGCCATAGTCAACCAATGTTGCAGTGCTGATAGCTGCAGCAGCCTTGTTCGATACACCATACCGGTCAGCTTCCAAAGCAACAGTGGGAATCGGTGTGATGTTCCTGTCCTCCTGGGCACTATCACCCATCCACTCATCACCAACACTTTCACCACTGGAGTCTGCTTCTGCTTGAGCTGATTCGACCACATCTGCGGAGGATGCTACCTCTTGCCGTTTCGTTTTTCTTCTATTCTCTTCTTCTTGTCTTTCTTGCATCCGATCCTCTCTTGACTTCCTTCTCTCCATCATCTGAGTCACATTCGTATCCACCCGACTGATCTGCATGATCCGAGTGGTTCTCTGGTCGATCAGAAAGGCATGCTCTCGTCGTGGAACTTTCATTTCTTTTTCACAGTGGCATTCAAACAGATCATCGCATTGGCAGACAGCTATGTCAAACAATTGATTCAGTCTTTCCTCGAACTTCTTGGTTTTTGTGGCCTGCTTGCCTTGCTTCGATGCTTGTGAGCCTTTTTCCATCAATCGGAGCAGCTTGGTCTTCACATTCTTGATTGGCTGTGATGGAATGTTAGCACGATTCCAAAGGTCAATGAGTGTTTGGCATACCTCCGGAAGAATCTCCCTGTTGCTGGTGTACTTGTTCTCCTTCAAGAAGAGGAAATGCCTTGCAACTTGTATACGGGTTGAAAGTTCAGACAGAGGAAGCTCTGATAGTGGAGAACCAAAGACAATGTGGCTGGCAGATCCCCGTGTTCTTTGCGTGCTCATTGTACCAGCAAAACTCAACAAGTATCACACAGGAACACTGAAACAAAAACACAAACGTATAAATAAAAAATATATATGATTATGAGTATATATATAAGGCTTGGTTTATTGGTAAACAATAAGTTTACCAATATATATATAAAAATATACTGCACACACATATGTATTATGTATATAAATATCCATAGGTATATATACACCCTAAGACATAACAAACTTATAAACAATGTAAAACACAACAAACAAAGAAATGTGTATAATGTACAGGGTGTCCCAAAAAAACTACATACTCTTTATAGCATCATATATTTTATAATTTAAAAAAAAACAAATAATAATATATTGTTATAGCAATTGCCAATGAAAGGTAAATTAGTAATCTAAGTGATCAAAATGTTATAGCGAGTTGTTTGCATATAAAATTTAATTAACTACGCCAAGTGCTCAAAATGTTCTCCGGCGGCATGAATGCACTTTTGAATGCGTCGACTAACTGATTCGCAGACATGGACTAATGTGGATGCTGTGATGGTCCCGCACTTTTCCCTAATTGCATCCTTAAGGTGTTCGAGTGTTGCAGGTCTTGTACCATAAACTGCATCCTTCAGGTAGCCCCACAAGTAAAAATCAAGTGGAGTCAAGTCCGGTGAACGTGGAGGATACTCAACGCTTCCTCTTCGTCCTATCCAACGGTTAGGCAACGTTTCATCGAGGTACCTTCTGACATCACAATGATAATGAGGGGGGGCTCCATCTTGTTGAAAGTATAAGTCGTCGTTTCCAAACAACTTCCGAACTGCAGGTATAATTTCTGTCCGCAGCATGTCGAGATATGCAGCACCGGTAACTGTCCCATTAAAGAAAAATGGTCCAACCAAACCCCTGGATGATAAACCACACCATGCTGTTAATCCTGGTAAATTAACATGTTTATCCACATAAACGTGTGGATTATCAAGTGACCAGTACCTGCAGTTGTGTCGATTTACTGTGCCATTCAGCTTGAAGGTAGCTTCATCAAACCACACGATTTTGTTGTATTGAAAGTGCATTCATGCCGCCGGAGAACATTTTGAGCACTTGGCGTAGTTAATTAAATTTTATATGCAAACAACTCGCTATAACATTTTGATCACTTAGATTACTAATTTACCTTTCATTGGCAATTGCTATAACAATATATTGTTTGGTTTTTTTTTAATTATAAAATATAGGATGCTATAAAGAGTATATAGTTTTTTTGGGACACCCTATATATATCACAAATGCACCTTTCGTTAGTACCTTGGGGTTTTTGAACACCCCATCCACAGAAAAAACACTTGTTTCTCTCAAGCGAGCTAGCGTACAACTAAGAAATTCCAGGGGATGACTCACTGAAAATAATTAAAAAGCTGCCAGAAGTACCATGTCAGTCAGTGTTGCCAACTGTAATTAACAAGAATTTGTATTTTTTACATGCGAAAAAGGAGGTGTTCTGCTTGTTGCAGAATTTTTTTTATTTCTTTTCTGAAATCAGCAAGGTTGATTGTACAAAACCTGAAATGTGCCTCCAGATCGCTCATGACGCTACACGCTATTCACCATCCGTTTCCTCTATCTTAGATGTGAAAGTTCTTTGTATAGATTCAATGTTCGCAATGTCTCGTTTTCTGTATGGACTTGTGAGTACTGAGCAATACTCACTGATTGGTAGGACTAGATTCTTCTATAATTTGAGCATGATGTTTGCTTTTCTGCTGGGGAAGCTCCTCCAGATTATGCTCATTATTTTTCTAGCCGCTGTAAATTTGTTGTTATAATGCTCTCTGAATTCTGTATCCGACGGCATTATTACTTCAAGATCCCTGACTTATGGGAATTTTTCTTCGTTGAACTTCATATTGTTACCTTCTGCCCCTAGAACAATGTTGCAATGTCGTATTGTAATCTTTCTATGACACCTTCGTTCAATATTTCCATGCATATCTTTACGTCATCTGCGAAAAAGGCTGATATATATATACAGTATATATATATATATATATATATATATATATATATATATATATATATATATATATATATATAATATATATGTTAACCCCTCCGTCTATGGCTTTGGTTGGTTCGAAGTCGACAGGGGTTCTGGTTAGGTGGCAACAACGCATTTGTTACTTGCAGTAGTTTATTCTATACTACTCTCCGAGTTGTTCTTATAGTGGATCGGAAGATTCTGTAGAGCTTTCTGAAGGTTCCCCAATTCTTCTTGTAACGTATCGGGAGATTTTAATGACTAAGTTCTCTGAAGAGAGCAAGGCTCGAAGGAGAGGATAAAGACAGACTTTTCTTACTGTAATTTACTGCTAAAATGTACAGGTAGTGCTCAGCCTCTAAGTCCAATTCTGAATGAACATGGAAGAAATTTTGTGGATTTATGCAGTATATCCATAATTTGCAACATCATTATTATTAAATGTTGACTTGTGTCGTTTTATTCTCTATAGGCTGCATTATTTTTGCACAATATTTGAAAATAAAGTACATTTTTTTGCTGTGGCAATGTTTAAACAGGGGGGGAGGGGATTTTCAAATTGATCCATAACTGTCTCCCCAAACGCAGCTATACTACTACACCTTCATAACCGTGGATATTTTATTAAGTTTCTAATTCCTTACGGCCCTGTCGTATAACGCATGCATTATTATTACATTGAAAATGCTTATTTTAAAGTTACCGTATATAATTTTATGATTTTTTTTTAGTAAGCATTGAATTATTTCACCAATTCTGTTTTTTGTAGAATACATATTTTTATTCATTAAACAATTTAAAAAAAAGGCTTCCGTTGTGGTATAGTACAACACAGTAGCTATCTTGGATCACCTGAAGATCAAGGCCCCCAGTCTTCTTTAGTTAGCCTTATAAGGCTAACTAACGAAAATATCACAACCTACCCTAACCAATCGTTAGGTCAACTGTACGCCCTTGACGATTGGTTAGGTTAGGTCGTGATATGTTCGTTAGTTAGCCTTATAAAGCTAACAAAAGAAGGCTGGGGGCCCTGATCTTCAGGTGATCCGCTATCTTACAGATTCTTCCTGTAGGCCTATCGTAAAATGTTCGAATATTGGGAGCAAGTGTAGGTTACGTCCCCCTGTGGTGCCTAGTGTAGTTTACGTTCCCCTCCATTATCCTCGTGTAGTTTGCGTTCACCCAACTTTGTCCCCGTATACGTAATCAAATAAAACGTTAAAACTAACGAAAATATTACGACATAACCTAACCAATCGTCAGTTTATATATATATACAGGATGTTTCATAACATGTGGGACGCACTTTCAGGATGGATTCAAGACCTGAAAACAATTAAAAAAGTTTATGTAAACATATGCCCGTAATCGCTTTGTTTCCGAGTTACAGCCCGTTATGTGTTCCAGCAGTTATCCGCCTTACCTTTAAAGGAAGTGCTCAAAATGACCGCCTTGCGCTTGAATACACGCCTGAACACACCTCGTCATTGACTGCCTGACGCGTTCAAACATTCCAGGTATTGCTCGGATTTTCTGGCATCCTTGTTCTACACGATGGCGAAGCATGACTCCACGGGTAAAAATCGAGTGGATTCAGGTCGGGGAGCTAACAGGCCACGCAATGGGTCCTCCACGGCCTATCCATTTATCAGGGAAATGGTCATCCAAATAGTCTCTGGCTACTCGACTAAAATGAGGCGGAGTGCCATCATGCATGAACCACATACGACGTCGGACACCAAGAGGAACTTCATCTAGTAAATCGCTTAAATCATTCCTTAAAAAATTAAAATAGGATTTTCCTGTTAATGTTCCAGGCAAAACAAAAGGACCGATTAAGTTGTCGGCAATAAGTCCTGCCCATACATTGATACTAAATTGTTGTTGGTGCCTTGACTGGATGATGGCATGCGGATTCTCTTCGGCCCAGTGATGAGTGTTGTGAAAATTGATCACGCCATTTCTTGTAAAGGCAGCCTCATCAGAAAACATCACGGAGGATAGGAAAAGAGGATCGTCAGCACACTGTTGAAGGAACCAAGTACAAAAGCCTCTCGTGGTGGGAAATCAGCTTCAGTAAGGTCTTGTACTCTCTGAATGTGATATGGGTAAAGCTGTTGTTCCCGTAAAATTCTCCACACAGTTGTGTATCGTACACCCTCTGCTGCTGCTATCCTTCGGGTGTTGACACCAGGATGTTCCTCCAAGCTATTCAGGATCCGCTCCTCCAACTCAACAGTTCTAGCGCTGATTGGTCTACCACCATCTGAAACTCACTTGTTGAATGATCCTGTATCACCAAGACGCTCGTTTATTCTCTGAAAGGTCTTATCTGGCAGACGGCGATTCGGAAACCTTTCCGCATACAGACGTCTTGCTGCGGCATCATTACACTCGGCAAGTCCATACATGAGATGCATGTCTGCCATTTCTCTGTTTGAATAAGCTTCCATCATCACTTCAAATGCACACTATCACTGAATAGCACAAAAACTTTTAAGGTTTTTTATTTCACTGGACTGCACTTATTCACGGTAAGAAGTTATGAATACGAACAGTGAAACACCGCGATGCACCTCTCACTGACTGATGGCTCTACACTCAACGATATTGAAAGACACTCAACGATATTGAAAGATGTCATAGAGTGTACAAAACATTACAATCAGTAAGGCCATACATGAAAAAAGTCTCGTACACACCACATTGTCGGCAAGTAGTATTTGTAAACAGTTTGCGGAAAGAATTGCTGGAACACAAAACGGGCTGTAACTCAGAAACAAAGTTATTTCGGGCATATGTTTATATAAACTTTTTTTCATTGTTTTCAGGTCCTGAATCCATCCTGAAAGTGTATCCCATATGTTATGAATAGAGTTAGGATTGATAGGCACTAAAAAATCAATAATAGGTAGGCAAAAAGGCACTAAAGAAGCCCTAAAAAAGTCGCTTAAATAGGCACTAAAAGCTAAAAAAGGCACTTAATAGGCATTTCTATTTTCCCACTTTTCTTATTATTGTTGACTTACAGTAAACCCATTTGCAGTTCTGATGAATATCAGGATTTTTATTGTAAAAAATAAACTAAACATCTCAAAAACCATCAAACATTTTACTTGAATCAAAGTAAAATCCAAACATTTAAACTATCTTCTTACAAAAACTCAACTAAACTATAAATTGAAATGGCAATTGATGATTAAAAATTTTTCAAGGTTCTGTGGCTTAAATTGACATCACCTGTCACTCAATACATTTTTATATCGAGAAAACGACCTTCCGACATCGCAAGACGTAATTGGTGCGAACTTCAAAGATGCAACAAGAAAACATATAATTTCACCTAAATATTTATATACGCAACAACTGCATGCAAAAAGGAGACAAATCGGTCAATTTACTTCTTACAACAAAAAAAGAAGGTTGAATTAAAGACACAAACCTGCCAATTCAGATTGAATTAAATTCTCTTAAATTAAATTTTCTTAAATTAAATTCTCTTAAATTAAATTCTCTTAAACAACAAAAAAAGTTGAATTCAATTGACTGCATTGAAATGACTTGGGACTTGAAAACTGACTTAGGACTTGAAAACTGACTTTGGACTTGAAACTGACTTTGGACTTGAAACTGAGACTTGAAACTAACTTCAAAACTGACTTCAAATAAAACAAACTGACTTCAAAATTGAATGAAACTTCGAAACTACTTGAAACTGATTAACTTGAAACTGACTAACTTGGAACTGACTAACTTGAATCTGACTAACTTGGAACTTGAAACTGACTTGAAACTTGAAACTGACTTGAAACTTGAAACTGACTAACTTGAAACTGACTGAGACTTGAAACTGACTGAGACTTGGAACTGAAACTGACTTGCAACTGAAACTGACTCGAAACTACTTCAAGTATCTTTATAAATCTCTGGAGTTTGGTTGTCCCTCTTGGCTGCAACCAACTGAAACTGAAAACTGAAAATGGAACTTGAAACTGCTTCAAGTATCTCTATAACTGTATAAACTCTCTATAAACTCTCTCTTTCTTAATTTGCAAGTCAATTCAGTTCAATAATTTGAAAATTTTTTAAACAAAAATACGAAATGTAAACACATTTCATTCGAATGTACGCGAAGGTACAGTAATATTATGGTTGGTACATAAAATAAAATTATTCTATACTAACTATAATAGTGAAAATAACTGAAAATAACTGTGAAAATAACTCTGTGACATTAACTCTGTGACATTTAACTCTGTGACATTTAACTATGTGACATTTAACTCTGTGACAATAACTGTGAAAATTAACTTCTGTGGAAATAACTGTCTCAATAAAAAAAATGTATCACTGGTGTCTGAAATGTTCACTGTGTTTCTTGTTAATTCTGACTTAATACTAGTCAACTGTTAATAATGCTTTCTTAACTGTTTACAAATTACTTAAAAAAAAAAACTGTACTTAACAAAATTTCTACGGCGAAATCCTTAGAGACGTGTCCTGAAGACGTGTCTTGCTGGCTACTTCTTCTAGCTGAGACGAGACGTGGATAACTTGGAGTCGTTACACACCGGTTCAAGGGTGGATGTGGCGAACTGGAAGTCGTGACACGCCGGCCAAATGGTGGGTCTTATTATCTTGGTAGTAGGATCGCCACAATTATCCTGATGCAGGGTAATTTCTATCCTGGTCAAAGGGTGGCCACTTGTTAAAATCCTGGCTATTAGGTCGCCAGTTGTTAAAATCCTGGCTATAGGGTCGGCAGTTGTTAACTACTCCGTCTATGACCTGGGTTGGTTCGAAGTCGACGGGGGTTCTGGTTAGGAGGCGGCAACGGATCTGTTACTTGCAGTAGTTTCTTCTATACTACTCTCCGAGTTCTTCTTTAGTGGCTCGGAGGATTCTGAGAGGCTTATTAAATTCTCTGGGGGTTCCTCCGATTCTTCTTGTAACGTATCGGGAAATTTTAATGACTAAGTTCTCTGAAGAGAGTACTGCTCGAAGGAGAATATAAAGACTTTCTTTTACTGTAATTTACTGCTAAAATGTACAGATAATACTCAGCCTCATAGTTTGAATCAGAATGCACATAGAAGAATTTATTGGGGTTTATATACCCCGGTTCTACTAACATCATCATTATTAAATGTTGAAGAGGCTGTATTATTTTTGCACAATAATTAAAAATAAAGTAAGATTTTTTGTTGTGACAATGGTTAAACAGATAAACAGGATATAGGAAGAGGAAGCCATATTTCTATCTTAAACAGCGTATTTGCAGATGTGATGTTTTCGGGTCTGCCGAGTTAATTAGAAACGGAAATTGAACTGTGCATTCTTATATTAAGATATGCATATGTGCAAGAATTAAAAGTTTAAGGCAAGACATGACTTCATCTTTTTATAACAAAGAGAGAATGCATCTAATCTAAAAAATTATTAAGAAATTTTGAAAAGAACAAGTCACCAATTATTTGGCAAAATAGGAAGCAACTCCAAAATTTATCCCAACGAACAAAAAATAATAATATCGCCGAGTGTACATTCCTAAATGGCGACATAATGTCGTGTCGGACACTTAGTACAATCTAAGTGCATCACTGAGTACGGTGTAATTTTGGTTTATTACAATTATGATTATAATTACCAGTTAATTTTCATTCACTTATTATCGTTAATTACAATTCCATTAAAGTACATTCACTACGTCATTAAGTACATTACATCATTAAGTACATTAATTACATTTTATTAAATTATTATTGTTTAATTAAGTAGTAATTACATTATAAATTATTATCATTAATAACAGTTTCGTTAAAGTACATTAATTACATTATATTAAAGTATTACAGTTAATTATAATTATACAGTTAACTATAGCTTTGTTTTGTTTTTACAGTGTTTCATATTAATAAACAATTAAGATGTTAGAAATATAATACATGGGCATATATATATATATATATAATATATATATATGATGAATAAAATCACGAAGGAAAGGAAACACAGAATGGTGCTCAAGCGCTTTCGTCTAATGACATCCTCAGGAACACTGAAGTACATAAAGGGTTACAGCCTATATATAGGTTACAGAAAAAAAAAAATATATATATATACAATAAACGGAGATAAAAAAAATTAAAAAATTATTAAACATTAAAGGATTGTGGGAGGAGCATACAAATTTGTAAGGGAAAAACTACCGATTTTTTAGCACAAGATTAGCACAAGATCAAATTAATTGTTTCCAACCAATGTTATAGAAAAAAAAAATACAAATTTATACTGGAAATCTGCCCGGGTTTTAGCGCTTTGCCCTTCTTGTTTAGGTTCGATGTATATAAAAAAAAATAAATATAAAAAATACAAGTTATTTGAGTAGCATACAAGTTTACCAAAGATTTAGCGTTCTACCCCTCCTATCTAAATCTGTTCTGAAGGAATTCAAAACAACAGGATCGGGTTGAAAAAGACCTTTGCTTATGTTGAAGTTATTTGTGAGTTGGATAATGGCAGACTCAAGAATATTTCTATTAACAATGTTGCTAGAGTGAAATAAAACTGAAGCATTATTCCAATCAATACAGTGGGATAACTCTGACAAATGGATAAAAAGGGCACTGGACGACTGTCCTGTTCTAACGGAATATTGATGCTGTTTTATACGTGTGTGCAAATCCTTTCCCGTCTGACCTATGTAAAAGGAATCACATTGTTTACAACCAATTTTATAGATAATGCCTGAATTATTGGTAGGGCTATTTTTTACTATGATATTTTTCACAATATTCTTCTTCTTTCTCTTCGCCCGTTCCCGCCTCTATGCGGGGTCGGCGTTTCTGACCAGCCTCCTCCACACAGCCCGGTCCTGGGCTTCTTCCCCCGACAAACCCTTCTCCCTCAAATCGTCCCTCACCTTCTCCATCCACCTTCGCTTCGGTCTGCCTCTCTTTCTCCTGCCATGCACCTCCATATTCATCGTTCTCTTACCCACATAATCTTCGTCCCCTCTCATCACATGTCCATACCATTTCAGTCTACTTTCTTGTATCTTCCTCGAGATTTCTCCAACCTTTGTTGTGCCCCTTATCCTTTCATTCCTTACTCTATCCAACCTTGTCACTCCGACACATCCATCTCAGCATTCTCATCTCCGTTACATCTAGTCTTTTCTCATGATCTTTCTTTATAGCCCAAGACTCAGCCCCGTACATCATAGCCGGTCTTACCACAGTCTTATACACCTTTCCCTTAACCCTTGCGCCTATTCTTCGGTCACACAACACCCCTGAAACTTTCTTCCAATTTTTCCAACCAGATTGCACTCTGTGTGTTATTTCTGTGTCCAGCTCACCGTCCTCAGCCACTGTCGATCCCAAGTACGTAAACTTACTTACTCTCTTTAACCTCGCTCCCTCTAAACTAATTTCTGAGTCTTGATTTTCGTAGAACCTCAGGTACTCCGTTTTCTTTCTGCTGATTTTCAACCCTCTGTCTTCAAAAGCCCTCCTCCATTCCTCCAATTTTCTTTCTACTACTTCTCTCCTGTTGCTGCACAGAACAATATCGTCTGCAAAGAGCATACACCAAGGGGATTGATCTTTTATCCCCTGGGCCAACACATCCATAATCAAACAAAAAGGTACGGGCTCAAAGAAGATCCCTGATGTAGACCAACCCTCACGGAGAACCATTCCGTTACACCTACACTACTCCTAACCTGGGTCCTTGCTCCTTCATACATACTTTGCACCAACCTAACGTACTTCTCCGGCACACCTTTCTCTCTCATACACCTCCAAACCTCCTGGCGTGGCACTCTATCATATGCTTTCTCTAGGTCGATGAAAACCATGTGCAGTCCCTTTTGTCGCTCCCGGTGTTTCTCCATCAACTGCCTCAGTGCAAAAATCGCATCAGTTGTTCCCCTAACTGGCATAAAACCCAACTGCTCTTCCCCCACGGTTGTCTCTTCTCTTAACCTTTTCTCTATAATCCTTTCCCAAACCTTCATCGTGTGTGACATAAGCTTTATTCCCCTATAATTTCCACAATCCTGGATGTCCCCCTTCTCTTTGTAGATAGGTACGAGTGTACTATCCCCCCACTCCTCCGGCATTTCCTCTTGTTCATATATCTTCTGCATCAGATCCCACAATAGATCTATGCCCTCATCTCCCAAACAATTCCACGCCTCCACTGGTATCCCATCCGGTCCCAATGCCTTCCCCTTCTTCATTCCTTTCAACGCCACCTTCACCTCCTCCCTACTCACTCCTGATGTTAACCCTTGATTTGGGACACCATCTTCAAAAATAACCCTTGGGTTTTCCTCATTTAACAGATGTTCAAAATAATTCTTCCATCGATCCATGATTTTATCCTGATCCTTTAAGACCACTCCCTGCCCATCCTTTACCTGTTTAATTTGAGTAAAATCTTTACTCGCCTTATCCCTAGCCTTCGCTATTCTAAGGATCTTTCTCTCTCCCGCCGGTGTCTCCAACTCTTTATATACTTCATCCATCGCCTGTGCCTTGGCTCTTGCCACTCCTTTCTTCGCCTCCTTTTTCGCCTGCCTATAGCTTTCTCTATCCTCTTGTCTACCAGATGTGTCCCACTTCTTTTTAGCATCTTCTTCCTTTTAATCACCTCCTGAACCTCTTCATTCCACCACCACGTCTCTTTATCTTCAGGGGGTCTTCTACCTGATGTTTTGCCCAGTACTTCCTCACCAACTCTCAATATCACCCGGCTGTTCTCCTCCCACCATTCTTGTACACTCTCCAACGACCTTACTTCTTCCAAAACCTTCTCCTCAAATTTCCTTTTCTGGTCTTCTTTCTTCAGTCCCCACCACTTTATCCTAGGTGTCACCTGTTCTTGCCTTCTTTTCCTACCACTCTTAAACGACCAATCCATCACCAGGATTCTATGTTGCGCCGCCACGCTTTCCCCGTTTATGACTTTGCAGTTCTTAACTTCTTCCAAATGGGATCTCCTGCACATTAGAAAGTCTATCTGGCTTTCTCTTCCTCCGCTCCTATAGGTCACAAACTGGTTATCTTTTTTCTGGAAGAAGGTGTTGACTATCGCTAGATCAAACGCCATCGCGAAATCCACCACCCTTTCCCCTTCTTCATTTCTCTCCCACGCCCCAACCACCATGCACCCTCTCAATCACCTCTACTTCTTCCCACATGGCCATTCAGGTCTCCACCCAAGATCACTTTTTCCCCATCTGGTATCGCACCAAGTTCTTGATCCAACTGATTCCAAAACACTTCCTTTTCTACACCTTCACAGCCAGCTTGGGGGGCATACGCACTCACGATGTTCACCGTCATCTCGTCAAGGCCCAGCTTAACACTCATCACTCTATCGCTCCTTCTACTCACACTCACCAGGCTATCCTTCAGCACTTCTGACAGCACTATACCAACACCGTTTCTACCCTGTTCATTCGTTCCACTATAAAGCAACTTATATCCCCCTCCCAGCTCCCTTGCTTTATTTCCTCTCCACCTCGTCTCCTGCACACACAATACTCCCACACACCGTCTCTCCATCAAATCCGCCACCTCCCTTCCTCTCCCAGTCATAGAGCCTACATTCAACGTCCCAACTCTAACCACTCGGACTAGCTTCTTTACCCGAGCCCGTCCTCGACTCGGCAGCCCTCGTCCATTTCTCGCGGGGGTCAGGCGAGGCCCCTGCGCGTCGCATACGGGGTACGCCCTGGCATTTTCCGAGGCTATATGAATTTGGCTCATCATTCTTGGTTTTGGCAAAATCTTTCACGGCCGGATGCCCTTCCTGACGCCAACCCTCACCATTTATCCGGGCTTGGGACCGGCACTGAGTTGTGCTGGCTTGCACCCCCAGTGCATTAATATCCAAAAGTTTAAGTACATTAGCAATGCCTAAAAAGCCCGGGAAAAATGGAAGTACTAAAATATTTTTTGACAAGGTATGAGTGTTATTATTCACACGATAGAAAGTTCATTTTGCCTTGTTGAGACAAGATTCCATAAACGCAGATGGATAACACAGATCACTTCCAATACCGTTGATTTTTTCCAATTCGGCATCGATGTATTCCGGACTGGCGATCCTAAGGGCGCGGAGAAACATTGAAGAAAAAATACCCTTCTTAGTGGGGGTGTCATGTCCCGAGTAAAAATGTACGTAGGACAAATTGTTTTTTTTTTTCCGATAGATACTAAACTTAAAACCTGGGCTTTCCCTATGTACACGCACATCCAAAAATGGGATTGAGTTGTCTTGTCCACTTCTAAAGTAAACTTAATGGAGGGGACTTGATCATTTAACTGAAGGAGGAAGTTATCCAGGTCACGATTCATGGGCCAGATACACAAAATATCGTCGACGTACCGCAACCAAGGGATGCCAACCCCCAGGATTCTCGGAATGTAAGTAATCTCGAAAAACTCCATATAAATATTGGAGAGGAGGGGCGACAATGGGTTGCCATGGTCATCCCAAAAACTTGTTGATAATACTCGTTATTGAAAGTGAATTTACAGTCTTTGATGCAAAGCTTAATAAGTTCCAAAACAATGTGCGAAGGTAGTGGCAGGTCATACTTATGTAATTCTCGGGAGAGAAAGTCAAGCATATCGTCAATCGGCACTTTTGTAAACAATGAACAAACTTGCTAAAAAATCGATAGTTTTTCCCTTACAAATTTGTATGCTCCTCCCACAATCCTTTAATGTTTAATAATTTTTTAATTTTTTTATCTCTCCGTTTATTATATATATATATTATATATATATATATATATATATATATATATATATATATATTATATATATATATATATATGTGTATAGTTTTTTTTTTTATATAACCTATATATAGGCTGTAACCCTTTATGTACTTCAGTGTTCCTGAGGATGTCATTAGACGAAAGCGCTTGAGCACCATTCTGTGTTTCCTTTCCTTCGTGGTTTTATTCATCATAAATATTTTTCACGTGTTACTTTCGTGAAATAATTTTCATATAATGAACACCACGCGTTCCTTCGGCTTCCTGTTCCCTCTCTTGTCTCCGTTTGTGTCCGTGTTTTCTTCTACATTAATGAAGGAGCATGCAATTCGTATCCGACGAAAGTTTCTTACTAATTGTCTAGAGGAGCAAGTTCTTCACAAATCCCTCCTTCCGATTCGCCTCAGACAAAGTGACGACCATCCGTTCAACAACTTCAGCAGATTAATTTTAAAGAAACATATTGAAGTTACCAGACCAAATGAGTGGTCCGCCTTCAAAAATTTAAGCATTGCCAAACGTAATTTTGTGACCGTTATTCCCCAACCGTGGATCCAACCTTTGTTTGATGAAATTTACAACGAGTTGCGTCGGAGAACTTCTTCACTTCGTAACATTTTGGATCGAAAAATTAAAAGTCTCATTCGAAATAGTCAGTGGAGTAAAAAAGCAAGCTCAAAGTGTGTTTTGAACCTTCCTTCGAAAAACATTAGTGATGATGCAAAAAGTGCCCTTGGATATGGTATGTCCTTTTTTATTGTCAAAAAACCTTCGGCTTTACAAATTTGTTACAGTCTCGCTTGTTTTGAAAAACAGTGTAATCTCCCTCAGTATTTGTTTAACATAGTTAAAGGCCTTGTTTTAGTGCGGCAAATAGTAGTTACGAAGATAACTTTCCTAAACGTTTCCGCAATAGCCTCTCACAATTAAAAAAAGATGGGGAGCTCCATATTACTAAAGCAGACAAGGCTAACACCATAGTTATTATGGACAAAGTGGACTACTGTACATCAGAAAGATGAACGAGCTTCTCCAGGACCCCGCTACATACAGCAAACTTAGGAAGAACCCGCAGGATAACGTCATCAAATCATTTAATAGTGCCTTGAAACGCATTCTCAAAGATCACAAGGACTTAATTCCGCTTTTCATGTCCACCTCACCTTCTCTGCCCTACCTTTACGGTCTTATTAAAACCCACAAACCTGGCAACCCTATGCGCCCTATAATTAGCTCGGTGGGCTCTATTACTTATAAACTCTCCAAATGGCTTGTCAAAGTCCTGTCCCCCATCCTCGGAACTATATCTGATTCACATGTAAAAAATTCCATGGATCTTACTGAAAAATTGAATAATGCACGTACTGAAACCAACAATAGATTGATCAGTTTTGACGTTTGTTCATTGTTTACAAAAGTGCCGATTGACGATATGCTTGACTTTCTCTCCCGAGAATTACATAAGTATGACCTGCCACTACCTTCACACATTGTTTTGGAACTTATTAAGCTTTGCATCAAAGACTGTAAATTCACTTTCAATAACGAGTATTATCAACAAGTTTTTGGGATGGCCATGGGCAACCCCTTGTTGCCCCTCCTCTCCAATATTTATATGGAGTTTTTCGAGATTACTTACATTCCGAGAATCCTGGGGGTTGGCATCCCTTGGTTGCGGTACGTCGACGATATTTTGTGTATCTGGCCCATGAATCGTGACCTGGATAACTTCCTCCTTCAGTTAAATGATCAAGTCCCCTCCATTAAGTTTACTTTAGAAGTGGAACAAGACAACTCAATCCCATTTTTGGATGTGCGTGTACATAGGGAAAGCCCAGGTTTTAAGTTTAGTATCTATCGGAAAAAAAAAAACAATTTGTCCTACGTACATTTTTACTCGGGACATGACACCCCCACTAAGAAGGCCATTTCTTCTTCAATGTTTCTCCGCGCCCTTAGGATCGCCAGTCCGGAATACATCGATGCCGAATTGGAAAAAATCAACGGTATTGGAAGTGATCTGTGTTATCCATCTGTGTTTATGGAATCTTGTCTCAACAAGGCAAAACGAACTTTCTATCGTGTGAATAATAACACTCATACTTTATCAAAAAATATTTTAGTACTTCCATTTTTCCCGGGCTTTTTAGGCATTGCTAATGTACTTAAACTTTTGGATATTAATGTAGTATTTTCATATAACAATATTGTGAAAATATCATAGTAAAAAATAGCCCTACCAATAATTCAGGCATTATCTATAAAATTGGTTGTAAACAATGCGATTCCTTTTACATAGGTCAGACGGGAAAGGATTTGCACACACGTATAAAACAGCATCAATATTCCGTTAGAACAGGACAGTCGTCCAGTGCCCTTTTTATCCATTTGTCAGAGTTATCCCACTGTATTGATTGGAATAATGCTTCAGTTTTATTTCACTCTAGCAACATTGTTAATAGAAATATTCTTGAGTCTGCCATTATCCAACTCACAAATACCTTTAACATAAGCAAAGGTCTTTTTCAACTCGATCCTGTTGTTTTGAATTCCTTCAGAACAGATTTAGATAAGCAGGGTAGAACGCTAAATCTTTGGTAAACTTGTATGCTACTCAAATAACTTGTATTTTTTTTTTTAAATTTATTTTTATATACATCGAACCTAAACAAGAAGGGCAAAGTGCTAAAACCCGGGCAGATTTCCAGTATAAATTTGTATTTTTTTTTTGTCTATAACATTGGTTGGAAACAATTAATTTGATCTTGTGCTACTCTTGTGCTAAAAAATCGGTAGTTTTTCCCTTACAAATTTGTATGCTCCTCCCACAATCCTTTAATGTTTAATAATTTTTTAATTTTTTTTTATCTCTCCGTTTATTGTATATATATATATATATATATATATATATATATATATACACACAGTATATGTATAGTTTTTTTTTTCTGTAACCTATATATAGGCTGTAACCCTTTATGTACTTCAGTGTTCCTGAGGATGTCATTAGACGAAAGCGCTTGAGCACCATTCTGTGTTTCCTTTCCTTCGTGGTTTTATTCATCATAAATATTTTTCACGTGTTACTTTCGTGAAATAATTTTCATATATATATACATATATATATATATATATATATATATATATAATATATTATATATATATATATACAGGGTGTCCATAAATGTTTACCCTGAAAACAGTATGCTCTCATGTTTTAATGATGAATCTTACATCCGTTTTCTTTTTACAGGTGATCTCGTACACGCATAGCGTTTCTGTGCTGGTGTGTTTCGTCTACCGCATTCGCCGCTAGGAGCGCTGTAGTAGCTGTTCAGTTAAGATGGCGTCTGTGACAGAGAAGGCAAAATGTGTTGTGTGGCTTGCAGAAACAAAATCTCCTGTCAGTGTTCAGCGAAGGTTCAGAACAAAGTATGGAAAGAATCCACCTGATGTGAAGTTAATTAAGTCGTAGATGAAAAAATTCTTGGAAACTGGAAACGTGGAAAAGGGAAAGAGCAGTGGTAGACCATCAGTTTCCGATGGGACGGTGAAAACACTGAGAACACTGTTTCCGCAACTGTGTACCTGGATATGCTCACCAATTACGCCGTCCCCCAGCTGCAGGACAGGCAGCCGACTGTCATCTTCCAACAAGATGGGGCACCCCCTCATTGGGCGCATGTTGTTCGTGAAACTCTCTACGCAACATTTCCAAATCGATGGATTGGCAGGGACGGGCCAATCCCATGGCCTCCAAGATCACCAGACATTACCCCGCTGGATTTCTTTCTCTGGGGTCATGTTAAAGATTTGGTTTATGCAACAGTTGTTCCAGATATCAGGATATTGCGAGAACGCCATTACGGATGCAATTGCAACAGTTAACCCACAAATGTTGGAAAATGTTGTGGCGTGAGTGTGAATACCCTTTAGACATTTTACGTGCCACTAGGGGTGCACATGTGGAAGCTTATTAAGTTCATTAACTATGTACCAAAACTATGTATGTTTATCTACTTATGATTAAAACTGTGTTTGAATAAGAGTGTTTATTTAAAAGTTATAGCATGCTTTAATCAGGGTAATCATTTATGGACACCCTATATATATTATATATATTAGGGTGGAGTTAAAAATACTTTTTTTCTAGTATGAAGTTCTAATAGTGATTAAAAGTTGCATTTAGTTGAGGATATATACCTGCCAAAATATGAGTTCATTTGTTTAATATGTTCAGCTGCCACCAGAGGGCTAAAGTTAACACAATTTTGGGTAAAAAGGAAAAAAATGCTTCTATTTTAGGTTTATCAAACTATTATAAACTTTTATCTTAAAATTATCTAATAGTTTGATTAAGATTCTTAAATGATAAGAATTCGTTTTTTAAAAATGCCTTTTCATATGCTTAATATCTTCAGCTGCCACAAGAGGGCTGAATTTAACTTAAAAATGACAATTAAGTATGATTCTGTATTTACTTGAAAAAGGGAACAGTAATAAATTAGGATGTGTCTCCTCCTTTATACTGGCTTGAGACAGTTAAGAAACGTTATTTCGTGCCTTAGCGGAGTTACCACCCTTTCCCCAACCAACCTCCCTCTAGAAAGGGTTCTTGCTGAAGACTATTTAGTAATTTGCTTTTGTGTCAAATTTTGGCTGTTTTTTCCTTGATTCTAATGTAGCACGAATCCAACCGTCTCTGTTTGTAGGTCCGCAGACTGATCCAGCAGCGTCTGTAACGAGCTTGACGCATCTCTCTACGGCTTGTGTATGACATGGAAACTGAAATAATTCTGAATGAAGAGTAGTACCATGTTTGATGCATGATTCAATATCATCTAGAGAAACTCCTTTGGTTATCGGTGGTTCTGCTATCTGAAAATCTTGCCACATAATGAGATCTGTATAGTCTTCGGCATAAAAATTTATTTCTGGCACCTTAAAATACCTGATAACATCTGTTTCTTGAATGCATGCCCTTGCTTTTATGATACGCCTAAATCCCAACTGACGCACATGCTCCCTTTCATCAGCTATCATTGCAATGAGAATGTTTTCTTGATTTGCGTAATATGCATTTCGCTGAATGACTGAGTCATGTACTCTCCTAAGCTCTTCACGGAGATACCGGCTTCTTGCAATCATATGCCACATATGTTTAGCACCATATTGGCATAATGGTTTACGCTTTATCTGAAACCACATTGGTGCGTATACCCTAACAATGAAAGTAGCTAATTCTTGTAAATTGCCTGAAGGATTCTCTGTGCTTGCATATAACCGCAGAGTCCTGTTTGCTGTGGTGAGCCACCTTGAATGTGATATATTGCCTGGACTCTTATGACTAAGACTCTTTGAGAATGTTCCACTTGATATAGCCTTGTGAATTTCAAGAAGGTATTTCTGGTCAGTACTTATGTCATCTACATCAACTTCACACATGTCCTCTTGAATTTCAATGGGTTTGAAGTTAACTATGGGAAGCTTTTCACAGTCTGAAAGTGCTCGGCCAATTTCTCCTGAAAATGCTCTTGGTCCAGTAGTGGTACCATCCAAGTGATGAAACAGATGGCGCAATGGAAGTTCATTAAGGTGTAAAAGGCATATCAGCCACTGCAATGGCTTATTAAAGGCTTCGTCCAGTAATCTTATTGTGCCTCCAATACAACCAGTGTTAACCACTGTCGAATCACAGCCAACTGCAACGATGTTCCCTATATCAACATTCCTTTCTTTCAAGCAATTCACTAGCGCTGTGCAAATGTATTTAGCTTTGCCACTGGAAGGTGTCACATGTGCAAAGTACAGAGTGTGGGGTTCAGATATTATGCTGATATGCTCTTCGCGTTTGGTTCTTTGGTGGTTAGAGCCATCACTCTCCTGGACTTGAATCATTGTTTTATCCTTTCTGCCATCAAAGTATAATCCCCGCATGGTGTTTGGCTCTCCTATCTGTTGTAGTTCCTTTCTCTGTTTTTGTCTTTCACGTCTTAGCTTACTTCTGTCTATAATATTCCCTTTGTCTTCGGGAGTAACAATTTTAAGATCTGCCAATACTGCAGAAGCAATAGCAGCCCCAGCTCTGTCCGACATTTTAAATCTA
Source organism: Bathynomus jamesi (assembly GCA_023014485.1). Taxonomy (NCBI): domain Eukaryota; kingdom Metazoa; phylum Arthropoda; class Malacostraca; order Isopoda; family Cirolanidae; genus Bathynomus; species Bathynomus jamesi. Next base: position 1,040,350 of record JAJOZX010000743.1, on the reverse strand, counting down.
TCACAAGTAATTGCTAATGAAGGCAGTGGCTCACGCATCTGTTGTTCTGATATTACATATTGAGTCGAGGTTGTATCTTCCTCATTATCTTCAGATATCTCTTCTAGTTGTTGAAGTTCACTTGTCTCTGTTTCGATTTGTAAGTTGGACGTATTGGTTATAGCAGCACTAGTTTGTGAGGATTCCAGACGTGCTTTTTCCATTTCCTTTCGATGTTCTCTTGCTTGTAATCGTCTTGTGTGTGCTATGTCAATGCTTCCTATCACCATTATTCTGCGTGTTCGTTGGTCATTTAAAAAATCCTGCTCTTTTGGAGGGACTTTCTTACTCTTTTCACATGAGCATCTCCTAAACTCCTTACATTTGCAGGTGCAGATGTCAAACAAAGTGCATTTTGAAGAGTTTTCAAATTCTTCAAGCTGATTTTTGTACTTAGGCTGATCCTTGCGTGACTTGTATGGCTTTAATAAGGACCTGTATTTATCATGGTACACTCGCATCATCTGTAAAACGCGTGTATGTGAAACTATTGGCAAAGAGGCCTTCTTCCAAATATTTTCTACCTTTTTGGAAACTGCCTCTGCTATTTCAGAAAATGAAGGCTCCTTGTTATTCATCTGCTCCTTCACTAAATGTTTTGTGAACAGGTAATCTTTCATAATGCAGTTATAAGTTGGTAGTTGCATATCACTCATCTCACAAGGTACTTCAAATGGCACACTTCATATGTTCTCTAGTGAAATGTTTATATTTAGTACTTGATGCCATAATATTTTTAAGAAAAATTCACAATCACAAAATATCCTGTAACATCAAAACATTATATAATTAATATATATAATATATTTTATAAGTATATATAATATATTATATAAATATATAATTATTATATAAATAAACTAAAATTATATATACATTATAACGAGCATTTTATAATAAAATCAATATTATCTCTATATAAATCACTTTAAAATAAAGTTTTATAATATTCCGATCATATTAAAAAACTTTCCGATCAACTGAGCGACTAGGCCTACTACCTAAGAAGACAAGTGTTAACACACTGTTCTAATGACTCACAGAAAGAAATTCCTTCACACCAAAACCCTCCCCCACAACCCTCCCCAAACCCTCCCCCACAACATTCAGTGTAGTCTCAACATGACTCAGTTACTCTAAATTGTGTTAAATTCAGCTCTCTTGTGGAAGCTGAAGATATTAAGCATATGAAAAGGCATTTTTACAAAACGAATTCCTATCATTTAAGAATCTTAATCAAACTATTAGATAATTCTAAGATAAAATTTTATAATAGTTTGACAAACCTAAAATAGAAGCATTTTTTCCTTTTTACACAAAATTGTGTTAACTTTAGCCCCCTGGTGGCAGCTGAAAATTTTAAACAAATAAACTCATATTTTGGCAGGCATATTTCGTCCACTAAATGCAACTTTTAATCACTATTAGAAATTCATACTAGAAAAAAAGTATTTTTCGCTCCACCCTAATATATATATATATATATATATATATATATATATATATATATATATATAACATACATGATAATGTTTTATAAATTTGAATTAGAGCGAGAGGAGATTTTTCATCTCAGAAGTGCCCGCTTCCGCTGTGGTTAGCAAAATTCGAACACTCGCATAAGCATTTATGTGATCGTGAGAAATTAATTAATTTAAAGAAAAGAAATAAAAAGAATACATGTGAACGTATGTATATGTACGTAATCATGATCATCAGGGGACATGCACGAATGCACAAAGTATTGTACACATATTGGTACGTAACACAAAAGGTTGTGTGCGTAATATAGACACGAGTAAACATGGACTGATAGGTTGATAGGGCATCAGTAGGCAATAGGTAGGAGAATGAATAAGTAATAAAATTAATAAAGGATAACGGTCAAGATAAGATATGGACGTATGGATGAATGTGGTCGAATAATAATATTTATACTACATAACACCAGACAGGACACAACATATAGATAATGACTTATAGAGAATGAAGTTTTTATTATTATTATTAAAGAATTCAGCATACATTGAATATGAAAGATATCCACATACTAAATACGTGATTCAGTATTCAAGGTATGGAAAATGTGAAGGGAATTAAGTTACTTTATGACGTTATAGTTATCCAAATTATGTCATACGTACAGCGTAAGTCATTATTGGGAGAAATTAAAGGATACGAATTAGAGACACAGATAAGGGACACTTGCTTCTCACAGCGAACTTCTAATGGCACAAACATGTATACTGCTCAACCATAGAAATGGTAGGTCGCATGGTTGTGACACTGAAAAAAAAATAGAAAGCAAAAATCGAAATTCTATCCAAACTCGCTCAGGCGATTTTGGTTTCTCATGTAAAAATGAATATTGATTATATAGGAATTATTAATTGTTCATTTTTACATATACTGTATATGGGATGAATTTTACAATTAAAAACGTGAAATGAATGAATGATGGAAACCCACAAGAGAAAAGAAAAATGATTCCAAGGCCTTTCGTGTATTTAGAAATGCACCACCTCGTCATTCCCTGACAAGGTGTACTTCTGAATACACGAAAGTCCTTGGAATATTTTTTCTTTTACCTTGTAGGTTTGCATTATATATATATATATATACATTGCAGATTTAGCTAGTTGAAATAGGGGGAGGATTATTTTTATTTTAGAAAAGATTGCCGTAGCAATTTCTCTTATGCAATTATACAGCAATTCGTATAGTTTATAATTAGCCTGCTGCAGTTCCAAATCAGTAAACAATCTTCTTACCAGTGCACTTTATTTATTCTGGCGATATTTTTCCCTGTATCATCCCTCCATTTTATTATGAAACTGTCGACTGAATCACAGAACTAATTATTTATTTTGAGGAAGGTGAATTTTAGAAAAGAATTCTATAATATTCAAGAAATTTTGTCAGTATAATTTTTAGTATCATGCTAAAACTGCAGGTCTAGGTTGGTGACATTCCATACTGTAGTTTATTTTCCTGTGAATCGTAATTTAAGCTGTAGGTCTAAGGCGGTGACAATCGGTACCACAGCTTTTATTTTAATCCTGATAATTACAAGCATAAGCTAGGGATGTAATCTCGATCATACCTCCAGGCACACACAGAATTTCTTGTATATATATATATATATATATATATACATATATATATATATATACACACACAGTATATATATATATATATATATATATATATATATTATATATATATATATATATATACACACACACGCACACACAGTATATATATATATATATATATATAGTCGAAATGTTTGTGCACTTTGCTGTTCTAATTAAAATTTAGGTATGGTACATTTTACGAAACTGATTAAGCGAACAAAAGCGTTGTTATATTTTACGTAAACTTACTTTGAAGGGAATAATTTTTTTTGAATGTCTAGCAGGAAATGGGGACATATCAGATTGGTTTAAGACTCTTGAATTGTGAGTAAAAGAAATATATATAAACACATACCGCCCTTCCTGCAAAAGAGCTTAATTTTTTATTTTCATTTCGTGCGTCAGTCTCTCTTCACACGAAGGTGAAGCTGGTGGCCCCGATTCTAGGCCTGGCTTGGTGGAGGCGAGTTGCTTTCTTCCGCTCTCCACCGCACATAGCCAGGTACACCCGGCTCATCTGGTACCGTCCTGAGCCAGGAACCTAATCTTCTCTTGAACACTTCAACTTTGACCTATGTAACGTTTCTGAGGTCCTTAGGAAGCTGGTTAAAAAGTCTTGGCCCCCTGACATCCAAGCTATTTTCCTTCAGTGTGTGTTGAGGAGGTTCCTTGTCGCCCTTTAACTTGGGAACACTACACATTCTGCCTTTTCTATTGTCCAGCGTTGTTTGGATGGTAATTGGGTTTAGTTTGAGATTTGGTACCAGTTTTTCGATTATTTTCAATATGTAGATTATGGTGTACCTCTCTCTTCTTCTTTCCAGGGAGTACAGATTTACTTTACGTAGTCTTTCCCAGTAGTTAAGTTCTTTGTAGCCATCAATCTTGGCTGTGAAATGTCTCTGCGTTTCTTCTAGTTTATTAATTTCTTCCTTTTTATATGGGGACGTCAAAACTGAGCAGTATTCAAATTTTGGCATGATCAGTGTTCTCAGCAGGGGAATCATTACTGTCTTGTCCCTCCTTTTGAACGTTCTTAGTACCTGTCCCGCGATTCTTTTTGCTTTGTTTATTTCTATCTGATTTTGTGTCTCGAGTTTGGCATCATCGTTCATTATTACCCCTAAGTCGACCGCTTTCGTGCTTCTCTGAAGTACCTGTCTATCTGGAGCATAATATGCAGTCTGTTTAATTTCCTAATTTCTACCATATCTCAAGAGCTGAAATTTCTCGGTGTTAAATGTCATATTGTTGTCTTCTGACCATTTGTATATTTTGTTTGTGTCCCTCTGCAATACCTCCACTTCATTTGCATTGCTGATTTTTCTGCTGAGCTTTGTATCGTCTGCAAATGATGTTACTATACTGCTGCTGTTTACTCCACTGTCTATGTCTGTTTGCATGATAATGAACAAGAGTGGGGCCAGCACTGTGCCTTGTGATACTGAGCTGCGTACTTCTGATTCTGATGATATATATATATATATATATATATATATATATATATATATTCCATTGTCAGTGACATTATGTGACACTACTTCATTTTATTATTGAACTGTCGGTTAAATTAAAGAAATATTTATTTTGAGGAAGGTGAGTTTTAGGAAAGAATTTAATAATATTCGAGAAATCGTGTCGGTATAATTTTTAGTAACATGTTAAAACTGGTGACATTCCATTCTGTAGTTTATTTTCCTGTGAATCGTGATTTAAGCGATCAGAAGCGTACTTATAATTTACATAAAACTTGATTTGAAGGGAATAAATCTGTTCTTTTTTTAAAGCAGTGGAGATGGGATGGACCGTTTTGCAGAAGCGTTCCGAATGGTATGGAGAAAATCCACCTTAGCACCAATGAGGTGGAAGAGGGTGAAGAATCAGAAGTTTCTCCTGTAAAGAATCACAACACGAATGCGAATTAATTGCAGAAATAATGTAAGTCTTTCTGTATTGACCGAAAAGGATAAGAATGAACGTCGGTTATAATATGCTGTTTTTTTCATTACATTTTAAAATAGTTACAGAACATAACACTCCCCTTTAAGTGTTACACAACTTATTATTAGTTGGTACATTTTATAAATTTACACACTATAAGTCCGAAAGCTATACAACGCACGGTGCATATTTGGAACAATTTAAAATAATTAATTGCTGAGGATATATGTCGTTACAATTTAATTACATTTCAATTTTATCTTGGGAAAAATAGAAGTGTTTTATATATATATATATATATATATATATATATATAACACCGCTTCTTTAGAAGAGTGTCGCAGAAGAGGAGGAGAGAAAACGAGTAATGAAAAATGAGGCACCTCCCGGGAATCGAACCCGGGATCATCCGATTACCGGACCGATATACTAACCATTGCACCAAGGTCCTCCACGAATCAGAACTCGTAATTCTCCAACGTACGAGCGGAATCGTTCTTTACATTAATTATATGATGTCGTTTTCAGTATATATATATATATATATATATACGGCATGAGAAGGTGCCCCCTCAAAGGGGAAAAAGAACATATTATTGTAAGAGTATAATAAAATTTTTAATTTCACACAGCATATTGAGTGACTACAAAAGGGAATCGCTTTTTTTTATCTGTATGCACACAAATTTATCATTAATTTTAGGGTTACACGTATCGAATAATTTTAGAAACTGTAAATTCGCCCACGCGAGCCAAATGCATGAGAAAACACAAGCAGTACTGCCCACATACGTTGCTATACAAACACTGAAAACGATATGGATTCCAAACTATTTGTGGAATTGGCAGTTCGAGAAATTTTACAATAATAGCATCATTCCACCGGGGTTCACCCAGTGAATTAAAGTTATACATTCGTTCCCTATTTTTAAAATAAACGGTTATCCAATGGAGTCCTTCTCCACTGCTCACGCCTGTATTCACGATAAGTGCGCCGCAGTCTCTTGTGATTGGAAGTTTCACCGTTTCATTCTTCGCAAAAACTCCGATAAATTTGCCACGCGTGAAGTGGTCATTCTTCCTCACCCTCTGGAGTGTAACAGTGTCCATTTTTAAAAGTCCGTCATGACTCCCCTAAAGCGGTCAACTTCGATTATGGCTTGAGACTCGAGATAAACTACTGTGTTAATAAGGTCGACTATCGGATTGTCGAATTCAAGTCTATTTGACATGTTTCCGCTCTGCAGGGGGCTTAAGTGCGTGTTTATACTCCCGCTGAAGTCGTGGGGAGAGATCAAAAGGGTACAGGTTGACCCTCTTGACGAATTCATTCTGGGTTACACCGGTGCCTAATCCGTCACAGCCGACGACGCTATGGGCAGTTCGATGTATGCTCTCGCGCAAAGTGAAAACTCGTCATCTGTAGAAGAGCTCGTTTCCAGTGGTCCCCCTAAAGCCAGTCCGTTGACATACAGAGTTAAATTTTTAAGGCCAAAATTTTTTAATTTAAATGCAGATTTTTTATATTTTCCATTCACAGAAGCTTGTTTCTGCATTCCAATTAATATTCTTTTAGGCAGAATCCTGATCGCAACATTTTCTATCTGCTTGGCTGTTAAACCTGAAGGGACTGTAAACACCTTCATTTGGACTCTATTAATTCGGTATTTCACTGTGGTACGTAGTAAATTTTTCTAAATTTCCATCTGTTTAGCATGGCTTAATTTCACACTCCGTATGCGGAGATATCTCCATAATACAAATCACCACCGGCTTCGCAGTCTCTTCTCGGTCAGCATCCACTTTTAAACAAATCTCAGGATTTGCACGGGGAAGTTTTAATTTCATATCGACCCCATTCACAAGCAACTTCTCTTGGAACGTGAAATCTGTGTGCAACCGCTCATAACAATCCTAAATCTTTTTTTTAGATTTTTAAAATTTCTATTACTTTCATCTTTCGGCTGATAACCTTTCTTTTGAAAACTTGAGTACATTTTCCAGATTGGAGCGTAGGTGGTAATATCCAGACCCTGACGAGATGTTTGTTTGATTTAAATATACATCACACTGACTGAATATGGTGTGTAGGAAGTTCGTTCTCGGATATACGACGTAGTCGTTTTCGCAATCCGACGCATCTGAATGCGCTATTCGCAGTTGAACGTACATGTGCACAGAGCTTGGGTCAAAAAGTAGGGCCCTGAGCTTGGAATTACAAATTCTATATAAGAACTCGGCGAGCTAATAGTGTTTAACGGATTAACTGTAATAAAGTCCCTCTCTTCTATAAACATCTTTGTAGAAGAAATATAAAAAAGGGCTAGTTCAGATTTATAGCATTGTGAACTACTCGGATGGATGAAACGTGCTATGACGCGACAGAAATAACGTTACCGCTCTCAGCAAGTAGTAATCCGTTTATGACCCCCGATTGCAGCAGTTTTAGCTTATGTCAGTTAAAAAAGTAGTCAACCATAGGCTTCATGCTTTTAGAACATTTCTTTTTTTTAAGTCCTTTTACGTTTAACACCTCGAGTTGGCAGCCCCTTCTTCTTCCTCCGTACAGTGCGCTTTTTCTTACCGGTTTTATTTCCGCCACCAGGCATTTTTCTCTTCGCATCTTTGACAATTTCATCCCGTGTACGTCTTAAATGTTTTTTGAGAGCTTCTTTAGGCTTAGTCCCCGCCATTGTGTCTTCTATCGTGCTAAGGCCTGATTGTAAGGCTTTCCTGCCGAGATATCTGGTACCACTCTTCAGCAAGGGGACAGCAGCACGCAGGATAGTTGAAAAAATGGATCCAATCCCGCTCCCGCCCTGATGTCTCACCCCTCTGTTGAGTGTGAATGGCCTTTTGGCCATTCTATCGCAGTACGAAAGAAGTGAAGCTTCACTGTTAAGCCCCCGTCACCGAATGAAAACTTTTCCCTCCAGTCGTCCTCATATATATTGAGATACTGGTTAGTAGGGTAGTTGCGACTTTGACATAATGAAGCTTGTCGTATGTATTGCTCAAACTCTTTCCTCTATGATTGGGAATATGAGCGATACGCCACAGTCGCACCTGGGTATCCCCAACAAACTGATGCTCCACGATATTGCTGTAAATATAGCACATGTCCCGGGGAGGGTCTCTATCGGTCAAGTTCTCCAATTTTAGCTGGTATAATAAACTGAACATGTCATGCTGCGACTCGTGAAAAGCATCTCTTTGGAAGGCTAGGACATATCTTCCCTCAGGTGTAATTTCGAACAGTTCTTTTGTCTTTAATATTTCTGCCAGCCTTCGATTTTAGCAACAAAGTATGTGCCGGATTATCTTTGTTTACGATTTCATATACTAAATCAGACGTAAGATTTGAACTTTTCAGACTCCCATTTAAGTCTCTCACAATATCCTCGGCTGTGTCATAATGCCCCGGCCCTACTGTAGTACTGCACCTCCCCACTCCATGCTGAACGCATAGTACCGTCCCGAGTTACTCCTGCCTTTTCACATTCATCGCGGTTTCTAAGAACCATAAAAACGGATTCTTTCTTATCAATACTTAAAACCTTGGTGGTCAATTGAAATTCGTATATTCCAACCTCATATAATTCACGATCCAAATCGATGGGGCCATGCATTCTGTTATAAAGTTGGACAGGATATTGTCAGGATGTACACACAAAGAGCAGAGGACGGAAGTGTGACGGAGAAGTGGTTAGGCGACATATTGTAGAAGATTTAAGCTTCATTATTGCATCAGCTTTTATATAGGTGTTGAAGTTTTCTGGGTACCCTAGCCATTTTACGAGGTGCATTTTTCTGTCTCTTGAACCTTTGCTTCCTAAATATTTTTTCAATTTTAGACACTTTTTCCTAAATTAAATGTCACTTTCTGCAACTCCTCGCCATAAAAGCCACCTCCAATTTCTTCCCCATTCATATCATCAACGTAATATAGCATCACCTCGTCTTTAGGCCTCACAGCTCTAACTTTAGAAATCTCACAAGTCCAACTTTGCTCAAATCCTTTCGTGAATTTATTCCCCGAACGCGAGTCTTACGTAATCATTGATTTTGAAACGCACAGAGCGTGGTGGTGCTCTACAACTATCTTTTCTCACCTCAGGCTCTGTATGCGTACCTCGTTTTAAAATGTCGTTAGGTGATGTACCAATCGTACAGTGGTATGAACAGTTATTGGAACGGTTCCAGAATGTCTATATATATGTACGTGTTTTTATGTGTGAAATAGCGATGCATACGTTTTATGGTACGCTAAACTCTTTCGGCTAAAGATGCCTTATGCAGAGAATTGCTAGTGTAATAACTGATATTAAACTCGCCCAACATGTTCTGAAAAGCTCGGCCTATAAATTCTTTCCCCAAGTCTGTGCAGAAATAACCGGGGATCCTGTTTTCCTTCAACATAACCGCTTCAGCGACTGTTTCAGGCGATTTATTTTTAAGAGGTATTAGCCACAAGTATCTAGAGAATACATCTATTATAAATAGTATGTATCGATAGCCGTCATTATACACCGAATACCTTTGCATGTCAGTTAAATTAGCCTGCCAAATAGAATCAATCGATGCGGCTACTGTCTTTGGCAGTTTTAAACCTTCTTCACACCGGTTTATGAAATGTATATGCGTCCTGTTCACGTAAAAACCTCTCGACATCCTTTTTCTCTAAGCCCTCAGTATAGATAACTGTACAATCTATTAGCACCCCTGTAGAAGACTGGATTACAAATGTCATAATAACTTTTTCTTAATATGTTAGCCATTTGCGTATTTTAGAGGCGTGCGGATAGGGTTGTGCGTTGCTGCTTTGCTTGGCCTCTTCTTCTTCCTTTTCAAAGACGTTACCACCGTAGTCGAAGGCGTGCTCTGCTGTGGTACATGCATTGCTTGCCCCAAGTCCTTTAACCTGTTCTGATTACTTAACAGCGTTTATGCAATGTTTATTTGCTGCAGTCTCGTATTAAAATGTTCCCAGACTGTTGGTGATGGCCTAACCCATTTTCTCACCAAATCATGTACGATATCAATGATGTTCGAACCCGGCACCTTTGACCCTTCAACAACAACCTCACCTGTATCGGATCATTGTATAATGGGATCCTCACTCAATAGGTTATAAAAACTTAGTCATTTATTCCTCAATGTATGAGGGAGACTATTTTTTAATACATACTCGCGATGTTGCGGACTCGCACCGTTATTCTTTACTTGTTCGTTTATAGGTTCAACATGATGAGTTTCGCTCACATGTTTGACAACTACGGAGACTTCCACCGGCTTCTTATAATTTTCGTACTCATGAAGAAATTTCTGCAGACCTTCTTGGTATAAGATTCTTTTGTCGTCAGGAGGCCTTTCACTGCTAAGTAGGTTCACGAATTCGTTTTCCATTCTTTTAATCCTGTTTTTACTGGGTTCTAGAACCGAATCTTGACTCTTTGTGTTTTGCAGTGAAGCATACACCTCGTGTGGGATCACGACTACTTTCTTCATTATACTAAACTTGACAATAAAGGGCCCAAAACTGAACATAAGATGGGGGGAAATGAACCCCGTCTTCCTACAATAATTCGCTTTTTCTTTCCCACAATTTGTCTTTTACGAGCGAGTGCATGTATCATGTTCTTGTAACGACGTAAGCGAGACTTCTGAGAGGGCTTCATTGGTACATTGCATTATACAGGGTGTACATAAAGTCAGGATCTATTTTTGTGAAGCAGTTAGAAATTATATGGAATTCAATCATAAAATGATAAAGTGGTAACATTTATTAAATAATTAAGAGTAGGATTCGACGTGACGCCCATCAGTATCCCTGCACAGTTCAAATCGTTCCGCAGCATTTCTAAACACATTCTGGAGCATTTGCGGGGTTATGTCATCTGCAGCAGTTCGTATACGTAAGTTTTCAAGACTCGTAATCTTCGTCTGATAGACGTGCGATTTGATAAAGCCCCATGCAAAGAAATCTAAAGGGGTTAAATCTGGTGATCTCGCTGGCCAAGGTCTTTTGTTGCTTCCGCGTCCGATCCAGCGATTTGGAAAACGTCCATTTAGATAATCCTGAACAATTTTGGCATAGTGACAAGGAGCACCATCATGTTGATAGACGACGGGGATAGGATTGTTAGTACCGTCGTCTATCAACATGATGGTGCTCCTTGTCACTATGCCAAAATTGTTCAGGATTATCTAAATGGACGTTTTCCAAATCGCTGGATCGGACGCGGAAGCAACAGACCTTGGCCAGCGAGATCACCAGATTTAACCCCTTTAGATTTCTTTGCACGGGGCTTTATCAAATCGCACGTCTATCAGACGAAGATTACGAGTCTTGAAAACTTACGTACACGTATACGAACTGCTGCAGATAACATAACCCCGCAAATGCTCCAGAATGTGTTTAGAAATGCTGCGGAACGATTTGAGCTGTGCAGGGATACTGATGGGCGTCACGTCGAATCCTACTCTTAATTATTTAATAAATGTTACCACTTTATCATTTTATGATTGAATTCCATATAATTTCCAAGTGCTTCACAAAAATAGATCCTGACTTTATGTACACCCTGTATAACGTTAAGAGAGATTTCGCAGATGCGTTTCAGAAAGTGGAAGTCAATATTTTTAATAAACAGGTGCTGGAGAGTTCGTGGCAGTTGATGATACATTTTTATTAATTCACCGTATTTCTTTAACCTCTTTGTCATTCTGGGATATACACCGTTTCAGCTTCATTTGGGAATATACGGTATTCGTTCTTAGAAGCACCCTAAACGTGTTTCGCGGGTGAAGGTCACAAAACAAATATCCGTGACGCTGACTTGTAGCTTCTTCATAAACGTCCAAAAACGCTTTACGGGGATTCGAGAAAATTTGGGTGGCTAATACCCTAATTTGTGATACATCTCGGCGCTGAGTGAATAAGACTAGATATTGTATGTTTAGTGATACATCGAGCATGTATCTATTTTTGAAAAATAAATTCTGATTGATAAAGAACACGCTTATGTTAAGATGGTGGGAGAATACTGTAAATGTTTCGGCATACGTTTTATCCAAGTCCAACATGAGATCGTCAATTACAATAACGGTGTGCTCTTTCCCTTTTGTAGAACTAACATCATAAGCACCTTTATAGAATAAGATATCTTGGTATTCGTTGAAGACGGCTTGGTATGTCGAACAACACCATATAACTTTATGCACAAGGTTTGAGAACAGCTCATGCTTATCTTTAATGATTTTAAGCATAAACACGGTTTTACCGAAACCTGTAGGACCGGATATAATGCAAGTAGAAGTGCTTGTGAACCTGAATTTTTCTACAGAATCCATCTCTAACACGTCAGACTCTTAAGTGAAACATTTAGAAAATATAATAAAATTTTAAGTGATGCTCCTTATATTCTGCAATCTTGTTTTACTTCTTACCCAGAACCGTAAATGATGGTGAAGTGGAGCACTGTACCAGCATCACGTACCCATCGTGGACATTGCAGATGAAGATGATGATAGCAACGATAGTATAGTTGTTGTTGAGGCTGCACACTGCTCCACCAACGTAATGCCCTCTAGGGGTCCGGAACTCTCAGCAGCGACAACCGCAGCACCTTTACTCCCCAAATCGTGTAGAAAGAGGGTGCATGAGGCTGCTAACAATCCCATTGTTGAAACACCTTTCACGTCAAGTGTAAAGCGTAAAAACTCTCCAGGAGTGCGTCGGCCGTTAGACCCTCAGTAAGTTCTGAAAATATAATAGAACCTCAACCCTCTACGTCTTATTGTACTACCCTACAGTAGCTCCTTCTACAAATAAAACTTTGCCCATTATCCTAATTCAATACCACTCCCCGCTGTGCCCTCCACTTCGATAGCAACACCTCATTCTGTAGACAGTAGCATATCATTCGAGCTGGTTCGCAATGTCACCACCACCCCGACCCTGAGTAGAAACCGCTACGTAATTAAGATCGACCCGCGAGCCATGTATAGCAACAGTGTTAAGCACGGTCTACGGCGCGTAGTTGAGCGTATTGTGTAGTTTTCCCCTCAGAGGACTGAGGGGTGTGAGGCCAGGATGAGGCTGTCCCTCGGGTTCGGGGCAGATGATAGAGATAGAGATAATTTTTGGGTAGTAATACCCTACAGACGTCTAGTTGCCGTAGATGGAGAGCACATTTTGGGGGGTATAATGCAGGCCGCTCAAAGCAACACCGAATTCACGATCGATATAGACAACGTTTTGGATGTTGCGGGACATACGGCCACACCTTATACACTTTGGCAGTTATCAAATATTCAGAAACCACACAAATCTCGATCGCGTTTGTGGCTTTATAGCAACAGTCTTGGCTCATATGTTTTCTGTGCTAAATACAGTTGAAAAAAAAATTTGGTTGCCGACGATTGTACAGCGTGCACATAACCTACCCATAGACTGCAGGCTCGAATTTGACTGTGATATAGTTGTATTTGGATTAGATGATCGTCGCAGGACTGTGTATGTTTTTAAAAGCAGTGTGAGAGATTGTACAAAGCCTCTACTTATTTTAGGTTTGTCGGGGACAACGAATCTCCCCATTCGCAATATAAGATCTCTTTATGCGAGTTATGATAAAAGCCGAAAATATGGAAGACATCACGATTTGTGTAAGGGTTGTCTCGAGTTTACGAATGATCTGTTGAAACATTATAAGGATTGCCACGTCGTTTGCAGTCAGTGTAAAAGCATCAGATGCGAAAGTCGGTTAGTTGAAGCTGAGAAGAGGAACTGTAATGTATGTAGACGCACATTTTTCAATAATTTCTGTTTTGGTTTCCATAAATCAAATGGTACGTGCAAGAAAATGAGAATTTGCATGTATGGCATTTTCATACGTTGAATTATAGCGGCGAGTTCGTGCATAAATGTGATGAAATTCATTGTTCTACATGTTATGATAAATACAAGGTAGATGGTGTAAAGCACGTTTGCTATATGAAAGGTGGTAGGCCTAAACATAAGCCGTGCATAACTGTATACTATGACATAGAGACTTACACAAACCCTGAAACCAAAGAGGTTATACCCCAACTACTTGTATGCCAGACCATCTGCGACGAGTGTGATAAGTGCTGTAAATGTGGCAAACGGACAAACATTTTTGAGGCGACTGTAAGAGATTCCCTGTGAAACTCTTTGTGGTTATGTCGTCAAACTAGCGGATCAGTTAAAAAAATGACTGCATATTCTTGTTCATAACGCGAAAAAGTTTGACACACAGTTCTTTTGTAAGGAGCTGCTTGAGCACGAGTCCTCAGAGATATTCACGGGTGATCCATTGAGAGGAAACAAGCTTATACAGATGCAGATGAGAGGAAATGTTCAGTTTAAAGACACTTTGTTATTCACACCTTGTAATTTAACTAAGCTCCCCAAGTGATGGGCGTAGACGCTGAAGTTTCAAAAGGGTATTTCTCTTACACATTCCTCACTCACGACACTTTAAATTATGTAGGACTACCACCTCCAAACATTACTTTAACTATGACAGCATGAGTGCAGGCGACCGTGAAGACTCTGACTGCTACTACAACAGGTTTAATGAAGATAATCCTTAAAATATAGCGTATGAATGTGAGTGTTATTGTGTGAATGACGTATGCGTACTTAGAGTATGTTTCCAAGCCTTTAGAACAGTGATGGGCAACGTAAGCTAATGAGTGAGCCGTATGAGTGGCCTTCTTTCATCTCAGTGGGCCACAAGATTAAAAATGTGCATGTGCGCTAAACATGGCCCTACGAATATGCTTAAATACATTTAATACAGCCCGAAAATTTCATAAGTAGTTAGAGAAAATTATTATTTATATATTAATTGCATTGTGATCAACTTCAAATAATAAAGCAAAAGAAACATTTTATATGCTTACCTTACAATGCATTATAATCATTGCGACGTCTGGTTGGATATTTCCTTCATGAGCTTCCTCAAATTACAGTAGGAGTCAAAGATAAATACGGTGTGATTTTCATTGAATTAAGAAATTTTGTTAAATCACTCAAAGTTTTTGGTAGATTAGAGCGAGATTAATATAAAGAAATTTTGTTAAATCAAACAAAATTATCAGTAGATTATGGAAATAATATAAATTCAAAAATTTTCATTCATGTGGACAATGGTTAGTAAAATGTCTCTTGGGCCGCACTTAGAAACCTGATGGAACGCACGCGGCCCTTGGGCTGCAGGTTGCCGACCACTGCTTCAGAAGGATGTACATAACCCGTTTCAACTGTGATCCGCCACAAGCCGCAACTACGATCGCGTCATTGTGTTTTGCCGTATTCAAGGATAACTTCACACCTAAGGACACGTTAGCTGTCATTCCCCGAAATGTTCCGCTCAATTATGGGTATAAGGCTTTTACTGACTCACACACATACAACAACAGACAGGTGTATACATAAAACATGCACGCAACACGGGAGAAGCGGAAATTAAGATGAATGGGCGTTTTTTTTGGTGGATGGTCTAAGCGAAGACCCCACCAATGGTGAAAAGACGGTGTGCTCCTTTAATGGTTACTGCGGCATGGATGCCCACGTCCTGAGTGTCGTATTTTAGGAGATATCCATGGCATATCTCCTGCCGATAGTCTCGCATGGACCCGTACCCGCGACCAACTTATAAGCTCCCAGTTCACTCACAAGGTTTTGTTGGAACACGAATATGATGCCTGGATGGAAGCCGATGAGTAGTATCGCGAAGAAATAAGGGCTATCAAACGTACAGTGGTGCTGGACCCCCTCATATGCGGCGATAGTTTGTTTGTAGGACGTACAAACCCCTTCAAACTACACTTTCCAGCTATGGAAGGGGTGAAGATTCAATACTACGATTTCTGCTCATTATACCCTTACATGATGAAGAACAATCCGTACTGCGTAGGCGCACCTGAAAAACTCGTGGGTCCTGCCCTGCCTACCATCGAAGAGTTCTCAGCTAATTTGATCGAGAACTACTTTGGTCTTTCTTTCGTAGATGTGCTAACCCCCCCTCCCCTCACGACTTATGGATGCCAGTCTTACGCGTTGCCATAGATCATAAACTCATGTCTCCACTGTGTGTGAAGTGCGCAGAGGAGAACAATGGGGACTGTAATCACACAATCAACCAGAGGAAGATCAGAGGCGTTTGTACAAGTCCTGAGCTGTCTCTAGCCATTCGTCATGGGTACAGAATACTGAAGATTTATGAGTGTGTGGGGTTTCATAAGCTCCCCAACCTTTTCACACTGTATACAAACACTTTTTTGAACGATAAAGTAGAAGCATCAGGATACCCGCGAGGAGTTGAAACCGAAGACGAAAAAACTGCCTATACACAGCGCTACGGTGATCGTGAAGGGATACAGCTTGAACGGTGCCAAATTGTGCGGAACTCTCGCAAGCGCTTTAGTGCAAAGTTATGTTTAAATAGTCTTTGCTTGTGCTGAAGAAAAACAGAGATTGTGGATCGTGAAACTCATTGACGAGTGGTATGACAAAGCCTATTACGTAATGTTACACTTCACCAAGTACACATCTGTGATGTTAAACACAAATCTTGCGATCATACGGGGCTCCAATAAACCTTAGCCCCCCGCCCATGGCCTAAAGTCCTAAACCATTAGAGGTACAGTAAAACTAAACATACCTTACAAAAGAAAATTTAATCCTGCATTTAATGAGAAACAATTAAAACTTAGTGTTCCCGCCATTGGCTTCCAAGACAGCCTGAATTCGCTTTGGGTAGCTTGCCAAAAGTGACGTGAATAGATCTTGATCGTTACGCAAATTTGCTAAAACAGTTTCAATATGTTGCATCATTGTATCCTTCGAAAATCGATTTGCTGCAGGTCCTTGAAACAAGAGACATTCAACCTTGTCCTTTATAACTGATCCAATGTGTTCACAGACGTTCAGGTCAGGAGAATTTCCTGGCCATTCTTCATTTCCAAAGAAATCGATCTCATGGTTCCGCAACAACTGCTGAGTGGCTAATGCCTTAAAGCAGGGGACCTTATCGTGCAGAAGTGTGACCTGATCGACATCCATAACATTGTTTGGGTGTCTTAGAAAAGGAATGACATGCTGGGATAGAATAATATCACGAAAATACTGTCCATCCCAACTCTGACCATTTGGCTTCAGCACCCACATGAGCTTCTTTGCAGTGAACAAAACAAACACACCAACACAGTCTGGACTTTTTAATAATTCGCGATAATGTTCATTGTCATCGATTTCATCTGGTGTTGTGGCCCACACTCGATCATTTTGGTAGTTAGGCCGACGTGTTACGTAAACAAAAAATTCATCGGAGACAGCTAAATGCATGAAATCATCCACATCCCAATCTTCAAGATAATGGGCAAACCACATTCTGTCATCGATGTTAAGTTGAGTTTTTCTTGGCTTTGGAAGTTCATGCCAAGGCTTTAAACCTTGCCATTGACGGTACAGTCGAATGATCTCACCACTAACGATCTTTCCTCTCAACACTTCGATCTCTCTAGAAAGTTTAGCACAGCTGTTTTTCCGCTTACGCGTACCGCTTTCAATGATGTCCTTTGTTTCCTGAGAGAGAGTGGAAAATTTGGGCGCCCAGATTTGGTTGTATCCATTTCACATTCATCCAAAGTTTTATTCCAATTTCTTTTGACGAAGTCCTCACTTCTTCGCAACTTTTTGGCAACTCATGAACGTGTTATAAAGGTGGCTCCAGCATCACGAGCTTCCCGAAATATTATTGCTTGTATGCGATCTATCACACGTTGCCTCTCCGAATCACCAATTAATTGAGAAGCCATTATATTATCACTTTATCAGCTAGAGTAATTTTAATACCTGCAATAAATAAAGAATTTATATATTTTTATAATCACTAAAAACTATTTCGATATAAGTAAACATGTAAGCTGCAAATGGGGGGGAGGCTAAGGTTTTTTGGAACCCCTTAGACAGCTTAAAATATTTCTATCACTATATTCACGTATACCACGACGAGGTGGGTAGTGAAATTATAGCTAAAGGGTTGTGCGAGTTTTTAATAGAATTTAGTGACGAACGCTGTTTATCACCCAAAATTGAGCAGTACGGACACGTATTTTTCTCAAAGAGAGCCCCAGAGTACCAATAAGTATTTCATTTACCACTTTATGTGTACATACTCGTGAAAGAAATATTGTGAACCCTGTCATCCCTGAACATGATAAAAGGGCGTTGGTACGTATCTCAGGCAACAGGTATGATAAAACTTTGAAACCTGCGTTGCTTCATGTATCCCAGATGGAAAGTTTCTCTAATCATTTACCCGGTATAATGGGTCGCGAGTTTAAACATTCAATTATACGAATTAAACGTATCGATGTTTTCATGTTGGAATAACTTCGTACATGAATTCGATGTCGCGTAGTAACAAACTCAATAGATGCTCCGCCCCACATAGCACGCTGAGTCAAACAGCGCACCGTCTGGCTCATAGCCGCCTCAGAGATTGACCCGACTGGACGTTCTCTCTTCGCAGTCTCGTTAGAAAAGTGATAAAAGATGGAGCTTCCATTAAGCTGCATCCTCACTGCAGTATACGACGTGTCCGTGTTGATGTCTATGCGTGTATTCAAGCGTAATACTGGTGCTATTACGTACTTCAAACGAAATGTAGACAATCAAGCTCTCGTAGACGCAATGTTATTTATTTGAGTTGAAAAAATGAGCAGAATCTTCGTAGCAGTTGAGAAGTGGGGTGTGGACAGTTATAAAATGTCTGTAGGTGTAAGCACAAAAAGAGGACAGATTAGCAATACCTCCTCATACGCCATTATTTTCACGCTGTGCATAAATCGTGAAAAAACCAACCATGCCTTCATGTACGGTTGATGTGGAGGAATGCTGCTGACAATAACACCTTTATCTCTACGCGAAATCGTTTCATTCTCGACAGATTGTTTGAAGTCGTCGGTTTCTGTAAACTAAAACCTATATTAGACGCCCGTGTTGCCGATATGCGTTATTTTGACACAGTGCTTGAATACGCCTACACTGCATTGCGCGATGATTTTACCAAGTGTCGGGACGAACAAGACGAGAATGGATTGGAACTGGATACGTATTTAGAAGGTACAGACTCCTCGAAATATCCTGAACTTTGGTACAAAGGACTAGAACGGTACAAGCCTGATCTCACCTTCACTGTTCACCCTGAAGAATTATATCTTTATATAAAGCACAGTTGTCGTCACGATTTAGAAGCATACTTCAATTGTCGGTATGAGATGTGAAGAAAATTTTACAGTTGAAGAGGTCAGCGAGTAAAGAATAAATGCCCGTTTGGAAAAGAGTGTTTATCAACTTGAATTTAATGGTGATGTTGTAGCAAGCGATGCCATCTTTGAGCGTGCTTTTGATTGGTTTCTATCCGTGTTTAAAGAGCGTGATAGTTTTATTTTCAATTGTAAAGTGAGTGTTAAACGAGTTGAAAGCCCTTTATATTGAATATAGACCCCCCCCCCCCTCCCGCATACTTTGAGTGGGGAATTATGTTAAATCGCATTTATTGTGTAGAACAAAGCAATGAGGATGTAAATGTGGATTCGATTACGTGCGCGTTTACTATTTTATTTAAGCGTGGTAGAAACTGATCTTAAAGCTTGTATTTCCATTTTCCCAATTTTATGCGTATATATATATATATATATATATACTGTGTATATATATTAAACAAGCGTTGTATATTCTGATTTTACAACTGCTGTATATAAAATTGTTCTGTGCTAGTTGTATTTTTTGTTTTGATGCGTATATACAGTATGTATATATATATATATATATACACTGTATATATATATATATATATATATATATATATATATATATATATATACATACACATATATATACTGTATATATAGTATATATATATGTGTGTGTACATATATATATAATATGTTAAATAACTAGTGTGTATTATTCCTGTTTTTGCGTCTAATTTATGTAAACGTTATGTAAAAGACTGCGTGTACACAACTCCAGTGGCCAACATCGACGATTTAAAGACCAGAATTGCTGGTTGGACGTCTTACGTGTGACAAATGGTGTCCATGTTGGAAGTGTTTGAGGTTATTTGAAACTTTATTACTTTCTCTCACGGATGGCGCAAAAATGGTATGTGTACCTCGTTTCCTAATATTTTTACTTGAGAGAGAAGTTGTAAAGATAATTTGTGTACGCCCTGTATATTAAATAGAAAGAACGATGTAGTTGTTTTATTTCTCCTCTACACCATGTGAAGAAATATCTATTATATATATATATATATATATATATATATATATATATATATATATATATATATAAACGATACAGTGTGTGTGTGTGTGTATGCATCTAAGCCATATACTAGCAGGGTTCTGAAGCCATCCATGGAGTTCAAGAGGGCGACATTTTACTTCAAGAATTCGATGTGAGAAGAGGTGCCTTTCCAGTTAGTTAGCTTATATATGTATATAAGTCTCTAAACTATGGCGACTGGTTGTATTCTCTGGCTGCTTACCCTCTAAAGAAACTGCCTGACAGCCGATTACGCCATACGATTGAGTGGCTTCTAAGCCAAATGGCTGTGATCCTAAAACAGACCAGGAATGCTAGTGAAGAATTCAAAATGGTTCGAGACATGGCAGCGAAAACATCTCTTTTCCTCCTCCTCTTTCCTTCTTGTGTTTTACTACCTTTGTTAGGTTAGGTCATCCACTTCCCCTTTCATGCAAAACCTCCCTCTCCCCTCTTGGAGGGTCTAACCCTCCTCTTCCCCCTTGGAGGGTCTAACCCCCTTTTTGCATGAAATGTTGCAACGGCATGTTGCAGGCAATGTTGCAATTATTGATCAGATTGCATTCAATTGATTTGGACTCGATATTTTTGAAAACATACTACTGCACTTTATCAAACGTTTTTTGATAATCGAAATATATAATATCTATTGTTTCACGCTTGTCATATTTATTTACGATGTCATTAAAGAAATCGAGCAAATCAGTAAAACAAGACCGATTATGTCGAAAGCCGTGTTGAGAATCTTTGATTAACTTATTAATTTCTAAGTGATTAACCTCTTATGGACTAAATATATAAGGAAAGGTTAAAAAAATACTGTTGTTTTTTTTATGTTTATTTGAGACTTAAAAGTGAAAAATGATGAATAAATTTTTATTAATTCGTCTAATTAGCAAAAAATGGGTGTGTGCCACATTTGGCACAACCGGCCATAATGGTAAAAAAGTTTTTCATACACTAGTTGGTACCTTGGCAAAAACATTACTATTTATGATTTACTTTGTATGAAAATCATAAAAACAATTACCTTTTATATTGAGACATAAATGTATGTCACTTTTTTACATTTGATTGTACTTTTCCTTTGGCAAGCAGGATTTTTACATCTCTGACGGTCAAAGATGATAGGCCAATGACCATATCCATCATTCCTGACACTTTCATTAGGTATAGGTTTACACGACCCTTTTCGTTTTTTTTCTGCAAAAAGTGAGTCCACTGACTCTGAGCGTGGACGTCCACGTTTTTGCCTGTTAAGATTTTTACCTTGCATGCATAAACTTTCTGCTACTTGCGTTCGGAATTCCAAAAGATCAATTCGCTTTTTTGCTGGAACATCAAAAGACTGACAATCTCTACAGTAAAGTAACCAACAATTAACAATAACCATGTCAATGAAGTGGAAGAATAATCTATGATAAAACTTCTTTGACCTTATTTCAGTACGGTAATATGAGATCAAGCCATCAAGAAGATCTACCCCCCCCATATGCTTATTATACATTTTCACCATCTGTGGGCATGACACCTCTACATATTCCTTTTGTTTTCTGTCATATCTACGAACATTTTGAGCAGTATGACCACTACCAACAGTGCCTGCAAGAGTCACACACTTGTTGTCATGCCACTTCAGTACCCGAATTTCAGCTCCTTGAATTGTTGCCTCCTTTTCTTCATAAGACCCTCGGCCTCGCTTTTTCAGCTCCCCATCACTAACTATCTTACAGTTCCCTAGTCTGTTTGACCTTACAGTTCCTAATGAATATATTCCTTTGTCATGTAATGCTGACAAAAGTTTTAGAGAGGTAAACCAGTTGTCAAAGACAAGACAGTGACAGTTGTGATTAGGAATAATTTCTGCCAGCCTCATTACAATGTTTGAAGAAGCCCCCAAATCAATCGAGTTAGCCAATGGTTCAATCTTTCCTGTGTAGATTTCAAAGTTGTGGACTAATCCAGTGCTATCACTGAGAACAAAGATTTTATATCCCCACTTGTAAGGCTTACTGGGGATATATTGTTTGAGGGATGAGCGTCCCTTGAATGGCACGATTTGCTCATCTATACATAGCATCTGTGGTTTAGGAAAACTTTGGAATTTGGGTAATAAACATTCTATTAGTGGTCTAATTTTGAAAAGCCTATCTTTATTTCTGTCATTAGGTTCGGGCATATTGGTGTTGTCATTGAAATGCAAGCAGCTTTTAATTTTTTCCCACCGGTCCCTTGAAAAATACTCAGAAATATGGGGAATTCTAGTAAAAGAATTCCAATACATCCGTGTACGTGGTAAATTTATGACTGACATGTACATGACTGTTCCTAAAAATTGTTCAAGTTCTTGCCTTGTAAGTTTTAATGGACTATCTGGGTTTACCTGAACAGCAAATAAATTTGATTGCTCAACTATAAAATCCAAAGTATTGTCTTCAAAAAAGTATCTAAAATACTGTATAGGAGTTTGAATGGAGATGCATGGCTGAATGTCACCTTGAAATTTCGGTATTTCACGAGCAGAAGTTCCAGTCCTAATGGTTTTCCATATAATAGGTCTTGCAGAGCGTTCTTTTTCTGCTGGAGTAGGCGTAACATTCTCTTCATCTGCAATACGATACATACAAACGGTAATAGTAAGTAAAGAATAACACATCTGTATATATAAATAAAATAGAACAAACGATCAAATAGTAAAAAAAATCATCAATCAAAAAGTATTACAGGCCTACATCCTTACTGCTGTAAGCAAATAAATAAAATAGAACAAACAATCAAATAGTAAAAAAAATCATCAATCAAAAAGTATTACAGGCCTACATCCTTACTGCTGTAAGCAAATAAATAAAATAGAACAAACGATCAAATAGTAAAAAAAATCATCAATCAAAAAGTATTACAGGCCTACATCCTTACTGCTGTAAGCAAATCTTATAAGAATTTGGAAATAGGCTTATTTCTTATAAAAAAAAATTTATTTCAGTATATATTTTATCATATAATGTACCTATTACACATATCATTACACATACACTATAGTGAGAAGATATATACTTTCATTTTGTATGCTATCATACCTGTACTGCTTTCGGTAGAATCAATGCATTCTTCATTCACTGAAGCTACAGGTGAGAACTCTTCATCACTATTGCTAACCTCATCTTGATCACTTCCTTCTGGAATTGGAAAAACCACATGCTTTTGTTCGTTCCTTGCAGGTCTTTTGTAAAACTGCGCTGATTCCATCTGAAGCATAGAATTTTTTTATATAAATATAGGCCTATATAGTAAATATATAATCTGATATATAAAATAATGTATAATAAAAATATATAAATATGATATAAATAACCTAACGCATAGATAATGTATAAAAGCTCAAAAGAGTAGGCTAATAAATCAAGAATTAGTAGGCTAATAAATCAAGACTTGAAAAACATGGCTGCCATTTATATTGCCTCCATTTCCTGATGTGCCAATTTTGGCACAAGCATATTTACTAAAAAATCTACCATTCAATAAATGTTCTCAATGAAAATATGCTACAAATTCATTATAACAACGTAAATAATCATTTACAAATGTTAACAATCATAACTTACCTGTAAAGATTGGAAAAATTACACAAGAAAGTAGCACAGGTTGAATCAGGAACACAACTGCATCTTCCGTGAATGAAAACCATGGGTACTAACAAAAAAAACTGCCAAATGTCGTTAGATTTGCCTTCAGTCGAAATGCGCTCGTGCCAAATACGGGTCATTCGTCAAAAGTAGCAAAAAATGAATCATATTTCATATAGAGCACATAATTCAGTTCGTGCCAAAAATGGCACGGTCGTCGTTAAGAGGTTAAGTATTTGGTCCTGAATGAACGATCGCCTCCATAAGTTTACCAACTACTGAAGTTCACCTGATGGGACGATAATTTCCCAGAGGCCATTTATCCCCTTTTTAAAATATTGGCGTAATGTTTGCAAGTTTCCAGTCGAGCGGAACTTCTCCAGACTGTAACGATTTATTAAATATAATGTATATGTGAGAGGAGGGACTATTGAACAGTTCACTTCTTTAAGTACCTTAGGGAAGAGCTTATGTGGACCGGGAGTTTTATTAGGATTAATTTTACCTATGGCCGAGAGTAATTGGCTTTCACTAATGGTAAAATCATGAAGCTTTAAATGCTCATCACTGAGCATGATTACAGGAACAGGAATGTTGTTCATATTTTCGTTAGTGAAGAAGGAAGAAAATAATTTATTTAAAACTTCTGTCATTTGTAAGTCATCGTAAATTTTTTCGTTGTTTTCGCCAATGAGTGGACCAATAGTCTGCGAAGCTACATTTTTATCCCTAATATAATTATAGAATTCTTTCGGATTCGATTTAATTTGGTTCACTATATATACAGGGTGGGCGGAAAGCAGCTCCCTATTTTGGATTGGTAAAAAAATACGTATATTATCCATTTATTTCAGAAGAAATAATATGAAAAGGTAGGCATACATGGTAGGTTTTCTCTAAAATTCAATGTGGGCTCCAACTCTTTCCACCAGCTTCTGGAGCCGCCCAGGAATGGCGTCCACTGACTTTAGCAGGAACTCCGGCGGGATGGAGGACATGACTTCCCGAATTCGGTCCTCCAGTTCTTCCAATGTCCTCGGTTTGGTGCGGTAGACTTCTTCCTTTACCCACCCCCAAAGAAAGAAGTCGCACGGTTACCGCTGAAAAACGGCAGAATCGGTTCAGTGTAACGGTGTGGTGTGGTATGACCTCAGATCAGGTTGTGGGCCCGTTCCTTCTGCGCAACATCATGAATGCTGAGCGGTACCTTGCTATGTTGCGAAACGAGGTCTGGCCGGTTGTCAGCACATGGGAGAACATCGACGATCTGATATTTATGCAAGATGGCGCCCCTCCGCACTTCGCTCTTGTTGTCCGTGAGTGGCTGGATGCCCACTTCCCTGGGCGTTGGATGGGTCGTCGTGGTCCACATCAATGGCCAGCCAGGAGCCCCGACTTGACACCGTGCGACTTCTTTCTTTGGGGTGGGTAAAGGAAGAAGTCTACCGCACCAAACCGAGGACATTGGAAGAACTGGAGGACCGAATTCGGGAAGTCATGTCCTCCATCCCGCCGGAGTTCCTGCTAAAGTCAGTGGACGCCATTCCTGGGCGGCTCCAGAAGCTGGTGAAAAGAGTTGGAGCCCACATTGAATTTTAGAGAAAACCTACCATGTATGCCTACCTTTTCATATTATTTCTTCTGAAATAAATGGATAATATACGTATTTTTTTACCAATCCAAAATAGGGAGCTACTTTCCGCCCACCCTGTATAGTTCATAGTTGCGGTTACTTTTCCTAATAAGTTTTTCACTTCGCCTTCTTAATAGCTTGTAAGTATTTTCATTGGACAAATTATTTGTTTCTTTAAATTTAAAAAACGCGTTCCTTTTTAACGTTAAGCTACTTTTAATTTCAACATTCCACCATTTACGGTTAACAGGCTTCGCCAGTCTCTTTTTACATAATGGGATATTACTCGATTCTAAACGTTTGAAATAATTATAAAAAGAAGTCCATGTGCCATTACTATCACCGTGCGATAGAGCCTCATCCTAATTATGGGTCGAAAGTTGCAGTTTCATATCACAAAATTTAGCTCTTTTAAAATCCAAAACGTATTCCAGGCTCTCCGAATTATGGATATTAATTTTAATTTCAAATGTTATCTGCCTATGATCACTGGTGAAGTAGTCTCCTACAAAGATATTATCAATTAAGTTTAAGTCTGTACTTAAAACTAAATCTAGAATATTACGTTCTCTAGGGGGATCCTTGACCATTTGAAAAAGTGGACTTTCGAGCAAACCTTCGTACAGTTGGCGACCAGAATTAGACTGTAAAGGACCACCCCAATCCCTGCAAGGTAAATTAAGACCTCCCATAATTATCGCATCCTGTTCGCTACTTCCATAAAAAATTAGTTCCTGAAGCTAATTATCAGTATCGACAGTCTGAGATGGAGGTCTGTATACAAAACCTACAATTAATTTCTTTCGCGAGTTGTCTATAATTTCAACAAGCGTCGCCTTTATATTATCAATTTCTGCAATGTTTTTAATTGTATGTTTTAAGTGTGACCGAACGTATAGTACTGTACCACCACCCTTTCTTTCTATTTTATCATTTTCTATTCTATCATAACCTGGGATATGATATTCTCTGAGGAAATCTCTACTCTCTGTATTTAACCAAAATTCAGTAATTGCTACAACCTCATATTTTTGGTCAAGGACAATACTTAATAGCTCATCAAATTTAAATCTTAAACTTCGAGCATTAATATAAAATACATATATAAAATCTTGAGTACCGCAGTAAATCTCGAGGTTCTTCGATGAGGCAATCGTTCACTGTTAGGAAAATTTACATTCGGTTATTGGCTTTCATAAGAGTTACGCCGTTTTTTGCCTGAAAAGCCATCGCACAGCCATACATTGGTCTACCAAGACGAGCTGCTCCCACGCCATTTAGATGAAGACCATCACGCAAAAAAAAATCCTTTTTATTATAAAAATGACTCCACAGATCGAAGAATTCAACATTTTCTTGTTGGCAAAGGGACTTGAGAATGGTATTCATGTAGGTATCTCTGCTGAAAATGTTGTCGGATTCTTCTGTTCTTGGGAGAATTCTTGAAAAAAAATAATTTATTGGTCTTATCCTTTAGAATCTGCATCAGCTGCTTGTATTTCTCTATTAGTTCCTCTGACCTGGAAATCTTAAAATCGTTAGTCCCAACATGCATCATAAATATCGTACTATCATCAGCATCTTTATTTTTAGGTTTGGCATCTTTCATATAACATGCGTTTTACACCATCTCCCTTATATTTCTCATCGAGGAATGCGATAATCGCACTTATGCTCAAAATTTCCCCAGCTGTCCATCGTATGAAGCATACCACACTCATAAATTCTTATTTTCTTGCATGTCCCATTTGATTTTTGGAAATCAAAACACGTATTATTGAAAAACATGCGTCTACATACATTATAATCTCTCCTCTCGTCCTCAACTACCCGGCTTTCGCATTTGGGGCTTTTACACTGCTCGCAAGCTATGTGACAATCCTTACAATGTTTCAGTAGATCATTCGTAAACTCGAGACATCCCTTCCACAAATCATGGTGCCTGCCATACTTACGACTTTTATCGTAACTTGCGTAAAGAATTCTTATATTGCGGATGGGGAGGTATGTTACCCGTCAAACCTAAAATAAGTAAAGGATCTGTACGGTCTCTCACACTGCTTTTAAAAACATACAGAGTCCTACGACGCTCATCCAAACCAAATACACCTATGCGTACAAACATTTCCCGCTCAACTTTTCTCAGCTCTTCAGGATCAAAATCACAGTTAAAATCAAGCCCGCAATCTGTGACAAATTTACGTGCACGTTGCACAACCGTCGGCAGCCAAATTTCAATATTGGCCATGTTTAATACGGTAAACATGTGAGCCAAGATTATTGCTATAAAGCCACAACCTCGATCGAGATTAGTGTGTCTTTTGTATATTTGGTAGTTGTTAAAGTTAAGTGTATAAGGCGTGGACGTATGGCCCACAACACAATAAGCGTGATAGATATCGATTGTGAAGTTCTCCATGTTAAGCTCTGTACCGCTCTGGATGGTCTGAGCAATACGCTCCAATAAATGCAAAAAACTTCACTTTTTTCTACGTGAAGGTCAAAATATGAAAATAAAAACCCACTCTAATAGACAGAGTTTATTTCCACGACAGTTTCGACGCCCACTGGCATCCTCCTCGGGTGGATACAGAAACGTTTCATATTTTTAATACGCTCCAAAATATAATCAATGTCATACATAGAGAACTTCCTTTAGGGTATTACTATCCAAAAGTCATCTCTATCTCCATCATTTGTCCCAAGCCCGAGAGCCAACCTTACCCTGGACTCGCGCCCCTCACCGCTCTGAAGGGAAAACTCAACGATACGTTCAACTAACTATACGTCGCAGCCCGTGTTCAACACCGTTGTTATACACGATTCGCTATCGGCCCTGACGTTATAGCGGCTTCTAGTCAGCGCGGGGGTAGATGTAACGTTACGCGCCAGTTCGAGTGATATGCATTCGTCTGCAGGTTGAGGTATTGCTGACGAGGCGGAGGGTCATTGAACGGGGATAAGTGGAAGCAACTTTATTCGGGGTTGGTGCTACTGTGGGTGGTGTGGCATAAGACTTGGAGGGCTGAGGCTCTGCTACATTTTCAGAACTTACTGACGACCTAACACTCGGCACGTTCGTGGAGAGTTTTACACGCTTACGCAGCATACCTGACGTAGAGGGTGTTTCTGCTCTGCGCTTTTCATTCTCGAGCTTCCATTGTTTTGGATTGGGTGGTATGGGGGATGTTGCTGTTGAGGGATCTGGAACGCTGACGGATGCGGGGTTGGACGTTGTCTCGCTAATGCAAGGAGCACAGTCTGGTGCCTCAATAATTACAACGTTATCATCGTCAACATCCATGACATGCGTCTGTTGAGGGCCGGAGGTGTCATCATTCATGTTTCTGAAGAAGAAGAATAAAATAATGTTAATGAATATAAGACCTGGTACTCGAAATTTTAAGAGTGTGTTGGGTTGGAGATGGACCCTGTAGAAAAATTCAGGTTCATGAGTCCTACATGCATTATATCCGGCCCTACAGGGTGTGGTAAAAACTGTGTTTCTGCTTATAATCATTAAAGATAAAGGCGAGCTGTTCTCAAAACCTGTACATAAAGTTATATGATGGTATTCGACATACCAAGCCGTCTTCAACGATTACCAAGACATTATTTTATTCCACAAAGGTGTTTATGATGTTAGCTCGATAAAGGGCGATGAGCACACGGTTATTATAATTGACAATCTCATGTTAGAAATGAGTAAAACGTTCGCCGAAACATTTACAGTATTCTCCCACCATCTTCACATAAGCATATTCTTCACCAACCGAAACCTATTTTTCAAGAACAGGTATATCCATGATGTATCTCTAAACACATGGTATCTAATCTTATTCGCTCAGCGCCGAGATGTATCACAAATTAGGGTATTAGCCACCCAAATGTTCTCGAATCCCCGTAAAGAGTTTTTGGACGTTTATAAAGAAGCTACACGTCAGCGTCACGGATATTTGTTTTGACCTTTACCTGCGAAATACGTTTAGGGTGCTTCTAAGAACGAATATATTCCCAAACGAAGATGAAACGGTGTATATCCCAGAATGACAAAGAGGTTAAAGAAATACGGTGAATTAATAAAAATGTATCATCGACTGCCACGAACTCTCCAGCACCTGTTTATTAAAAATATTGTCTTCCACTTTCTAAAATGCATCTGCGAAATCTGACTTAACGTTATATAATGCAATGTACCAATAAAGCCCTCTCAGAACTCTCGCTTATGTCGTTACAAGAACATAATACATGAACTCGCTTGTAAAAGACAAACTGTGTGAAAGAAAAAGCGAATTATTGTAGGAAGAGGGGGTTCATTTCTCCCCATATTACTTTCAGTTTTGGTCCCTATATTGTCTAGTTTAATATAATGAAGAAAGTAGTCGTGATTCCACACGAGGTGTATGCTTCATTACAAAACACAAAGATTCAAGATTCGGTTCTAGAACCCAGTAAAAACAGGCTTAAAAGAATGGAAATGAGTATATTTTTATAATCTATTAAGTGAGGACCCCATTATACATTGATCCGATAATGGCGAGGTTGTTGTTGAAGGGTCAAAGGTTCAGGGTTCGAATATTATTGATATCCTATCGTACTTGTTCCAGGTCTTTTAACCTGTTCTGTTTGCAGATCAACGTTTTTAGTATGTTTACTTGCTGTAACCTCGATTTAATGTGGCTCCACCCTGTTGGAAAGGGTATATCCCACTTTCTTACCAAATCATGTACGATATCAATAATATTCGAGCCCTGAACCTTTGACACTATTATTTGCATGCTGTGCATAAATCGTGATACAAACCAACCCTGCTGATGTGGAAGAATACTGTTGACAGTAACGCTCTTATCCCTACGCGAAACTGTTTCATTCTTGACAGATTGTTTGAAGTCATCGGTCTCCGCAAACTAAAACCTATATTAGGCGCCCGTGCTGCCGATATACGTTATTTTGACACGGTACTTGAATACGCGTACAGTGCTGATCGATGATTTTGCCAAGTGTTGGGACGAACAAGGCGAGAACGATTTGGAACTGAGGACGTATTTGGAAGGTACATACCCCTTGAAATATCATGAACTTTGGTACAAAGGAATAGAACGTTACAAGCCTGGCCTCGCCTTCACTGTTCACCTTGAAGAATTATATCTTTGTCGGCGTGACTTAGAAGGATTCCTCAATTATCGGTATGAGTTGTGAAGAGCTTACAGTTGAAAAGATCAGCGAGGAAAGATTGAGCGCTCGCTTGTAAAGGGCTGTTTATAAGCTTGAATTTAATGATAATGCAGTAAACGATGCCTAGCTCGTGAGCGCTTTTGTCTGTATTCTCGCAAGGTTTAAAGAGCGAGAGAGTTTACTCCAAATTGTAAAGTAGGCGCAAAAATAGTCTTAAACGCTCTGAAAAGACTTTATATCGAATATAGAGTCCCGCATACTTCAAGTAGTGAAACGATGTTAAATTGTTTGTACTATGTTGTACAAAGTAATGAAAATGTATTTGTTGATGCAATGATATGCGAATTCACTACCCTATTTAAGAATGGTAGAAACTGAACCCTCTGTTTGTATTATTATTATTATTATTATTATTATTATTATTGCCAGTGTTCTCTCCATTTTATGGCTGATGTATAGATATTAAATAAGTCGAATATATATTATTTTTGTTTTTACAACTGTTGTATATACATAGTTTAATTCGTCTTTACTGCCTGTATTAGTATTTCTTTTTAGGACCGAGGCATATATATATATATATATATATATATTAAATGAACAGAGCATGTATAGTGCTTACAAGAAGTCTCGCGCCTCTGTCTCGTCCCAAGCTAGTCTGTTAGGTATAAAATGGGCGGTCCTTATGGCCCTCGGAGGTGTGTTCGGATTGGTGCACATAATTGCTCTAACCCCATCAATGACGTCCACATTATCATTGTGTTGATCACTCTATCTATTTATATATAGAGACATCCTGTATATAGATATATATAGAGTATGCAGGGGATAACGTGTCTCAGTCCCAGCTATGGTATTGTCTTACAATTAACAGTCCCAAGTGCAAGTTACGTTAACACCTCCACATAAACTACCCTGGACTAAAATAACATACGTGAAGCCCTTACCCACAAACCATTTAAAAGGTGTGATTTAAAAGCTCTCTGTCTCTCTGTCTCTCTGTGTCTCTCTGTCTCTCTCTGTCTCTGTGTGTCTCTGTCTCTCTGTCTCTGTGTGTGTCTCTGTGTGTCTCTCTGTCTCTGTGTGTCTCTCTGTGTGTCTCTCTGTCTCTCTGTGTGTGTCTCTCTGTGTGTCTCTCTGTCTCTGTGTGTGTGTCTCTCTGTGTGTCTCTCTGTGTGTGTCTCTCTGTGTGTCTCTCTGTTTGTCTCTCTGTCTCTCTCTCTCTCTGTGTCTCTGTCTCTGTTTCTCTGTCTCTGTGTGTCTCTGTCTCTCAGTCTCTGTCTCTGTGTGTCTCTGTCTCTCTGTGTCTCTCTGTGTGTCTCTCTGTCTCTCTTTGTGTGTCTCTGTGTCTTTCCATAATATGCATACACTGTACGATGCAAGTAGGGCAATAGATATAGTGTATCTCGACTTTCAAAAAGCCTTTGACAAAGTCCCTCACGCTAGATTGATAGCTAAAGTCAAAGGACTAGGAATCACCCGGCTCGTTTCCATCTGGATTGAGGATTGGTTAAAAGATAGAAAGCAGAGAGTGGTAATAAATGGAGTGGCTTCGGAGTGGGCGCCCGTCACGAGTGGTGTCCCACAGGGTTCCGTTCTGGGTCCTTTACTTTTTATCATCTATATTAACGATAGAGACATCGGGCTTCTAAGTGCAATCTCCAAATTTGCAGACGATACGAAATTAGGAAGTAGTGTAGGTACTGAGGAGGGTGTAAGAACGCTTCAGAACGATCTTGACAGGTTGGGCGAATGGTCTACTACTTGGCAGATGCCATTCAACTTGGACAAATGTAAGGTAATGCACATAGGTCATAAAAACCCGAAGACTGATTACTCTCTCTTGGGAAGGAACTTGGCTGAGACCGATCTAGAGAAAGACTTAGGAGTCTATATCAGCAACGATCTGAAACCGTCGAAGCACTGTGCAGAAGTCGAAAAGAGGGCCTTAAAATTATTAGGTTATATTAAAAGACAGTTCCAGTTTCGGAACAAGGAGACTTTAATGTGTCTTTATAATTCTCTAGTCAGACCTCAACTGGAATACTGTGCGCAGTTTTGGTCTCCATCCCTCAGGAAGGACATAGAAAGGTTAGAAAGAGTACAAGCAAGGGCTACAAAATTGATCCCTTCAATGAGAATGCAAAGCTACCAACGGAGATTAGAGCGCCTAAATCTGTTTAGCTTAGAGACGAGGAGGTTGCGGGGTCAGCTTATTCAAGTCTTCAAGATGCTCAAAGGAATAGACAGGGTAGATTACAGAAACTTATTCTCACTTAATGCCAATCCGACAAGAAATAATGGGTTTAAACTGGAACTAAAGACATTTAGGACCTCTGTCTGCGGAAATTTCTTTTCCTATAAAATGGTTAATATCTGGAACCAACTTCCCTCAGAGGTTGTTTCCAGTCAAAGTGTAAATGTGTTTAAAAATAGGCTAGACAAAGTACTGAACACACTCATAGTTTAAGATTAAAACCTCAGAAAACTCTGCAGGAGTTCGCTTGCACGGTGTCTCTGTGAGCAAGCTAAATATAGAGCTATTTATATATTCTCCACTTTCCTGTAAAATTTCCTTGGCTACTTTTCCAGGGTCAAGGTATTTTCTTCAACCTTTTTCCGTACCTGCCTCTGGCAGGGAGGGAGTGGAGGGTGGGGAGAGAGCCTTCTACTTTTCTATCCAGTTTTCTACTACTATTAGGATAGTTGAAAGAAAAATAAACTTTTAATAACAGGAACCTCCCAGAGTGGACCGAAAGGTCTTTGAGGCTTCCTCTTGTCCTTGTAACTCCTTGTAACTCTGTCTCTCTGTCTCTGTGTGTCTCTCTGTATCTCTGTCTCTGTCTCTTTGTCTCTGTGTGTCTCCCTGTCTCTGTGTGTCTCTGTGTGTCTTTGTCTCTGTCTCTGTGTCTCTCTGTGTGTTTCTGTGTGTCTGTCTGTGTGTCTCTCTGTCTCTGTGTGTCTCTGTGTGTCTCTCTGTCTCTGTGTGTCTCTCTGTCTCTGTGTCTCTCTCTGTCTCTGTCTCTCTCTCTGTCTCTGTCTCTCTGTCTCTGTGTGTCTCTCTGTGTGTCTCTCTGTCTGTGTGTCTCTCTGTGTGTCTCTCTGTATGTCTCTCTGTCTGTGTGTCTCTCTGTCTCTCTGTCTCTGTGTGTCTCTGTGTGTCTCTCTGTCTCTGTGTGTCTCTGTGTGTCTTCTGTCTCTGTCTCTCTGTGTGTGTCTCTGTGTGTCTCTCTGTCTCTCTGTGTGTGTCTCTGTGTGTCTCCGTCTCTGTGTCTCTCTGTGTGTGTCTCTGTCTCTCTGTGTGTGTCTCTGTGTGGCTCTGTGTGTCTCTGTCTCTGTGTCTCTGTCTCTGTGTGTCTCTCTGTCTCTCTGTGTGTCTCTCTGTCTCTGTCTCTCTCTCTGTGTCTCTCTGCCTCTCTCTCTGTGTGTGTCTCTGTGTGTGTGTCTCTCTCTCTCTCTCTCTCTCTCTCTCTCTCTCTCTCTCTCTCTCTCTACTCCAAATCCTTTTCTCTTAGTGACCTCTTAATACAAACTAATCTATCATATTTTGCGACTTTTTAACTCTGGTAGGATTCAATTCCATTCCTATAGTGTAAGAGATACTTAAATTCATGTGTGTATTATGCCATATGATGTGCGTAATAAATAATCATTTTTAAATAGTTGGAGCGTTCAAGGTCATCTGTAATAATCTATAGACTACCCCTCAAGCCCACTCTCAACACTTAGATTCCCCTAAGACACAGGCGTCTTCAAGTAACATGAATGCGTAGAGATCTAAGGTGTTAGATTCCATATTATATAATTTATGTGCTAGGTTTAAAAACGCTGGCATTGAAGGATGGAAGGAAGGGACAGTAAAAGCGATAATAGGTTTAATGAAGGAAGTGGAATGAGAATGGAGGTAAGCGTTGCTATATCGAAGGAAACGAGGTGGGTGGGGAATTACGAAGGGAGGAGGAAATGCTAAACACAAACTCAAATATTTATTTTAATGCCCTAGACCTAGAAAGACAAAGAGCAAAATACCTTAAACTAACAATGAATTGACAGAAACAGAAGAGTCTGGTCTTAGACGCACTGATAGGTTTAACGTATGTGGCTAGAGGAGGCCACTCAGAATTACCACTATTACCTAAGTCATAATAAGGTTATTTACTATGACAGAGTAGTCATGAGTAGTTATGGAAATAAAATATGATTATACTGTTGATGGCTGACTATATTCAGTTGGGATATAAACTATTGCTGACAATCTTTGGATCCTTGGCTTTTAACACGAATTTTTTATGCATATGTTCATCAAAATAGGAAATTGGCTGATTATTATTACCATTCGAAAGGTTGGTACCCTTCACAACCGAAATCAATTTCAGAAGGGGTGCATGGTATCCTCATTTCCTTTATCGTCCCAGCACGCTTCACATAAGCCATTTACACAAAGATGGAAAGGCCGTCTGTGCACCACGAGACGATCCAGGCAATGCGGGGAGCAATGGTAACATTGCATGAATATGGTGTGCCAATAAGAGAAATATCAAGACGACTAGACGTTCATTGAAGCACTGTGGAACGGTGGATTCATCGGTATGAAGCAGAAAACTCAATCGCTACTTTGCCGAGGTGGAAGTGATCTGTGCTACCCACCTGCGTTTATGGAATTTTGTCTTAACAAGGCAAAACGAACCTTCTCTCGTGTGAATAACAACACTCGCACTTTGTCAAAGAATATTTTAGTACTTCCATTTTTCCCGGGCTTTTCAGGCATTGCTAATGTACTTCAACTTTAGGATATTAATGTAGTATTTTCATATAACAATATTGTGAAAAATATAGGAAAAAATAGCCCTACCAATAATTCAGGCATTATCTCTAAAACTGGTTGTAAACAATGTGATTCATTTTACATTGGTCAGACGGGAAAGGATTTGAACACGCTTGTAAAACAGCATCAGCATTCCGTTAGAACGGGACAGTCGTCCAGTGCCCTTTTTGTCCATTTGTCAGAGTTATCCCATTGTATTGATTGGAATAATGCTTCAGTTTTGTTTCACTCTAGCAACATTGTTAATAGAAATATTCTTGAGTCTGCTATTATTCAACTTACAAATAACTTTAACATGAGCAAAGGTCTTTTTCAACTCGATCCCGTTGTTTTTAATTCGTTCAGAACTGATTTAGACAAGAAGTGCAGTGTGCTAAGCCTTTGGTAATTTTCACTTATAAATTTGTATGCTCCTCTTACAATTTTTATTTTTCAATTTATTTTTATTTTTTTATTTATTTTTTTTTGTGACCTGTATATCATTCAGGCATTATCTATAAAATTGGTTATAAACAATCCATTTGATCTTGTGTTGAATTCGGGCAAAGTGCTACAATTGGTATCTTTCCTTACAAATTTGCATGCTCCTCCCACAATTTTTATTTCTATTTACTATATATATATATATATATATATATATATATATTTTTGGTAACCTATAGATAGTGGAACTCTTTATTTACCTCAGTGTTCCTGAGGATGTCATTAGACGAAAGCGCTTGAGCACTACTCTGTTTCCTTTCCTTCCTGGCTTTATTCATCATAAATATTTTTCACGTGTTACTTTCGTAAAATAATTTTCATATATATATATATATATATATATATAATGTTATAATGTTATAATGTTTCAGACCAACAAAGACCCTAGGATCCACTCATGGCTGGTCTACCTAACTGTGTTCGTAATCGTGTATTGTGTATGTCCTCCGTGGTGGCGGAGGGGACCTACAGTTTTATGTGGGTTCCGAACCACAAGAACATAAGAAATTTATGTAAAAACTGCCGGTAAATTGGCAACGACCAATTTTTACGAAACTAAATAATTATCAATTTAAAACTAATTAATTATCGATTTAAAACTAAAGATAGAATCTCTCGATCCAGAGGATCAAGTCATAATAGACTACTATCCACAAATGTTACACTCTATATCTATTTATAACGGACATGCAAATATATCAGATCCAAAGAATCCAGTCAATTTCATTACGGTATCCATCAAGTCACGGTCCATATCGATTGCGGAACAAGTCAAAATTTACAACCATATACATTACAATATATACACTTACGAGGAAAAGTGTAGGTGTGGCTGTAAAGACTGTACAGTAATGTAGAAATGTGTGTGCACCCATTATGAGTCTCCCATTTAAAGGTGTTTGTGGGGCAAGTGAAGATCATGAGTTTTTCAATACCTCACAGTACTATGGGGGGCACCGCTCGGCAGAGGAATCTCTTTAAATGGGGTGTGTAAGGACAGAGAGTATCCCCTAACCCAAGACGCTGCCTCCCTATATCCCACAACACTTGTTTTGAGCTGTGGGATCTATCCACACAAAGCCTTAATTTTACTACCTTAAACTATACCCTTTCTATCAACATGCGCGTCTAATCGATTTTTAAACATGTTTATAGACGTGCTACTAATTACTTCTACCGGCAAACTATTCCAGGTATTTACTATTCTATGCGTAAAAAAGATTTCGCAACTGCTGTCTCGAACCTTCTACTTGTCAACTTACACCCGTTATTTCTAGTCCTATTATATTGAGATATTTCGAAAAAGCTATCTCTATCAACGTTATCAAACCCATTCATAATTTTGAAAACCTGGATTAGATCACCCCTTAACCTCCTAGTCTCGAGAGTAGTCAATTTTAACTCCTTAAGCCTATCCTCGTACGACTTTGACCTAAGAGACGGAATCATCTTAGTTGCTCGTCTTTGAACTCTTTCGATTTTGTCTATATCTTTGCGCATATGCGGATTCCAAAATTGGACCGCGTACTCCAAATGGGGTCTAACTAATGATTTATAAAGAGGAACTATAATATCGCGCGATTTGTACTCAAAATTTCGAGCTATAAAACCTAACACTTTGTTCGCCTTATTGACCGCTGCTGTACTTTGTTTCGCTACTTTTAAATCACCAGTGACTATAACTCCTAAATCACTTTCCTGCTCTACGCTTGTTAAATCTTTCCCTGACATACTATACGCAAAATTACCATTACGCGAACCTATATGCAAAATTTTGCACTTATCAACGTTAAATCTCATTTGCCATGTGACTGACCAATCAACGATTTTATTCAGATCTTCCTGAATTTTACCTCTATCTTCGTCATTAATCGCCCTACCACCCAGTTTCGTGTCATCCGCAAACTTTGAAACTGTACTGACTAGGCCGACATCTAAATCGTTAATATATATAAGAAAAAGCAAGGGGCCCAATACAGAACCCCTGAGGAACGCCACTCGCTACATTAGCCCAACACGACTCCGCTCCATCAACGACCACCCTCTGTTTCCTGCCTCGCAACCACTCTTCTAGCTAATTTATTACTACACCCCTGATTCCATGAGCCTTAGTTTTTTCAATGAGTCTTTTGTGCGGCACGGTGTCAAACGCTTTTTGAAAATCTAAATACACTACATCAACCGCCCGATGTCTATCGTAAACGTCAACCACGCTTTGGAAAAATTCTAAAAGATTAGTTAAGCAAGATTTGTTTCGCCTAAAACCGTGCTGCGTATTTCTAACCAGATTATGCACTTCTAAGTGTTCGACTATACGATCCCTAATTATTGATTCCAGTAGCTTACCTACAACAGACATTAAACTGATTGGCCTATAATTTCCCGCCGCACCTTTATCGCCTTTCTTAAAGATATATATATATATATATATACACCATGTGTATATATATATATATATATATATATATATATATATATATATATATATATATATAATATATATATATAAATATATATATATACACACACACACATATATATATATATATATATATATATATATATATACACACACATATATATATATATATATATATATATATATATATATATATATATATATATGTGTGTGTGTGTGTGTTAATTGCCACTTACAGTCTCTACCACGATGGTTTCAAATATTTGCAAAATATATGTTTGCGGTCATACTATTCGATCCTCAACCTTGATTAATGTATTCGGCTTGACTTTCTACTTGCCAATTCTCGCGTAGGAGTGTGATTAAATTGTGTTTAGCTCATGAAAATGAATGTCTGCTTGGGTTGGTAGATAAATGGGCGCCCGAGGTAACCTAGTGGTTAAGAGGCTGGGGTGCTGGTTGAGAGATCGAGTCCAGGCGATGACATTGTAATTTCACCCCGCCAGTGGTGGAGCGTAGTTCAGATTTCACGTTAAACTGAAGGTCTAATGCGGAGTAAAAAGCTTGACCCTCGTCAAAATGAACAGTTCGGTGAGAAGGAAAACCGAATTAGTTATTATTATTACTACTGTAATTTGCACCACCCTATATATATATATATATATATATATTGTTCTTGCATATGGATATATGATAAGGAAAATCATTACTTATTCAAAGTTTAATTTAGCCTATAAATAATTTGGAAAACAATCACGTGATGCTTATATATTATTTAAGTTCAGTTTTTAACTTCAATAATAATGGCAATAATCGAAACAATATTTGAAGTGAAATGTGACAAAAACCAGTTTTGAAGACTAGAAGTGGTTTG
This sequence comes from Bathynomus jamesi, assembly GCA_023014485.1. Lineage (NCBI taxonomy): Eukaryota > Metazoa > Arthropoda > Malacostraca > Isopoda > Cirolanidae > Bathynomus > Bathynomus jamesi. The sequence goes on along the minus strand of JAJOZX010000743.1, from coordinate 1,000,834 downwards.
ACCTACATTCCATTCTCGCCTTTTGGGCTAACTTCGAGTTTTAATCGTATATATAACGTATGCCTTCCTTGTCTTTCGAATTATAGGTAAAATTAATATTATTTTTATAGAATATTTAAAATTGTTTATTATCAAATTTAATATACAGTTTAGTATATCTACTGTATATTATTAAACCTGATTTCATATGGGAAATTTAATATAAATGTGTATATATAAATTTCTCAAGTTAGTATATTGTAAAGAATGAATTAATATTAACATTAACAAAAAAAATGTATGAAATTGAGAAGACACATCTTGTATATATATATATATATACATATATATACAAGAGGAATGACAAAAGTAAATAGATATTTTAGGTTGGCTTTAGAGTAAATCACTGTACCGACATTGCTTTTATACGCTAAAGGCAGCCGTTCTAAAGTACAAGATGTCAAGTAGCATTGTTTTTGAACCACCTTAGACCTACAGTTTAGAAGAGAAATCCATAATATGGCACGGAATCCATCACTAAATTTTTATTTTATTTTATTCATGTTGCAAATTGTAAGAAAAATGCATGGTGAGGGATGCTTGCTTGCATGCTTTCATATGGGGAGTTGGCTAAAATTTGGGAAACTGAACAAAGAACGGGAAGTTTGTTAAAATTTATTGTTTAATATAAAAGTGTATATATAGACTTCTCATTTAATTCTTTTATCAATTACTTTAATTTATCTGAAATTTAATTATAATGAATATTAAGATGAACGATTTCTTTTTGCTAAGCCAATTGTCTAGTGTATGTCTTTTATTGTTAATATTGGGTATCATTTAAATAATTAGTTCTCTTGCTGAACAAAATTAAGGAGAAAGTCAATCTTGCCTTTAATAAATAAGTAGTTAAATTAAATGGCGGTATCTGGTAACCCCTCCATATACAAATAAAAACATTATTTGGCAACTCAACCTTATAAGGTATACCTGAACAATTAAAAACACTATTTGGCAACTCATGTAAATAAAATTAACATAAATGGCAGTATCTGGTAATCCCTTCATATATAAATAAAAACATTATTTGGCAACTCATCTAAATAAAAATTAAAATAACTGGTATCTGGTAACCCTTCCATATATAAATAAGTGATATCTGACAACTCACGATCCTCTATATAACAACTGCTTGGCCCCTGGACGTTCATAATGCTTCTGGCTCCAGCCAGGCGAACACCACCTTCCTTCTTAGGTTAAGGCTTAGGTTAGGTTTCCCTTTTGGGGGTGAGGACATCCCACCTTCTCCCTCAAAGACCTCCTCCTTCTCCTTTCTCTTCCTCTCTGAGGTTAAGACTACCCCTTTGGGGGAGGTCATCCTCCCTTCTCCCCCCGAAGCTCCCTCCCCTCTCCCCCTTTGCAGCGTTGATTTGTTGAATAACCCTTCCCCCTTTGCAGCATTGATGTTGCATAAGCCTTGCAACATTGATGTTGCATAACCCCTACCCCTTTGTTGTATAACCCTTTGCAACGTTGATCAATATTGCATTGCGACATTGCAACATTCTTGCACTCGTCCATTTTACGTCCATACTACTAATGCCTAAAATTGAATACCGGGTGCCATGAATAAACATTTCAATTACAAGTGTTTCTGAGGTATTGTTTATGATTATCAGTTCGTCAATAATTTCACTCTTGTAGTTTGAGTCTACAAATATACTTACACCTCCTCCCTATTGTTAGCCCTCCATACATGGTACCTTGTGTACCATACAATGCTAAAAAATATCTTATTATCTTCATTTAGCCAAGTGTCAGTTAATATTTATGTTGTAATAATTTTAGGGTAGCCATCAATTCGTCAAACTATTTTTTGTAATTACTATATTTCAACTACTAAAAAGTTGATTTTATTAAAAAATGTAAACATTTAACATCTGTCATATGCAATAGTATTCTTGTCTTGTATAAAACACCTGTTCGTACTGTAAAATTTGCATATGGTTACGTTGTGCCGTGGCCGTTATCGCTGCACCGCTTTCTGTCGGCCAGTGAAGTTAAGCGACAGTAAGTCTGGAGAATAGTTAGGTGGATGACCTTCCTCTACATCCAGATGATGTAGTGATCCCACGTAAAGCTGTAGATCCCCTCCATCATATGACCTTTGCTGCCACGAAGGAAGTTAAACATAAACAATCCCCAAAACACATCTACACTTTCGGATGGCACATTGTTTAATTAAAGAGACTGAGTTAACATTGTTTGTTGTGTCGTCTGAAAACATGGAATGAAACATGACGTAATGTAACTTCTCACTTGTATCCGGTATTTACACCCTCGGTGGATATCCGGCTTATTCAGGGATATTCAATATATTTCAATTGACTCTTTGGGTTTTACCTTATGCAATGGTACTATTTTTCTCTTCTGTGTTAATAATAATAATAATAATAATAGTAGTATTATTATTAAGTTGCATACTTAATCCAAAAACAGAACTGGATTCACATTTGCAGGTCATTCATTTGAAATATTTACTGATTTAGAATTTTGGGTGGATACTGATCGGATTTGAATTTGAAAATTATTTTCAGGGTTCACTTGAGTATAATTTTTTATTTTCATTTATTTACCTATTTATTTTATATCGAACTCGAAATCGGATTCGGGATGGCGTATTATAGCATAATATGTGAAAAAAAAGATATAATGCATATACAAATGAGAAGTTTGTCATTCTACGTTTCAGTACAAATTAAAAGAAGAACTCATCCGACCAATGTTTTAAATGGTCTAACCCTGAAAATAAAGTAAATTCGAGGCCTTGTATCATAACAAACAGAGAGAGAGAGAGAGAGAGAGAGAGAGAGAGAGAGAGAGAGAGAGAGAGATTTAAAACTCACGAATGCAGCCTAATTAAATTACTGGCTCACTTTTGGTGTATTAAAACTAGCGCACGAGCTTCGACTCAGTCCCACGACACGTTAAAGAAATAAATTTCTAATTACTTCGAACAAGAATGTACCAAATAGGTATTTATCTTATATTTATGATTTATTACTTAATGGCTGCTGTAATATTTCACATGTAATAGGAATACGTTCCTATTACTAAATATCCTCACATTTCTTCTGAAAATTAATTTGGAAAGAATGGAAAGGATGTTTTAAGAACATTTATTAACTTTAGCAAAACTCTTTCATTTAAGAAGGATTGTTTATGACTTGAATGAGTCATACGTCTATTAAAAAAGAATATGCGCGTTATTTTATAATTATTATCATTTTTGATCGCTGTCGTAAGTCTTCAGTTCAGTTCCGCAAGCTTCACACAATACGACATTTAATAATGTTTTGCTTTTCGGTAATATAACACCATGTAGCACATAATTAAATTCACTACGGTATTATTTATATAAAAGATTACATTATTACAAAACTTTACTTTTTCAGAATAAATATATAGAGTATATTCTTATTGACATATACTCTTCTAATTTACATAATGAATGAGAATAGTCTGACTTTAAGAATTCATCTTGGAGGTGTTTTGTACCAGGCTCTCTCGACGAGTGTGTACCATTAATGAACACACCTCATATGGAAGTTTAAAAAAAAAGGTAGAGAGAGAGAGAGAACTGCATATACGCAGTTAAAAAACGCACATACAGCAAAGTCATAATACAGAGATAAGAAGAGAGAGAGAGAGAGAGAGAGAGAGAGAGTTACAAGGAGTTACAAGGAAAAGAAGTACCTCAAAAGGCCTTGCGGCCCATACCGAGGAGGTACCAATGGCAACGGGTGCCAGGGAAAATTTTGTAAAAGTTTATTTTTCTTTCAACTATCCTAGCAGGAGTAGAAAACTGGATAGAAAAGTAGAAGGCTCTCTCCCCACCCTCCGCTCCCTCCCTGCCAGAGGCAGGTACGGAAAAAGGTTGAAGAAAATACCTTGACGCTGGAAAAGTAGCCAAGGAAATTTTACAGGAAAGTGGAGAATATATAAATAGCTCTATATTTACCTTGCTCACAGAGACACCGAGCAAGCGAACTCCTGCAGAGTTTTCTGAGGTTTTAATCTTAAACTATGAGTGTGTTCAGTACTTTGTCTAGCCTATTTTTAAACACATTTACACTTTGACTGGAAACAACCTCTGCGGGAAGTTGGTTCCAGATATTAACTATTTTATAGGAAAAGAAATTTCCGCAGACTGAGGTCCTAAATGTCTTTACACACTCAAATAGTGTGCAAGATTTCGTCTAACCTTTTCTTGAACTGATCCACAGAGGAACTGTTCACAACTTCCGAAGGTAACCTGTTCCATGTGTCACAGATCTTATACGTAAAGTAATTCCCACACACACTAGTCCTAAACCGTTTCAAATCCAACTTCCAACCATTGTTGCGAGTTGGGTTATCATTTAAACTAAACATACTTCTAAAATCGACATCGTTGAACCCGCGTAAGAGCTTGAAAACCTCGATCAGTTGACCGCGCAGCCTCCGAGTTTCAAGCGAAAACAAGTTCAGGGCGCGTAACCGTCGATTGTAGCCCATATGCCTAACGGAAGGGATAACTTTGTGGCCCTCGCCTGCACTCGCTCCAGCCTCTCAATATCTTTCCTGAGGGTGGGCGACCAGAACTGCACAGCATACTCCAGGTGCGGCCGAACAAGGGAATTGTACAGTGAGAGCACAATCTCCTTGTTCCGAAACTGAAATTGCCTCCTGATATAACCCAATAGTTTCTGGGCTTTCTTTTCCACCTCTACGCACTGTTTCGTAAACTTAAGGTCGCTGCTAATTAGCACACCCAAGTCCTTTTCTAAATCAGTCACCTCGATATTACTACCCAACATCGAGTAGTCCGACTTGGGATTGGCGTAGCCAATGTGCATCACTTTGCATTTACCCAAGTTAAACGGCATTTGCCATTTTTCGGACCACTCTCCTATCCTACCTAGGTCCGCACGCAGTTCCTCGATCGCTTCGGGCGTCCCAACATTGGCCCCAAGCTTGGTGTAATCAGCGAATTTGGCGATCCGACTGATGATGCCACCGTCGATATCATTTATGAAAATGATAAACAACAGCGGCCCCAAAACGGAACCCTGAGGAACCCCACTAGTGACCGAGGCCCAACCCGAACTAGCACCTTTAATTACAACCCTCTGCCGCCTATTCTTCAGCCAGTTTTCAATCCACCTACCTATTTCCCCACTGATACCCAGCGCGCGCACTTTCGCCATTAGCCGGCGGTGAGGTACCTTATCAAAGGCTTTCTGAAAGTCGAGATAAAGTATATCAATCGCCCTACTCTTATCGTACTCACCCAACATGACGTGGAAAAACTCGAGCAAGTTGGTGAGACACGACCTATGCCGTCTAAACCCATGTTGGGAGTCCCCAAGCAGCTTGTAGGAATCCAAATGGTCAACGATCCTATCCGCTATTATCCCCTCTAATAATTTACCTACAACTGAAGTGAGACTAATGGGACGATAGTTCCCTGGACTTTCGTGATCCCCTTTCTTAAAGATATGGGTCACGTTGGCTTCCCTCCAGTCACCAGGCACCTGGCCCGTCTCCAACGATTTGTTGAAGACTGTAGCCAGGTGGGGAGCCACCTGGTCGCGCACCTCCCGCAACACTCTGGGGAGAAACTGGTCTGGCCCAGGAGCCTTAAACGCGCTCAGTTTGTCTATTCTATCGGCAACGACTGTCGCGGTACATCGAACATTATCCAGGCCAGCACCTTCGTGCCTCACACCTGGCTCGGGGATGATGCGGGTGTCCTCCCTGGTGAACACTCCCGCAAAGTACTCATTAAGCACATTGGCGATGTCCGCGTCCGAGGTCCGCAGAACGCCGCTTCCGTTAAGAAGCGCGTATACAGCATTCGTAATGGAGAGATAACGAAAAAAACAACAACTAAAGTCTGAGAAGCAATTATGTGTATTTTGTACTTTCTCTTTTGTTAATTTGTACTCTTGTATAAATGGACTCTCTCTCTCTCTCTCTCTCTCTCTCTCTCTCTCTCCTCTCTCTCTCTCATATAACTTGAAGAGGTTATTTAATGAATTTCGAAAAAGTAAAAGAAAACTTCAAACAAAACCAGACGAAAGCAAAATGAAAAGTTTTTCTTGTAAAATTCACACTTTTGTTGTCCTTACAAAACGTTTTCAGTACGGCTAAATTTTACTTTTGGAAAAAAGTAACAAAACAGCTTCAGAGCAACGAAATAAAAAAAGGGACTATAAATTTATATAAGCTTTTTATTACCCTTTTTTAAGGAAATCATTCAGCATGTTTTTTAGGAACCGTATATATATATATGGGAATGAACTCAGAATGGTTCCCTGAGTTTTTTATGATACACACAGACCGTGCATGGAACAAGGAACTCTTCTGGGATAATTAAATCCACTATGGTCCGAATAAGTAATGGTAAATGACAAATACCATAGTTTTTCTTTTTCATGATGCAAGCCCGACGTGGGCAACGGGTCTCTCGCAAAGAGGTCCCATAAATATAGCTTCCCTCACCAGCTATCTGCAAAGCAGACAGTATCGATAGGAAGTTTCGAGTGAAGTTTCAGCCGGATTCCATAATATTTAGTAGTGCCGACCGACTCTGAAATGTGTAGTTTTTCCGCATCACCCAGGAGGTAACTATAACAGGCGCGGTTTTTTTAAGTGGTATCCCCAATAGGCCTAATCCATTTTTTTAATGTTAACTCATGAGGTTGATGTGCTTCCTGTCTTTATCATTGATTTCTTTGCCTCTGGAAACTGCTCTCGGTGTTTTTCCACGACTTGAAGAAGGTACTGCAGTTGTTCTTCGTTTTTTTGTGAGATGACTGCTGAGACTCTGAATTAATGAGACCGCTGTCTCTGCATTATCGTTTACAGCATTCATTGTTTTAACATATTCCTTAGCCAATTTATAGTCGTCCCTGTTATCCCATTCTGCAGAATCTACTTCGAGAAACGTCGATTGAAGGGACAATTTCTCAAAGAAGGAGCGACTTGAGCTTGTGACAAAGTCCGCCAGACTTTTCTCTCGTGGGTCATCATGAGTGTGGTCAAAAGCAATTCGTTTTTCTGGTATTTCTGAACCAGGTCTTTCAATGCCTGAACCATCTGCCGTTTCACTTGCAAAGTTATGCCATCATCATAAAAGGCAAGCGACGCAAGTTCTTCATTTAGATACCAGAGGTGACGGCATAGTGCTTTGCTAGCTATTTCTGAAAGTTCCTTATCATATTGCTGAAGCTCTTTTAGATACTCCAAATCGGTTCTTGGTGCAAAAGATGTGATAGGAGCCGCAAACCATTTTGGCACATAAAAGCGGACAGCATAGCGAGAGAAGCGTTCCATTGCACTCAGTTCCTGTTTTGTCAGGTTGAACTGCGAGCGAAACAATACAATTTTGATGGCATAAATCACTCGCGACATCCACCTAGCGCGATGTAAAGCCCCAGGTTGACGAAAATGTACTCCTCCTGATAGAACACCACCTAAATAATTAATTGATTATTCAAGTTCGCGATAATCCGCTCTTGGGTGACTTCTGGCAAGCTGTTCTCCACACAGTTTGAGGATTTCTGCTTTCCACGGCATGTTTGTATTGGTAGCTTCATATCTTTTATCATCCATTTGTTTCCATAAAATCTTGAAACGTATGAAGAGTAATATATCCGGTCCCGTTGAATCACCGTAACACTTCTGGAAGACGTCTGATATCACAATTTCATTAATATGGTGGCGACAAGCCAAAGAAAGGAGTTTTCTATCAAGCTTACTTTCGATTAACATGCAAGCGCCTTTATTTTGTCAGTATTGCTAGCGGTAGTATCAAAACACACTGCTTGAATACATTCTTGCAAATTCCAATCGTCTAAGCATTCTAGAACTGCTTCTGCAATTTTTCCATTTTCTCCAGAAACAAGTTTGGGTACTGCTAGAAGCTTAGACTTTCCTCCACCGGATACAAGAATAGCTAGCCTATCTATTTTTTCATCACCTGTTATATCTTGCATTACTTTACGATCCCAATGAATGGTAAGCGGAACGTCAGAGGTAAAGGTTTGCTTAATGTCATCTGCAACTTTTTGGCGTACGGCATTTTCTCGCCCTCTGTAGAGTACTTCTGCTCAAAACAACATTGTCAATGTAATGTCCAAGAGAAGTTGCAACAGCTGAAAGCACCATAACAGCACTACGATCACTTGTTTTTGTTCGATCTAATGCCATTGCCAGATCAGGTGTTACGATGCGCTTACGCTTATTTGATATTGTACTGCTTGAAGGTTTGGATGTCATTTCAGGAGTGTACGATGTGCCTGGCTCTGGTTGCTCATCACTACTACTGCTTGAACTGCTATTACTGAACTGAAGTGCAGCTGATGACAGTTTATCTCGCAATATCTCAGCTTCTTTTAGTGCAGCATTTCTTTCCTCTTTTTTCCGTTTTCGCATTTGCTTAATAACCAGTTTGTTATCAATATCAGTCATGTAACCTCGCCTCCCTTTTTCTCTTTGAGCATGTAGAAATGATCTATCTTCCTCATTTGACATCATTTGTAAGGCATTTGCGTGAGCTATATCAAAAAGGTTATCTAAACTATCTTGGAATTCAGTTTCTTTTTTAATTTGATTTTGATTACGGTTTGATTTTGGTTTTTGAAGTGATCTGAAGTTCTCATACATTTTATTAATTTTCGTTAGTACATGCTGTTTGGCTCTGGTGGATATTTTCGCCTTGTCCCAAATCTCAAAAATTTCAGCATAAACTATGTTGGATGCTTCTTTCAATGTTTTCTTACTGTTTGTGAGACAGAAAAGCCGACGTAGTACATCTCCATTGGATGGAAGCTTCTTACTGCCAATTGTGTCGATTGGCTGTCCAATCAGCCATATTTCAGTTCTTCTTCTTGTTACAATTGAATCGGACATGGTGAAGGATAAAATCTGCAAATATTAAGAGAAAACACTTGCGCATGAATCTCTCACTGCGTCTTAAACAATACTGACGTGAACAGTGACCCTCACACTTTCCTCCGTAGCCGATGACGTCACCAGTAATGACGTCAGGTCAAAAGACGTGTTTCTACTCAACAGTGTAACATGTGATAGTGTAACATGTGTAACAGTGTAACATGTGGAGCACAATCGACAATAGTGTGAATGAGCATGGTTTGCACACAATATTTGTACTACGAATTACGGGATTTCTTAAAGTAATTTTACCAGCAATTGATATTTTCACAATAAATGAAAAATACAAGAGCTGTCGGCACCACCAAAAGTGCATAGATATTGTTGAAATTAAATTTAGTGTGCGAGTATATTATGATGGTGGTAACAATTTTAGGGGGTGAGACTTTCACTTTTCAAAAATAAGTTTTTTTGGGCCAGTCTAATATACTGTATATATATATATATATATATATATATATATGATGCACGCAGGCCGTGCATGAAACAAGGAACTCTTCTGGGAAAATTAAATTCACTATAGTCCGAATAAGTAATGGTAAATGACAAAGTTAGCCCAACGTTGGCAACGGGTCACTCACAAAGAGGCCCCAAAAATATAGCTTCCCTCACCAGCCCGCGTTGGGCCAACATCATGAAAAAGAGAAAACTATAGTGTTTGTCAATGCAAAACTTCACTTTTTACGTGGAGGTCGAAATGTGACAATAAAATCCACACTAATAAACGGAGTTTATTTCCACAACAGTTTCGATGCCCACTGGCATCCTCTTCGGGTGGATACTCACTTTTGTTCATTCCTTTTTCTGTATCCACACGAAGAGGATGCCAGTGGGCATAGAAACTGTTGTGGAAATAAACACCATCTATTAGTGTGGGTTTTATTGTAATATAGTGTTTGTCATTTATCATTACTTATTCGGACTACAGTGGATTTAATTTTCCCAGAAGAGTTCCTTGTTCCATGCATGGTCTGTGTGTATCATAATAAACCTCAGGGGACCATTCTGAGCTCAATCCCATATATATGTGTATATATATATATATATATTTACAGGATGCATATATATATATATATATATATATATATATATGCGCCTCGGTGGTGTAGTGGTTGGCATCGCTGACTACGAATCCTTCGGCCCCGGGTTCGAGACCCGGTAACGGCAGCCGGCGCGCAGCAAAACACAGCTGTTCATCCTTTCACACAATAAAAGAAAGTGGTTGGTAGATAAATGGGTACCCTGGGTGGCCTAGTGGTTAAGAAGCTGGGCTGCTGGTGGGGCGTGGTTCGGATTCCACGTTAAACTGTAGGTCTAAGGTGGAGTGAAAAGCTTAACCTTCGTTAGAATGAACAATTCGAGCCGAAGCTAACCGATGGTTATATATATATATATATATATATATATATGGGATTGAGCTCAGAATGATCCCCTGAGATTTTGTATGATACACAATATAGATATACACCTTTACACAATACAGCGGGTGCTAACATATGGGGACCTTTTTTATCTGTCTGCATACCGTTTTATCGTTCATCTCAGTGTCGCACAAATCGAATAATTTTTAAAAATTTATAAATCCCTTCCCACGTGACATGTGCATGAGAAATGAGAGGCTGTACATGACGCACGTGTTACTAAAATATCCTTGAAAGCGGTAAGGGTTCCATCCAATCAGGTACATGTATCTGCTCGATAAATTGTACAACCACAGGGTCATTCCAGGGTTGAGTTCCGAGTGAGTCAAAATAGTACATTCTTTCCCTACTTTTAAAATAGATTGCAAACCAATGAATCCCCTCACCCCCCACAATGCCGGTGTTCACGATAATCCCGTACCAGTTTCTCATAGCTTGCAATTTCATTATTTCATTCTTCGCAAACACCGATAAATTTGAGCGTGTGCGACACTTTTCTTACTCTCTGGAGTGTATTCGCGTCCATTTTAAAAGTCTGTGACCACGTTCCTGAAACGATCAACTTCTATTAGTGCCTGTGATTCGGTACACGAGTACACTTATAGGCGCGTCTATAGGCTTGGCAAATTCCGACCTGACTGAGATATTCCCACTCTGTTGTGACTTAATGTGTATTTCGCCAGCAGACAAGTCAGGCGAATATCAAATGAATAAATGTTAAATTCTTCGACAAATTCTTTCTGCGTTACGTCAAACCCAAGTTCATCACAGGCACCTGCATTATGAGCCAGACTACTATAAGCTCTCTGCAGAGCGGGAACACAGCGTCTGATGAGTAGTCCGTAATCATAGTCCCAACCAAAGCGATGCCATTTACGTATAGAGTTATACTCGAATTTAAAGGCACTCGTTTTATATTGTCCATTCGTCGAAGCGTGGTCCTGCATTCCAATCAATATCCTTTTAGGTAGGACTCCAACGGCCACGTTTTATAGTTGCTTCAAGGACAACCCGGTGAGCACCGTGTATAGTTTGATCTGTACCATGTTAATTGGGTATTTTACTGTGGCGTTAGGGTGTGTCGAATTTTTCAACTTTCAAATTCCAAATATGAGGGGTGCTAAAAAGTTGCAGCATGACTTAGGAATTGTAAAGATATTTTTGTTAATTTAATATAATTTAGTTTTGCTTGGTAAGAAGCTACATAAAAATAGTGACTTTTTTGACTTTTTTGTGGAATTATATAATAATTATTATATTAATAATTATATATGCTGTATATATAATGCACTCCTGTTTTTGCTTATTTCACAGGTTGAAACATATTCATCAGTGTGCTGAAGATTACTTGTCCGTCAGTGCTACCATCCTAACCAGTGGGAATTGACCTACAATGGCTTCTAAAAGGAGGACAAGACTGGGACATTCACACATATGAGCAACCTAATTGGAACTGGTAGAGAGTTGTTGCCCTCTGAACTCCCAACTCTGCGAGACGTTCTGAAATATGGGCTACTGCTAAGAGAACAAAGTGGTGAGGATGTGAGAAACTACCCAGCAGCCAGTCTTGCAAAGGACATTTACCCTAAAGTGCTTGAAAAGTGGGAACGAGCAAACAGTTCTTTTGTAGCCCCCGTTGTAAATTCACGAGTCACAATCTTAAACAAGATCCAAGAGAGCTGGGAGCAGGCCAAAAACATATCTCTTGGGAGAGGAAAGCTACATGTCAAAGAGGCTTTCATTGCAAAACTTGACAAGCTTTTTGACATCCTCAGTTGCAAGTGTAAAATTGTTCTCTGCTCTGAATTTGGCTGCCTTGCAGATGCTGGTTGCAAAAACGAAACTCACATTAACTGTACATGCCCTAGGGAGATGAAGATCCCTGTGAAGGAACTTGCTTTCATTAAAGGTCAGAGAGACAAGTCTGGTTCTATTGGACCACATCAGATTGGCTTGCCAGATCAACCTGAGCACAACAGACAAGTCAAAAAGCAGAAGCGGCAAGAAGACGAAAGAAGAAGGCTTGCTGAATATAAGCAGACAAGTAAGCAGGATGTTTCAATGCCATCAAATGAAATAATTTTCTCTGATGATGAAAATGAAGAACAAATAGCTGATGCTCAAGATGGAAAGGATGGAAGTTATGAAGTGACATTAGAAATACCAAGCACGTCTTCAACTTCCAATAAAAAGCCAGAGTACAACACATTAGAAATACCTAATGTTGCTATGCATAGCATCAGATATGGTGTTGGCCTGCGTGCCACAGCTGCCATCACCACTGCTGCCTTTATGGATGCTGGCTTGATCACTGAAGAAGACAAGAGACTTGTAGTTGATCACAATAAAGTCAAGAGGGCCCAAGAAAAAGTTATGAGATCCCTGGATCAGGAATTTGATGATCTTTGTAAGAAGGGTGAAATTGACTGCATCTTCTTTGACGGCCGTCAAGATACAACTAAAGTTATGCTGAAAGCAGACAATTCAGATCGTCAGTTCCCCAGCATCATCAAAGAAGAGCATTATTCTGTGTGCAGTGAGCCAGGTGGAAGATATCTCTACCACTTCACTCCTGAGAAAGGCTCAACGAGAAAAAAACCTGCTGAAGTTATTGCTGATAATCTTGTAGATTTCATGAAGAAGAAGGGCATTGATAAAAGCCTGCAGGCCATTGGAGGTGATTCTACAAATGTTAACACTGGCTGGGAGGGTGGTTCCATGCATTGGGTAGAGGTCAAGCTTTGCCGTAAGCTGATCTGGTTGGTTTGTGCCCTCCACACTAACGAGTTACCCCTGCGACACTTGATCACAGCACTGGATGGGAAGACCTTGTCTAACAACAAGTGGACAGGTAACATTGGCAAGATGCTAGACACTGCAACCGAACTTGAAATTGATCCTTCATTCACCAAACTCTCAATTGGAGAGCCTCTTACTTCACTGAGTGACAATGTCGTAAAGGATCTCTCTACTGATCAAGCGTACGGGTATAGGATCACACAGGCCATAAGGACAGGAGAACTTCCCACAGATCTGGCCCTTCTTGAAATTGGTCCAGTGAGCCATTCAAGGTGGTTGACAACAGCAAACAGGCTTTGTCGCATATGGGTTTCAAAACATGGCCTTAAAGGCAAAACCCTCAACAACTTAAGACTGATAGTGGAATACATTGTTGGTGTGTACTACCCCTGTTGGTTCAACATCAAAGTAAAACACTCTTGGGTGGAAGGCCCACGCCACATCTTGTTTCAGCTGCGGCTAGTTAGGCTGCAAAAGAAGGCTGTAGTGGATGCTGTTTTGCCAACCATCAAGCGCTCAGCATGGTATGCATTCAGCGAAATGATAATCCAGACACTCTTGTGCTCAGATGACAGTGAGGAGAGGAGAGCTGGTGTCCAAAAGATTGTTGACATGAGGGGTGGAGATGATGACACACTTGGAGATCTTTCTGTACGTCCCAGGAAGACACCTTCCATCAACCCCAGTGCTTCTTCCGTGTTGGAGCTGACAGACTGGTCTGACGGGGTATTTGAACCTCCTTTGACATGTAAACTGACTACAGCGGAAGTAAAGAAGTTCTTTGACAAGCCTATGCAAGTTCCACAGTGGCCCTGTCATGCTCAGTCAATAGAGAGGTGTGTGAAACAAGTCACAGAGGCAGCAGGCAGGGTGTATACACATGAGAAACGTGAGGGCTATATCAGAGGCCAAGAAGCAAGTCGGCGGCTGATGTCCAAGAACGAATCAAAGCAAGACTTGATGAAACTTGTTGTTTAAATATTTTTTTTTACTGATGTCATTACTTTCTAATGTTGTTTTATGATTACAAGGATATGTTTTATGATTACTAGGATATGTTTTATGCAGAGAAACTAAAATTTTTATAGCATTACCTGACATTTTGAGAAGCTAAAATTAATAAATGTTGTTTTCCGAGAGCAATTTATGTGCTTTTTAATCAAACGTAGATTTACCAAGCTAAGTGTTGAGCAATCACAAAAATAATAGCAGATTTGAATTCTTCACATCCAAAAACATATTTTTAAAACCCTTCAGTGAAGGAATTGGCAAAAATTAATTTTCACCTCCCAAATTGACACCCTACTGTGGCGTGTATTAAGTCTTCGTCAATTTCTATTTGTTTTGGCGAACTTAATTTCACTCAGCGTACATGCAAATACGTCTTCATTATGTGAATCAGAACGGGTTTCGCGCCCTCTTCTTGATCAGACCCCAGATTTATGCAGATCTCAGGATCGTGCGGTAAGCTTCAACTTCATATCACCCGTTCATAAGCAGTTTCTCCTGGAATGTGAATCTGTATGAAGACGTCCAAAACATTCGTATATTTCTTTTTTTAGAATTTTTAAATTTATCCTTTATACCACTTTCATCTTTAGTCTGGTAATATCCCTTGGCATGAAAAAGGTGTCCTTCGCTTCTTTTGAAAAGTTGAAGACATTTTTCAGATAGGCTTGTAGGTGATAATACCCCGTTCCTGCCGAGATGTTAACCTGATTTAAATACACCTCACACTGGCTGAATATGGAATGTAAAAAGTTGGTTTCAGGGTATGCAGAGTAACTATCATTGCAGTCCGTTCCATCAGAATGGGCTATACGCTGTTTAGCGTACATCTGCATGCAGCTAGGATAAAAAAAGTAGGGGCACTCGGCGAATTAATTGTGTTTAATGGGTTAATTGTAATAAAGTCGCTATGCTCAATAGAGACCTGAGTGGGGGCATATCAAAGACGGACATTTCCGATTTATAGCATTGTGAACTACACGGATGGATGAAACGCGCCATGCCGAGTCAGAAATAGTGCCACCTCTCTCAACAACTAGTAATCAGCCTATGATTCGTGAGAGTAGTGTCCTCAGCTCATATCAATTAAAAAAATGATCAGCCATAGGTTTCATATGCTTAGAGCACTTCTTTTTTATTTCCTTTTACGTTTAGCGCCACGTGATGGTAACCCTTTCTTCCTGGCAGATCTCTTCTTTCCGCCACCACGCATTTTTCTCTTTGTATCTTTGATGATTTCGTCCCGTGTACGTTTTAAATGTTTTTTAGAGCTTCTTTAGGTTTAGTTCCACCCATTATGTCTTCTGACGCGTTTAAACCTGTTTGTAACGCCTTCTTTCCCAGATACCTGGCACCACTCTTCAAAAGTGAGACAGGGGTGCGTAGTATGGATGAAAAAATGGATCCAAGTCCACTCCCATGCTGGTATCTCACTCCTCGGTAGACTGTGAATGGCCTTCGAGTCGTTATAAACGCCGAAAGTGTAGTTTCACTGTTAAGCTCCCATCACTGAATGGGAAATTTTTTCCCTCAATCATTCTTATATATATCGAGATATTGGTTAATAGATTAGTCGCAACATTCACATAATGGGGCGTGTCATATGAAATGCTCAAACTTTTCCCTTTATGGTTAGGGATGTGTACAATGCGCAGCAGGCGCGCCTGGGTGTCCCCAAAAAATTGATGCTCTACGATATTCCTCTAAATATAGCACATGTCTGGGAATGGAGAGCTTTCACCCAATTTCTCCATCTTCAATTGATACATTAAGCTGGACATGTCATGCTGTGCCTTGTGAAAGGTATCTCTTTGGAGAGCTGAGCTTTATCGGCCCTCAGCCACAATTGTGAACAGCTCTTTATCTTTAATATTTCTCCTAAGCGTTGATTTTAACTTCAATGTGCATGCAGGCGTGTCTATGTTTACGACTTCAAAAAGTAAATCGTTTGTCAGGTACGACTTTTCAAGAGTCTCGTTCAACCCCGTCACGATGTCCATGGGTGTATCATAATGCCCGATTCCTAGCTATACATTTGTGCTATAGTACTGCACCTCACCGAACAGGACTGATCACATAGTATTGTCTAAGGTTATGTCTAATTTTTCGCACTCATCGATTCTTCTAAGGATCAGAAATATGATTTGCTCATTTTCAAGAGTTAAAAATTTGGTGACTAATTGGAGTTCACATAAACCCACCTCATGTTGGGTTGGCAAGGTTGTTGTTAGGATGTACAGAGAGAGAAGAAGAGGACGGGAGTGTGACATAGAAGTGGCTAGGCGCCATGTTGCATACTATTTAAGCTTCATTATTGCGGCTTTTTTATAGGTGTTGAAGCTTTATGGGCAACCCAGCCATTTCACCATGTACATTTCTCTCTTTCCTGAACCTTTGCTGCCTAAAATGTTTTCAATTTAAACACTTTTTCCAATATTAAATGTCACTTTCTACAACTCCTCGCGGGTAAAGCCTCCAGCGATCTCTTCCCCATTCAAATCTTCAACGTAGTACATCATTATCTCACCTTTAGGTCTCATAGCACTAACTTTAAAAATCTCACGTGTCCATCTTTGCTCAAATCCCTTCGCGAATTTATTTCCCGAACGTGATATCATTACATAATCATTGATTTTGAAATGTGTAGAATGTGGTGGCGATGTTCCATCTCTTCTCACCTCTGGACGCGTACCTCTTTCTAAAACTTCGTTAGGTGTTGTGCCAGCCGTACGGTGGTGTGAACGGTTGTATGACGATGCCAATGACCCGAGAACGTTTATATATCTGTATGTGTTTTTATGTGTAAAATAGCGATGCATGCGTTCCTTTATGGCACGTTGAACTCTTTCAGCTAAAGTGGCCTTATGTATTGAACTGCTAGTGTAGTAACTAATATTAAGCTCTGTCAGCATGTTCTGAAAAGCGCGACTAATAAATTCTTTCCCCATATCCGTACAAAAATAGCCAGGAACCCTATCTTCTTTTAACATCAACATTTTGGTCGCATTAGCAACTGTTTCAGGCGATTTATTTTTCAGGGGAATTAGCCACAGATATCTGGAGAATACATCTATTATGAATAGGATGTAGCGGTATCTGTCATTACACACTGAATATCTTTGCATGTCTGTTAAATCTCTTGCCAAATGGAGTCAATCGAAGCCGCTGTTGTCTTGGCCGTTTTAAACATTTTTCTCACCGGTTTATGACGTTTATAAGCATCCTGTTCAAAAACCTCTCAACATCTTTTTTCCCTGCTCTGTAAACACCTATGTACAATCTATTAACGCCACCAAAGGAGGCGGGGTTAGAAATGTCATAATAGCGTTTACTTAATATGTTAGCCATTTGCGTATTTTAGAGACACGTGAATAAGGTTGGCCGTTTGTTCTTTTCTTTCTCCTTTTCAGAGACGCTGCTGCTAGGGGCGATGGCGGAGTCAGTTGTGGCCCATGCGAGACTTGATGCAGGTCTTTTAACCAATTCAGTTTACCTACCAATGTTTTGGGGACATTTATTTGTTGTAGTCTTGCTTTAATATGCTTCCATCCTGTTTGTGAGGGCCTGTCCCACTTTCTCACCAGATCATGAACAATGTCAACGATGTTGGATCCTTTTACCTTTGTTCCTTCAACAATGACCTCGCCTGTATCGGCCCACTGTATGATGGGGTCCTCACTCAATAGATTATAAAGACTTAAGCCTTTATTCCTCAATGTATGTGGGAGACTGCTTTTTAACACATGTTCGATATGCTGTGTTCCGTTATTCTTTGGTTGGTCATCTCTAACGTCGGGCCCAGGTCCTGTGTCGCCCTGCCCACCTCTGCTCGCGCTGTGCCTAATATCCACGGGGAGCTCTGTCGAATTCTTATAATCTTCGTACTCATGAAGAAATTTCTGCAGAGCCTCTTGGTATAAGATAATTTTCTCATCAGGTGACTTTTCACTGTTTAATAGGGCGAGCAACTAGCTTTCCATTCTTTTAAGCCTACTTTTACGGGGTTCTAGAGCCGTGTCTGGAATCTACGAACTTTGCAAGGAAGCATACACCTCGTGCGGAATCACTCCGCCTTCTTCATTATATTAATCTAGTCAGTAAAGGACCCAAAACTGAAAATATGATGGGTAGGAATGATCCTCCTCTTTATACAATAATTCGGTTTTTCTTCCCCACAGTTTGACTTTTATGAGCGAGAGCTCGTATTATGTTCTTCTAACGACGTAAGCGAGCCTTCTGAGGGGGTTTCATTGGCACATTACATTTTATAACATTAAGAGAGATTTCACAGATACATTTTAAAAAGTCGGAGTCGATATTTTTAACAAACATTTCCTTACGTTGATTCGGGAACATTTGATTGACTAATACCCCAATTTGTGACACATCTCTACGTTGTGTGAATAAGACTAGATATTGTGTATTTAGCGACACATCGCGCATGGATCTATTTTTGAAAAATAGATTCTGGTTGATGAAGAATATGCTTATGTTAAGATGGTGGGAGAATACTGTAAAATTTCATCTTGGTACTCGTTGAACACTGACTGATACGTCGAATAGCACCATATTACTTTATGCAAAAATTTTGAGAACATCTACCCCTATCTTTAATGATTTTAAGCATAAATACATTTTTTCCACATCCTGTAGGGCCAGATATAATGCATGTGGATGGACTTGTGAGCCTGAATTTTTCTACAGATTCCATCTCTAACACGTCACACCCCTAAGTGGGTCATTTACAAAATACAACAAATTTTGAGTGCTGCTTCTTATATTTTGTTTTTCTTCTCCACAGAACCGTGAATGACGACGACGTACAACCCCCCATCATCGATATCAGAGATAAACCCGATGACCGTGTAGCTACAGAATCCTTCCCTGCTGACGAACCCTCACCATCGACACCTGTAGCATGCGACAGTTCAAAGTGGAAGCAGATGAAGATCCCTCCACGTCAGGTATAAAGCGTGCTTGGATTGCGCGGGTTGTTAGACCCCCAGTAATAGAGCCCCATCCCTCTACGTCTTACGACACACCTCCACAATAGTACCTTCCTCAAATGCCCCATTATTCAGTTCCGGGTACTTCCTCCACAGCAGCTTATACTGTGGAGGATGGTATAACATTCGAGTTGGTGCGCACCGCTACCCCCACCCTTGCCCTGATTAGAAATTGGTACGTGGTCAGAGTTGACCCTGGATCCCTGTATACCAACGGACTGCGACGCGTAGTTGACGTATTGTGGAGTTTGCCCTTCAGAACAGCGACGAACGTGAAGTCCGGATGAGGTTGTCCTTCAGGTTCGGTTCAGATGACGGGGACGTAGATGATTTTTGGGTAGTAATACCGTTCAGACTTTGGCGGCTGTAGACATAGAATATATCTTGGGCTGTATAATGCAGGCATCTCAAAGTAGTACAACCTTCAATACGGACAACATCATGGTAGATATTGACAGAGTATCCCGGGTTGCGGGTCATAGTGCCACACCTTATACTCTTAACTTCAATTCTCAGGCTATTTACAGAAAGCATTTAAACGTCGATCGTGGTTGTGGCTTTGTAGCAATAGTCTTAGCTCATATGTTCGCTGTGCTAAATACATGGACGCAAAAAATTTGGCTGCCTATTATTGTGCAGTGTGCCCATAAACTGGTTTCAGATTGTAAGATTGAGTTTGAGTGTAATATGGGTCCTGAAGAACTGAGAAGGGTCGAGCAGGAAATGAATGCACGTATAGTCGTATTTGGAATGGATGATCGTCGTAGGACTGTGTATGTTTTTAAAAGCAACGTGAGAGATCGTACAAGACCTCTACTTATTTTAGGATTGTCAGGAACATCGTATATCCCCATCCGTAACATATAGGCTCTCTACGCCAGTTATGATAAAAGTCGAAAATATGGAAGGCATCATGATATGTGTAAGGGATGTCTCGAGTTTGCGGATGATATGGTG
Organism: Bathynomus jamesi; assembly: GCA_023014485.1. Classification (NCBI taxonomy): domain Eukaryota; kingdom Metazoa; phylum Arthropoda; class Malacostraca; order Isopoda; family Cirolanidae; genus Bathynomus; species Bathynomus jamesi. The sequence continues at coordinate 980,664 of JAJOZX010000743.1, read as the reverse complement.
AAACATTGTAAGGATTGCTACATGGTATGTGAGCAGTGTAGAAAGCCCCAAATGTGAAAGTCGTTTAGTGGAAACCGAGAAGAGGGAATGTAATGTGTGTAGACGTACATTTTTCAATAATAAATGCTTTCAACTCCATAAATTAATTGGAACTTGCATGAAAATGAGGATTTGTATGTGCGATATGTTTCACATTATGGATAATTGTGGGAATTTCAAACATAAATGCGATGAAATTCACTGTTCTACATGTCATGAAAAATATAACGCGGATGGAGTGAAGCATGCACTGTATGTTATATGAAAGATGCTAAGCCTAAAAATAGCCCTTGTATAACCGTGTACTACGATATAGAAACTTACACGAACGCTGAAACCAAAGAGGTTATTCCACATTTACTCGTAAGTCAGACTATCTGTGATGAGTGCATGGAGATCGAGTGTGGCGAGTGCTACAAATGTGGAAAATGGACAAACGTTTTTAAAGCGACTGCACACCGCAGCCCTGTCAAGCTCTTTGTATCCTATATTGTAAAATTAGCCGACAAGTTAAAAAAAATGACTGTGTATTTCTTGCCAATAACGGGGCGAAACTTAACACACAGTTCCTTTATAAGGAGTTGCTTGAACACGAGTCGTCTGCGGTATTTACAGGTGATCCCTTGAAAAGAGGCAACAAACTAATACAGATACAGTTAAGAGGTAATGTACAGTTTAAAGACACCCTGCTGTTCACACCTTGTAAATTAGCAAAGCTGCCCAAAGTGGCGTAGCCGCTGAAGTTTCAAAAGGGTATTTCCCTTACACATTTCTCACTAACGAAACTTTGAATTACGTAGCACTACCTCCACCCAAACATTACTTTAACTACACCAACATGAGTGAGAGTGTGCGTGAAGATTTTGACCGCTACTACAACAGTTTTAATGAAGCTAGTGCATACAATATAGCTGATGAATGTGAACGTTATTGCGGGAATGATGTGCGTGCGCTTAAAGTATTTTTCCAGGCCTTTAGAAGGATGTACAATGTACATAGCCCGTTTCAAATGCGATCCGCTGCAATTCGCGACCACGATCGCCTCATTATGTTTTACAGTGTTCAAGAATAATTTCATGCCTAAAGACACCTTACCAGTCATTCACAGAAACAACCCCAGCAGTTATGGGCACAAGGCTATTTACTGGCTCATACACCTACAGCAACAGACCTGGGTACACATAAAACATGCCAGCAACACGGGTGAAGTACCCGTTAAGGTCAATGGTCGTGTTTTTTGGGTTGATGGCCTAAGTGAGGCTCCAACCACTGATGTGAAGACTGTTTTCCTTTAACGGGTGCGCTGGTGGCATAGTTGCCCGCGCTCTGAATGTGCCGTCACAGGGGACCTTTATTGAAGATCCCCGCCGACAGCCTCGCATGGACCCGTAACCGCGATCAATTTATAGGCTCCCAGTTCACTCACAAAATCGTGTGGGAGCATGAGTATGATGCATGGATGGAAACAGATGACCAGTACCGTGAAGAAATAAGGGCCATCAAACGTTCAATGGTGCTGAACCCCCTCAAATGCGATGACAGCTTGTTTGGAGGGCGTACAATCCCATTGAAGCTATTCTTTCCTCATACCGAGGGCGTGAAACTCCATTACTACGACTTCTGCCCTTTATACCCCGTAGGTGCGCCTGAAAAAAATGGTGGGACCCATCACACCAACCATCGAGGAGTTTTCAGCTAACTTGAATGATCGTTACTTTGGACTCTCTTTCGTAGACGTGCTCCCCCCAAGCGATTTATGGATGCCGATCTTACCCGTCGTTATAGATCACAAGCTCATGTTTCCCCTGTGCGTGAAGTGTGCAGAGGAGATCTGGCTCTAGCCATGGGTACAGAATATTGAAGATACATGAGGTGTGGAGGTTTCAGGAGCTACCCTAACCTTTACACACCATATATAAACGATTTTTTGAAGGATAAAGTAGAAGCATCGGGATATCCGCGAGGGGTTGATACCGAAGATGAAAAAACAGCTTATATTCAGCGTTACCGTGCCCATGAAGTTATACAGCTTGACCGTTCCCAAATTGTTAAGAATCTTGGCAAACGCTTTAGTGCAAAGTTGTGTCTAAACAGTCTTTGGGGGAAATTTGCACGGAATACAGGCAAAGGGAACGTCCATTTGGCAGAAAGTCATAGTGAAGTCTGGGATTATGCCAATGATCCCGATAAAGAGGTTATGGAGATCGTGAATGTAGGCAATACTTACTTAATAAAGTACATCACCGAACTGACCACAAATACCTCACGTGTTACAAACATACCTGTAGCCAGCTTCACAACGGCCTACGCCCGCATCAAACTTTGGGGTCTACTGCACTCTCTTGGACGGAGGGTGCTGTACGCTGACACAGATAGCGTGATATTCACAGCGAGGGAGGGTGAATACATGCCTGCTATTGGGGAATTCTTCGGAGAGCTAACTGACGAGATCGAGGATGAGTATGGTGATTGTGCATCCGCAAACTCGTTTGTATTAACAGGGCCAAAAACTTATGGGGTACGGGTGAGGGTGGGGGATGATATGAAGTATATCGTGAAGGCTAAAGGTATCACGCTTATCCATGCGAACCGTCGAGTCGTTAACTTTGACTCGTTGAAGGATCTAGTGTGCTTGGAAGATGAGGGTGACCAGCCACCCCAACTGACTGTGGGGAAGCACAATTTTCGGGTCTGAAACTGGGTGTGTGTGAAGGTACTTAGGGGTACGAAGGTATGCCGTAACACCTATAAGAAGCGTTACCAGGTGCCTGGTACCTATGATACCGTACCCTTTGGTTACCTTAATCCTTGATTGTATTTATATATGTAAAAATGAACAATGAACAATTCCTATACCATCATTATATGGATTCATTGTCTTCATGCAGTACTTATGTTTGTATGGTTTTTATGTTTGAATGTTCATTTTTACATAAGAAACCAAAATCGCCTAAGCGAGTTTTGGATAAAAATTTTATTTGTAGCTTTCTATTTTTGTTTGTGTCACAACCCTACGATGTACCATTTCTATGGTTTAGTCGTATCCATTTTCCATTTTTCATTTGTAAAAGAATTTATTATAATTAATTAAGGTTGTCTTGCATCTCACCCTCGTCCCTAGATTATGCATACACATTGCATATAACAGGATTGGAACCCGTACTTGTACTTCTTAGTCCTTAATACCCACTCTTTGTCTCTAATTCGTTTCTTTTAAATCCTCCCAATAATGATTTATACACTACGACGTCATAAAATAACTTAAATTTCCTTCACGATTTCCATACCTTGAACACTGAATCACGTGTTTAGTATTTGGACATCTTCCATATTCAATGTATGGTAAATTCTTTAATATAAAAAACTTCATTCTCTTTACGTCATTATTTATTTGTGGTGTTATGCAGTATAAATTTTATCATTCAACCATATTCGCCCATACGTCCATATCTTATCTTGACCATTATCCTATATCAATTCTATTAAATATTCATTTTTACTCGTGTCAGTCTATGAAATGCAAAACTTTATGCATTCGTATCTGTTCGTTCGAAAACGCGCAAATACGTTCTCGTGTATTATTTTTTTATTTTTATTTTTAATTATTTTGCCTCCCGCAATGATCTCGAAAATGCTTAGGTAAGTGATCAAATTCCGCTAACTACGGCAGAAGCGAACGCTTCTAAGATAAAAATCTCCTCTCGCTCTGATTCAAATTTATAACATATTATAACATAATATAACATATTATGTTATATACCGTATGTGCCCATGTACTTTGTATTATATTTCTAACATCTTAATTGTCTATTAAAATGAAACACTGTAAAAACAAAACAAAGTTATAGAAACTGTTTAATTGTAATTAACTGTAATACTTTAATTTAATATAATGTAATATACTTTAATGAAGCTGTAATTAAATGTAATAATTTAATATATAATGTAATAATGTATGATACTTTAAATGGAATTGTAATTAACGATACTAAGTGAAATGTGAATTAATCCATAATCGTAATCATAATTGTCATCGTAATTGTAATGAACAAAATTACAACGTACTCAATGATGTACTTAGATTGTACTGATGTACTACTACGAAATTATATCGCCTTCAGAAATGTATACTCGGCGAAAATAAGATTAGTTTTTATTTTGTTTTTTAATTTTTATTTGAAATCTTTCATCTGATCATGTGTTTAAAAGGGGGGAAACTTAACCTTCAAACTGCATTCCCCCAAAATTTAGACTATATGTATAAAGCATGTAATTGTAAAAGTCACTTCATTACGGCACTCTTCTTTGGTAACTACTACGACACGCCCTTGTTAGCAACCTCGCTGCGAGGAGGGGGCAGAGGCCCCTTGCCTCCTTAATTTTTTAGATTCCGGCCTGAGCCATGGTGGTCGAAAGAGGTCGAACCTCTTCCCCTGTAAATTCAGAGCACTACCTGTACATTTTTAGAAGTAAATTACAATCAAAGAAAGTTTTTTTTATCTCTTCCTTCGAGCCTTGTTCTCTTCAGGAATTTAGTCAGTAAAGTCGATAAGTTTAGTACGAAGAGAAAGTATCAGAGTATTATCGAAAGAGAAGAATAAACAACTGTCGACCCTATAGCGAGAGAAAGAAATTAGAATATTATAGAAGAAACTATCGCGAGGAATATCTGTTGCTGCCTCCCAACCAGAACCCCCGTCGACTCCGAACCGACTCAGGGCCATAAAAGGAGGGGTTAACATATATATGTGTATTGTTAACGATATGTTTATTTATCACGTATACTTGCTTCAATTAAGGTTTCATTTTCTCATTTGCGTGTGTGTGTGTGTGTGTAGAGGAAAAAGCTAAGTTCCGACCATTGTAACATCAGTCACGTGACTCCTGCCACTACCTGAGCATATCTTTATCCCTACGTGCTTAGTTGACCTCTGCATACCCATGAGCTCAGACGTGTATTCTCCCGCGTAGACGAAAAATAGTAATGGCTACCTTTAATATTGCGTGTTCAACGTTTATGAAGTGGTATTCGGCAAAGTGCCAAGATGTGGTGGATACTGAAAAACTCTCTATTCCACCATCCTTTGATACTTTTAAGGCTACATCAAGCCGTGGGAAGGACCAAGATGTTCAAATACTCTACGGCTATTCTGGCGAGGGCATTATAGGATTTCGTAGTACAAGCGATGTATTGAAGTATGTTTTAGACCTAACCTTTATGAAAGCTCACATATACAGCGAAGTATCAGAAACAACACGTTCAGAAGATAAGCAACAGTTATGGATAGGGAGTCTTGTTGATGAGTGGTGTGACAAGCGATATTATGTCATGTTACATCATACCGACTACTCGTACCCTACGGTTGAGAATGTAAATCTTGTCGTCATGGAGAATCTGAAGTATTTTTACCACTATATTAATATGTATCATGACGAAGTTTGTAGTGAGGTTGTGGGTAATGGCCTGTGTGAGTTTTTAACAGACTTTGGAGACGAGTATCGCTTGTTAAACAATAAGGAAAAATATGGGCATATGTTTCTCTCAAATAGTGCACCGGATTGTGAAGATGTTTAGTTTGTGGAAATGAACGTCTGGTGACTGATAAAACATTAAAACCGGTATTGCTTTATGTAGCGGAAAATTCTGTTTGCCCAGTGTAATGGGGCACAAGCATTCGAATAAGCCTGTACACGCTTCAGCAGTCTATGGTGTCACTCACACCCCCATCGAGCCGCCCACCCGTGTACATCTCCCCTCCGGTTTCATCGACGTGACTCACACCGCCCGTCGAGCCGATCCACCCAATCGACTGGACGTGTGAATATGATGGAACTTCTTTTGAGAAGCATTCTCAATGCCGCGTGTGATGTGTCCGTGACGAAGTCATTTCGCGTGTTCAGGCGTGAAACCGGCACCATTAACTATGTACTTGAGACGATTGCAGGCAAGCAAACAAACGTAATGTTATTTATTTAAGTGTTCAGGAGATGAATAGAGTCTTCGTGATAGTTGAGAAGTAGGTTAGGACCATTATAAAATACCTGCAGGTGTAGGTACAAGAAGAACAGATTAGTGATGCCCCTCATATGCCGTTGTTTGCACGTTGTGTATAAATAACGAACAGCCATGCATTGATATACGACTGATGTGGAAGAATGCATCTGATAATAACGTTCTTGTCCCTACGCAAAACTGTTTCATCCTCGACAGAATGTTTGAAATCGTAGGATTCCGCAAGCTGAAGCCTATATTAGACGCTCGTGTTACGGATATGATTTATTTTGACACGGTTCTTGAATACGCATACACCGCTCTGCTCGACGGATTTATCGAATGTAGGAATGAACAAGGTGAGAATGGTCTAGAGGTGGGTGCATATTTAAAAGGTTTAGACTCTTCGAAATATCCCAAACTTTGGTACAAAGCACTTGAGGGGTACAGGGCAGATCTCGCCTACACTGTTCACCCTGAAGAGCTGTATCTCTATATAATGAGTAGCTGTCGTTACCACTTGGAAGATTATTTCAATTGTCACTATGCAGAATGAAGAAGAGTTCACGATTGAAAAGCTCGGGACGTTAAGAAAAAACCCTCGATTGGAAAGGAGTGTTTATAAACTTGTATTTAATAATGATGTGGTGGCTAACGATGACCTCTTTGTGCGTGCTTTTGATTGTATTCTAGCCGTATTTAAAGATAACTTCCAACCGAATGTAAAGTGGGCACAAAAATAGTATTGAACGATATGAAAATCATTCATATCGAGTATAGGTATCCGTATAACTTGAGGGGTGAAGTAATGGTTGGACGTATTTTCCGTGTGGTGCAATGCTTTAATGTGAATGTAGACTCGATTACGTGTGAGTTTAGTGTTTAGCGCTATAGAACATAAAGTACTTTGATGTATATTTATTTTTTAATAATATTTAATTATTATATATATATATATATATATATATATATATATATATATATATGATACACACAGACCGTGCATGGAACAAGGAACTCTTGCGAGTGACCCGTTGCCCACGTCGGGCTGGCATCATGAAAAAGAAAAACTATGGTATTTGTCATTACCATTACTTATTCGGACTATAGTGGGTTTAATTATCCGAGAAGAGTTCCTTGTTCCATGCACGGTCTGTGTGTATCATAAAAATCCTCAGGTGACCATTCTGAGCTCATTCCCATATATATATATATATATATATATATATATATATATATATATATATATATTTCCTTTACTAATATGCAACTGATTATACTCCTTCGTTTAGCATATTATTATTTTCAATATATTTAATTTAATATAATTGTGTATATATATATATTTTTTTTCTGTACTAATATATTGATGATTATACTACAACGTTTTGTATAATTTTAATTATATATATATATATATATACTGTGAATTTTCTGTGGCTGAAACTCTGAATAAAAATGCACATAAGAGTTATTATTAGTAGGCTTTCGATAATCTTCAAATTTGAACTGATTAAGAACTGCAGTGCAAGTAAAAGTTGGCAGGTATATATATTCCTCTTTCGTATTTCTTATGCTATTATTATTTTTTGATCATATACATTCCATCGTTTCGTTGTATATTTATTTTGATTATATATTCATCGTTCGTATTTCTTATGCTATTATTATTTTTGATCATATATATTCCATTGTATATTTATTTTCTATATATTTCGTGAAATTGAATCCATGACTTCGTCTAAATAAGCAGAATGATGTAATGGTGTTTTATTTAATTCTTTTGGTTGTACACGATATTTAATTACATCAAATGGCTACCTTCTAAAACGGCTGACGGATTTCTAAGCATTTGTCAAAAATATCTGGATAGCACAATCTTGCAACTCAACCCTAATAATGTAGAACTGAACATGCCATTTACGCCTTCTAATCAACTGGCTGGTTAAGCCAGAATATATGCTTTAATTAAATAAATAAACGCAATCTGACAACTCAATAATGTACACCTGAACATGCCATTTACGCCTTCTAAGTCAACTGGCTGGTTAAGCCAACTGGCGGATTAAGTCTGAATATATGCTTTAATTAGATAAATAGCGCAATCTGGCAGCTCAGCCAGATAAGCCAACTGGTTGATCAAGCCAGCTAGCTGATTAGGAACATATTAAGACGACGGCCGCTCGGCTGAAGTCTTAATGTGCGCTTGGCTCCTGCCAGGCGAACACCTCTCTTCCTCTCTCTCCTTCTCCTCTCTTTCTCTTGGGGGCTAACTCCGCCTCCAAGCTGCATAACCCCTTTTTGCTCTTGCAACATTCCCCCCTCTTTGTTGCATAACATCTTGCAACATTCTCCTCCCCTTGTTGCATAACCTTATGCAACATTGATCAACATTTGTAATTGCATTGCACTATATCCTTTTGCGCCCATGCTATTCACATTTTGTCTCCCCTTCCTTTTGTTCAAATCTCCATTTTAGGTGATTTCACTGTTCACTACCTGGTGAACTAATTTACAACTTCCCTATCCTGAATGGTCTCGGGCAAATTGTACTGTACCCTACTCATATCCCCGATCGCATTGAAGAGAGGCCCAACATTCTCGATTTATTTCCCACGACTACTTCTTACTATGTCAAACACAATCTTATATCTGTTTCCTCTCTTATCTTTATTTCTTGCCGGCTTTTCTCCTCATAAAGCTGAACTCCCAGCTCAAATTTTTGCCTCCAATTCAACCCTGGAAGATTCCAGTGTTTATCATCAATTTCCTTCCCCCTCTGACTTAATTGTCTAAAATTAGAATCTCTTCCAAAGATTTTTTTCTGCCATATCTTGGTTCAACTCTCGAAAGGCGTACGTTCTTGATGGGGTTCCTCCTCCTGTTCTCAAAAACTGATTCTGTGCTGACACCCTGCCTGCAAACTCTTTCGTCTTTGTCTTTCATCTGCTACTTTTCCTTCCTGCTAGAAGTTCACACTCATTCAGCTGTCCCTAAGAAGGGTAACCGCTCTCAACCCTCCAACTATCGTCCGATTGTCTTGATTTTTTGTCTTTCTAAAGTTTTTAAATCTATCCTTCATAGGAAGATTCTTAAACAACTCTCTTCACTCAATCTTCTTTCAGATCGTCAGTGTGGGTTCCGCAAGGGACGCTCGACTGGCGTTCTTCTTGCATATCTTTCGGATTCTTGGTCATCCTCCTTTCGGGATTTCGGTGAAATCTTTGCTATTGCGTTAGTCATATCGAAAGCTTTTGATAGCTATTAATAGTGGTGTTCCTCAGGATTTTCTCAGTGATTGTATCGCGGAGACTCTGCCCCGTCACCATTCTCTTCCTTTTATTTATTAATGATTTTTTAAGTTGCACTTCTTGTTCTATCCACTACTATGCAGATGATTCCACTCTTCACTTTTCCGCTCGCTTTACAAAGCGTCCCTCTCAAATGTTACTCCATGCTTCGCGTGAGACGGCTATGGCTCACCTGACCTCTGATTTTTCTACTATCTCTGATTGAGGCAGAGAAAGCCTTGATGTTTTCAATGCCTCAAAAACGCGGTTCCTTCATCTGTCTACTAGTCATAATCTTCGACACGACTATCCCCTTATCTTCAGCAGTACACAACTCAGTCTCTCTTCTTCTCTTAACATTCTTGGTGTTTCCTTTTCTCACGATCTTTCCTGGAAAAATCACACAGCTACTATCTCTACAACAGCTTCTAAGAGGTCAGACGTTTGGTACTGGCTTCGTAGTTCTTCACCCCTATATATATATATATATATATATATATATATATATATAATATAATATATTATATATATATATACACACACACATATATATATATATATTATATATATATATATATATATATATATATATACCCCAGCAAGCCTGCTCCTCTATCGATAGAGGTGCAATGGGATCGTCTGCTGTAAATCGCATTCTTGTAGAAAATCCTTTGCTATGTTTTATCTTTGACAAAGTAGATCATATTCGATCAGACCTTCTCGTATCTCTTTTTCATGATTTCTATGATTCTGAAGAAATAGAACATGCGAGGGGTCAGTTAAACACGCTGTTCAGTGCTACTCTCCCAACCCGTAGAGGTAATTCTAGAAACGAGAATATCCTAAAAGACATTATAAAGAAAGTGTCGACCCTCCGGGATAATGAGAACAATATTATCTTCTACGTTACTAATTTCCATAGAATACCGGTAATCTCTATGGGTGATGTAGACGTTTCGATGCTCCTCAAACAGTACAATGAAGTACAAAAGTCGTTAGTTGAACTGAAACACCAACACGTGGTGTCAAATCAGCAAAATGGGATTTCGCTAGAACAATTCCGGTCAGAGTTAGATGCGATGAAAGAGACGCTCCTCCCAAAGCCCAGTTACTCGGAAGTTGTTCAGCAAGTCAGAACCCCAAGAAACGTGTAGGGCAGCGAGGGAAACGAAATCCCGTCCCCCAACTCCCCCCTTGAATGTGGGGTAGAAACGCAGCATTCAGGGGAAGCGGTCAACCTCCCTCCCATTCAGGAAAAAACTCCTGCTCCCGATTTCACAATGAGGAATAGGGACTGTCCGATGCCAAGAGACGAGGCATCACTGCCCTCTTCCTTACCTTCCACTGAAGGTGAGAGGCGTTCGATTACTCAAACACCTCGCTCGGCGTCCAGTTCCTCCCCCTCCCACCGAAGAAGGAGGGGCACGCGTGTCCGTCAGGATATAAACACCGCTAACAAACCCTCACCAAGCCACAGAGTAGGGGGAGGGGCCTTCTATCCCTCCAAAGTCGTGCCACCCATCCCCTAGGCAGGCGAACCCAACCTCAGGGAGATTGAAGGAAGAGGGCGGGTGGGTCACAGTTAAATGGCGCTCTCCACGGTGGGTTCCTCAACCTGTCAGCGCGGCAAGGCTACCGGTGAGGAATCTCACTCTCTTTGTGTAGCGAATTCAGCTCGCGAACGAAGGAAGCGATATTCGAAACATGATGGAAGAGGTCTGTGGTGAACACAGTATATTGTTAGTTAATAAACTAAACACAAAATCTCTGTATTATAACTCATTCAAAGTAATAATTAAAGGTGTAAATTCGCACTTCAACCCGTACAATATGAGTCAGTGGCCAGAAGGAATTATTGTTAAGTTTATTCACTTTTCCAGGAGATTTGATAACAGGCAAAATAATAATAATAATGGGCGCCGTAATGGTAATACCTGAAATTTGTATTGTGTATAAAAATAATCAAATTAATAAGTTTTCTATCAGTCATGGCGGATAACTTGTTGAAAATAGTCTCATATAACGTAAGGTCAGTGAGGAATTCAATTGTAGATGTTCATAAAATCTGTGACAGTGCAGATTTGATACTCCTGCAGGAACACTGGCTACCTAAGCAAGAGCTAAAATTCCTCTCTACCATCCATGATGACTTTATGTACCATGCGTCATCAGCAGTGGACTTGTCAGATGTAAGTACAGTAGTATGCCCGCAAAATGGTGGAGTGCAATGCAATTGCAAATGTTGACCAATGTTGCAAAGGGGGAAGGGGGAATGTTGCAAGAGGACATGCAACAAAGGGGGAAGGGGGAATGTTGCAAGAGGATATGCAACAAAGGGGGAGGGCTTGCAAAAAGTCAATGTTGCAAATGGGGGTTATGAAACACGCGGGGAGGGGTTGTCCCCAGTGGTGAGCTGCCAAAATTTTAACAACCGGTTCGCTAAGCTGCCAAAATTTTAACCACCGGGTTCTGTATAAAAAATTCTGAATTCGGCAATAAAAAATTGACAACCCTTCCCACCCCACCCTTTCGCAATTTTAATTAAATTAATTATCTCGCTATTTGCCTTTTTCAAGTGTCTGCATTTTATGATTTAGCTAGGTATTAATAACTGCATGACAATTAATTAGTATAGTTAATTAGAGAAATAGACGTTTCTAATGAAATCAGAAATGATGAATTATTTAATAAAAACCGATGAATCAGATTATCTACATAGTTAAAATTAAATTGCTGTCAACTTTAACAATAATGAATTATTAGGCAAAACATAAATATCAGTACATCTATGCTTTTAAATTTTTTTTTTAAATTTAAACATTTTTACGTACCTTATTATTACTTATTACGGTAATAATTTTCAAATGGCTTCTTGGTTTTCTCCGTAAACTGTCGTTTTGGATACACGAACTCTGGTATCTAAAGTGGATCGATGACTTCTCATCCATGATTTGACATATGTTAACGGATTCCAGAAGCTTAATGGTTTCCCCAACAAATTGATGATCATAAAGCATGATATCATTGATATGTGTTTAGTTGTTAAACTTGCTCTTCTATCACTACAAATAATATTCATCACCGAAAAACCTCTTTCTGCTTCTGAGAGCTCTCTTCAGCGTCCAGCAAAAAAGTTAACAACCGGTTCTTATTTTCAAAAAGATTTTAACAACCGGTTCGCGCGAACCGGTGCGAACCGGGTCCAGCTCACCACTGGTTGTCCCCCCAAGCTGCAATGAAGATGGGACGGCCTCACCCCTAAAGCGGTAACCTTAACCTAAGAGAGGGAGAGAAAGGAGAAGGAGGAGGGTCTTTGGGGGAGAAGGTGGGACGGCCTCACCCCCCAAAGGAAACCCAACCTAAGCCTTAACCTAAGAAGGAGAGGGGTGTTCGCCTGGCTCCAGCGAGACGCATAATGAGAGTTCATCCGACCGACCGCTATCTTATAAGGTCCTAATCAACCAGTTGGCTTAGAAGGCATAAATGGCGTGTATATATTAATAACCTTCGAACGAATTAAAAGCGCACACAAACGCACATACACTGCCCGACTATACGCCCATAAAGCCCCTATTACCACACACACAGATATATATATATATATATATTATATACATGCAAAGCCACAATAGCAAAATATATACGAGCACAACCACCACACAGAAAACTCCACATCACCACCAATCGTCTATGTATAGACTTTTAGGAGCTCATCCCATTAACAGCACATGGTGAGATGAGGGCTACAACCAATCGTCTAAGTATAGACTTTTAGGAGCTCATCCCATCAACACCACGTAACCGATATGAGGGCTACAACCAAACGTCAAAACTTAGACGATTGGTGATGAAGCAGTGTTACACAACCACCACCACAACTACCTCCACAGCACCACAACCACCTCCACAGCACCACAACCACCACCACCGCTTTACTTACCTGCTCCTGGTACACTGACAAGGTCTCTAAATATGACCCACTAGTCAGAGCTATTAAACATGAACAAATACGTTTATGGGGCCAAGGGGGGTAGACCGACAAGATCTCAAAAAAGGCAATGTCAATAATTTTTCTATTGAGCTCCTCGTGGTGGAGCACCATGAGGCCAATTTGACATTTGGTAAGCGATCTTTTAAAAAAAAATCGAATAAGATAGACTAAGTTTAATACAAAAATAAATTTTCATCATAATACACAATTTTATCCTTAACCTATAATATAAAACGAATTAATATGATTTTTAAAACAAAAGAGAAATTAAATTAGGGGTAACTTGTTCATTTTTGCTCTTTTTGGCCAACTATTTTGTTTCAATATAAATTTATCTTTAAGATACAAATATATCTTTAAACCTTATTAAAAAAATATTAATATAACTTTATATTAAAAATAGATTGTATTTCGGGATAACTATTTCATTTCTCGTCTTTTATCCAATTATTTTGTTTCAATATAAATTTATCTTTAAGACACCAATATATCTTTAAACCTTATTACAAAAAAATATTAATATAACTTTATATTAAAAATAGATTGTATTTCTGGATAACTAATTCATTTCTCGTCTTTCGACCAAATAGATTGTTTCAATATAAATTTATCGGTACTTACGTATTATTGGGACCACCAAACTGTTTATTATGTATTTTTGCGCTCGTCATTTTCGTTTAAACTAACGAAAACATCACAACTTAACCTAACCAATCATCAAGCATCGGGCATTTTCCGCTTAATTTTGTTTTATTACAGCGTTATTCTCTCACCCTTAACTTGCCCGAAATGTGACAGTGAGTGCCTAATACGAAAAGATCAGAAGATATTTAGGTGAAATAACCAATATTAACCTGTTAGATTAATTGAATGCCCGGTTAGGTCAACTGAATGCCCAGTTAGGTCAACTGAATGCCCGGTTAGGTCAACTGAATGCCAGGTTAGATCAACTGAATGCCCGGTTAGGTCAACTGTACGAACTTGATGATTGGTTAGGTTAAGTTGTGATATTTTCGTTAGTTTAAGCGAAAATGACAAGAGCAAAAATACATAATAAACAGTTTGGTAGTCCCGATAATACGTAAGTACCAATTTATCTTTAAGATATATATATATATATATTGATGAATAAAACCACGAAGGAAAGGAAACAAAAAAGGTGCTCAAGCGCTTTCGTCTAATGACATCCTCAGGAACACTGAAGTACATAAAAGGTTACGGCCTATATATAGGTTACAGAAAGAAAAAGAAAAAATAAATAAACATACATACACACAAACATATATATATAGAAATATATCATACAACTACACACATACATATATATATATATATATATATATATATATATATATATATATATATGCAATAAACGGAGAAGTAAAAATAAAAATTAAAAATTAAAAATTAGAGGATTAACAAAGAGGCATACAGATTTGTAAGGAAAAATATCGATTTTAGCACAAGATCAAATGAATTATAAAAATACAAATTTATACTGGAAATCTGCCCGGGTTTTAACACTTGCCTTTTAGAGTCAAGTTTCGATATATATAAAAATAAATGAAGATTAAAAGTTACCAAAGATTTAGCGTCCTACCCTTTTTATCTAAATTTGTTTTGAAGGAATTCAAAACAACAGGATCGAGTTGAAAAAGACCTTTGCTTATGCTGAAGTTATTTGAAAGTTGGATAATGGCAGACTCAAGAATATTTCTATTAACAATGTTGCTAGAATGAAATAAAACTGAAGCATTATTCCAATCAATACAGTGGGATAACTCTGACAAATGGACAAAAAGAGCACTGGACAACTGTCCTGTTCTAACGGAATATTGATGCTGTTTTATACGTGTGTGCAAATCCTTTCCCGTCTGACCTATGTAAAAGGAATCACATTGTTTACACCCAATTTATAGATAATGCCTGAATTATTGGTAGGGCTATTTTTTACTATGATATTTTTCACAATATTGTTATATGAAAATATACATTAATATCCAAAAGTTTAAGTACATTAGCAATGCCTAAAAAGCCGGGAAAAATGGAAGTACTAAATATTTTTTGACAAAGTACGAGTGTTATTATTGACACGATAGAAAGTTCGTTTTGCCTTGTTGAGACAAGATTCCATAAACGCAGATGGGTAACACAGATCACTTCCAATACGGTTGATTTTTTCCAATTCAGCATCGATGTATTCCGGACTGGCGATCCTAAGGGCGGGAGAAACATTGATGAAAAAAATGGCCTTCTTAGTGGGGGTGTCATGTCCCGAGTAAAAGTGTACGTAGGACAAATTGTTTGTTGTTTCCGAGAGATACTAAACTTAAAACCTGGCTTTCCCTATGTACACGCACATCCAAAAATGGGATTGAATTGTCTTGTTCCACTTCTAAAGTAAACTTAATGGAGGGGACTTGATCATTTAAACTGAAGGAGGAAGTTATCCAGGTCACGATTCATGGGCCAGATACACAAAATATCGTCGACGTACCGCAACCAAGGGATGCCAACCCCCAGGATTCTCGGAATGTAAGTAATTTCGAAAAACTCTATATAAATATTGGAGAGGAGGGGCGATAAGGGGTTGCCCATGGCCATCCCAAACACTTGTTGATAATGCTCGTTATTGAAAGTGAATTTACAGTCTTTGATGCAAAGCTTAATAAGTTCCAAAACAATGTGTGAAGGTAGTGGCAGGTCATACTTATGTAATTCTTGGGAGCTCGGTGGGCTCTATTACTTATAAACTCCCCAAATGGCTTGTCAAAGTCTTGTCCCCCATTCTCGGAACTATCTCTGATTCACATGTAAAAAATTCCATGGATCTTACTGAAAAATTGAATAATGCACGTACTGAAACTAACGATAGATTGATCAGTTTTGACGTTTGTTCATTGTTTACAAAAGTGCCGATTGATGATATGCTTGACTTTCTCTCCCAAGAATTACATAAGTATGACCTGCCACTACCTTCACACATTGTTTTGGAACTTATTAAGCTTTGCATCAAAGACTGTAAATTCACTTTCAATAACGAGTATTATCAACAAGTGTTTGGGATGGCCATGGGCAACCCCTTATCGCCCTCCTCTCCAATATTTATATGGAGTTTTTCGAAATTACTTACATTCCGAGAATCCTGGGGGTTGGCATCCCTTGGTTGCGGTACGTCGACGATTTTTGTGTATCTGGCCCATGAATCGTGACCTGGATAACTTCCTCCTTCAGTTAAATGATCAAGTCCCCTCCATTAAGTTTACTTTAGAAGTGGAACAAGACAATTCAATCCCATTTTTGGATGTGCGTGTACATAGGGAAAGCCCAGGTTTTAAGTTTAGTATCTATCGGAAAACAAACAAACAATTTGTCCTACGTACACTTTTACTCGGGACATGACACCCCCACTAAGAAGGCCATTTTTTCATCAATGTTTCTCCGCGCGCTTAGGATCGCCAGTCCGGAATACATCGATGCTGAATTGGAAAAAATCAACGGTATTGGAAGTGATCTGTGTTACCCATCTGCGTTTATGGAATCTTGTCTCAACAAGGCAAACGAACTTTCTATCGTGTCAATAATAACACTCGTACTTTGTCAAAAAATATTTTAGTACTTCCATTTTTCCCGGGCTTTTTAGGCATTGCTAATGTACTTAAACTTTTGGATATTAATGTAGTATTTTCATATAACAATATTGTGAAAAATATCATAGTAAAAAATAGCCCTACCAATAATTCAGGCATTATCTATAAAATTGGGTGTAAACAATGTGATTCCTTTTACATAGGTCAGACGGGAAAGGATTTGCACACACGTATAAAACAGCATCACTATTCCGTTAGAACAGGACAGTTGTCCAGTGCTTTTTTGTCCATTTGTCAGAGTTATCCCACTGTATTGATTGGAATAATGCTTCAGTTTTATTTCATTCTAGCATCATTGTTAATAGAAATATTCTTGAGTCTGCCATTATCCAACTTTCAAATAACTTCAACATAAGCAAAGGTCTTTTTCAACTCTATCCTGTTGTTTTGAATTCCTTCAAAACAAATTTAGATAAAAAGGGTAGGACGCTAAATCTTTGGTAACTTTTAATCTTCATTTTATTTTTATATATATCGAAACTTGACTCTAAAAGGCAAAGTGTTAAAACCCGGGCAGATTTCCAGTATAAATTTGTATTTTTATAATTCATTTGATCTTGTGCTAAAAATCGATATTTTTCATTACAAATCTGTATGCCTCTTTGTTAATCCTCTAATTTTTAATTTTTAATTTTTATTTTTACTTCTCCGTTTATTGCATATATATATATATATATATATATATATATATGTGCGTAGATATGTATGTATATTATATATATATATATATTATATATTATATATATATGTTGCAAACCCACAAGGAAAAAGAAAAACGATTCCAAGGCCTTTCGTGTATTCAAAGCTACACCTCGTCAGGGAATGACGAGGTGTAGCTTTGAATACACGAAAGGCCTGGAACTCGTATAAAACAGCATCAATATTCCGTTAGAACAGGACAGTTGTCCAGTGCTTTTTTGTCCATTTGTCAGAGTTATCCCACTGTATTGATTGGAATAATGCTTCAGTTTTATTTCATTCTAGCATCATTGTTAATAGAAATATTCTTGAGTCTGCCATTATCCAACTTTCAAATAACTTCAACATAAGCAAAGGTCTTTTTCAACTCGATCCTGTTGTTTTGAATTCCTTCAAAACAAATTTAGATAAAAGGGTAGGACGCTAAATCTTTGGTAACTTTAATCTTCATTTTATTTTTATATATATCGAAACTTGACTCTAAAAGGCAAAGTGTTAAAACCCGGGCAGATTTCCAGTATAAATTTGTATTTTTATAATTCATTTGATCTTGTGCTAAAAATCGATATTTTCCTTACAAATCTGTATGCCTCTTTGTTAATCCTCTAATTTTTAATTTTTAATTTTTATTTTTACTTCTCCGTTTATTGCATATATATATATATATATATATATATATTATATATATATATAATATATATATGTATGTGCGTAGATATGTATGTATATATATATATATATATATATATGTTGCAAACCCACAAGGAAAAAGAAAAACGATTCCAAGGCCTTTCGTGTATTCAAAGCTACACCTCGTCAGGGAATGACGAGGTGTAGCTTTGAATACACGAAAGGCCTTGGAATCGTTTTTCTTTTTCCTTGTGGGTTTGCAGCATTCATTCATTTCACGTGTTTTATTGTGAAATTCATCCCATATATATATATATATATATATATATATATATGTATATATATATATATATTATATATATATATATATATGTTTGTGTGTATGTATGTTATTTATTTTTATTTTCTTTCTGTAACCTATATATAGGCTGTAACCTTTATGTACTTCAGTGTTCCTGAGGATGTCATTAGACGAAAGCGCTTGAGCACCTTTTTGTGTTTACTTTCCTTCGTGGTTTTATTCATCATAAATATTTTTCACGTGTTACTTTCGTGAAATAATTTTCATATATATATATATATATATAATATTGATAAATAGTATTGTTTTTGGCTCTACAAGGACGCAACGGTTCGATGGAATTTAGATTGCGGCAGATCGGCGCCTGGTCAGTTTGCTTGACATCTCAGAAAAACAAATTTTATTTTCCAAACAAAACTTCTCTCTCTCTCATTCTCTCTCTCTCTCTCTACGAATCTGTTTCATTTCTGAAAGAAATCTATGCAATGGATGTTATATTTGACACGCCCCCCAGAATTCGCGGCTCGTCCAATTACATTCCAAAGGGCGGGGGCTGAGAACAAGCCCAAGATCTCTGGTTGGTGAGAATTCACGCTTACACGTTATGGACCACCCAAATTTTACAGACGGCCAATAAGAAACTCGCGATTCGGCTATTGGAGGTGGTTACAATAAGGACCGCGTATATAAAAGGGGGTACTTTCAGCTGGAATCCAGAACAGTTTATCAACGAGTAACTACAGAATTATTGAAAATTCTGTTAAGTAGTTTGTTTTTTTTAAGAAATTTGTAAACATTTGAAAAGTCACTATTACTAACAGTTAATAATGAGTATCAAGTCAGAATTTACACAAAACACAGTGAACATTTCAGACACCAGTGATACATTTTTTTAGTGAAACTAATTTTCAAAGTAGTTAAATGTAAGAGAAATTAAATGTAAGAGAAATTAAGAAAGAGAGAGTAATTTCAAGAGAGTTAATTTCAAAGAGAGTTAATTTCAAGAGTTAATTTCACAGTTATTTTCACTATCATATTCAGTATAGAATTATTTTATTTTATGTACCTTCCCGTACATTAGAATGAAATATTGTTTACATTTTTTTTTTTTTTTTTGCAAATTTTTTTCAATTACTGAATTGAATTGACTTGCAAATTAAGAGAGAGAGAGTTAACAGAGAGTTAATTGTAACAGAGAGTTAATTGTAACAGAGAGTTAATTGTAACAGAGTTAATTGTAACAGAGTTAATTTCAAAGAGAGTTAATTTCAAAGAGAGTTAATTTCAAAGAGAGTTAATTTCAAGAAAGTTAAAAGTAAGAGAGTTAATTTCAAAGAAAGTTAATTTCAAAGAGAGTTAATTTCAATAGTTATTTTCAGTTATATTCAGTATAGAATAATTTTATTTTATGTATCAAACATAATAGTATCGTACCTTCGTGTACATTAGAGTGAAATGTTGTTTACATTTTATATTTCTGTTTGCAAATTTTTTTTCAATTACTGAATTGAATTGACTTGCAAATTAAGAAAGAGAGAGTTTATAGAGAGTTTATAGAGTTATAGAGTTACTTGAAGCAGTTTCAAGTTCCATTTTCAGTTTTCAGACAGTTTCAGTTGGTTGTAACCAAAAGGGACAACCAAACCCCAGAGATTTATAAAGATACTTGAAGTAATTTTGAAGTCATTTTTGAAGTCATTTTTTTGAAGTCAGTTTTTGAAGTAAGAAGGTTGCACTAAGAGGGTCAACCAAAACAGAGGTTAATCGTTTCCACTTGATAAAGATCAAGTGCAGTCATTTTCCATTTTCAGTTAATCTTCACTTGACAAGCGTTCAAGTTAGACAGTTTAAGTTTCAAGATACTTGACAAGCGTTCAAGTTAGACAGTTTAAGTTATAGAGATACTTGATTGCATTTCAAGTAAGTCGGTTGCACCAAGAGGGTCAACCAAAACAGAGGTTAATCGTCTCCACTTGAATAGAGATCAAGTGCAGTCATTTTCCATTTTCAGTTAATTTCAAATCAGTTTTCAGTTTCGGTTGGTTGCATCCAAGAGGGACAACCAAACCCCAGAGATTTATAAAGATACTCGAAGTAGTTTCGAGTCAGTTTTAGTTGCAAATCAGTTTTCAGTTACAGAAGGTTGCATCCAAGAGGGACAACCGCCCCAGAGATTTCAGTTTTATTTGAAGTCAGAGAGTTTTATTTGAAGTCAGAGTTTTATTTGAAGTCAGAGAGTTTTATTTGAAGTCAGAGAGTTTTGTTTTAAGTCAGTCTCTGTTAGTTTCAAATACCCATTCATTTCAATGCAGTCAATTGAATTCAACTTTTTCTTTGTAAGTTAAGAGAATTTAATTTAAGAAAAATGTAATTTAAGAATTTAATTCAACCTTTTTTTTGTGTTGTAAAAGAGAATTAAATTCAACCTGAATTGACCGGGTTGCGGCTTTGGTTTAACCTTTTCTTTGTTTGTAAGACGGAAATTCACCGATTTGTCTTTCCCTTTTCATGCATTGTTACGTATATAAATATATAGTTATGTAATTCATTATTTGTAACCAAAATAGTTTTTACAATTGTTTGTAACGATTTTGGTAATTATTGTAATGTATATGAGGAACATGCCGTCCCTCCGTTTGTTGAACTCTTTTAATTTTTTGTTCTAAGTAGTGTGACAAGCAATCTTTTCTAAAAAAAGAGCAAAGTGCTCACGAAAGAGGTAATTGTCAATTTCAGACTTATACCCCCCGCTTAGTCACTCAATTCCCCCGAATGTCGTACTACAAACTTTGTCTTTTAACTTTATTTTATTTTCATACCCCCAACCCCAGTTGAACCCAGTGACAACCGGAGAAATGGTTCAACCATGGTTAATTCCTCTTTAGTACTATGGAACATAACCTCCGTTTATGTTAAGTTGTTTTTTTTATTTTTAAGAATATTATATGCTTAGTTTATTATAGTTTATCATTGATTTCTATTTCCAAACTTTATATTTTTTATATTTTTTTTTAATTCGATTAATACTGAGTAATTGTCGTAGTCGAATTTAATTGTGTGTCGAAATTCAATTTTCAAACCGTGAGAGTTACTGTCATTACTCGTAAGGTCTTCTAAGTACGTCTTTTTTTTATTACCTTAATTCGTGTAACTGATTTAATTAAATACTTAAATACTACCTTGAACTTAAAGGATTTTATAATAATAATAATAATAATAATAATAATAATAATTGACTTAAACTTAAAAGATTTTATAACCCTAAACCCATCTTAAATTATTATACATTATTTTTAAACTTTGTTAATTCAAAAACCTCCCAAATCCCTACACCTACACACGCATGTATGCGCACTCTATATATATATATATATATATATATATATATATATACAAACCTTATGCTAAAATCATTGGATGTCACAATAAACTATTTCATAGCGTGTAAGTGCTAACTATGCTATTTATATAGTCCTACCCATTTTTGCTTACTATATATAAATTTTTGCTCAGGCATTTATACAGTTAATTTAACAATCCTCTCAGCTAATCTGTGTCTCGAAATTATAAAATACACACTTTGTACCCAATAAACATAAATACACATTTGACCACAGGTCTATACATCATCCATTACATAATTCGATTTTTTACCTACAATAGTCAATAAAATTAGTTATCAATTGTACTATCATGGAAGCCTCGGAAAATCCATGAACTTTAAAATTTATATTTTTCCCTTTTACTCTATTCATTATGTACATAATTTTTCCCACAGAAAAATAAAAATTTTGGTAAAAATTTTTAACCATATCATTGTTTGTCTAACTTAAATGTTTCTCTAAATTAACGTATTAATCCTTTATTTTGTTTGTATAAAAGTAAAGTTTTAATCTTTGAATTTTTATATTTTATCATAGCCATCTAAGCGAGTGTCATGTTAAAAATTTGATTACTCTGTATTGTACTCAACTACCCGAACTCGTTCTGTATAAAATTTGTATTGTAAAGAATGTCGTCATCTAACTTGAATTACTTACGATGTTATTTTCTCAATTGTATTATATTGTATTAATTGTATTATATTATTGTATTAATACCATTTTGGAGGGGGAAATACTGCAAAAAGTGAACAATGAACAATTCCTACACCATCATTATATGGATTCATTGTCTTTATGCAGTACTTATGTTCTTATAGTTTTATGTTGAATGTTCATTTTTACATAAGAAACCAAAATCGCCTAAGCGAGTTTTTGGATAGAATTTCGATTTATACTTCTTTATTCATTACTGTATTTCCCTAATTCATCGTTTCTAATAATGACTTATACACTATGACGTCATAAAATAACTTTATTCTCTTTACGTTTCCCATACTTTGTACACTGAATCACGTTCTTAGTATTTGGACATCTTCCGTATTCAATGTATGGTAAATTCTTTAGTAATAATGTTGTGGTGTTATGTAGTATAAACATTATTATTCAACCATATTCATCCATACGTCACGTTTTCCCGTCATTAATTCCTCTTGATCATTATCCTATATAAATTTTATTAAATATTCATTTTTTTTCTCATTCGTTCGAAAACGCTCAAATACGTTCTCGTATTGTTTTTTTATTATTTTTTTCCAAGTGCGTTCACCCCTCAAGATATTCAAAAATGTTGAGGCTAAGAGATCGAATTCCGCTCACGACGACAGATTCGAGCGCCTCAAAGATAAAATATCTCCGTTCGCTCTGATTCCAAAATTTATAACATATTATAATATAATGTAACACGTTATGTTTTATATAAATCTATATCATGTGTGCCATGTACTTTGTATTATATTTCTAACATCTAAATTGTCTATTAATATGAAACCCTGTAAAAACAAAACAAAGTTATAGTAACTGTTTAATTGTAATTAACTGTAATACTTTAATTTAATATAACGTAATGTACTTTAATGAAACTGTAATTAATAATAACTTGTAATGTACTTCAATGAAACTGTAATTAAATGTAATGATTTAATTTATAATGTAAGAATGTACTTTAATAGAACTGTAATGAACAATCATAAGCGAATGTGAAGTAATCCATAGTTGTAATCGTAATTGTAATGACCCAAAATTAATACGTAGTCAGTCGTGTACTTAATTTGTACTTATGTGTACTATTACGAAATGATATCGCCTTCATAAATGTAGACTCGGCGAAAAATACAAATTAGTTTTTATTTTTATTTTTTTTATTATTTTTAGTTAAAATCTTTCAAAACATCTGATCATGTGTTTAAAAAGGGGGAAATTTAACCTTCAACTGTCCTCCCCCAAAACATTTAAGTTTATATTATACATGTACTTGTAAAATTAAGAGCACTTCTTCATTGCACTTCTTCATTAGACTTCTTCATATTTGCACTTCATCATAGCACTTCATTAGGACTCCCTTGTTAGCAGCCTTGCTGCGGGGAGGGGGCAGAGGCCCCTTGCCTTAATATTTTTTGATTCCGGCCTGAGCCATGGTCGAAAGAGGTCGAACCTCTACCCCTGTAAATTCAGAGCAGTACCTGTATATTTTTAAGAAGTAAACCAAAGTAAAAGAAGTTTTTATTTTTCCCTTCGAGCCGTGCTCTCTTCAGAACTTAGTCAGAAAAGTCGATAATTTTAGTATAAGAGAAAGTATCAGAGTATTATAGCAAGAGAAGAATTAATAATTCTCGACCCATAAGCGAGAGAAAGAGACAACCCAAGCACCATAGAAGATATTGGCATAACAGTCTGGCGAGTCTGTAGCCAAGGGTTTAACAGAGTGGCGACCCACCATTTAAGGCGACCGAAAAGAATTATGGAATGTTATAGAAGAAATATCCGTTGCAGCCTCCTAACCAGAACCCCCGTCGATCCGAACCGACTCAGGGCCATAGACGGAGGGGTAACTATATATATATATATATATATATATATATATATATATATATCTTTTCATTCAGTGCCAATGTTAAATAATTTATAAAAACCATAATAAATGCGGTTTGGAAAGCTAGTTTGTGATTAAAACGGAATGTCATTCACTGTCTATGTATATACATACATCGTTTCATTCAGTGCAAGTGTTATAGTTTATAAAAAGCCGTAATAAAACGAAGTGAAACGATATCTGCCCATGGGTCGAGACCCGGTGCAGGCAGACGATGCGTAGCACACCCAGCTAATCTTCCTTCCTGAGGACGTCATTTAGCCAGTGAAATTTATGATGAGATGAAGATGTCCTTT
Source organism: Bathynomus jamesi (assembly GCA_023014485.1). Lineage (NCBI taxonomy): Eukaryota > Metazoa > Arthropoda > Malacostraca > Isopoda > Cirolanidae > Bathynomus > Bathynomus jamesi. The sequence continues at coordinate 955,803 of JAJOZX010000743.1, read as the reverse complement.
GAAACTGAAATTTTATTACGCGCTTGTTTCCATCTACGTGATAACTTAAAAATTTATAGAAATTTCTACAGGTACGGTTTTAGAATTACCAAAACTTTAAAGAATTGCCTGCGGTCCCGTGTTCGAGATCCGGTGCTGACAGACGATGCGTAGCACACCCAGATAATCTTCCTTTTGACACCGGTTAGACTAGTTGCATGCTGTTTATTATTTGACCCGAGTACCCTATCCTACATTTTCTCTTATTGTAACTCTCCCCTCCCATATATACATCGCGGTGTCCTGACATATAATTGCATGTTTACTACAGGATGCTCTGCTAGGTTTTCTGTAATTAATATATATATATATATATATATATATATATATATATGTTCCTCTGTGTGTATTTTTGTGAAAAACAATATGTTTTTAATTATTGTCCATTCTTTGTTTCCTTCGTGGTTATTTCAGCATATATATGTATATCATAGGCGTGCACACTGGGTACGCAAATTACGCAGTGCGTACTCAATTTTTTTTATTAAATTTAAAAATTTAAATTTTTTTAAATATTAATAAAATGCTATTATAAATACTAATAAATTTTATAATTTATTTAGTGTACTTAATACAAAGTAAAATTAAGTGAAACTTCCTTGTTTTCTCGTGTGCTTTCTTACAAGGTAAGCTCTGAGCATAGAATGTACTTGCATAGGAATATGATCCTTAAGTGCTGGTCGGGGCTTAAAAATACTGTCTTATTATTGGCCGAAAAATGTTCTGGGATAGGCTGGAGTGTTTCAGCGTAGTTTCAGAAAATACAGAATGGCTTTGATGATTGTGTGATAAAGGCGAAATATCGCATGCCATTGACTGCTGATGCAGAACCAAAACGAATAAGGTTAGCACAGACTGATCAGCCAGATTTGGAAATGAAAAGACTTTATTTGGAAATCATAGATACAGTTTGCATGCAACTTACTGCTCGGTTTGGAAATCTGTCACAGTTGAAATTTTTGAAACTTCTGAATTCCGAAAAATTTCTAAAATTTAGCCAAGCATTCCCTGATGAAATTCTTAAGACCATTGCGGAGTTACATACACAGTGGCTCTTTTGATTTTATAAGAATGAAGAATGAACTAAGTGTCCTATACTCATCTGAAGAATTTCAAGGAAAATATCAGTGCCATATCGCAAAATTCTTGAGCCTGAACAACTTGAATGGAAGCATGCCTGAACTTCAAAAACTCGTAGAGCTAGTACTAACCATTCCCTCTACAATTTCATCAGCAGAAAGATCATTTTCGGTTTTGAGGAGAGTTAAAACGTATCTAAGAAGTACAATGGGCGGAGAAAGGCCGTCATACTTAACCTTTATGAGCATCGAAAATGAGTTATTAGTCAAAATGAAATCTGACCCATCATTCTACGATTCAGTAATAGATGAATATTCCACTAAGAATCGTAGGATCGATCTGAAATATCGATAAAAATCGCGCTGTCGCATATAAATAGTTAAATATATTGTTAAATATATAGAGGCGGGGCCACCAGCTTGACCTCCGTGTGAAGAGAGACCAACGCACGAAACAACATAAGGTTCATAAGGTAAGGTAAGGTATATCCAGTATCTAGTGTCCACCCCATCATCCAGATTTGGTAAGTACCGTTACTACCGTACCAAGATCATAATTTATTATAGTTTATATCATCGTTATTTCTTGAGAATTCTTGCATAATAAAATTATATATTCGGACCAACGAATGCCAGGTCATCGAGGAACTAATGTAAATTTTTTTGTGGTTAAGAACAAAACATATTACATTTACATTCAATTTATTAAATGGTAGAAATCATGTTTTAGTACAACTCAGCTTACAGAACTAGCGTCCATTAAATAAGACTAACATTAATGGAGATATTTTACACAATATAGTTACAATTATATATACTCGCGTAAAACTTTACACAATACAGCGAGTGCGCACAAATGGGAACCTCTTTTTATCTGTCTGCATACCAATTCATCATTCATCTCAGTGTCGCACAAATCAAATAATTTAAAAAAAATTATAAATCCCTTCCCACATGACATGTGCAGGAGAAATGAAAGACAGTACATGGCGCAAGTATTACTAAAATATCCTTGGAATCGGTAAGGATTCCAGACAATTTCTGGGACATGCAGCTGTTCGATAAATTGTAAAACAACAGTGTCACTCCAGGGCTGAGTACCGAGTGAATCAAAATAGTACATTCTTTCCCTATTTTTAAAATAGATTGCAAACCAATGAATCCCCTCCCCCCCAACAATGTTCGTGTTCACAATAAAAACACACTAATCTTTCGTAGTTGGCAATTTCAATGTTTCATTCTTCGCAAACACACCGATAAATTTGGAGTGTGTGATTCGGTCACTTTTCATTACTCTCTGGAGTGTATTCGCGTACATTTTAAAAGTCTGTGACTACGTTCCTGAAGCGGTCGAGCTCTATTAGAGCTTGTGATTCGAGATATACTAGTACACTAATAGGCGCGTCTATCGGGTTGGCGAATTCCAATCTGACTGAGATGTTCCCACTTTGTTGCGGACTTAAGTGTGTATTTACACTGGCAGATAAGTCGGGTGTGATATAAAACGGGTAAAGGTTAAAGTGATCGACAAATTCTTTCTCCGTTACGCCAATCCCAAGCTCATCACAGCCACCAGCAATATGGGTCAGATTATGATAATTAAAACCCACTCTAATAGACAGAATTTATTTCCGCAACAGTTCCGATGCCCACTGGCATCCTCTTCGGGTGGATACAGAAAAACGAATGAACCAAAAACAAGAGGGGAAACAGTCCAGGGACCATTAAGAAATTCGCACCTAGGTTAGATCCCGTTCTCCCGACACTGGAAGGGAAATTTTATTAAAGGGACCCGCTTATAAGTACATTCGCACAAATTTAAAACTATCTTCTTGTTCTGTACATACAGATTCTATCATTTTTTTAATAATTATCTTGTTTATTATTAAATTTATTACATTTAATATTGCATTATTATTTATTACAGAAATTATAAATTTATTATTACATTGATTATTACACTGTTGTTTATTATACAGAAATTGTAAACCGAAAAACGAATGAAAAAGGCGGGAAGGAAACAATCCAGAGACCATTAAGGAATTCGCACCCCAGAAGAGATCCTTTTTTTTAAAGGGTCCCGCTTATAAGTACATTTGCACAAATTAAAACTATCTACTTGTTCTATACATACAGATTCTACCATTTTGACATAATTACTGCATTTATTATTGCATTTACGTTTTTTAACATTTATTATTATTACCTTTACACTAATTATTACATTTCTTTTATTACCTTTATTATTACATTTATTGCATTTATATTTATTTCCATATTTATTACTTCCATCATTACATTTACATTTACGTTTATTATTCCATTTACATTTTACCGGAAAAAAAAACGAATGAACCAAAAGCGAGTAAGGAAACAATCCAGAGCCCTTTAAGAAATTCACACTTAGGTTAGAACCCGTTCACCCGACGCCGTAAGGGATTTTTTGACCAAGAATCTCATTAAAGGGTCCAACTTATAAGTACCTTCGCACAAATTAAAATTATCTTCTTGTTCTAAACATACAGATTCTATTATTTTTCTTTTGACATAATTATTACATTTATAAGGTACCTTACTTGATTCCCAATCTATAGCATGATTATTTTGGCTGGCATGATAAACAATAGCATTATTAATATTACAACTTCTGAAGGCATATTTGTGTTCTTTAATACGGGTTTCAATATTTCTTCCAGTTTCTCCTACGTACACTAAATCACAACTTTTACAGGGAATGCTGTAGACACAGGCTTGTTCCTCTTTTGCAAAGTTATTCCTAACCAATTTACTTTTCATGGTAGACGAATATTTGAACGCCAAAGCAAACTTAAAATCTTCCGTCAACGGTTTTACTCTTTCTAAGCCGGCAATGTAAGGTAAACTCACATATTGTTTTTGTTTAACTGAAGATTCCCGAGGGGCATAAAAAGATTTTCTGGCTTTGAAATACGCACTCAGGATTTGTAGCCCACATTTACTGGACCCGGAATATTCAAAGATTTGGCACATTTTTAAGGATTTAAAATATCCTGAGTGGTTTATCAGAGCTTGAACCGACTGGACGTGCACTCCTCGAATACGATGGAACTTCCTTTGAGAAGCATTCTCAATGCCGTATACGACGTGTTCGTGACGAAGTCATTGTGCGTGTTCAGGCGTGAAACCGGTGACATTAGCTATGTACTTGAAACGACTTGTAGACAAGCAAACTCTGGTAAACGTAGTTATTTATTTAAGTGTTAAGATGAATAGAGTCTTCGTGATAGTTGAGAAGTGGGGTGAGGACCGTTATAAAATATCTTCAGGTGTAGGTACAAGAAGAGAACAGATTAGTGATGCCCCCTCATATGCCATTGTTTTTACGTTGTGTATAAATAACGATCAGCCATGCATTGATATACGACTGATGTGGAAGAATGCATCTGATAATAACGTTCTTGACCCCACGCGAAACCGATTCATTCTCGACAGAATGTTTGAAATCGTCGGATTCCGCAAGCTGAAGACTATATTAGACGCTCGTGTTACGGAATACGAATATGATTTATTTTGACACGGTTCTTGAATACGCATACATCGCTCTGCTCGACGGATTTATCGAATGTAGGAATGAACAAGGTGAGAATGGCCTAGAGCTGGATGCTTATTTAAAAGGTTTAGACTCTTCGAAATATCCTGAACTTTGGTACAAAGGACTTGAGCGGTACATGGCACAGCTCACCTACACTGTTCACCCTAAAAAATTGTACCTCTATATAATGAGCAACAGTTGTTACGACTTAGAAGATTATTCCAATTGCCGCTATGCGAGTTTAGTGTTTTAGTTAAGCGCAGTAGAACATAAAGTGAATGTATTTTAATGTATATTTATTTTCAATATATTCAATTATTTAATATAATTGTGTGTGTACATATGTACAGGGTGTCCCATAAGTCCTGCATCATAGGAAAAATTCATATTTTTCTATTTCTAGAAACCATAATTCATATTTTTCTGTTTCTACAGGCCATAATGTCTGTGAGCAAGGAAGAACGAATCCAGATAATTCTACTCATAGGAAATCGGAGTGAAAGAGAGGCCGCTGCTGAATTTAACAGACTGCATCCAGACATCGAGCCAATAACACAGAGTTGTGTTAGCAGACTTGTTGCAAAGTTTAAGGAAACAGGATCCATAGAAGATAAACCACGCAGTGGACCTTCAAGGAGGTCCACTGACGATGATACAGCGACTGCTATCCTGGCTCATTTTAACAGAAGTCCCAATAAGTCTCTTCGGCGATTGTCCGCCGAGAGAGGAGTGTCGAAAAGTAGCATCCATCGCATTCTTCAGGCTCACAAATGGCATCCATATAAACTTCAGATCCTACAGAAATTAAGCGAAGATGATCCCGACCAGCGGATGGAATTTTGTGAATGGGCTACGGACCAATATGCTCGGGATGTCAATTTCCCGTCCACCATTCTGTTCAGTGACGAGGCTGTTTTTTATGGAAATGGTGAGGTAAATCGACAGAGCACCAGCTGCTGGTCTCAAAACAACCCTCACTGGTATACCTCTTCAAAGGAACAAGGTGCATCTCGGGTGATGGTACGGTGTGGCATTTGGAAGGATCGCATCATAGGCCCCCTCTTTTCCGATGAACATGTCACTGGAGGCACCTACCTACGTATGCTCAAGGAAGAAGCATTTCCCAGTGTCTCGAACGAAGAAGGAAATTTCCCAACATGGTTCCAGCAAGACGGCGCTGATGCACATTATAGCACCCAAGTAAGGGAATACCTGTACCAACAATTCCCTGGTCATTGGATGACGTCGAAGGCTGTGGAATGCAGCTAGAAGCCGGATCTCACGCCACTAGATTTTTATCTCTGGGGCCATTTGAAAGCGCTGGTATACGCGGAGAAAATTAGGAGTGTTGAACATTTGCGGCAGCGCATTATTGGGGCATGTAACACCATTACTCCTGACATCATTCACCGTGTGCTTGCTGACTGGGTATCACGTCTGAATTTGTGTATTGAAAACAATGGTAGACATATTGAGCACGTTCTGTAAATAAAAGCTTTTGTTTTGCCTTTTTTTTATTATTTTTCCTATGATGCCGGACTTATGGGACACCCTGTATATATATATATTGACTGTTATATTGATGGTTATACTCCATCGTTTTGTATTATATCAGGTTGTAGCAAATTCTGCTCGATTAGAAAACGGACTATAGATAATAGAATAACCTCAAGATAATATGAAATAGTTTTAGAAATGTTGCAAAATACACGCGGCAACAGGTTCGCACAGGTTTTATCACGATACAGAATGATACAGAATGACTTAGGCTTGTGTTGTTGTTTAGCCGATCAGCCCACCCTGATCGAGCAAGCCGGCGGCACGCAAGTAACCGACCGCCCTCTCCGGAGTGGACCAGAGGTTCAGCGTACTAGTACTAGTGATGTTGTGTTGTGTTCGTTGTTGTGCTAGAGTGGTACAGTCTGTCATAATGTGTTCAATTGTTTGTGGTGTGTCCTGGCACAGGTGGCAGATGTCGTCTGTGGAGTTATCTAGTCTGTGTTTATATGTCTGTAAGTTGGGGTGATGTTCACATCTGAATCTTGCTAAGTTAACTCGATCCGATCTGCTCAGGCTGATCTCTGACCTGTTAATGGGTGGCGGCTTCGCACCTAGGACCGCATTCGGACCGAGTCGTGTCAGTGCTTTGTGGGTTAGGTGTGTGTGTATGTGTTTTTTATACTGTGTGATGTCTATGGGGCGTGGTATGGAATGGAGTATTTGGTTATAATGTCTCTCTGGTGTTACCTTAATGGTGCGAGGTGTCGGTGCATGATTGTACATGTAGTGTCAAGGGTGTTGTGGGTTAGTTGTCGCTGCTGCCATGAATTGTGTTCCCCTCATGTCTAAATGTTCCCTAACTTTCAGTATTTTTGTTTCTGCGTGCAGGTGTTCTATTGATGTTGTTTGAGTGCGTCCTGTAATGATACGAAGTGCATTGTATTGTATTGTATGTAAGGTGTTTATGTTTGTGTTTGAGATAATGGGTACCCAGCATGTGCTAGCATTGTCCATAACTGAGCGAATATATTGTTTGTATATGAGTGATGCTCTTTCCTGCTGGTGTCCAAAGTTTGTGCCTGTTAGTACCCTAAGCGTGTTAAGTCTTGACGTACATTTGTTATTAAGATAATGATGTGTTGTATGTGACCCTAAGTATTTTGGTCCTGTGAGTATGTGGAATGTTGGTGTTGCTTAGTGTAATCTGTGGAGTTATCTGGTGTTCTTTTGTGTTGCTTGTTAGCAAGGTGATGGTTGATTTTGTGGGCGCTACTTTGAGTCTATTGTGTGTGAGCCAGTCTTGTATGATGTTTATGTATGTTTTAGGTATTTGTAGCGGTGTCGATGTTGTTGTGGGTGGATGTTAGAGTGATGTCATCTGCATATGATGATAAGGTAAGCTTGTTATCTATGGGTGTTCGAATGTCATGCATGTTTTAACCCCTCCGTCTATGGCCCTGGGTGGTTCGAATTGACGGGGTTTCTAGTTGGGAGGCAGCAACAGATATTTCTTCTATAACATTCTAATTCTTTTCTCTCGCTTTAGGATCGACAGTTATTAATTATTCTCGTTCTATAATACTCTGATACTTTCTCTGAGACTAAAATTATCGACTTTTCTTTTATAACTTATCGACTTTACTGACTAAGTTCTTCTGAAGATAGCCCAACTCGAGGGGGAAATAAAAAGTTTTCTTACTGTAATTTACTTATAAAAATTTACAGGTAGTGGTCTGAATTTTACAGGGGTAGAGGTTCGACCTCTTTCGACCATGGCTCAGGCCGGAATCTAAAAAGTTAAGGAGGCAAGGGGCCTCTGCCCCCTCCCCGCAGCGAGGCTGCTAACAAGGGAGGCTCGTAGCAGTGACCCAAGCAGAGTCCCGTAATGAAGTGTAGTTCATTTTACAAATTCATGTATCATATAAGCCTAAATGTTGGGGGAAGGCAGTTGAAGGTTAAGTTTCCCCCTTTTAAACACATGATCAGATGTTTGAAAGATTCCAAATAAAAATAAAAAAATAAAAAAACTAATCGTATTTTTTTGCCGAGTCTTCATTTCTGAAGGCGATATCATTTCATAGTAGTACATAAGTACAATTTAAGTACACGACTGAGTACATTTTCGTTTGGGTTTATTACAATTATGATTGCGATTATGGAACTTCACATTCTCTTATGATTGTCCATTACAGTTCTATTAAAGTACATTCTTACATTATATATTAAGTCATTACATTTAATTACAGTTTCATTGAAGTACATTACAAGTTATTATTAATTACAGTTTCATTAAAGTACATTACGTTATATTAAATTAAAGTATTACAGTTAATTACAATTAAACAGTTACTATAACTTTGTTTTTATATATTTATATATGGTTATAATATAGGGTTATAATATAGGGTTATAATATATGGTTATAATATACGGTTATTATATATGGTTATTATATATGGTTATTAGTACAACACAAGTACATGAGCACATACAAGATAATTTGTATACAATATAATATGCTATATTATGTTATAATATGTTATAAATTTGGATCAGAGCGAGAGGAGATTTTTATCTCAGAAGTGTTCGACTTTGCTGTCATCAGCGAATTCGATCACTTATCCAAGCATTTATGAATTTGTGAGGGGTGAACGCACTTAAAAGAAAAAAAAAAAATACATGTGGACGTATTTTACATGTACGTAACACAATAGGTTGTGTGCGTAATATAGACACGCGTAAAATATGGACTGATAGGTTGATAGGCTAGGCATCAGTAGACAATAGGTAGGACAGAATATAAATAATGATGTATAGAGAATGAAGTTTTTACTATTAAAGAATTTACCATATATTGAACATGAAAGATATCCACATACCAAATGGATGATTCAGTATTGGCGGTATGGAAACGTGAAGAGAATTAAGTTACTTTATGACGTCATAGTTATTGAATTTGTACGTATAGTACAAATCATTATTAGGAAGATTTACAAGAACGAATTAGAGACAAAGAGTGGGTATTAGTGACTAAGAAGTACAACTACGGGTTCCAATCCTGTTATATGCAATGTGTATGCATAATCTAGGGTCTAGGGTGAGATGCAAGACAATCATAATTAATTATAATAACTTCTATAACAAATGGAAAATGGGTACGACTAAACCATAGAAATGGTAGATCGTAGGGTTGTGACACAAACAAAAAGAGGAAGTTACAAGTAAAATTATTATCCAAACTCGCGTTAAGCGATTTTGGTTCTTATGTTAAAATGAATATTGATTATTCATTGTTCATTTTTACATTGCTCTCCCCTTTAAAATTATATTTATACAATAATATAATAGGGTACAATTCATACAATACAATACAATTGAGAAAATAACATCCTAACTAATTCAAGTTAGATGACGAATTTTTCTTTACATTACAAGTTTTATACAGAACAAATGAGTTCGGGTGGTTGGGTACAATGCGGAGTAATCAAATTTTTAACATGACACTCGCTGAGAGGGCTATTATAAAATATAAAAATTCAAAGATTAAAACTTTAATTTAAGCCAACAGAATAAAAGGATTAATACGTTAATTTAGACAAACAATTAAGTTAGACAAAGAATGATATTGTTAAATTTAAATTTTTTTAGTTTTCTGTATGGAAAATTACATACATAATGAATAGTAGGTAAAAGGGAAAAATATAAATTATTTTCCAAAGTTACCCTCATCGTACAGTCTATAACTAATTTTATTGACTACTTTAGGTAAAAAAACGAATTACGTAATGGATGATGTAGAGGCCTGTGGTCTAGTGTGTATTTGTGTGTATTAGATACAAAGTGTGTATCTTATAATTTTGAGGGACAGATTAGCTGAGAGGATTTTTAAATTAACTGAATAAATGCCTGAGCAAAAATTTATATATAGTAAGCAAAAATGCTTAAGACTATATAAATAACAAAGTTAGCACTTACACGCAATGAAATAGTTTATTGTGATATCCAATGATTTTAGCATAAGGTTTGTATATATATAGTATATATAGTGTGCATACGTGTGTGTGTAAACGTTTAAGGGTTATTATTATTATTATTGTTATAAAATCCTTTAAGTTCAAGGTAGTATTTAAGTATTTAATTAAATCAGTTACACGTATTAAGGTAATAAAAAAAACGTACTTAGAGGACCTTACAATTAATGAAAGTAAATCTAGCGGTATTAAAAATTAAATTTTGAAGATGGAATTAAATTCGACTAGTAACATTCCTACCTATATATGAACTATATACCCATTAACATTAACCAGAAGTATCGGTACGATAATTGAATTAAGAAAATTAAGAATACAAATTAAAAATAGAAATCAATTATGCATTTTAATGAACTAAACATATAATATACTTAAAAATAAAAAACACAACTTAACATAAATTGAGGTTATGTTCCATAGTACCAAAGAGGAATTAACCATGGTTGAACCATTTCTCCGGTTGACACTGGGTTCAACTGGGGTTGGGGGTGTTAAAATAAAATAAAATAAAAAGACAAAGTTTGGAGTACGACATTCGGGGGAATTGAGTGACTAAGCAAGGGGTATAAGTCTGAAATTGACAATTACATCTTTTCGTGAGCACTTTGCTCTTTTTTTTTTTTTTTTTTTTTAAAAAGATTGCTTGTCACACTACTTAGAACAAAAATTAAGAGTTGAAACAAAAAAAAACGGCATGTTCCTCCCTATAGTAATTTAAAAAGGAAGTCATTGGACATGATTGATTAATTATTACACTATTACTGTTATCATATAATCATAAAAATTATAAAACTCGTTACAAACATTTGTAAAAACGGTTTTGGTTGCAAACAATAAAATATGTCATTTTACCTATATATTTATATACGCAACAATGGCATGAAAAGAAAAGACCGGTCAATTTCCTTCTTACAAACAAACAAAAATTTAAACTAAAGACACAAACCGGTCAATTCAGGTTGAATTTAATTCTCTTTTACAACAAAAAAAAAAGGTTGAATTAAATTCTTAAATTTCATTTTCTTAAATTAAATTCTCTTAAACTACAAAGAAAAAGTTGAATTCAATTGACTGCACTGAAATGACTGGGGACTTCAAAACTGACTTCAAAACTGACTTCAAAACTGACTTCTGTAATCTCTGGGGCGGTTGTCCCTCTTGGATGCAACCTTCTGACTTGAACTCTTATCAAGTATTTTTATAAATCTCTGGGGCGGTTGTCCCTCTTGGATGCAACCTTCTGACTTGAACTCTTATCAAGTATTTTTATAAATCTCTGGGGCGGTTGTCCCTCTTGGATGCAACCTTCTGACTTGAACTCTTATCAAGTATTTTTATAAATCTCTGGGGCGGTTGTCCCTCTTGGATGCAACCTTCTGACTTGAACTCTTATCAAGTATTTTTATAAATCTCTGGGGCGGTTGTCCCTCTTGGATGCAACCTTCTGAATCTGACTGATTTGCAACTTATTTGCAACTAAAACTGACTTGGAACTGATTTGCAACTAAAACTGACTCGAAATTACTTCAAGTATCTTTATAAATCTCTGGGGTTTGGTTGTCCCTCTTGGATGCAACCAACTGAAACTGAAAACTGATTTGCAACTTATTTGCAACTAAAACTGACTTGGAACTTATTTGCAACTGATTTGCAACTAAAACTGACTTGAAACTACTTCGAGTATCTCTCTAAATCTATAAACTCTCTATAAACTCTCTCTTTCTTAATTTGCAAGTCAATCCAATTCAATAATTTGAAAAAAATTGTAAACAAAAATAAAAAATGTAAACAACATTTCACTCGAATGTACGCGAAGGTACGGTACTATTATGTTTGGTACATAAAATAAAATTATTCTATACTGACTATAATAGTGAAAATAACCCTGAAATTAACTCTCTGAAATTAACTCTCTCTGAAATTAACTCTCTCTGAAATTAACTCTGAAATTAATTCTCTTACTTTTAACTTCGCTTACTTTTAACTTCTCTTACTTTTAACTTCTCTTACTTTTAACTTCTCTTACTTTTAACTTCTGTGAAAATTACTGTTTCACTAAAAAAAATGTATCACTGGTGTCTGAAATGTTCACTGTGTTTCTTGTAAATTCTGGCTTGATACTTATTATTAACTGTTAATAATACTGACTTTTCAAATGTTTACAAATTACTTAAAAAAAAACAACTCTGTACTTAACAAAATTTCTACGGCGAAATCCTTAGAGACGTGTCCTGAAGACGTGTCTTGCTGGCTACTTCTTCTTGGATGAAAACTAGGCGTGGAGAACTTGGAGTCGTGACACACCGGTTCAAGGGTGGATGTTACGAACTAGAAGTCGTGACACGCCGGTCAAATGGTGGGTCGCCACTTGTTAAACTCTTGGCTACAGACTCGCTAGACTGTTATGTCAATATCTTCTATGGTGCTTGGGTTGTCTCTTTCTTATCCTGGCAAGGTCGCCAGTTGTTAACCCCTCCGTCTATGGCCCTGGGTGGTTCGAATTGACGGGGGTTCTAGTTGGGAGGCAGCAACGGATATTTCCTCTATAACATTATAATTCTTTTCTCTCGCTTTAGGGTCGACAGTTATTAATTCTTCTCTTTCTATAATACTCTGATACTTTCTCTGAGACTAAAATTATCGACTTTTCTTTTATAACTTATCGACTTTACTGACTAAGTTCTTCTGAAGATAGCCCAACTCGGGGGAAAATAAAAAGTTTCTCTTACTGTAATTTACTTCTTAAAAATTTACAGGTAGTGGTCTGAATTTTACAGGGGTAGAGGTTCGACCTCTTTCGACCATGGCTGAGGCCGGAATCTAAAAAGTTAAGGAGGCAAGGGGCCTCTGCCCCCTCCCCGCAGCGAGGCTGCTAACAAGGGAGGCTCGTAGCAGTGACCCAAGCAGAGTCCCGTAATGAAGTGTAGTTCATTTTACAAATTCATGTATCATGTAAGCCTAAATGTTGGGGGAAGGCAGTTGAAGTTAAGTTTCCCTCCTTTTAAACACATGATCAGATGTTTGAAAGATTCCAAATAAAAATTTTAAAAAATAAAAAACTAATCGTATTTTTTTGCCGAGTCTTCATTTCTGAAGGCGATATCATTTCATAGTAGTACATAAGTACAATTTAAGTACACGACTGAATACATTTTCGTTTGGGTTTATTACAATTATGATTGCGATTATGGATTACTTCACATTCGCTTATGATTGTCCATTACAGTTCTATTAAAGTACATTCTTACATTATATATTAAGTCATTACATTTAACTAAGTACATTACAAGTTATTATTAATTACAGTTTCATTAAAGTACATTACGTTATATTAAATTAAAGTATTACAGTTAATTACAATTAAACAGTTACTATAACTTTGTTTTTATATATTTATATATGGTTATAATATAGGGTTATAATATAGGGTTATAATATAGAGTTATAATATATGGTTATAATATATGGTTATTATATATGGTTATTATATATGGTTATTAGTACAACACAAGTACATGAGCACATACAAGATAATATATATACAACATAATATGTTATATTATGTTATAATATGTTATAAATTTGGATCAGAGCGAGAGGAGATTTTTATCTCAGAAGCGTTCGACTTTGCTGTCATCAGCGAATTCGACCACTTATCCAAGCATTTATGAATTTGTGAGGGGTGAACGCACTTAAAAGAAAAAAAGAAAAAAAATACATGTGGACGTATTTTACATGTACGTAACACAATAGGTTGTGTGCGTAATATAGACACGCGTAAAATATGGACTGATAGGTTGATAGGCTAGGCATCAGTAGACAATAGGTAGGACAATATAAATAATGATGTATAGAGAATGAAGTTTTTACTATTAATGAATTTACCATATATTGAACATGAAAGATATCCATATACCAAATGGATGATTCAGTATTGGCGGAATGGAAACGTGAAGAGAATTAAGTTACTTTATGACGTCATAGTTATTGAATTTGTACGTATAGTACAAATCATTATTAGGAAGATTTACAAGAACGAATTAGAGACAAGGAGTGGGTATTAATGACTAAGAAGTACAACTACGGGTTCCAATCCTGTTATATGCAATGTGTATGCATAATCTAGGGTCTAGGGTGAGATGCAAGACAATCATAATTAATTATAATAACTTCTAAACAAATGGAAAATGGATACGACTAAACCATAGAAATGGTAGATTGTAGGGTTGTGACACAAACAAAAAGAGGAAGTTACAAGTAATTATTATCCAAACTCGCGTTAAGCGATTTTGGTTCTTATGTAAAAATGAATATTGATTATTCATTGTTCATTTTTACACATGTATAAGTTGAACAGTGTTGGTGAGAGAACAGAGCCTTGAAGGACCCCGTTCGGAAAAAGCTTGTTTTTGGATGACTTGCCATTAAATGTGACATGTGAGTATCTTCCTGAAAGATAGTTGCTCAGCCACCTTTTGGTATTATTGTGCATGTTTATGTTGAGTATTTTGTTTATGAGAGGGAAGCGTGGGATACCATCAAATGCTTTACTAATGTCTATTTTTGCTAATATTGTACGTTGAGCTGGTCGTCTGGAGTTGATGCCATTCATGATGTGCTGCGTGAGGTTAGTGAGTAATGTCGTGGTTGAGTGGTGATGTCTGTGATCCATGTTGAGTAGGCGATAGTGGTATGTGTAGGTTGGTGATTTGGAAGGTGTGTATAGTAAAGTAATGGGTCTATGGGAAGCTGGTTCTGTTGGATTTTTGTTTGGTTTGAGTAGTGTAATAGTTTTACCTTGTTTCTATATGTTAGGAATAATACAGTGTTGGTATGAATATGTGCTGATATTTGTGAGAGCTAGTATTCCCTGTGGGCCCAAGTGTTTAAGGTGTATGTTAGATATATTGTCTGGTCCAGTAGCCTTCGAATTCTTAGTGTTTTTGATGAGCTTGGTGGTCTGGTCTGTATTGAAGGGCGTAATGGTCGTGTCGAGTCTGTAGGTTTTCTTGTGTCTGGCTGTTTGTCTGTCTGCGTGTTTCTGGTTGTTGTCTCTTTTTAAGTGACTTACCTTTGCGTAGTGATTAACTAGAATGTTTGCTTGTTGTGTATATGTTAGGCTATCATTTTGGCTGCGACAGATAGCCGCGTGTGAGGTGTGAATGCCGCTGTTACAGTGGGTAATGCTGTTTATAGTCTTGTATAGCCTGGATGTATCTGTGGAGTGGTTTAGTGTTGTTATGAATTCCCTAAATATTTCTGTTTGTTTTTCTTTGAGTTTGTTGTTTATTTCTGTGTTGAGCTGTTGTATCTGCTGTTTTATGGCTTCTGTGTGTGGTGTTTGTGTGTTATGTTTGAAGTTGTTACGTTGCCTTTTGAAGTGGACTATTTCTCTAGTGTAATTTGGGATGTATTTCCTAATGTTACCCTTGGGTATGTATTTGTTTGCATTATTTATGATCTAGGCTAGTGTAGGCTTTGGCTATTGTAAGATTAGGCTAATGAATATTTTCTCTGGTGTTTTTCATACAGTTACAACGCCATCTCTACGATATTACAGTAATTGAAAGAACATGGAGCCCACGAAAGAGCATATTTGACATGTGATGCTGTATAAGTTCCATAAAAGATCTAACGCTCGTGAATCCGCAAAAAACATTCAAAGAGTTTATGGAAATGATGTTGTGAGCGAATGGATGTGTAGGAGAGGGTTTGAGAAGTTCCGAAATGGAGACCGGTCTGAAAAATTATCAACGAACAGGATGACCAAATGAGTTAGATGAAGAGTTGCTGAAAGCAACAGTGGAGGAAAACCCAACAGTAACTGTAAGAGAACTTGGCCTGCAACTTGGCGTTAGCTATATGACCATTCATCTTCATTTGAAGCTGTTAGGGAAAGTAGTGAAGGTTGGAAAATGGGTTCCGCATTATTTGTCACAAGCGAATCTTTAACATCGAATCGATATTTGCACATCACTGCACTTTCGGCAAGTGCTGGCACCGTTTTTGAATCGGATCGTCACTGTGGATGAAAAATCCTCTATACCAATATTAAGCGTCGACATCAATGGTTTAGCCGTGAAACAAGGCCTGAACCTCAGCCAAAGAATGGACCCCATCCAAAGAAAATTTTGCTATGCGTTTGGACTTTGTTGTGATATGCAAGAATTATTCATTTTGAGCTTCTGCCAGATAACCAAACAATCACAGCTGAAGTCTACTGCCAACAACTCCAACGATTGTGGATGGCATTACAAGAAAAACGTCCTGCATTAATTAATCGCAGAGGTGTTCTATTCCACCAGGATAACGCGCACCCTCACACTGCTCGAATCACCACTGCCCAATTGGAGGCATTTCGTTAGGAAAAAATGCCTTATCCACCTTATTCTTCGGTCATCACACCTTCAGACTACCATTTATTCAGAAGTCCGCAAAACCACCTAGATGGACAAAAGTTGCAATCCAGGGAAGCTATTGAAAACGAAGTGATTGCATTTTTTTTAACTCGAAACCAATGGATTTCTTCGAACGTGGCATAAAAAACTTTTCTATAGGTGGGAGGAGGGTATAGAAAAAGAAGGGAATTATATTGATGATTAATTTGTCATTCTATCATTTAATTTTTGTTGTGAATAAACTAAAAATTCGAGCAAATTTGTCCTTATGAATCCTTTAATTTTTGCTCTGAATGAACTAAAACATCGAGCAGAATATATGTTACAACCTTAGATTATTTTTTTATTCTATTTTTTCATTATATATATATATATATATATACATATACACACATTTAACTGCAATGACCACGCAGTATATTAATGTATAGAAACGACGTAAGTATAGAGGAGTGTTCTGCACACGAGGAAGAAAGAAATGAAAAATGAGGTAACCGCCCGGGAATCGAACCCAGGATCTTCCGATTGCCGGTCAGATATGCTATCCACTACACCACGGGCCTCGATCAGTCAGAAGTCGTAATTCTCCTACATAGAGCAGAAACCAATGCCTTGAGAGGGCACCCTCGCAAATCGTGAATATGTACATTTAACTGCAATGACCACGCAGTATATTAATGTATAGAAACGACGTAAGTATAGAGGAGTGGCCCGTGGTGTAGTGGATAGCATATCTGACCGGCAATCGGAAGATCCTAGATTCGATTCCCGGGCGGTTACCTCATTTTTCATTTGTTCGTTATTACTCTTCCTCGTGTGCAGAACACTCCTCTATACTTACGTCGTTTCTATACATTAATATACTGCGTGGTCATTGCAGTTAAATGTACATATTCACGATTTGCGAGGGTGCCCTCTCAAGGCATTGGTTTCTGCCCTATGTAGGAGAATTACGACTTCTGACTGATCGAGGCCCGTGGTGTAGTGGATAGCATATCTGACTCGCAATCGGAAGATCCTGGGTTCGATTCCCGGGCGGTTGCCTCATTTTTCATTTGTTCGTTATTTCTCTTCCTCGTGTGCGGAACACTCCTCTATACTTCCGTCGTTTCTATACATTAATATATATATATATATATATATATATATATAGAGGGTCTGTAAAAAAAAACTAAGCCAATTTGAAATCTCTATAAAATACACAATTTGATAGAGATTTCAAATATTTTTTTACACTAAATAAATAAAAGGCTCATAAATAATCTGTGATAATTTTATAACTTTATTTTAAATATCTTAGGAGTTATGCGGTTATTTCTACAGATTGCGAAAATTTCAGTTTTTCTCATTATGTAATAATTTGTAATATCTTCTTTTTTCTCTTTTTCAGAATTTGTTTAGATTTAAAATTTTTCCTGAATTCCTCTAAATATGCCATTCTCACATGAAGATAAAATAATTATAAAGCATTATAGAGTTGAAAAAGGTTATAGTGCAAGGAAATTACTTTCTGAATTCGATTATAAAGGATGGACTAGATCAGGTTTAGATTACTTATTCAATCATAAAATGATAAAGTGGTAACATTTATTAAATAATTAGAGTAGGATTCGACGTGACGCCCATCAGTATCCCTGCACAGCTCAAATCGTTCCGCAGCATTTCTAAACACATTCTGGAGCATTTGCGGGGTTATGTTATCTGCAGCAGTTCGTATACGTGTACGTAAGTTTTCAAGACTCGTAATCTTCGTCTGATAGACGTGCGATTTGATAAAGCCCCATGCAAAGAAATCTAAAGGGGTTAAATCTGGTGATCTCGCTGGCCAAGGTCTATTGCTTCCGCGTCCGATCCAGCGATTTGGAAAACGTCCATTTAGATAATCCTGAACAATTTTGGCATAGTGACAAGGAGCACCATCATGTTGATAGACGACGGTACTAACAATCCTATCCCCGTCGTCTATCAACATGATGGTGCTCCTTGTCACTATGCTAAAATTGTTCAGGATTATCTAAATGGACGTTTTCCAAATCGCTGGATCGGACGCGGAAGCAACAGACCTTGGCCAGCGAGATCACCAGATTTAACCCCTTTAGATTGCTTTGCATGGGGCTTTATCAAATCGCAAGTCTATCAGACGAAGATTACGAGTCTTGAAAACTTACGTACACGTATATGAACTGCTGCAGATAACATAACCCCGCAAATGCTCCAGAATGTGTTTAGAAATGCTGCGGAACGATTTGAGCTGTGCAGGGATACTGATGGGCGTCACGTCGAATCCTACTCTTAATTATTTAATAAATGTTACCACTTTATCATTTTATGATTGAATTGCATATAATTTCCAAGTGCTTCACAAAAATAGATCCTGACTTTATGTACATCCTGTATTTCGTGAAATTGATTCCAATAATTCGTCTAAATAAACAGAATGATGTAATGGTGTTTTATTTAATTCTTTTGGTTGTGTATATATAAACGATATTATTATTTAATTATATGTATACCAAATGGCTGGTTACGCCTTCTAAACCGACTGACGGATTTCTAAGCCAACTGTCAAGAATATCTGAATAGCGCAATCTGGCAGCTGAAAAGTTCATTAATATATACACATACACTTGCCTTCTAGGTCTTATCAACTGGCGGGTTAAGCCAACTGGCGGATTAAGCCAACTGGCGGATTATGCCAACTGGCGGATTTCTAAGCCAACTGTCAAGAATATATGCTTTAATTAAATAAATAGCGCAATCTGGCAAATCAACCCTAATAATGTACACCTGAACAAGCCATTTACGCCTTCTAAGTCAGATTAAGCCTTTTAAGCCAACTGGCTGATTAGGACCTTATAAGATAGGGGGCGCTCGGATGAACTCTCATTATGCGTCTGGCAGGAGCCAGGCGAATACCCCTCTCTCCTTCTTAGGTTAAGGCTAAGGTTAGGTTTCCCTTTAGGGGGTGAGGCCATCCCAACTTCTCCCCCAAAGAGGCTAGGTGAACTCCTCCAGCACGCTGGGGGAGTTCCCTTCATTGCAGCTTGGGGATAACCCCTCCCCCTTGTTGCATAACCCTCCTTTGCAGCATTGACTTGTTGCAAGACCCCCTTTGTTGCATAACTTCTTGCAACATTCTCCCCATTTGCAAAAAAAAATTTCAAAACAAAATTTTTAACAAGCGATAATGTAAGGCTGTTAGGCATTGAATTACAAGTGAACAATGATTGCATATTAATTGTAAACTGCTATTTACCATGCAACAACGACAGGAATCTAGATGAATACATTGATTTGCCCCTATAAAATTAAGTCATTATCAGATAACCCCAAATATTCTCACTGTATAATAATGGGGGACTTTAACGCGCATGTGAACTCTGAATTCTTTGTAGAATTGGGTAACTTGTGCGAGTGGGCCAAATTAAGTATAAGTGATGTAGATGTATTAGGAGTAACCAGTGATAAATTTACATACGTTAGTGATATAAGTGATACCACCAGGTGGATTGATCATTGTTTCACTTGTAATAATCTAAAGGATCGAATTGTTAGAGTTCATATTCTGCATGATTTCCTCCTTTTTAATCATAGACCATTTAGAACTATTAATTAATTTTACCAATTTATGCGCAACACGACATAACAAGAATTCAATAGGTAAGAATAATCGCGTCGATTTGTCTATTGTTAATATGCAATAGAGAATAGAATACAAAGACAGAACAGGTCACCTCTTTAATAATTTAGAAATTTTGCATCTTGCCTGTAATAATCCTTGGTGAAATGATTCTCATTGTAAACTCATAGATAGGTATTATAGGAAGATAGTATCCCTGTTAAGAGAAGCAGGAAGCACCCTGATTAAATCTTACAACTATCATACTAAGATTATTCCTGGATGGAATGATTTTATTGCCTCCCATGAAGAGGGAATCGAAAGACGCCTATGATTTGTGGTGCATTCATGGTAGACCCAGATTAGGACCAGTATACATGTATATGTGTAGAAGCAGGGGTCAGTATAGGCGGCCATAAGGCAATGTAAACATGAAGAAGAGTCTACTCGACCATCAAAAGCCTGTGAAGCTCACATAAATAACGATAATAACAAATTTTGGAAATTTGTTAAGAATCAAACGGGTGTCAAATGTGTCCTCCCTCTGACAATCGATGGGGTGTCGGGGAAGGATGAAATTGCAAAGCTGTGGAAAAACCACTACTCCAACATTCTTAACAGTGTGAGTAAGGATAATCTTAAGATAGATTGCAGCGAAACGCCTGTGGGAGGGACAAGGGGAAATACTTTGATATCAGTTCCTGAAGTAAAGAGGTTAATTAAAGAGTTAAAGACTGGTTCTGCGTCAGGGGTTGATAACCTATCGAATGAGCACTTAAAATATGCCAATTACGTAGTATGTCTGCATATATCATTGCTCTTATCAGCCATGCTTGCTCATAGCCATATCCCTGCAGAGTTCATGAGGGTATATATCTTGCCCCTGGTCAAAAATAAGTATGGAGACATTCTCCCCAGCAATAATTACAGGCCTATTGCTCTCGCTTCTTGCTTCTCGAAACTATTAGAAAAACTCTTGTTACTCTGTTTAAATGATTACCTCTGGACATCTAATTAGTTTGATTTTAAAAGGTCCCACTCAACTGACCTGTGTATCTATGTACTTAAAGAAACAATATATAAATACATTGAAAGTAATTCAACTATTTATAGCTGTTTCCTAAATATAAGTAAGGCATATTATAGCGTGAACCACAATATTTTATTTAAAAAAAACAGAAGACAGGAAGGTTCCCATGTCCATATTAAATTTATTTAAATTTTGGTATTCCCACCAATCTTTTACCGTTAGGTGGGGCAATGTACTATACGAATGATTTGGCTTGCGGGGTGAGGCAAGGCTCCTTGCTCTCTCCTATACTGTATATTGACGGATTAAGTGTTTCACTAAGTGAGGCAACAGTGGGATGATGTATAGATAACACAAGGATAAATAACTTAGTTTATGCCGATGATATGGTGCTAATAAGTTCCTCTGTTAAAGGTCTGGATCGGCTACTGAAAGTCTGCGAAGTGTTCTCGGAAACATGATATTCTTTTTAATGTTACAAAAACTAAGGTTATGCATTTCCATCCTAAACGCTGTAATCAGCAAGTTGATATTAGGTTTAAAATGAGAGGTGAAGTAATTGAGGAAGTACAAGAGTTTAAGTATTTGGGTCAAACTATCACCAGCTCCTTGAGTGATGACTTAGATATAAGAAAACAATCTCGAAGCCTTTGTGCTGAGGCGAATATGACTATAAGGAACTTCCGGTTCTCTGCAAGTGAAGCTAAAGACACTCTCTTTCATACTTTCTGCAGTAATATATACGGACAGCAACTCTGGGTGAATTATAAAAACGGTTCGGGCAGAACCCTAAATTTGCTGTACAACAGGTCTTTTAGACTCCTACATAAATTACCCCTGAGATGCTCAGCTTCGCAAATGTTTGCTACCCGCAATGTCTCGAGCTTCCAGGAGGTAACAAGACGTGCTCAATACAATATAATGCAAAGAATTAAAAAATCAACCAACCCGATTATCCAAGTTATCCATGAGTACTGCCGTTTGTCTTCTAAGCTATGGAATTCATGGTACGAAAACGTCTGTCTGTAGTTCCACTTAACCTCGACATTACTGTATTATTTCTAATCAATTGTATATATTTTTATCCTTAGTATGTGAACTGTCATTGTATTAATAATATCTGTCATATGGACTAGAGTCTGTCAATGAACCTTTTCATTTTTATCTTCATTTTCATATATTAGGGTGGTCCAAGATAATATGGTAAAACTTCAAACTTTAAAATGTCAATCTCCTCAAGGCTGCTCTTGTTACACTATGCAATAGTTACACTCACAAAATTTTTATCAAATTGGAGCAGATTTAGAGGTCGCTACAAATTTAACATTTTTCATAATAGAATTATATTAGTTTGGGTAATTCCTTGTGTATGTGTGTAAGTATGTGTGCATATGTGCGAGTATGTGTGTGTACTATATATACTGTATATATGGCCTACCTAAGACCCATAAACCTGGAGTTCCGCTTCGTCCCATTTTAGCAGCCATAAACACACCAAGTTATAACCTTGCAAAATTTTTGGTCCCAATCATAGACCCTCTCACACGTAGTCATTTCACTTTGCAAGATTCATTTGAATTTGTTGATTGTGTCACCAAGTTGAAGTTTAAGGATTGTTTCATGGCTTCCTTTGATGTTCAGTCTTTGTTTACCAATGTACCTGTTTTAGAAACTTGTGATATTATTATAAATTCTTTGTTTGGTTCTACTAATGACATTTTGGGATTAAGCAGACAATTGTTTTCAAAGCTTTTAAAGTTATCAGTCCAGGATACCATATTCTTTTTTAATAAGGAACTTTTCCACCAGCACGAGGGAATGGCAATGGGTTCGCCCCTTGGTCCGTCCTTTGCTAACAGTTTTCTTTGTTTTCACGAGGAAAAGTGGCTGAGGGAATGCCCGCTTGATTTTAAACCTATTTTATTTAAACGTTATGTAGATGATTGTTTTGTCATTTTTAAGCATAAAGATCATGCCCCTTTATTTTTAAATTACATTAATACTAAGCATCCTAATATTAAATTCTCTATGGAAGTAGAACAATACAATAAAATTTCGTTTCTTGATGTTACCATAAATAAACATAGTACAGGCTTCTCAACACAAGTATACAGAAAACCAACTACTACCCAACTCGGTACTCATTTTTTCAGCAATATTCCACTTAGTTTTAAGCTGGCTAGTATTAAAAGTCGTATTTTTAGAGCCTATCTCCTTTGTTCAAGTTGGTCTTTATTTGACTTAGAAATTCAGTATCTTAAGAGATTTTTCAACTATAATTTTTATTGTACTTTGACTTTTGAGACTTTAATTTCTAAATTTTTAAATAACCTATATTCACCTAAAATAATTCAGTCCACGGTTCCGAAACAGAAGGTTTATCTTAAGCTTCCATTTTTAGACCAACTAACTTTTCAACTTAGGATTTCGAAGCATTTGGGTTTTTCTTATCGAACTTCTCGCCCTCTTTCCACTCCTGAATCCTCTGCTATTCGGCATCATTCAGAGACCCATGACCACCCGTGCCCCCAGGACTCCTTTGCTATTTTGTCGTCTGCTTCTAATTCACTTGATCTTAAAATTTTAGAATCCCTTTTTATCAAGAAATTAAACCCAGAACTAAACGATAGCCTTTCCTCGATAAAATTACATACTTCCTAACCAACCAACACCTTTTTAACGCAACTACCGCACTAACTTAAGTTGTTTTTTCCTTTCTCTCCACTTGTCATTTGTAACTTTTACCATCCAGGTCAGTCCTTTTTACAAAATTTTAAAATTTTTTAAATTTTAAACAACTTTTTTAAACTTTTAATTTTTGAAATTTTAGTTAGTTTTATTTTTACTTTTTTGTTTTATAATCCAGATAGTTTTTTTTTTTTTTTTTACAACTTTTTAACTTTTTTGTATTAGATTTTATTATTGTACAGTAGGGTGGAGCGAAAAATACTTTTTTTCTAGTATGAAGTTCTAATAGTGATTAAAAGTTGCATTTAGTGGACGAAATATGCCTGCCAAAATATGAGTTCATTTGTTTAAAATTTTCAGCTGCCACCAGGGGGCTAAAGTTAACACAATTTTGTGTAAAAAGGAAAAAAATGCTTCTATTTTAGGTTTGTCAAACTATTATAAACATTTATCTTAGAATTATCTAATAGTTTGATTAAGATTCGTAAATGATAGGAATTCGTTTTCTAAAAATGCCTTTTCATATGCTTAATATCTTCAGCTGCCACAAGAGAGCTGAAGTTAACACAATTTAGAGTAACTGAGTCATGTTGAGACTACACTGAATGTTGTGGGGGAGGGTTTGGGGAGGGTTGTGGGGGAGGGTTTTGGTGTGAAGGAATTTCTTTCTGTGAGTCATTAGAACAGTGTGTTAACACTTGTCTTCTTAGGTAGTAGGCCTAGTCGCTCAGTTGATCGGAGAGTTTTTTAATATGATCGGAATATTATAAAACTTTATTTTAAAGTGATATATAGAGATAATATTGATTTATTATAAATGCTTGTTATAATGTATTATATAATTTTAGTTTATTTATATAATATATTATAATTTATATAATATATTATATATACTTATAAAATATATTATATATATTAATTATATAATGTTTTGATGTTACAGGATATTTTGTGATTGTGAATTTTTCTTAAAAATATTATGGCATCAAATACTAAATATAAACATTTCACTAGAGAACATATGAAGTGTGCCATATTTGAAGTACCTTGTGAGATGAGTGATGTGCAACTACCAACTTATAACTGCATTATGAAAGATTACCTGTTCACAAAACATTTAGTGAAGGAGCAGATGAATAACAAGGAGCCTTCATTTTCTGAAATAGCAGAGGCAGTTTCCAAAAAGGTAGAAAATATTTGGAAGAAGGCCTCTTTGCCAATAGTTTCACATACACGCGTTTTACAGATGATGCGAGTGTACCATGATAAATACAGGTCCTTATTAAAGCCATACAAGTCACGCAAGGATCAGCCTAAGTACAAAAATCAGCTTGAAGAATTTGAAAACTCTTCAAAATGCACTTTGTTTGACATCTGCACCTGCAAATGTAAGGAGTTTAGGAGATGCTCATGTGAAAAGAGTAAGAAAGTCCCTCCAAAAGAGCAGGATTTTTTAATTGACCAACGAACACGCAGAATAATGGTGATAGGAAGCATTGACATAGCACACACAAGACGATTACAAGCAAGAGAACATCGAAAGGAAATGGAAAAAGCACGTCTGGAATCCTCACAAACAACTAGTGCTGCTATAACCAATACGTCCAACTTACAAATCGAAACAGAGACAAGTGAACTTCAACAACTAGAAGAGATATCTGAAGATAATGAGGAAGATACAACCTCGACTCAATATGTAATATCAGAACAACAGATGCGTGAGCCACTGCCTTCATTAGCAATTACTTGTGATAGATTTAAAATGTCGGACAGAGCTGGGGCTGCTATTGCTTCTGCAGTATTGGCAGATCTTAAAATTGTTACTCCCGAAGACAAAGGGAATATTATAGACAGAAGTAAGCTAAGACGTGAAAGACAAAAACAGAGAAAGGAACTACAACAGATAGGAGAGCCAAAAACCATGCGGGGGTTATACTTTGATGGCAGAAAGGATAAAACAATGATTCAAGTCCAGGAGAATGATGGCTCTAACCACTAAAGAACCAAACGCGAAGAGCATATCAGCATAATATCTGAACCACACTCTCTGTACTTTGCACATGTGATACCTTCCAGTGGCAAAGCTAAATACATTTGCACAGCGCTAGTGAATTGCTTGAAAGAAAGGAATGTTGATATAGGAAACATCGTTGCAGTTGGCTGTGATTCGACAGTGGTTAACACTGGTAGTATTGGAGGCACAATAAGATTACTGGAAGAAGCCTTTAATAAGCCATTGCAGTGGCTGATATGCCTTTTACACCTTAATGAACTTCCATTGCGCCATCTGTTTCATCACTTGGATGGTACCACTACTGGACCAAGAGCATTTTCAGGAGAAATTGGCCGAGCACTTTCAGACTGTGAAAAGCTTCCCATAGTTAACTTCAAACCCATTGAAATTCAAGAGGACATGTGTGAAGTTGATGTAGATGACATAAGTACTGACCAGAAATACCTTCTTGAAATTCACAAGGCTATATCAAGTGGAACATTCTCAAAGAGTCTTAGTCATAAGAGTCCAGGCAATATATCACATTCAAGGTGGCTCACCACAGCAAACAGGACTCTGCGGTTATATGCAAGCACAGAAAATACTTCAGGCAATTTACAAGAATTAGCTACTTTCATTGTTAGGGTATACGCACCAATGTGGTTTCAGATAAAGCGTAAACCATTATGCCAATATGGTGCTAAACATATGTGGCATATGATTGCAAGAAGCCGGTATCTCCGTGAAGAGCTTAGGAGAGTACATGACTCAGTCATTCAGCGAAATGCATATTACGCAAATCAAGAAAACATTCTCATTGCAATGATAGCTGATGAAAGGGAGCATGTGCGTCAGTTGGGATTTAGGCGTATCATAAAAGCAAGGGCATGCATTCAAGAAACAGATGTTATCAGGTATTTTAAGGTGCCAGAAATAAATTTTTATGCCAAAGACTATACAGATCTCATTATGTGGCAAGATTTTCAGATAACAGAACCACCGATAACCAAAGGAGTTTCTCTTGATGATATTGAATCATGCATCAAACATGGTACTACTCTTCATTCAGAATTATTTCAGTTTCCATGTCATACACAAGCCGTAGAGAGATGCGTCAAGCTCGTTACAGACGCTGCTGGATCAGTCTGCGGACCTACAAACAGAGACGGTTGGATTCGTGCTACATTAGAATCAAGGAAAAAACAGCCAAAATTTGACACAAAAGCAAATTACTAAATAGTCTTCAGCAAGAACCATTTCTAGAGGGAGGTTAGTTGGGGAAAGGGTGGTAACTCCGCTAAAGCACGAAATAACGTTTCTTAACTGTCTCAAGCCAGTACAAAGGAGGAGAGACATCCTAATTTATTACTGTTCCCTTTTTCAAGTAAATACAGAATCATACTTAATTGTCATTTTTAAGTTAACTTCAGCCCTCTTGTGGCAGCTGAAGATATTAAGCATATGAAAAGGCATTTTTACAAAACGAATTCTTATCATTTAAGAATCTTAATCAAACTATTAGATAATTCTATGATAAAATTTTATAATAGTTTGATAAACCTAAAATAGAAGCATTTTTTTCCTTTTTACCCAAAATTGTGTTAACTTTAGCCCCCTGGTGGCAGCTGAAAATATTAAACAAATGAACTCATATTTTGGCAGGTATATATCGTCCACTAAATGCAACTTTTAATCACTATTAGAACTTCATAATAGAAAAAAAGTATTTTTCGCTCCACCCTATTGTACAGTTTGACATTTGTATTTACTTTAGTTTTATGATTATTTTTAGATGCTTCTATTTAGTCACTGAAGATGGCCCCTGAGTGGACCGAAACGTTTGGCCAATAAATGTTGAGAGTCGTATCTCTTGTTTTCATATTCATATTGATTATATATATATATATATATATATATATATAAATAATATATATATAATATATATATATATATATATATATATATATATATATATATATACATTATACACACATAGAAGATCTTTCCTGCGCCAGTTTTGGAGGCATTGATCGAGCCTCGTCTTAAAAGGAGGATCGGAAGAGACAAATCTGAATATAATAGAAAAAAGTGAAGTGATGATGAAAAACAAAAGAAATATCAACTTATGGCATCTGACAAAGTGATTACTGATGTGAATTCTTCCTCCTCGTCCACCGATTCTGATGCATCGTGTCGTCCATCTACATCATTATCAAACCCTCCTTCCAAATGCAAGAAAACAGTCATCTCAGACCTGGGACCTTGTTAATCTAAGCGATCGCGATGCAGCCTTTGTTGTTGCAGCATCAGCTAAGTCTCTTGGCCATGATCTGGGCTAAATGTCAATTTCTGGAAGTAGAATTCGTCGATCTCGAATTAAAGCTCGTGAAACTATCGCAACTGCTGAAAAATCGGGCTTTTCTCCTGACACTCCGCCTTTGCTTCACTGGGATGGGAAAATGCTTCCTGATATAACAGGGGGACATGAAAATGTGGACCGCATCGCGATCGTTGTTTCAGGAGGAGGCGAAAATAAACTACTTGGTATTCCACTCATCTCTCACGGAGCGGGACAAGCACAAGCTGATGTCCGCCTCAGGATGTTGGATGAGTGGGGCTTGAGAAACCAGCTGCAGGGCTTGTATTTGATACAACATCAAATACTGGGCTGATGTTTGGAGCTTGTACCCTGATAGAGAGAGCTGTAGGTCGTTCTCTGACGTGGATAGCATGTCGTCATCATATGTATGAAGTTGTTTTGGCAACGTATTTTCTAGTATTCTTGACCCTTCGAAAGGACCACAAGTCATTGTTTAAACGATTCTGAGGGCCTATTCCAGCCGACCAGACGCGTCCCCCGGGTTGCGGATGTGGGGAGCCCGCTACTGGGAAATCAGCAGGGAAGCCTCGAATACAAAAATAAGAGGCCGTGGACAGCGGAAAAAGAAACACAATGAACTACAACCTAAGAAGGAACGCCAACGGCGTGAATAGGGGTAATGGTGAATCAACCAGAGCCACTTCGCCCGGTCGCACAGGTGTCGAAAGCCGTGTACCATGTGACCGTTATCAGGAGATCGGCAAACAGGGGAATGGTCTTAACCCTCCGAGGAATACCAACCCTGGAAAAGAGGCCCAAGCCCACACTACTGCCCCTCAGTATGGACGGGTTACACAAAATGAGGGGCAACCTCCACAAAGTAACATGCCAGGGCTACCCAAGGAAGCTTCCATCTCTCCCAACAACAAAAATAAACGGACTAACTTCACCTACAACCACAGAGGGGGTACTAGGACACAATGGCCAGTGGAGGAAAAACGAGAAATACTGTGGTGTACCACTTATGCCACAAGTGAGCAGTTCCCAAAAAATGAAATCAGCAAAAGGTGCAGAGAAAAGCTAACAAAGAGAGGAGTATAAGATAGGGAGAAGCTAGAAAAAACCCCAGATTGTCGGTTCCACAGCATCAGTGCAAACATCAGACTAGGGAAATCAGAGATCACAGAGGGTGAAATGAAAAAAGATCAAAAGAAAAGTAGAAGAATATGTCCAAAAGGGAAATCAGAACACCATGAGCGAGTGGACATGGACGCTGGAGAGAAATCTGTACCTGTTAGAAAGCCTGTATATAGGACAGATGATCCCAGAAAAAGAGAACAAGAGCGAACTCCTAAAGTGGGCAATTGAAAGGAAGGAGTTCGATGAGAATGACTACATGGTATACAGGTTCCAGAAGCGGTACACACACCATACAGTGGACCGAAAAAAAAGTGATCAGGCAAAAACATCATATCCTAAAGACGATCGCGGAAAGGAGAACTGACCACGACAGGAACAAAGAGCCACACTACCAACATATGATGAGGCACAGAAAGCAAAAGAAAAGGCAATTTGGTTTGTATAGGAACAACTGGCAATAACTGCTGACACCCAAGAAAAACTAAGAACGAACAAAGGGACAGTAGGCAGAGGAAAGAAACAAACCAAAAAAAACAAACTGGCCGAAATACCAGAAAGCCAAGTGAAACCCTCAATGACAGAAAAAACAAAGGAGACAGCCCCAGGTACCATAGTGGAAACACCTACCAGAGACAGCACAAAAGAAGTGGACAAAGATGCCTGCCCAGGGAAAGAAGAGGAGGAGGTGGAAGTGGAGATGAACCACTGGCACACAAACATCTTGCCACCCCCCCCCCTCCCCTCCCCTTCCATCTCCCCCAAGTGAACCATCAGATGATGAGGAAGACTACATCAGGGCCAGACAATGATAGTGTGAAAGAGATAAAAGAGGAGAGTGAGGAAGAGAAGGAAATGAAAAGGAGGATCCTAATCCACAGAGAAGATGTACACCAGGAACTGAACCACAGAAGACCACTGCCCAAGCTGAGGAACATCTACAAGGTCAGAAAATATATAGAGATAGCGAACAAGGTACAGTACTACCTGCAATAACACCCCAGGAGAGTAACCTCACAGAATTAAACAGGTTATACTCGTATTATGTAACAGCAGTCAGCGTAACAGAGATGGCAGGGGTAAAAACACGCAAGCGTAACAGCCAGAAGCAAAACCAGGGAAAGAATGGAAATGAGAGGAAGCCAAGGTGGCAGCAAAGACTAGAGAGCAGAGTAGGTAACCTCAGGAAGGAGATCTCAATCCTGACTACCCATATGAGGGGGGAAATAAGATCTGAACTGGGAAGGAGGAAGGTAAATGTATTAATCCAAAGAGAAAGACTGGACAATGAAAGAAAGATCATACAAAGCATTGCCAGGAAAAAACTAGACCTGTCAGCAAAGGCAAAGAGACTGGCAAGATATATACGCTTGGATAGAGAAAAGAAACAAAATGAGATGTTTGAAGAGAACCCAACAAAACTATTTAGAGAGTTAAAGAATGCCCAGATAAACGTAGAAAGACCGCCTGAAAAAGAACAAGTGGAGCATTTCTGGAAGAATATCTACTAGAACGAAGTCAACCATAATGATGGTGCAGAATGGATTGGGAGCCTTTACAACAGCGAAAAGGTGAGAAACAGCTCAGAGATGAACATGGATAGAATTACCATGAAAGAAGTTGAGGAGAAAATAAAAAGAAGCAGCAACTCGAAAGCACCAGGCCCAGACATGATTAAGAACTTCTGGTTGAAAAAGCTAACATCACTAAGTGGAAAACTAACAAGGTGCTTCAACAAGATAGTAACAACAGAAGAACCGTATATAGGCTAAGAACTGTAAAAACGGGTTCTTTATAATCAATACTTAAGAAGCTGGTGGATAGCTGAATTTCGCATAGACCCACCTCATACGAATCACGTTCCAATTCAATGGGCCCATGGAGTTCTGTTACAAAGTTGGCTAGTGTGTTGTTGGGATGTACAGACAGAGAAGAGGATGGGAGGGTGACATAGAAGTGGTTGGGCGCCATGTTGCATACTATTTAATCTCATTATTGCATCAGCTTTTATATAGGTGTTGAAGCTTTCTGGGTACCTAGCCATTTCACCTGGTACATTTTTCTCTTTCCTGAACCTCTGCTGCCAAAAAATTTTAAAATTTTAAACACATTTTTTCCTAAATTAAATGTCACTTTCCGCAACTCCTCGCGGGTAAAGCCTCCTGCGATTTCTTCCCCATTCAACGTAATACATCATTATTTCGTCTTTAGGTCTCATAGCCCAAACTTTAAAAAGTCTCACGAGTCCATCCTTCAAATCGCTTCGCGAATTTATTTCCCGAACGCGATAGCCTTACATAATAATTGAATTTGAAGCGTGTAGAGTGTAGCCGTACTCTACGAATATCTCTTCTCACCTCACACGCTGTGTGTGTACACCTCTTTCTAAAACTTCGTTAGGTGTTGTCCCACTCGCGCGATGGTGTGAACGGTTGTATGACGAGGCCAATGATTCCAGAATGTTTATATATCTGTATGTGTGTTTATGTGTAAAATAGCGATGCATGCGCTCCTTTATAGTACGTTGAACTCTTTCAGCTAAAGAGGCCTTATGTATAGAATCGCTAGTGTAGTAACTGATATTAAACTCTGCCAACATGTTCTGAAAAGCACGGCCTATAAATTCCCCATATCTGTACAAAAAAAAGCCTGGAACCCTGTTTTCTTTCAACAGTACCGTTTTGGTAGCTTTAGCAACTGTTTCAGGCGATTTATTTTTCAGAGGAATTAGCCACAGATATCTAGAGAATACATCTATTATGAATAGGATGTAGCCATCATTAGATACTGAATATCTTTGCATGCCTGTTAAATCTGCATGCCAAATAGAGTCAATCGAAGCCGCTGTTGTCTTGGCTGTTTTAAACCTTTTTCTCACAGGTTTATGAAGAAGCATCCTGCTCCCGCGAAAACCTCTCAACATCTTTTTTCCCTACTCCATCACTGTAAATACCTCTGTACAGTCTATCAACACCGCCAAAGGAGGCTGGGATAGAAATGTCGTAGTAGCATTTTCTTAATATGTTAGCCATTTGCGTATTTTAGGGACACGTGGATAGGGTTGGCCGTATTGTTTGGTCTCTTATTTCTTCTCTTCAGAGATGCTACCATTGGGGGTGATGGCGTACTCAGTTGTGGCACATGTGAAACTTGCTCCAAGTCTTTTAACCTATTCAGATTTCCTATCAGTGTTTTGGGTACATTTATTTGTTGTAGTCTTGCTTTAATATGTTTCCATCCTGAGGGTGAGGGCCTGTCCCACTTTCTCACCAGATCATGGACAATGACGACGACGTTCGATCTCTGTACCCTTGTTCCTTCAACAATGACCTCGACTGCATCGATGCACTGTATGATGGGGTCCTCACTTAATAGATTATAAAGACTTAAGCCTTTATTCCTCAATGTATGTGGGAGACTGCTTTTTAATACATGCTCGATGTGTTGCGTTCCGTTATTCTTTGGTTGGTCATCTCTAACGTCGGCCTCAGGTCCTCTGTCGCCATGCTCATTGTTGCTCGCGCTGTGTCTAATAACCACGGGGATCTCTGTCGAATTCTTATAATCTTCGTACTCATGAAGAAATTTCTGCAGAGCCTCTTGGTATAAGATAATTTTCTCATCAGGTGACTTTTCATTGTTTAATAGGTCTATCAAATCGCTTTCCATTCATTTAAGCCTGCTTTTACGGGGGTTCTAGAACCGTGTCTGGACTCTTTGAACTTTGCAAGGAAGCACACACCTCGTGCGGAATCTCTACCACTTTCTTAATTATATTAATCTAGTCAGTAAAGGTCCCAAAACTGAAAGTAGGATGGAGAGGAATGATCCCCCTTTTTGTACAATAATTCGATTTTTCTTCCCCACAGTTTGACTTTTACGAGCGAGCGCACGTATTATGTTCTTGTAACGACGTAGGCAAGTCTTCTGAGGGGATTTCATTGGTACATTACATTTTATAACATTAAGGCAGATTTCACAGATGTATTTTAAAAAGTCCGAGTCGATATTTTTAACAAACATCTGCTGCAATGCCCGGGGCAATCGATGATAGATTTTTATTAATTCACGGTATTTCTTTAGCCGATTTGTCATTCTGGAATATACACCATTTCAGGTTCGTTTGGGAATATATTCGTTCTTAGAAGCACCCTAAACGTGTTTCGCGGGTGAAGGTCACAAAGCAAATATCTGTAGCTTATTTATAAACTTCAAAAAACTCCTTACACTGATTCGGGAACATTCGATTGGCTAATACCCCAATTTGTGGCACATCTTTACGTTGCGCGAATAAGACTAGATATTGTGTATTTAACGACACATCGCGCATGTATCTATTTTTGAAAAATAGATTCTGATTGATGAAGAATACGCTTATGTTAAGATGGTGGGAGAACACTGTAAATGTCTCGGCAAACGTTTTATCCATTTCCAACATGAGATCGTCAATTACAGTGACTGTATGCTCAATTCCCTTGAACGAATTAACGTCATATACGCCTTTGTGGAACAAAATATCATCTTGGTACTCGTTGAACACTGACTGGTACGTCGAATAGCACCATATTACTTTATGCACAAATTTTGAGAACATCTCCCCCTTATCTTTAATGATTTTAAGCATTAACAGTTTTACCACATCCTGTAGGGCCAGATATAATACATGTGGATGGGCTTGTGAACCTGAATTTTTCTACAGATTCCATCTCTAACACGTCACACCCCTAAGTGGAACATTTACAAAATATAACAATTTAAGTGTTGCTCCTAATATTCTACAATCTTGTTTTTTTTTCTTCCACAGAACCATGAATGACGATGAGGTACATCACCCCATCATCCATATTATAGACGACCCCGGTGACAATATAGTTGTGGTTACAGACTCCACCCCCGCTGACGAACCCTCACCAGCGACATCTCCACTTCGTGGCAGTTCAAAGCGGAGGCACGATGATGAAGAACCTTCTACGTCAGGTATAAAACGTGCCAGGATTGCACCGGTTGCTAGACCCCTAGTAATAGAGCCCCAGCCCTCTACGTCTTACGACACAACCTCCACACTAGCTCCTTCCTCAATTAAATTTGTATCCCCTTATTCCTGTTCAATTCCGGCTACATCCTCCACACCAGCAGCTTCTCGTGCTCTAGAGGAAGGTATAACATTCGAACTGGTGCGCACCGCTAATCCGACCCCGGCCCTGACTAGAAATCGATACGTAGTCAGGGTTGACTCTGGAACCCTGTATAGCAACGGTGTTGAACACGGACTGCGGCGCCTAGTTGAACGTATTGTGGAGTTTGCCCTTGAGAACCGCGACGAACGTGAAGTCCGGACGAGGTTGTCCTTCGGGTTCGGGTCAGTTGACGGGGATGTAGATGATTTTTAGGTAGTAATATCATTCAGACGCTTGGTCGATGTAAATATAGAATATATCTTGGGGCGTATAATGCAGGCCTCTCAAAGTAGTACAGCCTTCAATAAAGACGACGCCACGGTAGATATTGACATAGTATTCCGTGTTGCGGGTCATAGTGCCACACCTTATACTCTTAATTTCAATTCTCCGGTTATTTACCGAAAGCATATAAACGTCGATCGTGGTTGCGGCTTTATAGTAGGGGGGGGGGATCAATTTTTATTTTTTGGTGATTATTTATTTTTTCTGGTTCTTAAAATATGCTATCACTTACGAACAGCTTAGAAATAGAAAAAAAATCATGTATTTTACTCGATAGCCCCCCTGTACATGTGGTTTGAAAGTTT
Organism: Bathynomus jamesi; assembly: GCA_023014485.1. NCBI lineage: Eukaryota > Metazoa > Arthropoda > Malacostraca > Isopoda > Cirolanidae > Bathynomus > Bathynomus jamesi. The sequence goes on along the minus strand of JAJOZX010000743.1, from coordinate 920,631 downwards.
ATTGAATATCGTAATGTTTATTCTAAGAGTAAATTCCAGTTTATTTAAACAAATCTTGTTAAAAAACATGAAATATCATTGAAGAAGTTAGAAATAGACCTGTAATTGATTAATTCATTACAGAATATATTTGCTAGAAAATAATCGAAAATAATATATGTATATATTTTTACATCACCTAGACAAAACAAAAAATCATAAATTCAGACATAGCATAATATAAATGCCTCTAATTACCACATATTATTTAGCACATAAGTATATTTATAGCATTACCAAAATCTCTCATAGTCATTGTCATATTTGATGCAACTTTGTCTAGATAGATTTTCAAGTTAATTGCATAAGTCTCTATTGGAAGATTCTTGTAGTACTTTTTCAGTTTGAAGATATCTGACGACCTGGGAAGAGATGTCGATGTATCTCTTGCATATCTCACTTCGATGTATATTCTGTCATTTTTCTCTTTGAGTGACAACCTTGTATCATTCACAAAATCATCTACTTCACTAGCTTTGGTGAAAGGTCCACCAAGTTTCTTCAGGGTGTCTAGATCTTTGTTCTTTCTCTTGTCAGCTGCTATGTTTGCTACCTCCTTGTCACTTAATTCTTGCCTCTTAAGTTCTTGTTGCTTTCTGCTCCATTCTACCAACACGTTAGGAAGGGGACCATCTTGCTGTACTAGTTTTACATATACTTTGGCCATAGACTTGCCTTCAATCAAGTCAGTGCTTCTTCCTTTTACATGTGCACGGCCGGCCATAGGTATCTGTTTTGCACCACGTTGACTGAGCTCATAGTTGATGCTGCCCACTGACCGTTCTGGATGCAAGTTGTTGATTGGTGTTTTCTGTAGTTTCTCCTGATCCATCGATGTTACCTGAAAAGGAATAAAATAGTACTGTACCATGAGGACACAAAAACAGCATCAATTCAACAACAATAGGACATTATAAAATTATGTATTGCATTTACCTTTCGAGGGGCTTCCGCATCACAGTCACCAAACTGCATCACAGTCACCAAGCTGCCATCCAGCTGCTAATTTCTTCATGATGATGCTGAGAACATTTGTGACTCTTGGTTTGTAGCAGTTAACAGCTTTCGTGATTGAATTATGGATGTTTTCATTCCACAGAACTGTTTTGAATGCAGGCTCGTCAATGTTCAGAAGATCAGATGGATCCGTTTTGCATAAATCATCGTACAGCGTTGGAAATGCAACCATGATCTTAGCATAATCTGTTTTGCTAGCCGATGTCAGACTGATGAATGGTTCAATCAAATGTATTCCAATTAGTGCACCAGCTAGACAAAGAATGCGAATATATTCAAGGTTACTGAATGAGCGCAGGATGCATGCAAGTTGGTTAGTGATGTGTTCATACTTGTTGAGAAAATTAGAAACATCTTCATCCAATTGGATGGTGATAGCGCACAAGAAAGTAAGTCTATTGAACCTCCCTTTTTGTAGGCGAACAGCAGTATTCTTCTTTGGCATGATGTATTGATCAAAGTCACCTGCTTTGTCCCACTGTTTATGGTCATAATCGTGTGAAACCAATCTCACTAAACAGTCCATGAACTGTTCTGTGATTGAATCATGGGATGTAACACAACTGACAAGGAAGTTTGCAAATATCTTGTCTGGTCCAAGAGTGTTATCAATCTCTTTAAACACTTCAACAATTTTGCGATTAAACATTAATGTAGGATGAACTTGACATAAGAGATGGTCAGGTGTGTGATCGGTGTCAAGCATGTCAGATACAATGCTTTCACCCCAATGTTGTGGCTTGTTGCATGTCATCACAAAATGGATAAAATGTTCAGGATAGTAACTCTCAGTGCTGCTAGATTTTCTCATGATTCTGATACTAGCTGAAGCGTTGGGAAGGAACGATATTTTCCATTAATTGTGATATCTTGAACAGAAAATGACCCTACACCCTGTTTTCTAGATCCATCATCATGATAAGTAATTGTGACTGACTCATCCGAATTCGTGATCTCTTGTACTATTTCTGCCAGTACAAAGGCTTCAATAGCTTTTCCTATTTTTCGGCATGCTGATTGGGCTGGAGCTGTGTCTAAATCAATGTAATGCGCATTTTCGTCAAAGTACTTCCAGCTGCGATCGAACATGTAGTTTCCCACTTCAATAATAGCTGCTGTTGCTTGGTTGTACGATAAATGATATTTGGATATCAGTTTGTCAGCCACTCTGTAGAATCTTCTTTTATTTTTGCCGGACTTTTACGGATATGCTTGTATTGATGAGGCAACTTGTCTCTATCCTCATTCAAGTTTGCATACACAAATTTTCGTTTTTTTGATGTTGATGGTATATTTTCTTCAGGGATATATTCATCTTCAGTGTATGTGTCCTCATCTGTTATCGAGCCATCAAATTCTTGGTAAAGCTGTGATGCAAACTGATTTTACTTTGTGCCTTCTTGTTCCTTTAGGAGCATCTTGTCCATTGCAGCTGCTTGCATCCTCATTTGCCTCTCAGCTGTTCTTTGCCATGCCATGTCCACTGAATTATCACAAAACATTTTTCTTGGTCCTCGTTGATCCTCCAGGAACTTCCACTCTGTCTCAGTAACTTTAACACCATACATCTTCTCTTGGCGTCTTCGTGATTTTATATCTGTACAGGAGATATCAAACAAAGTGGCTGCAACACGGTTGTTGAATTCTGAAATTTCTGCTCGTTTTGCTTCAGTCATTCTCTGTGAGCGAACCTGAGTGTTTTTTGAACTCGTCATACAATTTTGTTATCTGGTTGACAATGTTACTGATCGACTTTGTGTATAGGTTGCACCAGATCCAAAGGTTCTGCAAGTTGTAGGCAACTTTCCATGCAGCATCACTAACAGAAAGTTGATTCTTACCAGCTCTGGCTGGCCTCAGCATGAACATCATCACTTGAATAACATCTTGCTGGAGTGGCAGTACACCTGCCTTAAACTGATATAGCTCAATATATTCCACATCTCCACACCGGCGTGTGGAAGCAGAACGTAACTCTCATTTTGATCCTGTTAATTACTGTAAGTCTATTTTAAGATTTCTTTAGCTCCTGTAAATGAGAAAAAATTATTAAACAAGCATAAAAAAGTTACAACTAAAATAATCATGTAATATAATAATATTATATATATATATATATATATTATATATATATATATATATATATAATATATATATATATATATATATATATATATATATTATATATATAGAGTGTCCCAATTATTGTTGTTCCTGAAGTTTGTCATGCACACCCCCCTAATTTCTTTCACTCGTGAAAACATGCCAGCAAGATGAATTTCATTCGTGTTCTTTAATTTTAAGGGTCCCCTCAAACCATGTGTTACTATTGCTGAACGGCTACTCTCTACCTTATACTAATTGTAGCATATTTCTTTTCAGGTTATGGATACAAGAAAGCAGGAGACTGTGTGGTTGGTGGGGGTGTTGCGAAATGAACCCCTGGAAACGCTGTGTCAACTCCCGACAGTGGGAGATGTTCTTCGACGTCTGTTGTTCTTCACTCGGAATTAAAAAACGTCCACGGCGGAAGCTGCCAATGTGGTAGCTGATGAGGTTATGGCGGTGTGGGCTCGGGCATCTATTCCGACCTCCCACAAGCCCAAGTGCGTCGAGAGGATCAAGGCCCTCTCCACGGACTACGAGAAGGTTGCCAGAAACCGAAACCGTGGGGGAGAGAAGCAACTGGAGCGGGAAAAGGGATTCCAAGCCAACCTGAATACACTTTTTGAAACAGCTCATGCCAATGCCATGAAACTCATCAAAGTCCCCGAAGATCGAGACTTTCTGAATGACCAGCGAACCGTGCGGAAGATGTACATCGGAGGAGAGGACCTGGAGTTTGCTCGCAGGGCAGCGGAGCAGGAGAAACGCCGAGCAGCTGAAGAGAAGAGGAAGAAGAAAAGCCGCGAAGAGATGGACTCACTGCAAGCAAAAGGAACGGTGAAAAGTGGGTCTTCTTCTTCTTCGGAGTCCATGGCCGAAGCATCCAATGATGATGTCCAATATTCCTCTCCTGGTCCTTCGGCTCCTCGATCCGCTCCCAAGGACGGCCAAGTGTCGGCAAGGAGGATCATCCAATATCCCAATTTTGCTGCAGCCCTGGATCGAACTGGAACCTCAGTACGCCAAGCGATGCACATTGTGGCTCCAGCACTCGCTGCCGCGGGAGTTGAGTTATCCTCGGTCACCTTGTCCAAATCAAGTCTTCACCGTTCACGGCAGAAGTCCAGGAAGAACTTGGCAGCCGGAATCAAGACCGAGTTCAATCCTGATACGCTGCTTGTCGTCCACTTTGATGGCAAACTCCTCCCTGATTCGGATGGAAGGAAATCGGATCGCATACCAGTGCTGGTCAGCGGGAAGAATCTTGAGAAGTTGTTGGCGATCCCAAAAATCCCTGACAGCACGGGACAGCGGATGGCTGGAGCTGTTCTGAAGGTGCTGGACGATTGGCCGCAAGTTCAACCATGGATTGTCGGTCTCTGCTTCGACAAAACAGCGGCGAATACCGGTATTCACAGCGGCTTGTACGATTATCCAGGACCAAATGGACCGCCGCGTTCTTTTCCTGGCTTGCAGACACCACATGATGGAATTGGTAATCACCTCAGTCTTTGACCTGTTCTTCAGGTCTTCTGGCCCCGAAATTGCGCTGTTCGCTCGCTTCAAATCCCAATGGGAGTTCATCGACCAGAAGCAGGCTTCTCCGTTCAACGGCGATGGCCCAAGCGACATCCTTTCGGAATGGGTGGCGTTGAAAAAAGAGCAGATTGTCCACTTCATTGAAGACCAGCTTGAAGTTGGCCACCCAAGAGACGATTACCGGGAGTTCCTGATACTCGCTCTGGTCTTCCTCAATGGTCATGGCAAACGAGATCTCCGGTACAATCGTCCTGGAGCATACCACCGGGCCAGGTGGATGGCCAAAGGCATTTACTCTCTTAAGATGTTCATCTTCCGAAGCCAATTCCACCTGATCGCTCACGAGGTCCGGTCACTACGCAGGATAAACGTCTTTGCCGTCACCATCTACCTCCAGAGGTGGTTCGAGGCTCCATTGACGGCGGACGCGCCCGTCAATGACCTGGAGCTGTTGGAGGACCTAGAGCGGTACAAGGCGGTGGATCATGATGTAGGTACCGCCGCATTGACGAAATTCCGGGGCCACCTCTGGTACCTAAGCGAAGATTTAGCCGGACTCGCTATGTTCTCCTCCAAAACCACCGATGCAGAGAAGACGGCCATGCTCTAAAACCTGCACAAGAAGACCGAAAACCCAAAAGATCTGCGTCGGCTGGAGGGAAAGAGTGTCTTGACCGTGAGACGGTCGGATTTGAGCACCTTGGTCACGAAAAGGACTCAAAACCTTTTTCATTGCCTGAAGCTGCCGGTTCCAAAAACCCCCAAAGATCTCGAAGGATGTGCACCATCGTTGAAGTCTGTGAACGACGCGGCAGAACGGGCGGTGAAACTGGCGGAAGATTTCAACGAGGGCCTGACAAAAAACGAGGAGGAACGGCAGCTCGTGTACCAAGTCGTCGAATACCACCGCCAGCAGTTCCCCTCAGCAAACAAAAAGATCCTCTGTCCCCCGAAATGAAATGTGCCATTAGGAAGAATTTCCATTTCCTTTAATTTAGTCATTAGAAAGAATTTACATTTCATTCTTCCATTCTAGAATGATTAATGCTGAGCATTTACGTCTGTTCATATAGGGTCGAATAAACAAGGTCAATGAGGGGACCCTTCCCCTCCTAATAGGCCAATGAAATTTCGCCTATTTTTTCCTTTCTTCAAGTGTAATTAATTAAAGGGGTGTGCGATTTGCCTCTTGCAAATATTTATTTTCACATGTGAGGCTGGGACACCCTAATATATATATATACAGTATATAATATAATAATATAATATTATGATTATATGTAAATAATAATCATAAAATAATAATCAATGCCAAATAATCAGTTTTTGTGGCTAATGTTATTTAGCATCAGCAAACAATTCAGTTAACTAAATTTATGATGTGAATATTGATGTCATAGCAATTTAATAGTATTTTTTTTAACAAAACCAGATAAAGTGGCTAATAATTTTCATTGTTAATATCAGCAAAACTTCAGAGGGCATGTACAGGGGGGATTAATGACATCAGATATTTGTGAAACATGGTTCATTTTACTTCTTTTGTATGATAGCAACTTTTAAAGACCAGAAAACTAGGAGTCACCATTTCTGTTCCCCCCAACATTTATAGCAATAGTCTTAGCTCATATGTTCACCCCCCTAGTGGGAGCTGCCTTGTCGTGGTGGGGGAGCTTGAGGTCCCGCTGCTCTGATGAGCCACACCAGTGGGGGCTTGTCCCCCCTTCCTCCTGGTCGAGGAAAGGGCTACCCATTCTGGGAGCGTCGTCAGGGAGGGATGAGACTAAATGGTTCCGAGGGTGCGCCGTTGGCCATGAGAGCGGGCTGGTGACCCTTCCTCCAGCCTATTCCACCAAGGGCTGGAAAGTAGTATAGCTCTCCCACGTGTTTGCCGTGCGTGGCGACCCGTAAGGCTGGGAGACGGGAGTCCTGGAGGCTGAGCGATGCCGCACGCCGCGCCCTGCGGTTAGCAACACGCCTCTTTGGTCCATTATTCCGACTAGACGGGCGGCTTGACTATTACAGGCCCGGTCAAGCCAATCGGCTGGTCTTCTTATTGGCTAGGGTCAAGCTTCCACCACGAGGTCGGTGCCCCATTTGGTCCCGCGGGTGTCATCAGACTTAGTGGTGGTTGCGTATACCTCTCCACTACCCTGTGGTCTATATGGCCTCCCCTTGTTGGGCTCCATGGTGGGTTGAGGGGTGGAGTGGGGAATATTTAATTATATGCTTATGGAAACATAAATCCCCATCTCTTTCGGCCTGACCTTTCTCCTGACGACCCCGGCATGTCCTCGGACCTTTCTCTTGACACTCCTGCTTTGTTCCCTGGCCTCTCTCCTGACAACCCTGGCATCTCTGCTGCTCTCTCTCCTGACGACCGTAACATGTCTACGGACCTCTCTCAAGGCGCTTCCCTTATAGCTACCCTGGAGCCCTTCCGGACCCCGGGTAGCTCCGATGGAAGGAAGGCCTCTGCCCCCTCCGTTTCGGCCTCGCATGCTGCCAAGCCGAAGCGTTTTAAGACTACTCCGAAGGTACAGAGTTCCAAGGGCTCTCACCGGAGGAGTAAGAGTTCTATCCGATCTGTCACTGAAGTTTTACCAGGGGTATTTGGACCCAGAAACTATCAGAAAATTTTAGTAATCAAAGCTTTGAAGGTCAATCCATCATGGACCTTGACATTTTTTATGTCCATCGCACCTTGGTGGCAGCGTGCGGCCGTGAACCAAGAGTCTCTGCCCAAACGGATGGTAGCCTCCTTGTTGGGCTGTCATCCCCAGAGGAGAGTGCTCGGTTGCGCGCTATATCGGCTGTGCCAGGCGCTGATGTCTCTTGTGCTCCCCATGCTACGCTCAACCAGTGTAGGTAGGGGGGGGGGTTGTATTCTCCCGTGACCTGGTGCGTTATTCTGAGGAAAAGCTTGTCAGGGAATTGAAGGACCAGCAAGTTGTGAAAGTAGAACGCTTCCAAAAGAAGGTGGGTGGCGTTCTTACCCCAACCCCAACACTACTTATAGCCTTTGATAGGTTTGACTGGCCTGAATCCATAAAGGTGGCATGGCTTCGACTCCCTGTCAAGCCGTATGTCCCTAACCCTAAACGATGTCTCCACTGCCAGGCGTATGGACATGTCAGCCGCTTCTGCCGCCGCTTGCAGAAAGGCCTCCCTGCTGTGTGTGTAAATTGTGGGAAGTGTGGGCATGAGAGTGTGGACTGTGGAAGTCCAGCCTCGTGCTACCACTGCCGTGGGGACCATCCTGCGTCCTCCAGAGACTGTGACCAGTACAAACTGGAGAAGTCCATTCTGACCATAAGGGCGAGGGACAGGGTAAGCTTTGCTGAAGCAAAGAGCATGGCATCTCCCAGCATGTTCGTCCTGGGATAGCTTATGCTTCGGTGATGGCACACCATGCTGCCAGTCGTTCCTCTGATCTAAAGTCGTCTCGTCCTCAGCCATTCAAACAGCCAAAGTCTCCATTAGCGCGATCTACGTCACTCAGTATTATCCCGACTTCTGGCACTTCCACTTCTAAGATTATACCAAAACCATCTGTGACGTCAGTTGCAACTTCTACGGTGGTAGATCCACCCACACGGAAGAGATTTCTAAGTGACGAGTCCCTCGATGGGAATCCACTATTCAAAGTTCAGCCTTCGAGACCTTCTGGTGGGTCCCTAAAGGCACCCCGGGTGTCGGCTCCCACCGTCACCCCTCTCCGGCACCGGCTGCTTTGTTGGATGCCTCTGATGATCTGGCTCCTGTTGCCACTCCACCGGCAGCAGAGGCCCTGTGGCATCCTCACTTGTGAGTGGCTCTGTACGGGTGCCCTTGAGCCCCTACAAGTACCCCAAATCTGGATCACCCAAGCACGTGGCTCCGACATCGGCCTCTGGGCTGGGGAAGGACCCAGATACAACAAAACGCTCCTCCACCTCCAAGATACCATTTGCCTCTAAAGGCGAAGGTAAGAGCAATTCTGGAAAGGTCCTCTTCAAGGCCCTTTCCAGAAACGAACCCACCTAGAATTTTCAAGGTCCTTCAGTGGAATTGTCGTGGGCTACGGGCTAACTGGGAGGAGCTTCTGCTACTGCTCGACCAGGTGTCCTCAGTTTGTGTGTGCCTGCAGGAGACGATAGTAGGAGACAAGGCTTATCCTGCCCCTACGGGGCACACCATTCTCCACTCGACTCCTGATCCAGCCGGTGGACATCATGGCGGCTCTGCCATCCTTCACCGCCGAGATGCCCCTTTTACCACCTTACCTATCAGATCTCCACTACAGGTTGTAGCTGGGAGATGTTTTCTGACACGATGGTACACGGTGTGTTCCCTGTACTTGCCTCCTAACACTGTCGTGCAACGTCGTGATCTCGAGGGACTACTACGCCAGCTCTTACGCCCCTACATAATTCTTGGCGATTTGAACTGCCGTCATCCTTTGTGGGGAGATGCCATCTCCAACCCTAGTGGTGGCCTCGCTTCTATTTTCGATGATTGGGATCTTTATATCTTAAAATATGGTGACCCTACGCACTTCCATATTCAGACAGGAACCTACACTGCAATAGACCTATCAATATGCACCCGAGCCATTGCTCTTACATTTCATTGGGAAGTGGTTGCCGACCTTTATGGCATTGATCACTTCCCAGTAATTCTAAGCGCTGCGGGAAGTCCACCAGTTTCCCGACTCCCAAAGTGGCGCCTGGACAGGGCTGACTGGCGCCGGTTTTCGGAGTTGAGCAGCTTACACCTGCGGGTGGACGACTTTCCCACGGTTGATGAGGCCGTGAAGTATCTCACGGATAGCCTCATCACGGACGCTCTCCAGAGTATACCAAGCACATATGGAACATTTTCGCGACGCCCTGTTCCCTGGTGGAATCAGGAGTGTGCTGTGGCACGTGGAGCGTACAGGCGAGCTGCTACGCGCTATCTTGCTATCTTGCCTACAGACACAATGACTTTTTAAAAGTAGAATTTCGTAGGGCCAGGGCTCACTATAGGTGGGTCCTGAAGACCGCACGCCGTGATTCATGGGCCTCCTTTGTGGGGACTATACGCTCTTCCACACCCACGTCCCTAGTGTGGCAGAAGGTGCGGAAGATATTAGGTAACCACACACCTAGTTCTCCACCTATTTAAAAAATTAATGGTACCCCTGTGGCTGATCTTGACGCGGTGGCTGGCACATTTGCGGAGACCTTTGCTGGGATATCCAGGAGAGATCCACACTGTAGGGTAGGTTGATTTTGGAACTGTGATCTTGGACTAGTCTAGATAGAAAGGTATTAATGTATAAAAAACGTTGCACCAACCCATATTTGTGAAAATTATTGTATTTTTTGAGGATTGTTAATTCTTTTTAAGTTGTAAAATTGTCGAATTTTACGCGTAAAATCGCGCGCGCGGCATTCGCGTAATGTAAACAAACAAAATATCGGACCTTATTTCATCAAAATAATCAATTAAAATTCGACTTTTTTAACAAAACGATGCTTGAAACTTATTGTAAATGCATTATAGATGTTTATTAGTGTATTATTTTGTATTTTTTAATGATATTTACCTATAAAATGTGTATTAAATTAGGTTATTTCATGATGCGTTCATTTAATTGTGTTTATTTTCAGATATTTCATAAAAATGGGTAAAAAAAATTCAGTGGCCAGCCTTCCCCTTTGGATAAAACAGAGCCTCCTACCCTCCGCCAAGTTATTCAGTACAGTAATTTCCTCCAAAACAGCCACCCGGACTTGAAAGACTATGATATTGCTAAAATGATAGCAAAGGATGTGATTGAGATCTGGCAGGCAGTGAACCCGCGGCTGCCCCTGTATGAGGAATATTATGTAGTGAAATTGGTGGATAAAGTGTGCTTCAAGAAAGCAAAAGAGATAAACAGAAAATCTCTTTCTACAGTCCAGGAGCAGAATCTGGAGGAAAAGCTGGATAAACTTTTTAACATTTCTGCTTGCACCTGTAAGCTACCTGTTCGTCTCTGTGATGACAATGCTGTGAAGTGCAAGAAAGAAAATTGTCAAACACAGCACATAATCTGCACTTGTTCTCCCAGTAAGAAGGTAATCCTATTATTTTTTTAACTTTTAACTGGCCTAACTTAGTGCGATTAGGTGCCTTTTAAATGGAAGGAAATTCAATGCTTGTAATTGAAAAATTTCCGCATTTTCCTCCTGTAATCTTCCTTCCCCCCCCCCCCCTGGTAATAGAAATTAATAATCAATTTTTTTTCAGGATTTTATCTCTTATTTTAGATCCGCTATTTAATATACTTTAATATTTCAGGTTCCAGTAGAGGAGAGGGATTACTTGAGAGATCAGAGGGCCAAAATAGGACCCAAGGGCTCTTTCCAGCTGGGATCTGTGGATAAAGCTGCTGTGAAGAGAGACCAGAGGGCTGCAGCTGAAGCAGAAAGATTACAGAGCCAGATTCAACAGCAGCAGGAAGTGTATTTGGCCACTTTTGCCTCCACACCTTCACAAGATATTTCTTTTGAATCCAGCTCAGGAGAATCAGGAGAGGTAATATATTTTTTTTCTTATATCTTATCCCATTTTTACCCAAATTTATCCCTACTTTTTGTCCCTATTTCCCCCCTTTTTTCCCCATTTTCGCTTTAGTAATTTATTCTTTTTTTCGCCCATTTTCGCCGACTTTTTACCTGAATTTTTACCCATTTCCCCCCTATTTTCCTACTTTTTCCCCCATTTTCGTTTAAGTAATTTATTTTATTTCCGCCCATTTTCGTCGATTTTTACCCATATTTTTCCCTACTTTTTCCCCTATTTTCCCCCATTTTCGCTTTAGTAATTTATTTTTATTTTCATTTCAGCCATCTGGTGGTGAAGCTGAAGAGTTCAAGCCAAGGAGGCACCCAAGTGGAGGTTACAGCTTTTTGAAAACCCCCAGATATGCCATGGAACTGATCAGGGGTGATGTTTCTTCCAATCTTGGGCAAGTCTTGCTAATGCCTTCCTCCTGGACTTACAAGCTATGGACCTGCTTAAGCCTGGCCTTGATGTGAAACAGATAATAGTTGATAAATCGAAAATGGACAGGGAAAAAGCTAGAATGAAAGTGAAAAGTGATGAAAAGCACAATGAGGGTCTGGAAAAGTTAGTCTGTATTGGGGTTGATGGGAAAGTTGACAAGGACACTTTGCTGTACAGAGAAGTTAAGGATGAAAATGGGGAGACTAAGCTGAAGAAAGGAAAGGGACAAGAGCACCATTTGACTTTCACAAAGGAGCCGGGAACTGAAAGTGGAACATATCTTACTCACAGAGTCATCTCAATTAAAGGTGCGAGTGGAGTTCTTCTTGGTGAAGAAGTTGCTAGTGTCTTGGAGGAGTTTAACAGTGTTCATACCCTGAAAGCTGTCCTCCTTGACAACACAAATACAAACACTGGCTGGGAGGGAGGCCTTGTAACAGCTCTCGAAAATAAAATTGAGCGGAAATTGCACACCATTGGCTGTTCACTCCATCAGAATGAGCTTCCTTTCAGAGCTGTTTTCAAGCATCTTGATGGCAGTACCAAAAGTCCCACTGCTTTCACTGGTCCGCTGGGAAAACTCTGTGAAATTGACTACCAAGATCTGCCACAAGTGGAATCCACCAAACTCAGTGGCCCCCTGGATGACATGGAATTTGCTGAGGAGACACTGAATGATCTCAGTAGCGACCAGAGGCTTCTTTTGGAGTGTGCTTGGAATTTCCAGGGGCAAAGTCAACCCAAGATTTGCTGCCTGGAAAATTGGACCATTAAACCATGCAAGATGGTTGACTTTGGCAATTAGATTGATGTGTCTGTGGACCAGAGGTGCTTACCCTCCAGAACTAAAGATAAGCTTTACCAGGACATCAAGTTCATTGTGGAAGTGTATGCAGTCAGTTGGTTTGAGATCAAAAGGGAGAGCAAGTTCCACAATCAGGAGCTGTACATCTTCAACATGATCCAGAGGATCAAGCAGCAGTCTGAAGAAATCCAGGGTGTTGTTTTCAAGAACTTGAAGTACAATGCTTTTGCCTTGCTGCCCGAGAATGTGCTGTACTCCATGATGAAGTCTGATGACTTGGAAGTGAGAGAAGCTGCTCTCAAGAAAATTCTGTCCATCAGGTGAGCATTTACTAATTTAAAAAAATGTGAAAAAAATTTGGTTATGGGGATTTATTTAATAAAAAAAAGGCCCGAGTTCCATAAATCCCCATAATCGAATTTTTTTCACATTTTCTTATCCCAATTCACCCCCTCCCCTCTGATAATGGAAATAATCTTACCTTCTTTCTGAAAAAAAATTCGATTATGGGGATTTATAGAACTCGGGTTTTTTTTTTTTTTAATTTAAGTTTAATTTAAATCAGCAATTCTGAGACTAATAGGTATTAAATCTTAAACTGGAATAAAAAATAAATTAATTATTATTCTTTCAGAAGTGGGAAGCCAGCCGAGAAGAGGCTGAAGAAGATCACAGCCATCAACATTGAAGCTACCCACTGGTCAGAACTAATCAACCTTTCTCAAAGTGGCATCTGTGAACCTGCTCTCACAGAAGACTTTTCTGACCAAGAACTTCAAGAAGCACTGCTGAATGGCACCAAGCTGGAGCTGCCTGATCTGCCTTCACATTCTCAGAGTGTTGAAAGGGCCGTGAAGCTGACATCTGAAGCCTCCCATACTGTTTATGGACTCGAATCAAGGCACAAACACATTCTGGCCAAAGCCTTAAGCCGCCAGATGAGGCCTTCCTTTGCTTCTAAGGGCTCTTACAGTGAAAATTATGATGATCTTGGGATCTAAATGTGTCTATTTGACTCTGTACATGTTTTTTTTACTTTTTTCAATAAAAATGTAACTTTTTTCAGGATTTTTTTTATGAAAATAGCATGATTTTTTCGGCCGAAAATTGCGAAAATGCGGTATTTTTCGGTACGATTTTTTGACGATGTTTGAAACGGTTTCCTCAAAAAATGGTTAAAGCTAGGGATCTGAAATATTTTGTCAGTTATTATCATATTAAGCCCTGACTATCTCGACTAGTCCAAAGTCGATATCTAAAAAAATGCGGAAAATCAACCTACCTTAATCCACAGTCTCCCTATGCTGCATAGCGCCAGTGTCGGGAATCTATTTTAATTAATTTTATTTCTCGTGGGGGGAGGGAGAGTTATGACGTTGTTTTTAGTAACCGTGAGATGCGAGAAGCTCTGAGAGGGTGCAGTGACACCTCTCCAGGACACGACGACATCCCCTATGCCATGTTGCGCCATCTTCCTGACGGGACGATGGCGTTTATACTTCACCTTTACAATAGAATTTGGCAGGAAGGGGTCTTTCCGGACAGTTGGCGGTTGGTAATAGTGATCTCCATCCCTAAGCCGGGTAAGGATCACTCCCTTCCGACCAACTTCCGCCCCATTGCCCTCACGTCGTGCCTCTGTAAGGTTATGGAGAAAATGGTAAACGTCCGGCTAATGTACCACCTGGAAAGAAAGGTCTCCTGTCCCCGACTCAGTCTGGTTTCCGCAGAATGCGTTCCACCACTGACGCATTACTGCGGCTGGAGTCCTCAGTTTGTGAAGCCTTTGCTTCCAAACAACACCTTTTATGCGTCTTTTTTGACATGGAAAAGACCTACGACACAACCTGGAAATACCATATTCTCCAGCAGCTGCACAAATTTGGCCTGCGCGGCCACCTGCCTAAATTTGTGCAGGAATTCCTCCGCAACCGTAGGTTCCAAGTCAAAGTGAGAATCTCTCTCTCTGCCGCTGCCATACAGGGGGAGGATGTCCCTCAGGGCAGCGTATTGAGTGTCACCTTCTTTGCTCTAGCAATAAATGACAGTGTATCATCCTTGCCTGTGGGTGTGTCCAACAGCATGTTTGTGGACGACCTGGCTATCTGGTTCGCCGCTTCACGAATGTTGATTGCAGAGCGGCGAATGCAGATAGCCATTGACCGCATCTCACTGTGGGCGAACAAGCACGGTTTTCTGTTTTCCCAGTTGCTATGCATTTTTGTCGCATTCGTGGTGTACACCCGGACCCTGACCTCTCTTTGTATGGTCACAGAATTTCTTATGTTGAGGAAGCGCGCTTCCTTGAGCTAATTTTTGACCGAAGGTTTACCTGGGCTCCTCACCTCCGGTCTCTCAAAGGTTCATGCATGAGATCCTTAAATCTCCTAAAGGAGGTCCTGGCGCACACCACCTGGGGTGTTGACAGGGCGACTCTTTTACGGCTACACACTGCCTTAGTTTTATCAAAATTGGAGTACTGGGCTGAGGTGTACACCTCGGCTACCTCGCTGACTTCGAATTTTAGATGCTGTGCATCATGCTGGCGTTCGTCTGGCCACGGGTGCTTTTCGCTCCTCTCCCATCTCTAGCCTCCTTGTGGATGCTAGGGAGCTGCCCCTGGACCTCCGACGCCGATCTCTGATAGCCAGATGTTTTTATAGAGTGCAGCGACTACCTGATTTGCCCACTTATTTTAATATTTTTAATGAACGTTTTAATGATTTTTTATGAAGCCCACCCTAAATGTCCCCGACCCTTCGGTTTTAGGGGGAGATTGGTGGTGGCTGACATCTCCCTCCCGCCGGCCCCAGTCCGTCCTGTGGCGCCACCGAAGCTTGCACCTTGGGTACTGCCCGAGGTGAGGTTCTGTCGGCATTTTATTGGTACCAAGGAGGACTGGGCTGACCTTATTTTGAGAAATATGTTTTCAGACCATACTTCCCACCACATGGACTCGGTGCTTGTTTTTACAAACGGCTCCAAATCTGATGCTGGCGTCTGGTTTGGAGTCGTGTTTCCTGAATTTAGCCGTTGGGGCAGTCTCCCTTCCTCAGCGTTTGTTTTACTGCTGAGTTATCATCCATTCTTTTAGCGCTAAAGAATGTATTTAATTGTGGTGGGAGGCATTTTACTATTTTTAGTGACTCTAGAGGAGCTCTTATGGCTCTTGAGTCTTTTACTAGTCAGCACCCTATTGTTGTAGATATTTTAGAGTGGCTGATTTTAATTGGGCGTCGTGGCCGTGTGGTCAATTTCTGCTGGGTCCCTGCACACGTTGGTGTGCAGGGCAACGAACAGGCGGACGAGGTGGCGAAGGCGGCCGCGTCTCGCCCTGCACCTGTCCGCTGTTCCCTCCCAAACCGTAAACTGTTCCCGGAGGTGCGTGTATCTGCCCTAGATTCCTGGCAGAGGAGGTGGGATAACACCGCCCCTAATAAGATGCTGGAGTTCACAGATCTCGTCGAGCCATGGACGTATCCCAGGATGCCCAGGAGATGGGAGACGGCCCTGACGCATCTCCGCATCGGCCACTCACGCCTAACATACGGGTACCTGATGGCTAGGGAAGCAAGGCCGGAGTGTGGGTGTGGCGCTCCCCTCAGCATCCGGCACTTACTCCTCGAGTGCCCCGCTCTTGGTGCCCTCAGGAGGAAGCATCTTTCTTATTGTAGGGGAGAGGGCGGTGATTACCTCCTTTCCCGGATGCTTGGACCTGATGTGACTTTTCCCGGGAGTGAGATTTTTTATTTTATTGAGGATGCTGGCCTCAAATTTTTATGATTCATTTTAGCTGATATTTCTGTCCGTTTGTTTTTCTTTTTAGTTTTAGTGTTTTTATATTTTTATTGTTCTACAGGGTGTCCGAGAATTATCTGTACAATTTTTGGCTGTTATTAAAAGTCAACCATGAAGTGTAGAAATTCCAGTGTTGTCCCATTTTACAGAGAATCTCATTAAGTTTTTTCTGATACCACGTTTTGACAAGTTGTTTAGAAATGTACGCGGGTGACAGACATTGATGATTTAAAAGCAAGAATTACAGCTGCTATTGAGCGAATTGATGTGGATATGCTGCAGCGTACATGGCAACATTTGGAGTATCGATTGGATGTTTTGCGAATCACTAATGGTGCACATATCGAATGTTTGTAACAACGTTACTTTAATAAAATAAACTTTTGAAAATACAGATTCTAAATAATCTTGTTTAAGAATTTTACGTGTGTTATCAAGAATTTTATTAAAAGATGGAATTGTACAGATAATTTTCGGACACACTGGAATTTCTAAAAAACTTGTCAAAACTTGGTGTCAGAAAAAACTTAATGAGATTCTCTGTAAAATGGGACAACACTGGAATTTCTAGACTTCATGGTTGACTTTTAATAACAGCCAAAAATTGTACAGATAATTCTCGGACACCCTGTATTTACTTTCGACTATGACGTTCGGCGTCAAATGACCCATTTGTCGCGACGCCAGGGTTAATTTTAACAATAAATAATAAATCATATGTTCACTATGCTAAATACATGGACGCAAAAAATTTGGTTGCCTACGGTTGGGCAGCGTGCTCGTAAACTGGCTTCAGATTTCAAGCTTGAGTTTGAGTGTAATATGGGCCCTGAAGAGCTGAGGAGGGTAGAGCAGGAAATGAATGTTCTTATAGTTGTATTTGGAATGGATGATCGTCGTAGGACTGTGCATATTTTTAAAAGCTGTATGAGAGGTCGCGCAAGACCTCTACTTATTTTAGGATTGTCAGGGTCAACGTATCTTCCCATCCTTAATATAAGGGCTCTTTACGCTAGTTATGATAAAAGTCGAAAATATGGACGACATCATGATTTGTGTAAGGGATGTCTCGAGTTTGCGGATGATATAGTGAAGTATTGTAAGGAATGTCACATGGTATGTGAACAGTGTAAGAACCCCAAATGTGAAAGTCGTGTAGTTGAAGCCAAGAAGAGGGAATGTAATGTGTGCAGACGTACATTTTTCAATAATAAATGCTTTCAGCTCCATAAATCGAATGGCACTTGCAGGAAAATGAGAATCTGTGAATGTGGTATGTTTCGCACGGTGCTATGAAAATTCGGTCTCAGAAAATTTGGTCTCAGAAAAGTCGGTCTCAGAAAATTCGGTCTTATAAAATAACTAAAAAATATGTACTAATAACTAAAAAATATGTACTAAAAATTGGTATAGTTTATTAATGAACTATTTATTTAGTAACGAAATTAACTCAAAATAACTACTAAAAATTGATCAGGTTTATTAAGTATTAGGACAAATTCAAATATGAAAATTCGGTCTCAGAAAATTTGGTCGTACGGAAATAAAAATATGTACTAAAAATTGGTATAGTTTATTAATAAACTACAAATATGTACTACAAATTTATAAGATTTATTTAGTAACGAAATTAACTTAAAATATGTACTAAAAATTGCTAAGGTTTATTACTGTAAGTATTAGGACGAATTAAAAATTTGGTCTTAAACACAGAAACTAACGAAAATATCACAACTTAACCTAACCAATCATCAAGGGAGTACAGTTGACCTAACCATGCATTCAGTTGACCTAACCCGGCATTCAGTTGACCTAACCGGGCATTCAATTAACCTAACAGGTTAATATTGGTTATTTCACCTAAATATCTTCTGATCTTTTCGTATTAGGCACTCACTGTCACGTATTAGGCACTCACTGATGTATATTGAACATAACGAGTAAACTTTTCTTTCAATCGTTGGGCGGTGGTTGGTTGGTGGCTGGTTTTAAACCAAGACCGAATTTTCTGGCCACTGTTTCACACAACCCTGTACTACCATACAGAAACTTACACAAATACCGAACCCAAAGAGGTTATCCCACATCTACTCGTAAGCCAGACTATCTGCGATGAGTGCATGAAGGTTGAGAGTGATGAGTGTCACAAATGCGGTAAACGGGCAAACGTTTTTAAAACGAATGCACTCGACAGCCCTGTGAAACTCTTTGGATCCTATATTGTCAAGTTAGCGGACAAGTTAAAAAATATGACTGTGTATATTCTTGCCCATAACGGGGCAAAATTTGACACACACAGTTCCTTTATAAGGAACTGTTTGAACACGAGTCATCGGAGATATTTATAGGCGATCCCTTGAAATGAGGAAACAAGCTTCTACAGATGCAGATAAGGGGAAATGTACAGTTTAAAGATACTTTATTATTCACACCTTGTAAACTATCCAAGTTACCCAAGGTGATAGGTGTAGCCACTAAAGTTTCAAAAGGGTATTTCCCTTACACTTTCTTCACTTGCGACACATTAAATTACGTAGGACTACCTCTTCCTAAACAATACTTTAACTACACCAACATGAGTGATAGTGACCGTGAAAATTTTGACCGCTACTACAACAGTTTTAATCTACAGCTCTACAGAAGCTAAGGCTAACAAAGACCCTAAGATCCACTCTAAGGTTAGCCCGAGAGAAAGAAGAAAGTAAGGGGTTAAAAGAAGAGAATAAGGGGTTAAGTAAGTAGCAAAACCTATCACTCGTGGGTTAAAATTCATTCAGAAAGAGGGAAAGAAAGACACCATCACCATCCGCCGACAAGTCAGAAAAATAGTCGAAGAGAATACTTCCAGCTGTTGCAGACCAGTCCTCCACTCCATAGGGAGGTAGAGGATGCAGCCCACTCTGCCGGAAAGGGTAAAAGATGAAAAGAAGTAAAATAAGAACTCAAACACTGTCATACCATGCAAACTACAGACATGCAATGAAGAGAGTTACAGACATGCAAATAAGGAGAGAGAAAAAAAAGAATAAAGAATAACAAAAAGTGGGTTAGTTGACGCTACGAGCTACATCTAAGTTCGTGTTAGTCTATTTTTTTTTTGCTGGCATCCCACGCTGGCATGTCACAAGCTGGCATTATCGTCAACAGACTCATCCTCGATCACCACCCCCAGAGCTCCTGTTGCTAATTGTTTTATTATAGTAAACAATGTCAATAATTTTAACGAGGGAGAGGGAAAAGGGTGGGCTCAGATGGAAAAGAGTGAGGCTCAGAGGGAAAAGGGTGAGGCTCAGAGGGAAAAGGGTGAAGCTCAGAGGGAAAGGGGTGAGGCTCAGAGGGAAAAGGGTGAGGCTCAGAGGGAAAAAGGGGAGGCTCAGAATGAAAAGGGTGAGGCTCAGAGGGAGAAGGGGGACGCTTAGAGGGAGAAGGGTGGTGATTGTTTTATTATTATATTAAACAACGTTAATATTTTTAAAATGCCTATCTGAACGGTTCTTAAACATATTAACGCTGGTAGAATTCACGACGGGCGCGGGAAGATTATTCCATTTATCACTTACTTTAAACGTAAAGAGGTTTTTAGCGATATTAATAATGAAACGTCTGCCACGAGTATTGCTATTATTGAAAGTGAACAGGTTGTCAAAATTTACGTTATCGATGTTATTAACGATTTTGAAAACTTCAATAAACTCCCCCTTTAATCTCCTAGTTTCGAGTGAATGCAAGTCTAACTCTTTAATTCTATCTTCATAAGGCTTGTTGCGCAATGATGGAATTAGTTTCGTGGCACGACGCTGAACCCTTTCTAACCTATCAATATCCTCACGCAAATACGGGCACCAAAACTGAACGGCATATTCTAAATGAAGCCTGACTAGGGACTTGTAAAGGCGCAATATAATATTCTTCGATTTACATTTGAAATTACGCGCTATGACGCCTAACATCCTATTAGCTTTAGCGCAAGACTTCCGGCACTGGTTCCTAACTTTTAAATCCTTAGATACGCGTACGCCTAAATCTACTTCTTCGTCAACGCTCGCTAACTCTCTATCATCCATCGTGTACGTGTAATTATTGTTACGAGAACCTATATGCAAAACTTTACATTTGTCTACGTTAAATTGCATCTGCCACTTATCCGTCCACTCCATAATCCTATTTACATCGTCTTGGAGCCTATTTCTATCGTCCTCGTTAACAACCTTACCGCCTATTTTAGTATCGTCCACGAATTTTGACACGTTACTAGTCAAACCTACATCTATGTCGTTAATGTAAATTACGAATAGCAATGGGCCTAACACTGAACCCTGTGGGACACCGCTGCCTACGTTCAACCACCCCGATTCACTACCATTAACAACGACCCTCTGTCTCCTAGCACGAAGCCATTCCTCTAACCAGTTAGCTACCTGACCGCGTACACCGTGCGCTTTAACCTTCGCAATTAATCTTCTATGCGGAACTGTATCGAACGCTTTTTTAAAATCTAAATAAATAACGTCAGCCGCTCTATGCCTATCGTATTCGCGCACTATTTCGTTATAAAATTCTAACAAATTAATTAAACAAGATCTATGGCGTCGAAACCCATTCTGACTACTATTAATCAAATCGCGACTTTCTAAGTGTTCGATCATACGATCCCTAACTTCGGATTCCAAAAGTTTACCGACAATTGACGTTAAGCTAATGGACCTATAATTGCTAGCTACTGTGCGGTCGCCTTTTCTAAAAATGAGCGCAACGTTAGCTAATTTGAAATCTTCAGGAATAACCCCCGTTTCCAGTGACTGATTAAAAATCTTCGTTAAGGGGTCTACGACAACGTCTTTCAAATCTTTCAGATATAATGCGCAATCTCAACCTTGTAAAGAGTTATTTCACCCAAAATAGTCTCGCTGCTAAATGAAACGATATCGTCCACATCGGGAACATTATTGACGTCTTCTACGGTAAAAACTGTCGCAAAAAAGTTATTAAAAATACCCGCCATCGCCTGAGCGTCGGAAGCCAAAGCGCCATTAGCGTCTAAGAGAGGGCCGATATTATCTTTTATCGGCTTACGATTATTCACGTAATCGAAAAACTTTTTGGGGTTATGTTTACTATCCGCAGTTATAAGTATCTCTAAATTACCCTAAGCATTCCTAACTGATCTTTTAATCTGACGTCGAAGCTCGATATATTTATTAGCGTTAGCTACTGTGCCATTGTGCTTATTAAGTCTATACGCTCTGTTACGCTCGTTTATGAATTCGCCTATTTCTCTAGTCCACCACTTAGGCCTACCATGATTTCTAGCGCGCTTGGGCTTACGAGGAATAAATTCCCTTTCGATATTCAAGAAACTATCTTTAAACGCCTCCCAATACAAATTGACGTCATTACCCATAAATAAGTCACCCCAGTCCACTACTCTCATCCTATCCGCAAAACTATCCAAATTGGCCATACGAAAATCAGGGACTTCTTTTACGTTACTATCCTTAGTGTTTTCTATCAATAACTTAAACCTAAGTGAATGATGTGCGCGTGCTTAGAATATGTTTCCAGGCCTTTAGAAGGATGTACATATACCGTTTCAACTGCGATCCGTGGCAAGTCGCAACCACAATCGCATCATTGTGCTTTACTGTGTTCAATAATAATTTCATGCCTAAGGACACCTTAGCCATCATTCACAGAAACAACCCTTGCAGTTATGGGCACAAGGCTATTTACTGGCTCCTACACATACAGCAACAGACCGGTGTATACATAAAACACGCCCGCAACACGGGAGAAGTCCCCATTAAGGTCACTGGTCGTGGTTTTGGATTTATGGGCTAAGCGAAGACCGTGCCACTGGTGAGAAGACTGTGTACTCCTTTAACGGTTGCTGGTGGCATGGATGCCCACGTCCTGAGTGTGGAATCTTAGGAGATATTCACGGTAGATCTCCTGCCGATAGTTTCGTATGGATCCGCACCTGCGATCAGTTTAGAGGATCCCAGTTCACTCACAAAGTCTTGTGGGAGCATGAGTATGATGCACGGGTGGAAACAGTACCGCGAAGAAATAAACAACATCAAGCGTTCAATAGTGTTGAATACTCTCAAATGCGGTGATAGCTTGTTCGGAGGGCGTACAAACCTATTCAAGCTATACTTTCCGCCGACGGAGGGCGTGAAACTCCATTACTACGAATTCTGTTCTTTATACCCCTATGAAGAACACTCAGTACCCTGTAGGTGCACTTGAAAAACTGGTGGGACCTGACCTGCTCTCCATCGATAGGTTCTCAACAAATTTGAATGGGTATATTTCGGTCTTTCTTTCGTAGACGTGCTTCCCCCTCGCGATTTATGGATGCCGATCTTAACCGTCGTCATAGATCACAAGCTCATGTTTCCCCTGTGCGTGAAGTTGCGCAGGGGGGAATAATGGGACCTGTAATCACACGACCAACCCAGGGAAGATCAGAGGTGTATATACAAGTCCTGAGCTGTCCCTAGCAGTCCGTGATGGTGACAGAATATTGAAGATTTATGAGGTGTGGAGGTTTCAAAAGCTACCCAGCCTTTTCACGCCGTATATAAATACTTTTTTGAAGGATAAGGTGGCAGCATCAGGCTACCCGCGAGAGGTTGAGAGCGAGGGTGAAAAATCGTCGTATATTCAGCGCTATCGTGACCGTAAAGGGATACAACTTGACCGGGCCCAAATTGTTAAGAACCCAGGCAAGCGCTTTAGTACAAAGTTATGCCTAAATAGTCTCTGGGGCAAGTTTGCACAGAATACAGGTAAGGGGAACGTTCATTTGGCCCAAAGTTATAACGAGGTGTGTGATTATGCCAATGCCCCCGATAAAGAGGTTATGGAGATCGTGAAAGTTGATAACACGCACATAATAAAGTACAACATCAGCGAATTAGTCACAGACACCTCACGTGTTACAAACATACCTATAGCCAGCTTCACAATGGCATACGCACGCATGAAGCTTTGGGGACTACTGCACTCTCTTGGGCGGAGGGTGCTGGTGCATACGCTGACTCCTATGTATCAACAGGGCCAAAAACTTATGGGGTGCGGGTGAGGGTGGAGAAAGAGCTGAAATATATCGTGAAGGGGGAGGGCATGACGCTTAACCAGGCGAACCGACGGGTCATTAACTTTGACTCGTTGAAGGAGCTAGTGTGCCTAGAAGATGAGGGTGACCAACCTCTCCAACTGACTGTAGGAACCCACAATTTCCGGGCACAGAAACTGGTGTGTGTGAAGGAACTTAGGGGTACAAAGGTGTGTCGTAACACCTATAGGAAACGTTACCAGGTGCCTTGCACCTATGATACCGTAACCTTTGGGTAACATAGTACCTGAATGTTATATATGTCTATTGTTAATAATATGTTTATTTATTACGTATATTTTAATATGTAAATGTTTCAATTAGGGTTTCATTTTCTCCTTTGTGTGTGTGCGTGCGTATGTACAGGAAAAGGTCCTAAGCTCCGCCCACTGTAAGATCAATCAAAGGGTCACGTGACTCCTGCTACTATCTGGGCATATCTCTACCCCTGCCTGCTCAGTTGGCCGCTGCAAGCTTGGAACTCAGACGTATATTTGAAGAATTCTCACGTAGACGAAAAATAGTGATGGCGACTTTTGATATTGCGTGTTCGGCGTTTATGAAGTGGTATTCGGTAAAGTCGGAAGATATGGTGAATACTGAAAGACGGCCTAGCCCCGCCTCCTTTGAGACTTTTAAGGCTACAGTGAATCGCGCGAAGGTTGAGGAACAAGATGTTCAAATACTCTATGGATCTTTTGGCGAGAGCATTACTGGATTTAGCGGCAGAAACGATGTAATGGACTACGTTGTAAGGCTAAACTGTATAAAAGCGTACATATACGATGAGGTGAAAGAAACAACGCGTGCAGAAGAGAAGCAACGGGTATGGGTAGTGAGTCTTGTTGATGAGTGGTGTCACAGGCGGTATTATGTCAGGCTGCATCATACCGAGTACGCGTACCCTAAGGCTGAGAATGTAAACCTTGTCATCATGGACAAGCTAAACTACTTTTACCACTTCATTCATATATATCATGAGGAGGTTCGCAGTGAGATTGTAGCTAAAGGCCTGTGTGAGTTTTTAGTAGAATTTAAAGACGAGTATCGAATGTTAAACAAAAAGGATAAATACGGACACATGTTTCTCTCAAATAGTGCTCCGGATTGTTAATGTGTTTAATTTGTGGAAATGAATGTTTATGCGCATTCCGATAAAACATTAAAACCGATATTGCCCCATGTATTGGAAATTGCCGGTATAATGGGTACAAGTACTCGCATGATTCTTTCATGCTGGAACAAACCTATACACGAAACATTAACGCTTGGTAGGTTTGACTCACTCCTCCACACCTGTCTCCGAGCCAAACAGCGCACCATCTGGTAATAGTCATCTCAGAGCTTGACCTGACTGGTTGTGTACTCTCATAATAGAAAACGATGGAACTTCCTTTGAGCAGCATTCTCAATGCCGTATACGACGTGTCCGTGACGAAGTCATTCCGTGTGTTCAGACGTAAAACTGGGGCCACTAACTATGTATTTGAAACGACTTGTAGACAAGCAAACTCTGGTAAACGTAATGTTGTTTATTTAAGTGTTGAGGAGATGAATAGTCTTCGTGATAGTTGAGAAGTGGGGTGAGGATCGTTATAAAATACCTGCAGGTGTAGGTACAAGAAGAGAACAGATTAGTGATACCCCCTTCGTATGCCATTCTTTGTACGTTGTGTATAAATAACGATCAGCCATGCATTGATATACGACTGATGTGGAAGAATGCATTTGATAATAAAGTTCTTGTCCCTACGCGAAACCGCTTCATCCTTGACAGAATGTTTGAAATCGTTGGTTTCCGCAAACTAAAACCTATATTGGACGCGCGTGTTACGGATATGCTTTATTTTGATACGGTTCTTGAATACGCATACACCGCTCTGCTCGACGGGTTTACCGAATGTAGGAATGAACATGGCGAGAATGGTCTAGAGCTGGATGCTTATTTAAAAGATTTAGACTTAGACAAAGGACTTGAGCGGTACAGGGCAGAGCTCGCCTTCACTGTTCACCCTGAAGAATTGTATCTTTATACAGGGTGTCCCATAAGTCCGGCATCATAGGAGAAATTCATATTTTTCTATTTCTACAAACCATAATTCATATTTTTCTCTTTCTACAGGCCATAATGTCTGTGAGCAAGGAAGAACGAATCCAGATAATTCTACTCATAGGAAATCGGAGTCAAAGAGAGGCCGCTGCTGAATTTAACAGATTGCATCCAGACCGAGAGCCACTAACACAGAGTTGTGTTAGCAGACTTGTTGCAAAGTCTCTTTGACTCCGATTTCCTTGAGTAGAATTATCTGGATTCGTTCTTCCTTGCTCACAGACATCATGGCCTGTAGAAAGAGAAAAATATGAATTATGGTTTGTAGAAATAAAAAATATGAATTTCTCCTATGATGCCGGACTTATGGGACACCATGTATAATGAGCAACAGTTGTTACGACTTAGAAGATTATTTCAACTGCCACTATGCGTTGTGAAGAAGAATTCACGATTGAAAAGCTCGGATCGGTAAGGAAAAACCCTCGGTTGGAAAGGAGTGTTTATAAATTTGAATTTAATAATGTTGTTGTGGCTAACGACGTCCACTTTGTGCGTGCTTTTGATTGTATTCTCTCCGTGTTTAAAGATAACTTGCCAACCAACTGTAAGGTGGGCACAAAAATAGTATTGAACGATACGAAGTCACTTTACATCGAGTATAGGCACAAGCACACGTTCAATGGTGAAATAATGCTAAATCGTAGTTAATGTATAGTACAAAGCAACAATGATGTACCTGTAGACTCGATCACGTGCGAGTTTAGCATTTTAGTTAAGCGCGGTAGAACATAAAGTGTATGTATTTTGATTTTATGTAACCTTTGCTCTTTACATAGATATATATATATATATATATATATATATTATATATATATATATATATTAATGGGTATATAGTTTTATCCTGTACTATTATTATTTTTTATATAAGTTTTGGTGTTTATATATATATATAGGGGTGTTTCAGGAGGAAAGGTCAATACTTCAGGAGGTGATAATATCGGTCATTGTGAGAAAAAAAGTTCATATGAACATGTGTTAATTCTGAATGGTTACGGAGATAGAGCTGTTTGAATCTGATGCGCGCGTAGCTCTTCTCCCCCCCCCCTTCCCTCCTTTATAACCTTGAACCATGTAAGCTGTAATGTAAGCATGTAACATAAGCCAATCGACAGCTGACTGTTGTGAGTGACATTGTTTGGTGTTTGAAGCAGTGTTAAGAATGCCACACACCTTCACAGATGCCGAATATGCAGATATGGTGTATGTCTACGGTTTTTGCGATGGAAGTGCAGCAGCTGCTGTTGCAGAATACCGTCGACGGTTTCCGAACCGCAGAATTCCGGATTGAAGTGTTTACCAGGGTTTTCAACACATTGCATGAGATTGGTACACTTCCCAGCGCTCATGTTTCATCTGAACGTGAAGATCAAGAAGATGTGGATGAAGTGAAAAACATTCTTCAGTTGGTAGAGCGTAGTCCTATTACTAACTCACGAAGAATTTCTACACGTCTCGGTGTACCACACACAAGAGTATGACGAACATTACGTGAGGAAGGCTTGCATCCATATCATGTACAGCGTGTACAACACCTTCAACCAGGAGACGCTGCCATGCTACTGGAATTTTGTCATTGGGTAAATGCTAATCGTCGATTGCTTCGATTAATACTGTTCACCGATGAAGCTACTTTCACCCGTGACGGTATCAACAACACTCGTAACTCTCATCGGTGGTCAGACGAAAATCCAAATGCCACTGTGGAAACCAATTTTCAACACCGCTTCTCTGCCAATGTGTGGTGCGGTATCATCGATGATCAGCTGATTGGCCCTGTTACTTTAGAGAATCGTCTTACAGGACAAATTTACCTAGAATTTCTGCAAAATGAATTTCCAGGACTATTGGAGGATGTTCCTTTTGCTACACCTGTCTGGTGATGCAATACCTAAATCAAACTTTCCCTGGTCGATGGATCGGCCGCGGTGGCCACCAAGGTCTCCAGACCTCTCTCCGTTAGATTATTGTTTGTGGGGGTGGATGAAAAGTCAAGTTTACAAAAGAAAGGTGGATACACGAGACGAATTGCTCGCGCGCATTTTGGATGCTGCTGCCCGCATAAAGGAACGTCAAAATCAACTCACAAAGTGCATTGAGGATGACGGTGGGATTTTCGAAAACGTATTGTAAACTGTAACAAATTTGTCATTTCTGTATCTGATACCATTCAAAATGCTAATGTTTAAACATTAAATGTTAGAAACAGTAATTGGTTTCTCTTTCTTGATTACCATTAACAATGCTTTTGGATTTGTAACCATTCAGAATTAGACACATGTTCATATGAACTTTTTTCCTCACAATGACCGATACTATCACCTCCCGAAGTATTGACCTTTCCTCCTGAAACACCCTGCATATATATATATATATATATATATATTATATATATATATATATATATATATATATATATATATATATATATATATATATATAAGGGCGTTTTGGTCGTACATATATTAAATGGTTTATAGTTTTAACCTGTACTAATATTATTATTTAAGAATGTATATATATCCTTCGTTTAATGTGTGTATTTTTGCTGTATATTATTTTGGAATGTGTATTTATTTCCTATATATTTCATGAATTATTTCCCTTAACTCATCTAAATAAAAGAATGATGTAATGGTGTTTTATTTATTTCCTTTGATTGTATATATAAACGATATTAAAGAATAACTGGGGAGATCGGAATATATATATATATATATATATATATATATATATATATATATATATATATATATATATATATATATATATAGCGTGTCCCAAGAAATGTATACCCACTTTGTTCGATAATACCAGCTATGAGGATAATAAATATTTACTTTTATATGATTTTTAATAAAGATTTTCTCCTGAATCTAAATATGTAATTATTTTTATTAAAAATTGAAGAACAAAAAAGTTACAGATGTTTAAATTATAATTATTATTTTCGAGACTTCATGTGCGATATTTTCTAATATTTTAACCGACTGTTTTGAGATACTTATGTTTAGTGTTGATATTGAAGCATAAATGTTGTAATTATTAGTTAATTCAAAAAATTTACAAATTCCACGGTTAAATGACACTTTATCTAAGATGTTCGACGTCTTCCAGAACGTTGTTTTTGTAAGTTTTGCACAGTGCCGTCGTTTCAAACTTATCTCGTATACGTGCAAAAATATTAGAAAATATCGCACATGAAGTCTCGAAAATAATAATTATAATTTAAACATCTGTAACGTTTTTGTTTTTCAATTTTTAATAAAAATAATTACATATTTAGATTCAGGAGAAAATTCTTTATTAAAAAACATATAAAAAGTAATATATTTATTATCCTCATAGCTGGTATTATCGAACAAATTGGGTATACATTTCTTTCGGACACGCTGTATGTATATATATATATATATATATATATAATATATATATATATATATATATATATATTTAGGATAAAAACGAAGACGTAGAGCAAGAAAGTCATTATATTTGGCTGCAGCCGACGTTTCGGGCAACTCTACCCATTTTCAAGGCCTAATAAATAAAAAGCTAAAATTAATGCATGACAAAAAAAAAAATATACAAATGTCAAAACAAACTAATTCATAGCACAGAATAAAACCACTTAAAGAATAAAAATTAAAAAGCGTAAAACAAGCATAAGCCAAAAACAAAAATTAAAAATTATATACATGACAAATAACACATGATAAAAGTAAAACTTTAAAACTAAAACATTCAAACAAATTAGTTAAAAACTTCACTAATAAAAAGTTAAATGAAAAAACGCAAAAGTGCACGAAACATACCATGCTCACTTGACATCCTCAAACAACTGAGGCGAAAAGGAGACAGGGTCAAAGGGAAAAACAGAAAAATTTAGTTGGTAGGCATTCTAATTAATATAAAGGGGGTAACAACTAGAATCAATATTTAAGCTGGTGTTCAGAAATTTAATGCACAAAGATTCATAAATACGGAGAGAGGACGGACATTTTAATGATTTAAGAATTTTAAAGTTATTAACGGAAATATCAACTTTACACTTAACAGAATGATTTCTAATGGCAGACTGTTCCTTTTTAGATAAAACTTTTCCTGTCCTATGGCTAATACCCATATGGGAGCAAAATCTTGCCTGCAAAGAACGAACTGTGCTGCCAACGTAGTTCCCCTGGGAACACCCAGGGCAGGTAAACAAATAAACGACAGAACAGTTCATCGCAGGGGGGATTTTGTCCTTACAACGGAAAAAACATTCAAGGGTATTATTATTCACAAAAGCAACCTTAAAATCAGTGTGAAAATAAAATTTCCTCACCACACTCAACAATTGCTTTTTCACAAAAGTGTTAAATTGGTAGAGATCAGGTAAAACAAGATATTTACAATTCTTAGGAACATCATACGTTGGGATAAGTTTGGGGGAATAAACATTATTAAGTAATTTACCAATAATACCTTGTACAAGAACCCGTGGTTTTCCACGGGTTCTTGTACAAGGTATTATTGGTAACTTACTTAATAATGTTTATTCCCCCAAACCTATCCCAACGTATGATGTTCCTAAGAATTGTAAATATCTTGTTTTACCTGATCTCTACCAATTTAACACTTTTGTGAAAAAGCAATTGTTGAGTGTGGTGAGGAAATTTTATTTTCACACTGATTTTAAGGTTGCTTTTGTGAATAATAATACCCTTGAATGTTTTTTCCGTTGTAAGGACAAAATCCCCCTGCGATGAACTGTTCTGTCGTTTATTTGTTTACCTGCCCTGGGTGTTCCCAGGGGAACTACGTTGGCAGCACAGTTCGTTCTTTGCAGGCAAGATTTTGCTCCCATATGGGTATTAGCCATAGGACAGGAAAAGTTTTATCTAAAAAGGAACAGTCTGCCATTAGAAATCATTCTGTTAAGTGTAAAGTTGATATTTCCGTTAATAACTTTAAAATTCTTAAATCATTAAAATGTCCGTCCTCTCTCCGTATTTATGAATCTTTGTGCATTAAATTTCTGAACTCCAGCTTAAATATTGATTCTAGCTGTTACCCCCTTTATATTAATTAGAATGCCTACCAACTAAATTTTTCTGTTTTTTTGACCCTGTCTCCTTTTCGCCTCAGTTGTTTGAGGATGTCAAGTGAGCATGGTATGTTTCGTGCACTTTTGCGTTTTTTCATTTAACTTTTTATTAGTGAAGTTTTTAACTAATTTGTTTGAATGTTTTTAGTTTTAAAGTTTTACTTTTATCATGTGTTATTTGTCATGTATATAATTTTTAATTTTTGTTTTTGGCTTATGCTTGTTTTACGCTTTTTAATTTTTATTCTTTAAGTGGTTTTATTCTGTGCTATGAATTAGTTTGTTTTTGACATTTGTATATTTTTTTTTTTGTCATGCATTAATTTTAGCTTTTTATTTATTAGGCCTTGAAAATGGGTAGAGTTACCCGAAACGTCGGCTGCAGCCAAATATAATGACTTTCTTGCTCTACGTCTTCGTTTTTATCCTAAATGTAAAATTACGTCTCCTTAGGAGGGATCCTATTTCATATGTATATATATATATATATATATATATATGTATATATATATATATACAGGGCCGGATCTAGAAGTTGCGAGGCCCTAGGCAGATCTAGAAATTGCGAGGCCCTAGGCATATATATATGAAAATATGGACTTAATTATCGGTACTATACCAGCAATATTAGAATCCCGCATAGACAGAACTATGCCAGCACTTAAAAATTAAACCAAACCAAAATAATCACGCATGGAAATTGTATAAGAAATATAAATAAACCATACAAATAAGTATAAATTATAATATGAATCAAGATTTGTATAAAAAATATAAGACAATGATTTCTAAGATTTATATAATATTATAGGTAATGACTTTCCATAGTATACAAACGTTTTTCATATGTGATGTATAAGAGATGTTGATATTTCATTTTTTATAATAGTGAGCGATCGACTTATCAGGCTAAATATTAATGCTTTAATATTTGGTTCAGATGCTCCTTGAATATTACAGCAATGCTTTTCTACTTTTCTTCGAGCTAAACTCTTCAATTAATTGAGAATAATCTAATGAATTTGTTATATCGTTTTCTATTGATAACATAGCTAATGATTGCAATCTCGCTTGAGACATGGTGGAACGCAAATATGTTTTAATAAGTTTGAGACGCGAGAAACTTCTTTCAGCCGAAGCAACAGTAACTGGGATGGTTAATACTATTCGAAGTGCAACATAAACATTAGGATAAATCTCACTTAGTTGTTTTTGCACTATATAAACAAGGGCATTTCCGAGATCTGTTTTCTCAGGTATAAACCTGCGAAGTACTTTAAGTTCTTCATAGAGTTTTAAATCATTAATATCACTTGAACAGAACGCGCAAAACGGCTTGAGCGAGGCCCCCTTTGGCGCGAGGCCCTAGGCGATCGCCTAGTTCGCCTATAGCTAAATCCGGGCCTGTATATATATATATATATATACACACACACACACCAAATAGCTGGTTATGCCTTCTAAGCCAATTGTCAAGAATATATCTATAGCGCAATCTGGTAGCTTAAACGATATATATATATATCAGGGACGTGCCCTCTGGGTAGGCAAGGTAGGCAGTGCTTACCCTGAATAAAACTAAAAATATTAAATATAAAAAGTAAATGATTTTCACTTCATTATATAAATGTTAATTTAATGTATGAAATTCAATGTATAAATTTGTAAATGGATAATATTGTGTTAGAAGCACAATTTCCCCGTGCCTTTCAACCTCTATATATATTAACGCTTGACAATGAAATTTTCCCACGTGCCGTGAGTGGAGCTCCAAGCTGTGACAAATACTGCGCTATATAAACAGATTTAGTTCTGCTTTTCACTCAGTGTTTTGCCGTTCGGGCACATGGTCGGGTGTGTGGCTGTGCGCGCGTCTGTGTTGTCGTTTGCCTCTGGTGATTGAACTAAATTTTAGACACTTTATTTCAAAATTTAACCCTTTTCAAATATGGACAGTGAGTATCTTAAGAATTTTTCTAAACTGTCTTATGAAGAAAGGTTGAATGTGATTAAAAATGGTAGGCCGACACCGGAACTGAAACAGTTGCTACAGCGTAAAGGGACAAAAATAATCAGAACGTTTCAAACGACGTGGTACAGCAAGAAAGAGTGGTTGTGTGGTTGTGTTACAACAGGTAGACTCTTTTGTTTTCCATGCTTGTTATTTTCCGTATCTAGTGAAAGTGTGTGGAAAAGAACAGGATATTGTGATTTAAATAATTTGACTAATGCTTTAAGTAAGCACGAGAGGTCTGCTGCGCATTATGAAAGTCAAATATCGTTGAAAACATTTGGATCTACACGAATCGACTTGAGCATAGATAAGCAAAAAAAACTTAGCATTGAAATTCACAATAAAAAGGTAAAGGAAAACAGAGACATACTGAAAACATTAATTTCTGCTACTTGCTTTTTGATTAAACAAGAACTTGCTTTCCGCGGTGATAATGAAGATAAATCCTCTTTAAATCGTGGAAACTATATTGAGTTACTGAACTACACTGCAAAATTTGACCAAAAATTAGCACAACATTTACAGACTTCATCCGTGTTTTCTGGCGTTTCTAACAAGATACAAAATGACTTGATTGAAGCAGTAGGCATAGCTGTAGAAAATAATATTAAAAGATATCGCAAGATCCCCATTCATTGCTATAGAAGTGGATGAATCGACTGATATTTCAAATACAGCTCAATGTTCCACAGTTTTAAGATATGTATTGGATTCTGAAATTAAAGAGGCTTTCATAGGATTTGACGAACTTAAAGACAGAAGAGCTACTGGTGTAACAGAATGCATATTTAAAAATTTAGATAAATACAACTGTGCTGAGAAGCTTGTAGCACAGACATATGATGGAGCATCGGTAATGGCATCGCATTTAAATGGCGTTCAAGCTAAAGTAAGAGAAAAGGCATCATCAGCGTTATTTACCCATTGCTATGCTCACAAGTTGAATCTTGTTCTATCTCAGTCAGCGAAATTTATACCTGAATGTACAATCTTTTTCAAGACCATTGATGGTCTTGCTGCATTTTTCAATCACTCTACAAAACGAACGCAATTTCTTGATGAAATAGTACATAAACGCATTCCAAAGGCTGCACCAACGAGATGGAGTTCTAACTCATAGCTAGTGCAAACTATTTTACACTATCATAGTGACCTTTGTAAACTTTTCAACAACATTGACAGCAATCCTTTATTGTGGGACTGAGATACTTTAGTGAGGAGTAATGGATTTTATAATTGGCTAACGAAAGATTCAACATACTTTCTTCTCATGGTATATGATAAGATTTTCATTAGAACTGACACACTCTTCAATATCTTACAAACTAAAATTATAGATATTCCATATTGCATTGAAAGAATCAATGAAACAAAGAATTCCCTCGAGGGTCTGCGCAAAAATTTTGATGATATCTATGAGAAGTTTGAAGAATGTTTCAAAGAAAATAACTTGACTGAATCAAAATGTCGTACAAAAGGTCCAATTAAAAAAGAAAGAGAAAGAATATTCTGTCTAATATTGAATGATATACTGCAGCATATGGAAGCAAGATACAGTGACTTCAAAAATTTACAATTTATTTCATTAGTTGATAGTAAAATGTTTCTAAAACTAGCTACAGAAATTGATAAGGATGCACTAGAAAGTTTAGAGAAGAATTATGGTAACTTCTTCGATGTCATAAGATTGAAAACTGATCTAGCTGGAATTTATAGTGGACAAGTGTTCAGGGATAAATCAATTAAAGATTTGCTTGCTTTCATATTTCAAAATGGACTTGAACTAACGTTTCCTGAAGCGGTGAAGCTGATGCAATTGATTTTAACAATTCCAGCTACAACAGTTTCTGTTGAGAGGTCATTTTCAGCTTTGAAAAGAATTAAAAGCTACACCAGGAATAGAATGAAACAGGAAAGGCTTTCATCACTTGCCCTAATTTCAATTGAAAAGGAAAGATTTACTAAAATGGAGCAAAATCCCACTTACAATTTCTTTGAAAAAATTACAGATATTTTTGTTACTAACAAAGAGAGAAGAATGGAATTCATCTACAAATAAAGCGGTAAGTAAATATTTGTTGTTGACCAAAAATTAGCACAAATGGTGCGGAAGGGGTTAATTATGCTTAAAATTCGTTGGTGGCTGGGGCTCCGCCCCGGAACCCGCTGGGGGAGCTCGCGCCCACCCCAGACCCCCTAGCTTGGAGCCGCTCGCTTCGCTCGCGCATTGAGTCTGCCTACCCTGAGTATTTACTCACGGCACGTGCCTGATATATATATATATATATATACACACACACACTGTATATATATATATATATATATATATATATATATATATATATATATATATATATATATATATATATATATATTTCTGCCATTTACGCCTTCTAATCCGACTGACGGATTTCTAAGCCAATTGTCAAGAATATCTGAATAGCGCAATCTGCCAGCTGAAAAGTTATATATATCCACGCATACACCTGGCTTCTAAATTTTGCCAACTGGTGGATTTCGATTTCTAAGCCAAGTGATGGTATCCTGAGCTCTCATTAAGCTTCTGCATCTCGCAGACGCTGGATGGTCTCTCTCTCTCTCTCTTAGGTTAGGTATACCCCTTTGGGGGTGAGACCGTCCCAGCTTCTCCCTCAAAGAAGGGCAAGCTATAGGATTCCCCCTTTTGGGGGACACCCTGGGGGTTGGCACCTTGCAACAAGGAGGTGGGGTGGGTGGCACTGGCATTCATTTGATCAACATTGCAATTGCTCTGCACTCTCTCCTTATGCAACCATACTACTGGTCATTCATATGAAATGCCTGCGAATCTTCTCAAATTAATAATAACAGACACATTTACACATCCCAACCTTTAAGGAAATAAATATTTTAAAGTTAAATAAAATACAAATTCAGTGTTGCTGTCAATATGTTCAGTTATCAATAGAAATGAACATACGTCACCCTTTTCAATCGTAATCACCATCATTATAACAGGGCTACCTCGTAGCCAATGTCGTAACACC
Organism: Bathynomus jamesi; assembly: GCA_023014485.1. Lineage (NCBI taxonomy): Eukaryota > Metazoa > Arthropoda > Malacostraca > Isopoda > Cirolanidae > Bathynomus > Bathynomus jamesi. The sequence goes on along the minus strand of JAJOZX010000743.1, from coordinate 884,948 downwards.
GCTTCCCGTTGATCAGCGAAGTTAAATGACATTGGATCGGATAGTAGTTGGATGGGAGACCGTCCGCTGCGGCCAGACTACGTAGCGACCCGTGGTTCGGATCCCACGCAAAGCTGTAGGTCCCCTCCGTCATATGACCTTAGATATTGCGAAAGAGGTTAAACAAAACCAATAATTATTATTATTATATCATTATAACACTAGACTTTACGGAGATTTTATACACAAACCAAACTATGCGGTGGAAACTGCAGGAAATGCACTCTCTTTCAAAGGAGCAGATGTACAGAGTGTAATTCCCATGAATATCAGACTTCATTATTAAATATACTGTATTCCGCAAATCACTAAATAGTATTTCATTTATTTACGTCAGCGTCAAAACATAATTTCCTTAGTAAATTTTTGTGAATTTAAGATAAATGGAAAAAGGTATATAGCTTATGTTAACTAATAAAATAAAACATTTTTTGAGAGAAAACTTTATTCAGAGTACAAAAATATTTGAAACCTTTAAAACAATGATCACTTTTATATTCTCCGGTATACTTGACTTAGGAAAAAATAAAGCTTAACTTTGGTCAATGTTGATGATTTAGAATAAAAAGGCCCTTTTGATAATACTCTTTAAAAACTTATTAAAACCTTTTAGGGTTTATTCGTAAGGTAAGGTATCTTAGAAATTATGGCAAGTTTTGTCGAGCACATGCTTCATGACTTGTAGGTCATCATAATACTACTTTTTTATAGGTATTTTTCCAGAGTACATTGGAACCCATATCATTTCTTCCTTCAAATTGATTCTCTGAGGCAGATCATCCCAAGTCATTTCTCCTTCAAAAAAAAATTTAAACATAATTTTGCCTGTCTACATATATTTCAAGGCTCTTAGATTAAAAACTGTAGGGTCACCCACTTTTCTGCCAGGTCTTATGCTTCCAAAATACTGCCCTGCAAGCTTTAAAAAAAATCAGAAGAGGTAAAAGTTTTAACTTTGTAAGGCTTTGGCTTTCGTCCCGCTGTTTGCACAGCCACCACATAGTCAAGTAGGGTGTAAAAATCTCCAATAAGCTTTTTCTCAATAGTTGAATGCATTGAGTCGCACTTCATTTGAGTATGGCCACTAACAATTTTTTTTAGCAATTTGGACATTTTTGCAGATTGATAGGAAAAGAAACATGTTAGGACTGTGTTTCGGTTCTGATAACCACAGCCATCGCTCCAAATTATTAGTTTTCTGATTGTGGGATCAGTTAAAATCTTTTCGGTTTCACTGCTTAAAGCACCCTCACTCTCATCCCAAACATAACAATAGCCTTCACTTGTCCTAAAGTTGTAAAAGGTCATATTATGAACTTTGAGCTTCTGTCTGTAATATGATGAAACAGCAGCTGATTTAGGGCATGTTAGCACTGCTTGCAAATTTACAGTCTATACTGAAACTTGCTCATTTGAAATTTATTTGTCACGAGCTCTTTCCAGTTTGGCATGATCCTTCTCTAGCAGATGATCTTCATGTTCCGTCTTTGAAATATTCCCATGCTTGGCAGAAAGACACACGTCACACTGATCCTTTCTCGGAATAAATAAGGACAAGTTTTCCATGTGAAAAGTCTATTTAAAAATTGTCTCACCCACGGCACGAAATCCCGACTCAATGGCTGTTTTACTATATTCCTCATGCAATGATTGGATGGTGGTCCTTGGATACAGAAATTTCTTGTTCTCTTATGACTCAATGTTTCGGCAGTAGTGAGAAGGTACGGTTGGAAGTCCATTCACCCATTACTTAAGAAACTTGATGTCCTTTTGAGATACAGGTGTTGTTTTTCCTGCAATATTGGTAAAATAGATTTTTAATGCTCCGGAATATTCATGTAGAAACACTATTTAAGCTTTGAAACATGCATGATTATCTCAAGGATTACCTGATTTTGGCGTCTTTGTGGTATTTTGCTTCCTATTCTACTGAAGAACGGAGCAGTCTTCAAGCCAATTGCAAACAGTTCGCTCCTCCATGCCAAATGTAGATGCAAGGAGCTTCTTACAAACATGAATTACTTTGGGGCCGTTCAAAAATTACGTAACGCTATTTTTGCTTAAACTTGACACCCCAGATCCCCCAGTAATGTTCTGTAACGCTAGACCAGACACCACCTATAAAGATGTTATGTAACACTTCCCCCACCCCACACGTTACGGAACGTTACAGGGGGTGGGGTTGTCAGGTCTTAGCAAAAAATAGCGTCAAGTAATTTTTGAACGGCGCCTCAGGCGATACTCATACGTTCCAGTCTTCTTGATTTTTCATTAGTTTTTTCTGCTTTACTATATTTATGTTTTACTATATTTACTATATTTACTATATTTTACTATATTTACTATATTTATTTATGCTTTACTATATTTATGATAAAAACTCAAGTAACCTAGTCACTCCAATGCTAAAGGCTTTATATTATTTTTAGGTATTTTTTTTTAATTCTCAAAGTGTCATCTGTTTTTTAGAGGTTCTCAATTATAGTTACATTTGAAATAAGTCCTGTGAAGTATGTTCGACGCTCATTTCAACTGTTCATCGTCCAGAAGTGCTTAAAAATAGCAACGCGTTCTTCTTCCGTGGCCAAAGAGCACTCACGTTGGTTTGATTTTTTTCAGAATTCGGAATCACAAGCTGGGCCCATTTCCCTTTGCTTAGTCATTTTTCCTTTTATATTAATATAAGCTGCGCCATGTAATCTGCTATTATAAGCTTTCCTTTTATTGTACTTTAAATTAGTCTCATGTCTTTTACAAGAGTGCTCACCAGGTGTAGGTAGAGTACAAGCTCCTTCATCCTCTTCCTCGTCTTCAGTTTCACAATGATAATTCACAGGCCTACGAATGAAAACTTTGTAGAGTTGTTTTCTTACTAATAACTGATTTTATATAATTCAACTATATTGATTTCGAATAATTGTCCATTTTTTTCTATCACGTAAGGATTTTCTGCAAACTGGAAAGGAAAAACAACAACATAAATAAATATTATTTATTTCAATTTACATTAGGTACCTATTTCGCTTTATTATACTAATTACAAATGCAAACAACTTTAAAAAGAAGGAAGACTATTAACGTCAATTATATATTCATCTTTATTTGTCCCGAGTTTTCTTGTGAGATCTATGCCTTTTAGTTTCGAATGTAGGCGCTGTTCCTTTTCTTTTGTGTAATAATTCTGGAGTATCCCGTTTCAACATCCAGCAGTAATCAGCCATCATGCTGATGTCCCACCTTCCCTGATATCTCTTCTCTATTTCTTTGATGTCTTGGTGAAACCGTTCTCAATGTTTTTCGCTGAGTGCTCCGAGATTCTCAGGGAAGTAATCCAAATGTAAATGTAAGAAATGTATTTTTAAACTCACATTGCAACCTAACTCTTTGAACTTATTTAGCATGTTGTTCAAAATGTTTTGGTAATTTGGGTCCTTGTTCTTCCGCAAAAATTTGCTGATAACATCCTTAAAAGCAATCCACGCTTCTTTTTCAAGATTGTTCATTGTTCTTTAAAAGTGTTCATCCAAAGTCAGTTTTCTAATCTGGAGACCAACGAAAATTCCTTCTTTCAATTTTGCTTCCGAAAGAGTTGGGAATTTACCACACAGATACTTAAAACAATCCCCATCTTCGTCTAAGGCCTTAACAAATTGCTTCATCAAGCCTAATTTTACGTGAAGCGGAGATAAAAGGACTTTCTTCGTGTCAACCAAACTTTCACGTTGAATGTTTTTGGAACCAGGTGTCAGGTTGACTCTGCGTGGCCATTCCTTTTTTATCCAGTGCTGAGTTCTTGCTCGGCTATCCCATTCACACAAAAAAATTGGAAACCTCGTATAACCTGGTTGTTGACCTAACAACATACACATCACTTTTAAGTATCCACAAAGTAGCGAACCGTGTTCTTTGTATTTAACCTTAACTAGAAGAAGCTCAAGATTTTCGTACGTTTCCTTCAAGTGAACCGAATGAGCCACAGGAAAGGATGCATACAAGTTACCGTTCTGAAGGAGGACGCCTTATAGACTTCTTTTGGAGGAATCAATGAAAAGTCTCCAATCATTTGGGTCATAGACTGCAGCGCCTAGCTTAAGTATTAGTTCCGTTAAAACTAACGAAAATATCACGACTTAACCTAACCAATCGTCAGGGCGTACAGTTGACCTAATCGGGCATTCAATTTAATTTTTTTTTATATTTGGTACTGTAAAGCAAAACACAAGAATACATGTGGGGGACCTTGATCTTCAGGTGATCCCTATTTTGAATAATTTGTAGAATAGCTTTTTAGAATTTATAGAATAGCTTTATAGAATAGCATGATTGATGTTAAATTACCCTTTGCAGTCATATCTTTGATTTGGATAATTTATAGAATAGCTTAATTAATCCTAAATTACGCTTTGCAGTTATTATAGGTCTTTTATTAAAATATAATAACTCAAACGAACAACATCCTTCCTTAGTAAGCACCACAAACGGTACTGATTTGTCTGTACCTTACTTTGTCATTTAAATTATGTGAATTCAGACGACACCTTGGCTAACGAGGCTACCAGTGAAAGTAGACGGAGCTATTGAAGAATAGGGGCCCCAGCCTTCTTTAGTTAGGTTTATAAGGCTAACTAACGAAAATATCACGACCTAACCTAACCAATCGTTAGGTTAACTGTACGCCCTTGACGATTGGTTAGGTTATGATATTTTCGTTAGTTAGCCTTATAAATAGCTGACCATACGTACCGTTTTGAACGGGACAGTACCGTTTGTTTTATGGGTTCTGCATGGGTTCTGTCACTGAAGAATAATTGTAAGCTCAATATGTTTATGTACTTACTTTTTCAGGAATACAGAATATTACATAACCCCCGTCCCTTTTTTGCCATCCCAATGTCCCGTTTTTGTCACAAGGAAATATGGTCAGCCTACTTATAAAGCTAACTAAAGAAGGCTGGGGTCCCTATTCTTCAATAGCTCCAAGTAGACTATGTATAATCTTGGGCTTCAACGTCATGTAAATTGCGCAGCATTGACCATGTTAAAGCGTTATACAGGGCTATTCAAACTGATTCACCTGATTTCAAATGAGAATATTTTTTAATGTTACAAATACAGAGTGATTTGTGATACATCAACCAAAAGAAAAACTGTCCAAATTTTGTATCTCACCTCATAAATGCTCTATGTGACTTCCCCTAGTTACACGAGCAACGTCGACACGATAGTCGAATTCCTCCCATACTCGCTCCAGCATGTCCGTTGTCACTGACTCTACGGCAGTAACAATGCGAGTTCGGAGCTCATCCAAAGATGTGGGCAACGGTGGCACGTACACAGTATCCTTAACGTACCCCCAAAGGAAGAAGTCGCACGGTGTAAGATCCGGCGACCTAGGGGGCCAGCTGTGGAGCACCAAGTCATGGGGCCCACTGTGACCAATCCAACGGCGAGTGAGCACTTCGTTGAGAAAACGGCGAACATCCAAATGCCAATGAGGCGGCGCCCCATCTTGCTGGAAAATGTAGTCGCCGGAATCTTCGTTCAATTGGGGAAATAACCAGTTCTGCAGCATATCCAGATAGGAGTGACCAGTCACTGTGTTTTCCATGAAAAAGAAGGGGCCTTAAACCTTTGCCCGGGAAATGGGACAGAAGGTGTTAACTTTAGGTGAGTCGCGCTCGTGCTCGATTGTTGCATGTGGTTGTTGCGTGCCCCATATGCGAAGGTTGTGACGGTTCACATTGCCACTTAAATGAAAAGTTGCTTCGTCACTGAACACCAGGCGGGGAGCAAATTCGTCATCCTCCATAGCCTCCTGCATAAGCTCGCAAAAGTTCTGTCGTTTTAACTTGTCCCCCGGCCGTAGAGCCTGCAACAGTTGCAACCTGTATGGCTTCATATGCAAGCGCCGTCTCAAAACACGCCAAACAGTCGTCTGAGGAAGTCCCAATTCTCGACTGGCGCGGTTTGTTGATTTCCTCGGGCTACGTTGGAAACTCTCTCTGACTCTTTGCACATTATCCTCAGACACGCGCGGTCGTCCTGTGGACTTGCCTTTACACAAACATCCTGTTTCCTCGAACTGCTGATACCACCGACGGATGCTCTGAGCACCCGGTGGATCTGTTCTGTAACGTCGACGAAACTCACGCTGCACTGTGACTACCGATTTACAGCTCGAAAACTGCAACACACATTCGCCTTCTGCTGTGCGGACGCCATTTTCACACTGACTGTTTGTTGCTAGGCTAGGTCACGGCGTGACTTTGGAGCCCTCTCGCGGTGATCTTGTAAAACTCGGAGATTTCCTCTTTCATGTGGTGTATGCCCAGTTGATGCACGGTTGATAGGTACGGAAGTATTCTTAGTTGAAATCGGATGAATCATTTTAAATAGCCCTGTACATTTGCTATTTAGATAACAGTGTAAACTGCATAACTATAATATTATATAATAACTTAACTTCTTCATTAGTTATAAGTTCATCTTTTTCCATGTGAATCCATGATATCCAGCTAAAACAGCTTATCACATGCACACACACGCTCCCTCTCGCTATCCCCCCCCCCTCTCGTCCTCCCCCTCTCCTTTCGTTACACCAAAAACAACGATATTACGAGATCAAACCGTCTCTATGAAATCGCACCATATCTGAAATTAATCATCATAATGTAGAGATATACAATAGGCTGGGTCGAAAAATTAAATTTGTGAATTTCCACATGCCTGTGTCCAAGAAATTTGTAGATGCACTATAAATGCTCAACATTGATTAAAAAAACTAAATTGATCAAGTTTTAGATGTTCCGCAAGTCCTCTGAAGATTGCAAGTGAAACGTAAGACATTACAAAAAACTTTGAAACTTTTAAAACTTTATTTAAATACGTAAACTTTATTAATTATTTGGTAATTATGATTTTTTATTAAGATTTTCTTGTATATTTTGTATTCTTGTTGCTATTAAGTTTTTTCCTTGACTGTGTTTCGTCCAGAATATATATAATTTATGTATACAATTTTTCTTTTCAGAATTGATTATTTGAATAGGTAAATACGCGTTGTTACACTAACAGAGTGACTTTCCCAAATTATCCGAAATGGCTGAGGCCGTAAAAGTGAAAGCAACTGTTGAAAAAATCATGAGTCAGTGGAAATCAACTTTCCCTATATGAAGACGTTTTAAAAGAATATTTACAAACAAGATATCTCTTACTTATAGCTAGTGAGGGGAAAAAGAGCCAAATGCTAATGGTGTGGCAAGAATAGTTGCATCAAAGGTAAAAGAGTATTAGCCAGAGTAAAGGATTGTCATGAAAAATCTAAAAATATGATGAAGACTGGTAGAAAAAGGAAAGATTTTGAATCTAAACTGACCGCGTTCAAATCCAAAAATCAAAGGCTTTTTGATATTGCTGCCTGCAAATGCCATGATCTGTTTTCTTGCACTTGTGAAAAAGAGCTAAAAGTTCCTGCCATGGAACGTTCTTTCCTAACTGACCAAAGAGGTGCACGAAAAATGGCAATAGGCAGTATTGATTTACAGACAACGAAGAAACTGCAAATAAGATCTGAGCGTAAAGAACAAGAAAGAGCACGATTTTCTAAAAACATTGAAGATGGAGATATCAAGAACCCATCCACTTCCAGGGAAGAGCCAATGGACTGGGATAACTTTCATACAATTCCTGATTCTGACACATCAGCAGATACAGATAGAGAGCGTGATGATGATGATCACATTGAGGAAAGTACAAAGAAATCAGGTGAAGCACATAAGCTCACTCGCAAATTGCCTTCATTATCAAAAACTTGTGACCGATTCGGAACATCAGACAGAGCTGATGCAGCCGTTGCCTCTGCTGTTCTGGAAGATTTTGGTCTCATTACCTCTGAAGAGTATCAAAATGTTGTGGATAAGAATAAGGTGAGACGGCAGAGAAAGAAGATCAGAGAGGAGTTGAGTAAATCAAGTGAAGAAAGTATAGAAACATTGTATTTTGACGGAAGAAAGGACTTAACTAAAGCAAATCTCTGTAAGGATGGGAGGTACTACAGTACAACAATTACTGAGGAACACATCACGCTTATAGCTGAACCAGAATCAAAATATCTTGGGCACTTCACTCCTGTGACTGGAAATTCAACTAACATTTCTAAGGGAGTGATAAAGTTTCTTAACAGTAACAATATTAAGGTAGACAATCTGAAGATCATTGGATGTGATGGAACCAATGTAAACACTGGCATACATAATGGAGTTATCAGACAACTAGAGGTACACTAGTACAATACTCCTTTTCATCGGTTCATATGTTTGCTGCATACCAATGAGCTACCTCTCCGCCATTTGTTTAATTATTTGGATGGTAAAACCAAAGGACCAAAAGCCCTTGCTGGAAATGTTGGCCAAAGTCTTATTGCGTGCGAAAAGATGCCAGTTGTCAAGTTTGAAGCAATCAAATCAAGTAATATGCCTTCTATTCAGGGGGATCTCGATCTAAGCCAAGATCAAAAGTATCTCATGGAAATTTGTAATGCTGTCATAGAAGGCCAATGTTCCCAAAACCTTGAAAACCGCAACCCAGGTTCTTTGAACCATGCCAGATGGCTTACGACAGCCAACAGGATACTTAGACTTTATGTTGCGACCAAAAAGCAGTCAGAAAACTTGAAAACTCTGACCGAATTCATTGTTCGCGTTTATGCTCCAACGTGGTTTAATATAAAGCGAAATCCTTACTATTACCAGGGACCAAGGCACCTCTGGTTTATGATATCTATGATAGTTCAAGATAACTATCTGATGAGCTTAAGGCAGTCATTGATCCTGTTATTGAAAGAGGGGCATATTTTGCTCACCCAGAAACTTTATTGGTCTCGATGTTATTTGATGAAAGGCAAGTGATGAGAGTTAGCGTTCCGGCGCATTCTCTTAGCCAGGGAAAGTGTGTCCTCGGGCATTAGAGAATTTAGACGGCCTAAAATTAATTTCTTGGCAAGAAACTACACAGATTTAATTCGATTTAGAGACTACACAAGACATGAACTACCTCTGACAAAAAGCTTGACAAACACCCAGTTAGAACTTATCGTAAGGGGTGATGAAACTAACCCTCTATTGAAAAAGTACCCATGTCATTCACAAGCTGTGGAAAGACATGTCAAACTTGTAACAGAAGCATCAGCTTCTGTCTGTGGCCAGGAAAATAGAGATGGTCTTATAAAGGCAAGAATTGCTTCAGGATCAAACATGCCTACATTTGAGTCAAAATGCGAATACAAATGTCAATAAACTACATGTAAAAACTAATGAAAGGGAGGTTGGGCTGGGCATGGTGTGGAATTCGACCTACAGCCACCTCCTCGTGGTGAATTCTGGGTGATTTGCCTTGTAAACTATCATGGCAAGTCAGCAAAGCGCTGTAGTTTACTATACGGAGTATCGGAAAAAATCACCAAAATTTTAAGTGACTTGTGGAACCTCAAAATATTTATATAAAAGCTTGAAACTTTGTCATGATACTTCCTATGTAGGTACACAAACTTTCGTAATACAGGGTAAATTAAACATCCCAAAAATATTTTTTCAAGCAAAAACGACCCGGCCTAATATAAGTTACAACGCTTATTTGTAAGTGTTAATATCGAATCACAACATGACAAAAAGTATTGCATCACGAATGATCCCAAAATATGAAGGACACTGTAATTCGGCGTGTCAGATTACGATTCGAATAGCATCTAATTTTAAAATGTGATTTGAATCCAGCGACGAAATATATTAAATAATATATATTAATATATAATTATATAAAAATATATAATGCTAGCATTCATTTTTGCATATAAAGTCCAAACTCGAGTAACATTCTAACTGTATATAAAATGCAAGTTTGGAAATTTTTTTGGATCAGTGAAAGAAAGCCACCCCCAGCCTTCTTTAGTTAGCTTTATAAGGTTAACTAACGAAAATATAACGACCAAACCTAACCAATCGTCAAGGGCGTACAGTTGACCTAACGATTGGCTAGGTTAGGTCGTGATATTTTCGTTAGTTAGCCTTATAAAGCTAACTAAAGAAGGCTGGGGGTGGCTTTCTTTCATTGATCCAAATTTTTAATTTTCCTTTTATTTTATTTTTGATAAGTAATTGATGAATTATTTCTTTTTTAAATTACCTAATCATTTTTTAGATTAAGCTTAATCATGTAATCGTGTTAAATTCTGCAATGTTAATTTTTTATACATTCTCTCTTGGTTGTGAAAGATGAAGTCGTAACTTGCCCAAATTCTAAATTAACACTTAATTTAAAATTTTAAGCATTTAATTTTGACTCATATGCATGTTTAATTTTAAGCCATAATAAAATGCATATTTGATTTTTCATTTTTACTTAGCTCGGCAAATCATGATAACATTACATACTGTAGGTCTGTCAATAAGAAAAATATGACTTCATCTTCAAATATCTTGCTTATCTGCCAGTATGCTGTTACAGCCCAAATTTACCTTTATCTTCAAATATTTTGCCAAAAACAATTGGCCAAATGAGAATAAAACACAAAACAGGTCAACATTAAATGATAATGATATCACTAAATTATTAGCATATAAACTCTTGTAATTTTTTAAATTATCATTGTGATTATTCTCAGCTGACCTAGAGGCTGACCTGTAATATTTTAGTAGCAGTAAAATTCAGTCAGACGATCTCTTGTCTTCTCCTTTGAGCCCTGCTTTCTCCAGAGAACTTAGTTTTAAAATAGAATAAATAATTTCACGATATGCTACAAGAAGAATCGGGGAAACGTCAGATAATTCATAAGTTTTCACAGAATCCTCCGATCCACAACAAAAAGAAATCGGAGTTTAGTATAAAAGAAACTACTGCGATTCCTTACACGGTACCAGCTACCCCAGACTGAGAAAATCTGTTGCTGCCACCTAACCAGAACCCCCATCAACCTCGAAACACCCAAGGCCATTAACGGAGGGTTAACATATATATTACAGGATAACTGTCCTATTCATACTGCCACGATCATCAGACGGTGGTTTGAGGAACAACGAGATGTCAAGCTGCTGAACTGGCCCACCAAGGGATATGACCTAAGCCCCATTGAAAATGTGTTGGCAAATGTGGTCAACGCTTGAGAGTCTGGGCAGGGGCGGATATCTCGGCACCTGCTGGAACACACCATAGCAGAGTGGGAACTTTTCCGCAGGGACCCACAGTTATCATTATCTCTCCATGGATAGACCTTTTTCTGGATAATCATTTATTGTGATGCATGAACTTTAAACAGAAATGTTATTGCCTGGAGGAAAAGTTGATACTACAACTTATCTTACACTTTAACTATAACATGACCACATCAAAATTCTATGATTGACAGTTTTCAAAGTATTCCACGTTTGTAAAATAACCTAACTACTCTATTCCCTAAATTTAGGAATAATGCATGAAAAAAATACATAGTCGTCTTAGCATTACCACCAAAACTACAGTGAACAATATATTTATTCCGTCATTGGTTTTCAAAAAAATGGAAGTATCACTATGACAACACCTGAGAGGGGGAGGAGGAGGGGGAGGGAGTGAGGGTGGGGGACTGGGGTTTAAGAGGGACTGCGTTTCTTCCACATCTCTGAGAGGGTGGAGCGGAATTATTGCAGGGGAGTGTACATGACAAATCTTCTTTGCTACAGAATTTTCTTAGTCATCAGCTTTGATAGCTCAATCGTTAACAAACTTAGAAATAATGTCATTTTACGCAAAAATAGCCCTTACGTCGGGAGCAATAAGACAAAAGTAACCTAGCAAGCTTACATTTTTCTCGTAGATTTTGAATTGTGCAATACATCACATTCGTGGAAATTGACCTTGGAAATTATGTTTTGACGCTGTTTAGCTCCTGCTGATGTTACGGAATGTTACGTATGCAGGTGCATACGGAACGTACAGATTGCGTTTCTTTTACGCCAATTCAAATATGGACGTATTTAAATTTGTGCAGTGATAAATTGAAAATCTGTGCAGTGATAAATTAGGTTCCATATCCGATACAGAACCTAATTAATCACTGCACAGATTTTCAATTTATCACTGCACAAATTGAATTATTATGCGCAAATTGGTTATCACTGCACACTAAAATTAGGTATGAATTTAAGTCCCTATTATATAATGAATTACCTAAAATATGGTTCCCACAAAATCATATCCGATCTCAACTCTCTTAATCTTTCTACTCTGTCATTGAACGTTTTTAATTTAAATTTATTTAATTTTTGGTACTTTCCTCTTATCCCGGACTCCAGACTTTTTGCCAGATTCATACGACACTTGCCACATTGCCAAATTTTTTTAAAAATGTTAAGTAACTAACCAAACCTAACCTAACCTAACCAGGGGTTGGGTTAGGTTAGGTTAAGTTTAAAAAAAAGATTGGCGATAAAATTTGGCAATCTGGCAAGTGGCGTCCGAATCGGGCCTTTTCCGAAATTTGGACTGTTTCCTATTTTTTCGAAAATAAGATATTTAATGTGGATTTTTACGCTGATTTGAAAAAATGAAAGTCTTTTTTTGGAGAAATTATTATTTTAAAAGTTACACGGTGTTCTAGTTTACGTATATATATATTTTTGCTACCCGCACGAAGGGTAGAAAAAATAACTGAATGCCCGGTTAGGCTAATTGATGCCAGGTTAGGTCAACTGAATACCCGGTTAGGTTCATTGGATGCCCGGTTAGGTCGACTGTATGCCCTTGACGATTGGTTAGGTTTAGTCGTGATATTTTCGTTAGTTTTAACAAAAATATCACGACTAAACCAAACCAATCGTCAAGAGCGTACAGTTGACCTAATCGGGCATTCATTGAACCTAACCGGGTATTCAGCTAACCTAACCGAGCATTCAGTTATTTTTTTTACCTTTCGTGCGGGAAGAAAAAATATATACTGTAAATACGTAAACTAGAACACCGTGTAACTTTTAAAATAATAATTTCTCCAAAAAAAGACTTAATTTTTTTAAATCAGCGTAAAAATCTACATTAAATATTTATTTTCAAAAAATAGGAAACAGTCCAAATTTCGGAAAAGGCCCTCCGAATCTGGAAAAAAGTCTGGGATCCGGGATAACAGGAAAGTACCTAATTTTTTTCATTAAGTATCACTTCTTTTGATGGTATTTTCTAGTGATATACTACTGACCATTTTATTTAGCATTGTGTAAAATAATTCAAACGCTATGCATTTGGGATCCATTTTTTATTGCTCAAGTGATTTTTTCAACCAGTTATAAATAGTTACTAAATGTTGATTTTTTTTTTATTTTTCCACAGGTTTTAATTGGTAAATTTTTCTCTACAACTGTAATTTCATTTGAAAACAAGAGAAAAATAAAAATACCTTTGATATTCATAAGCTAAGTATATAAAGTACATCTGTCTTACATCTGGCATAAAAGATATACAACCTTCAGTATTTTCTTTAAATTAGATTAGTTTCTAAAAAAAATTAACCATCTTCTTCTCACTGTTTTCGTTTTCCTTTTCATACAAGAAAAGGAAGAGTTTTTTCCTGGTCGAAAAGGGGCTTCAAAGAGTGCAGGAGTTTCCTTATAAGTTGGTAACAGATAAAAGAAACGCTGATTATTTTTTTTTGTAGTGCATCCTTTTCGGCAAAGGATGAATAAAACAAAATGTTTGGAAGATGGAGAATGCATTTTTTATTTGAAATGAGAAACGAATTTGCAAAAGGAAAATGTTTATGAGAGAACCACAAAAGAAAGCGATTGTTTAAAAGGCTTTCCATCAGCCTATGACTCAATGTTCTTTCCTTTCTCAAAGTCTGACTTGACTTATTTCCCATCCGGTTAGAGCCGGGTTGGGTCCCTCTGATGACTTCTGTACTCCATCCAGGTTCGTCTGTCTCTCGCCATCGTTGTCAGCTCTCTCCATTCTCTCCCCGCGTTTCCGCTCTTAAAGCTCGCCAACCATGTTCTTCTTGGGCGTCCCCGCGGTCTAGTTCCATCCTCTCTTGCGTACATGGCTCTTCTGGGCAACCTCTCCTCCCTCATTCTCTCCACATGCCCAAACCATCTTCTCTGAATATCTTCGACTTTGCTATTCACTGGGATCTTAACGGGAAGATCTTATTTCTCAAAGTCACATGCATGCAAATTCACACTTATTTTGCTGCGATATTTTTTTCCCAGTTTTGAGTGAAATCAATGGTTTGTCCTTGGCAATTAATTAGAATTAATTAGTGTTAATTCGTTATGGGAGTTGATTGTTAAAGTGAAATGGTTGATAAACTGAAACGCTCCTCTCCTCTCTCTCTCTCTCTCTCTCTCTCTCTCTCTCTCTCTCTCTCCCGCTGGGCGTGAGGTTTATTGACCCCCTCGACGCATTTTCGTGTAGGTGGAACCTTTACCAGAGGGATGGTGTCCACCTCAATAACAAGGGTAAAGGTGCGCTAGGCGCGCTGCTCGACCGACACCTATACAGAATGGTGAGGTCGAGCACGGGGAGGGATGACGGGCCCCCACTGGGGAGAGATGATGTTGAGCCGGTGGCGGACGTACCTTCAACTGAAGGGTGCGGCGTCCAGGTACAGGTGGGTGACCCTCCTACCACGTTGGAGGGGCTCAGACTCCTGCGGAAGTTGCCCCCTCGTTGGTGAGGGACTCTTCAACTCCCGACAGCCCTGACTGTTCGGGAAATGGGTCGTGCTAGGGTGCGGTCAGAATAGGGAAGGCTTCCTCCATGCAATGCATTTTAATGCTAGGTCGATTAGGAATAAGTTTTGCGAGCTACGGGCGCTCTTAGCATCAGAATACCAGGATATCGTTGATATCACCCAGTCCTGGATTCATACTGATCGTAGGGACTACGTTGGGGAGTTCGAAATTCCAGAGTATAGAATGTTTCGCAAAAACCGCACCCGTGGGGAGGGGGAAGGGGCATTAATATACGTAAGGGACATGTTGAGTCCGGTTGACTGCCAGTTCCGATCGGAACGGGAGATGCTTGGCATCGATCTGAACGTCGGAGGGACGAATTATACTATAGGTTAATCTTGGTATACAGACCTCCGCATCTTCTCCTCGAGGAGGATACAGCCCTCTACACCGAACTCCGTAGCCTGCTAGGGGATAGAGTGTGTATAGTTTTAGGAGACTTCAACTGTCGCGGCATAAAGTGGGAAAACAGGACTGCTGATGCTGAAGGGAGGAGACTAGTTGACTTTGCTGATGAGAACTTCCTCACTCAGTGGGTCAATGAGCCTACACGAGGTGAAAGCGTTCTAGACATAGTATTCACTGGCCTCACCGTTGACGAGTCGTTGGGCGGGAGTGATCACGGTCTGATTAGGTTCCATGTGTGCGTCCCTCGGGTGAAGCGTAGTAACTCGAGAGGTAGTAAACTCGATCTACGGCGGGCGCCGGGCGGACTTTGTTAGCCTCCGGGATAGCGTAGGTGAGATGGGGTTAGAAGTCGGCGGCGATGTTGAGGGAGTGTGGAGTGCATTCCGGGACGAGTTTATGGTGCTACAGTCTGCTGCCATACCCTCAAAACCGGTCACTCCCGCTTCAACGCAGCCTAAGTGGTTCAGTCGTGACATCGCTTCGGCTATCCGAAATAGGAAAGTAGCGTATAGGAGGGTTCCCATGAGAACACTGAAGCGTATGTCCGCCTATGTAGGGAAGTGAAGGCGAAGGTTAGGCTAGCGAAACGTAACAAAGAACTACGGGTGGCAAGCCTCTGCAAGGGGAACCCTAAGGAGTTCTTCAGTTATGTTAACAGTTAAAGGACCGAAGCGGCGTTCTGCGGACCTCTGACGCGGACATCGCTAATGTGCTTAATGAGTACTTTGCGGGAGTGTTCACCAGGGAGGACACCCGCGTCATCCCCGAGCCAGGCGTGAGGTATGAAGGTCCTGGCCTGGATAGTGTTCGATGTACCGCGACAGTCGTTGCCGATAGAATACACAAACTGAGCGCGTTTAAGGCTCCTGGCAGACCAGTTTCTCCCCAGAGTGTTGCGGGAAGTGCGCGACCAGGTGGCTCCCCACCTGGCTACAGTCTTCAACAAATCGTTGGAGACGGGCCAGGTACCTGGTGACTGGAGGGAAGCCAACGTGACCCATATCTTTAAGAAAGGGGATACGAAAGTCAAGGGAACTATCGTCCCATTAGTCTCACTTCAGTTGTAGGTAAGTTATTAGAGGGGATAATAGCGGATAGGATCGTTGACCATTTGGATTCCTACAAGCTGCTTGGGGACTCCCAACATGGGTTTAGATGGCATAGGTCGTGTCTCACCAACTTGCTCGAGTTTTTTCACGTCATGTTGAGTGAGTATGATGAGAGTAGGGTGATTGATATACTTTATCTCGACTTTCAGAAAGCCTTTGATAAGGTACCTCACGCCGGCTAATGGCGAAAGTGCGCGCGCTGGGTATCGGTGGAGAAGTAGGTAGGTGGATTGAAAACTGGATAAAGAATAGGCGGCAGAGGGTTGTAATTAAAGGGGTTAGTTCGTTAGTTCGGGTTGGGCCTCGGTCACTAGTGGAGTTCCTCAGGGTTCCGTTTTGGGGCCACTGTTGTTTATCATTTACATAAATGATATCGACGCTGGCATCGTCAGACGGATCGCCAAATTCGCTGATGACACCAAGCTTAGGGCCAATGTTGGGACGCTCGAAGTGATCGAGAAACTGCGTGCGGACCTTGGTAGGATAGGAGAGTGATTCGAAAAATGGCAAATGCCGTTTAACTTGGGTAAATGCAAGGTGATGCACATTGGCTACGCCAATCCCAAGTCGGACTACTCCATGTTGGGGAGTAATATCGAGGCCACTGATTTGGAAAAGGACTTGGGTGTGCTAATTAGCAGCGGCCTTAAGTTTACCAAACAGTGCGTAGAGGTGGAAAAGAAAGCCCAGAAGCTGTTGGGTTATATCAGAAGACAATTTCAATTTCGGAACAAGGAGATTGTGCTCTCTATGTACAATTCTTTGGTTCTGCCGCACCTGGAGTATGCTGTGCATTTCTAGTCGCCCACCCTCAGGAAAGATATTGACAGGCTGGAGCGAGTGCAGGCGAGGGCCACAAAGTGAATCCCTTCCGTTAGGCATATGGGCTACAATCAATGCTTATGCGCCCTGAATTTGTTTTCGCTGGAAACTCGCAGGCTGCGCCGTCAACTCATGGAGGTTTTCAAGCTCTTACGCGGGTTCAACGATGTCGATTTAAGAAGCATGTTTAGTTTAAATGATAACTCAACTCGCAACAATGGTTGGAAGTTAGATTTGCAACGGTTTAGCACTAGTGTGTGTGGGAATTACTTTACCTATAAGATCTGTGACACGTGGAACAGGTTACCTTCAGAAGTTGTGAACAGTTCCTCTGTGGATGTGTTCAAGAAAAGGTTAGTCCGAATCTTCCACACTATTTGAGGGTGTTGGAAATTTTCACGGGCACTCGTTGCCGTTGGTACCTCCTCGCTATGGGCCGCAAGGACTTTTGAGGGACTTTCTTTCCTTGTAACTCCTTGTAACTCTTTCTCTCTCTCTCTCTCTCTCTGGTCGCCCACCTTCAGGAAAGATATTGACAGGCTGGAGCGAGTTCAGGCGAGGGCAACAAAGTTAATCCCTTCCGTTAGGCATATGGGCTACAATCGACGCTTACGCCCCCTGAATTTGTTTTCGTGGTAAACTCGGAGGCTGCGCATGTTTAGTTTAAATGATAACTCAACTCGCAACAATGGTTGGAAGTTGGATTTGAAACGGTTTAGCACTAGTGTGTGTCGGAATTACTTTACCTATAAGATCTGTGACACGTGGAACAGGCTACCTTCAGTAGTTAAGAACAGTTCTTCTATAGATCTGTTCAAGAAAAGGTCAGACCGAATCTTGCACACTATTTGAGGGTGTATGAATTTTTCCCTGGCACTCGTTGCCATTGGTACCTCCTCGGTATGGGCCGCAAGGCCTTTTGAGATACTTCTTTTCCTTGTAACTCCTCATAACTCTCTGTCATTCTCTCTCTCTCTCTCTTTGGTGACCAATTGATGGTGCTTGGCTGTACTGTTCTTAGGTGAGAGAGCTTTACTGCCCAGCTGGCTGCCAGGCCAGCGGAAAGTCTCGGGCGTAGCTGCTGGGTCTGGTGGGATATCCCTTGAACACTGGATTCTAAGAGTTTGGCCGCTTGTGAGTGACTAGTAAGACTTAGTAAGGACCTGGATCTCGCTCTCGCTCCTGGAGGGAAATCCGTGACGCCTTCGTCGCGAGTGTTTGTCAGTTGGTTGCTGCGACACGTTTGGGACTGTCCGGTCCTGGGGAGACCTTTGGTAGGTGCGGCAGCAGTGAGAGGTGTAGTCTTCTGGATGGGATGAACGTCAATTGCAGGTAGGCAGATGGGGCTTGCGCGGGAAGAATTCACTCCCCCCTCCTTTTTTATGTACTGGTCAGAACGTTTTCGATAGTTTTCATTGCTAGAACGCTTTATCTTATTCGGTGTATTCGGAATTAGAAAAAAAATGTTACAATGACTGGACCGCAGAAACTGAAGGCTGAGTGTGCGAGGTGTGGAGTAAACCAGTGGGTGACGAACTTCAAGGAAGCTTGCTTCGAGAAGATCAACCACTCCAGCATGTGCCGCTTTTGCGAACTTATGCAGTTGTACGAGAAGCTAGAGGAGAGGGTCCGGCTGCTCGAGTCGTCCAGATCGGCTGTAAGAGGTGCGGCGGTCTCTGACGCGGCTGCGCCCTCCACCCCGGAGTTTACTGATAGTAGGGCGGGTCATACTATGCATTTTTTTTAAATCAATGGAGAGGGGTGTTCAAATGACATATTTTGGTGTATAGAACACAATTCTGAAGAAAATATTTAATTCTGATAACCCTAACCTACATCATTTTGCAGTTGATTATTATTAAATTGTTGATTATTTTACTATTGTAGTTACCCCAGAATATGTCTTCTCACTTTTTCTGTCATGGCTGCTCACGTTATCTCTCATAGAGCATTGTTCTAACTAATTCATATAAACACATAATGTAATTCATATAATAATAATATTTAAATACTCAAATAAAAAGGTGTGCCATTCCACTTAATTGTAATTATCATACAGTTTGGTATATGAAATATTTTGACGGTTTTCTGGCGCGCATAAGGCCATTTTCTGAGCCACCTTTCTCAGAGGCTAGAATGTAACGTTTCAGAAATTCTAAAACGTTTTGTGAAATATTTGAAGTGACTCATGATTTATGAAGCTATTTTACCACCTCGGCTTGCAGTGAGGGGATGGAAAGGCAGGCAGAGAAAAGGAGAAGGAGCAAGGAGGAAAGTGCTGCAGTAGCAGAGAAGGCAGCCAGGAAGCATGTTAAGAGATTTTTGGCAGATGGTGATGAGGATCTGGAATTGGAGAGAAGTGGTGATGAAGATGAGTTTGTTCCTGAAGTTGAGCTCTTCCCTCAAACTGACCCTGAGCCAGCAGCTTCGGCAAGGGTACAGAAAAACTATGATGAGATTCAAAACATTGCCCTTGCTAGTGTAAGGTATGGCATAGGGCTGAGGCCAACTGCAGCGATAGCAACAGCAGCTCTGATTGACGCAGGAATAATCACAGAAGACAATACAAGTAAAGTGATTGATAAGAGCAAGGTCAAGAGAGCACAGGAGAAGTTGATGAGAGAGCTGGGGGAACAGTTCGAGAAGAAGTGCAGGGAGGAGGGGGATCTCTTGCATCCTCTTTGATGGGCGGATTGACCTGACCAATGTGATGATGGAAGCTGAGGGCAGTGACCAATCTTTTCCCGCAAAGATCAAGGAAGAACACTATAGTGTTGTTAGTGAGCCTGGCAGCTACTATCTGTTCCACTTTACCCCAGAGAAAGCAACTAAAGAGGAGTCACATGCGGAGAAGATTGCTAAGGTCCTGTTTGCCTGGCTGAAAGAGAGGGGTTATGATAAGACCTTGTTGGCCATTGGAGGAGACTCAACAAATGTCAACACTGGTGTGAAAGCTGGAGTAATGCGGAAGCTGGAGCTGCACCCGGGGAGAAAGCTGGTCTGGTTGGTGTGCAACCTGCACACTGTTGAACTTCCCCTGCGCCATCTCATTGTTGACCTTGATGGCCCTACTCTGTCAGACAAAAAATTATCCGGGCAAATAGGAAAGCTCCTTGATTCTGCTACAGACTTTGATATCAATCCAAACTTCACCCGAATCTCTGTTGGCCCTCCACTGATCAAGCTTCCTGACAAGGTCATTCAAGATCTCTCAACTGATCAATACTATGGCTATAAAATTGTCTGTGCAGTCAGGGATGGAGTACTTCCTGCAGGGCTGGCTCTGTTAGAGATAGGACCAGTAAACCACAGCCGCTGGCTCACCACAGCGAACAGACTTCTCAGGCTCTGGGTGTCAAAGCACGGACTTAAAGGAAAGAACCTGAAGATTCTGCAATTCATTGTGGAATTCATCATTGGAGTGTATTACCCATGTTGGTTCAACGTGAAGGTCAAGCACTCCTGGATCGAAGGGCCTAGGCACATCCTCTTTCAGCTGGACTGCCTCAAGTCCCAGAGAAAGGAGGTGCTGGATATTGTGATGCCAACTGTGAGAAGATCTGCTTGGTATGCCCACAGTGAAGTCATCCTCCAAACACTACTCTGCTCTGAGGATCAGAAGGAGAGGATTGAAGGGGTGGAGAGAATCCTGGCCATCAGGGGAGAGGGGGACCCGGACACTCAGCTGGGGGACTCCTCTGTTAGGAGCAGAAGGACACCTGACATCAATTGTGATGCTTCCAGCATCGGTGACTTGATCAGCTGGTCAGAAGGTGTGTCAGAGCCACCTCTCACCTGCTCTCTAAGCACCTCAGAGGTGAAAAACTTCATCAACACCCCCATGGAGGTGCGCAACTGGCCTTGCCACACACAAAGCATTGAGAGGGTTGTTAAAATGGTGACTGAGGCTTCTGCTAAGTACTTCTCACAGGAAAAGAGGGATGGAGGGATCAGGGCTCAGGAGACCAGCAGGAAGCTGATGTCCAAGTCTGAGTCAAAGCAGGATTTGTGCAACCTGGCAAAGTTCAAGATGTCAGGAGAATGATCTTTGTAATTATATCCAGTGATATACATGCAGTTCACCTATTAATAAATATATGTAAAGTTGATTTGGCCTTGTCAATATAAATGATTTACCTTATATCTTTTAATATATTATAAAGGGGTTCAAAAGGGTAAAATTGGCAATTTAGAAATACAAAATGATGTAGGTTAGAGTTATCCTATCCAAAAACGAAGCTCATATTTGAATTCCCCATGTAAAAACACATAATTTAGACACCCCTGATGGTAGGATTTCCTTCAGATTCATGTTGTCACCTGAGTACGACCCGCCCTAACTGATAGGATAGCTACCCTAGAAAGGCAGTGTAGCGGTGGACAGGACAGAGCTCGAGACCGGGAAGAAAGGGTAGAGGTGCAAAATCAGTGTCAGGAATCGCCAGCAACTCACGTGGAATGCTCGGAACCGCGACTCAAGGTGGAGGAAAGGGAGGACGCAAAGAAGGGGCCGATAGAGAAAAAAGGTGGGAAGGGGCCTACTGATGGCCCAAAGAAACCGAAGGATGTAGCTGTTGGTCAGGGTGAGTCGGGTGCTGTAAGTGAGGCTGAATCTACGGGTGGCGACGGGTATCGAAAGGTATCGGGCAAGAAGGCTGCGAAGTCGAAGCATGAGACCCCGGTTGCCGCTGTCAGGACCTCCAACCGCTTTAGTCTCCTGTGCGTGAAGGAGGAAGACACCATTTTGATTGGGGACTCGCAGATCAGGGGCCAGGAGACGTACTTTGTTTCTGCAAACCGGGACAGGAGGAAGGTAAGGTACTACCCGGGCGGGGAACGGCGCACTTAAGGAAGGAGTTAGAGAAGCTGCGAGTGACTAGTCGGAGGAATGCGGTCGTTGTCCACGCTGGTGGCAATGACCTGTTTCTCAAAGGCGGTAGGGTAGGTTCGACGGAAGGGATCATCACGGAGATCATGTCTCTTGCGGATAATCTAAAACTTAAAACAGACAGGGGAATGTTGATGGGTATTTTACCGCGGATGAATGCCAGTGACCACGCTCTCAGTAAGGTCATTGGCATCATCGAGAGGGTGCAAGACTTGTGCGTCTCACTGGGCGTGAGGTTTGTTGACCCCTTCGACGCGTTTTCGGATAGGTGGGACCTTTATGAGAGGGATGGTGTCCACCTCAATGTCAAGGGTAAAGGTGTGCTAGGCAGGCTGCTCGACCAGCACCTATACCGTATGGTGAAGACAAGCCCGGGGATTGATGACTGGCCCTAACCAGGGAGAGATGATGTTGAGCCGGTGGGAAGGGGCCTACTGATGGCCCAAAGAAACCGAAGGATGTAGCTGTTGGTCAGGGTGAGTCGGGTGCTGTAAGTGAGGCTGAATCTACGGGTGGCGACGGGTATCGAAAGGTATCGGGCAAGAAGGCTGCGAAGTCGAAGCATGAGACCCCGGTTGCCGCTGTCAGGACCTCCAACCGCTTTAGTCTCCTGTTCGTGAAGGAGGAAGACACCATTTTGATTGGGGACTCGCAGATCAGGGGCCAGGAGACGTACTTTGTTTCTGCAAACCGGGACAGGAGGAAGGTAAGGTACTACCCGGGCGGGGAACGGCGCACTTAAGGAAGGAGTTAGAGAAGCTGCGAGTGACTAGTCGGAGGAATGCGGTCGATGTCCACGCTGGTGGCAATGACCTGTTTCTCAAAGGCGGTAGGGTAGGTTCGACGGAAGGGATCATCACGGAGATCATGTCTCTTGCGGATAATCTAAAACTTAAAACAGACAGGGGAATGTTGATGGGTATTTTACCGCGGATGAATGCCAGTGACCACGCTCTCAGTAAGGTCATTGGCATCATCGAGAGGGTGCAAGACTTGTGCGTCTCACTGGGCGTGAGGTTTGTTGACCCCTTCGACGCGTTTTCGGATAGGTGGGACCTTTATGAGAGGGATGGTGTCCACCTCAATGTCAAGGGTAAAGGTGTGCTAGGCAGGCTGCTCGACCAGCACCTATACCGTATGGTGAAGACAAGCCCGGGGATTGATGACTGGCCCTAACCAGGGAGAGATGATGTTGAGCCGGTGGCGGACGTACCTTCAACTGAAGGGTTCGTCCATGTACAGGTGGGTGACCCTCCTTCCCCGTTGGAGGGGCGTCAGGCTCCTGCGGAAGTTGCCCCCTCGTTGGTGAGGGGCTCTTCAACTACCGACAGCACTGGCTGTTCTGGAAACGGGTCGAACTAGGGGGCGGTCAGAATAGGGAAGGTTCCCTCCGTGCAGTGCTTTTTAATTCTAGGTCGATTCGGAATAAGTTTTGCGAGCTACGGGCGCTCTTAGCATCAGAATACCAGGATATCGTTGCTATCACCGAGTCCTGGATTCATACTGATGGTAGGGACTACGTTGGGGAGTTGTAGATTCCAGGGTATAGAATGTTTCACAAGGACAGCACCCGTGGGGAGGGGGGAGGGGTACTAATATACGTGAGGGACACGTTGAGTCCGGTTGACTGCCAGTTCCGATCGGAACGGGAGCTGTTTGGCTTCGATGTGAACCTGGGAGGGACGAACTATAGGTTAATCTTGGTGTACAGACCTCCGCATCTCCTCCTCGAGGAGGATACAGCCCTGTACACCGAACTCCGTAGCCTGCTAGGGGACAGGGTGTGTGTAGTTTTAGGAGACTTCAACTGTCGGGGCATAAACTGGGAAGACAGGAGTGCTGATGTCGAAGGGAGGAGGCTAGCTGACTTTGCTGATGAGAACTTCCTGACTCAGTGGGTCGATGGGCCTACACGAGGCGAAAGGGTTCTGGACTTAGTATTCACGACCGAAGACAACCTCGTCACTGGCCTCACCGTTGACGAATCGTTAGGCGGGAGTGATCACGGTTTGATTAGGTTCTATGTGTGCGTCCCTCGGGTGAAGCGTAGTAACTCGA
The DNA here is from genome assembly GCA_023014485.1 of Bathynomus jamesi. NCBI lineage: Eukaryota > Metazoa > Arthropoda > Malacostraca > Isopoda > Cirolanidae > Bathynomus > Bathynomus jamesi. The sequence continues at coordinate 860,874 of JAJOZX010000743.1, read as the reverse complement.
GAGGCAGTAAGCTCGATCTACGGCGGGCGGACTTTGTTGGCCTCCGGGATAGCGCAGGTGAGATGGGGTTAGAGGGCAACGGCGATGTTAAGGGAGTGTGGAGTGCATTGCGGGACCAATTTATGGTGCTGCAGTCTACTGCCATGCTTTTAAAACTGGTCACCCCTGCTTCAACTCAGCCTTCGATGTTCAATCGTGACATCGCTTCGGCTATCTGAAATAGGAAAGCTGCGTATAGGAGGAGGGCGAATGCCAATCGTTCCCATGAGAAAACTGAGGCGTATGTCCACCTGTGCAAGGAAGAGAAGGCGAAGGTTAGGCTAGCCAAACGTAACGAAGAGCTCCGCGTGGCAAGCCTCTGCAAGGGGAACCCTAAGGAGTTCTTCAGTTATGTTAATAGTAGAAAGCCCATTAGAAACATGATAGGCCCGTTAAAGGACCCCAGCGGCGCGCTGCGGACCTCCGACGAGATATTGCTAATGTGCTGAATGAGTACTTTGCGGGAGTGTTCACCAGGGAGGACATCCGCGTCATCCCAAAGCCAGGCGTCAGGCACGAAGTTGCTGCCCTGGATAGTGTTCGGTGTACTGCGACAGTTGTTGCCGATAGAATAGAAAAACTGAGCGCGTTTAATGCTCCTGGGCCAGACCAGTTCCTCCCCAAAATCTTGCGGGAAGTGCGCGACCAGGTGGCTCCCCATCTGGCTACAGTCTTCAACAAATTGTTGGAGACGGGCCAGGTGCCTGGTGACTGGAGGGAAGCCAACGTGACCCATATCTTTAAGAAAGGGGATCACGAAAGTCCAGGGAACTATCGTCCCATTAGTCTCACTTCAGTTGTAGGTAAATTATTAGAGGGGATAATAGAGGTTGGGATCGTTGACCATTTGGATTCCTACAAGCTGCTTGGGGACTCCCAACATGGGTTTAGGCGATATAGGTCGTGTCTCACCAGCTTGCTCGAGTTTTTCCACGTCATGTGGAGTGAATACGATAAGAGTAGTTTGATTGATATACTTTATCTCGATTTCCAGAAAACCTTTGATAAGGTACCTCACTGCCGGCTAATGGCCAAAGTGCGCCCGCTGAGTATCGGTCGGGAAGTAGGAGGTGGATTGAAAACTGGCTAAAGAATAGACGACAGAGGGTTGTAATTAAAGGGGCTAGCACGGGTTGGGCGTCGGTCAATAGCGGGGTTACTCAGGGTTCCGTTTTGGGACCACTGTTGTTTATCATTTACATAAATGTTATCGACGCTGGCATCGTCAGTAGGATCACCAAATTCGCAGATGACACCAAGCTTGGGACCAATGTTGGGACGCCCAAAGCGATCGAGCAACTGCGTGCGAACTTACGTAGGATAGAAGAGTGGTCCGAGAAATGGCAAATGATGCCATTTAACTTGGGTAAATGCAAGATGATGCACATTGGCTACGCCAATCCCAAGTCAAAGTACTCGATGTTGGGGAGTAATATCGAGGTGACTGATTTGGAAAAGGACTTGGGTATGCTAATTAGCAGCGACCTTAAGTTTACCAAACAGTGCGTAGGGTGGAAAAGAAGGCACAGAAGCTGTTGGGTTATATCAGAAGACAATTTCGATTTCGGAACAAGGAGATTGTGCTCTCTCTGTACAATTCCCGGGTTCGGCCCCACCTGGAGTATGCTGTGCAGTTCTGGTCACCCACCCTCAGGAAAGATATTGAGAGGCTGGAGCGAGTGCAGGCGAGGGCCACAAAGTTAATCCCTTCCGTTAGGCATATGGGCTACAATCGTCGCTTGCGCGCCCTGAATTTGTTTTCGTTGGAAACTCGGAGGCTGCGCGGTCAACTGATCGCGGTTTTCAAGCTCTTACACGGGTTCAACGATGTCGATTTTAGAAGCATGTTTAGTTTAAATGATAACTCAACTCGCAACAATGGTTGGAAGTTGGATTTGAAACGATTTAGCACTAGTGTGTGTGGGAATTACTTTACCTATAAGATCTGTGACACATGGAACAGGCTACATTCAGAAGTTGTGAACAGCTCTTCTGTAGATCTGTTCAAGAAAAGGTTAGACCGAATCTTGCACACTATTTGAAGGTGTATGAATTTTTCCCTGGCACCCGTTGCCATTGGTACCTCATCGGTATGGGCCGCAAGGCCTTTTGAGGTACTTCTCCTTGTAACTCTCTCTCTCTCTCTCTCTCTCTCTCTCTCTCTCTCTCTCTCTCTCTCTCTCTCTCTCTCAGTTCCAATTTGGGAACAAGGAGATTGTGCTCGTTTTTTCTCTACAATTTACTAGTTAGACCTGAACTCGAATATTGTGTGCAGTTTTGGTCTCTGTCCCTTAGAAAGGAAACAGAAAGGTTGGGAGCGATGGCCACAAAATTGATCCTTTCAATGAGAATGCAAAACTACCAACGGAGATTGGAGCACCTAAATTTGTTTACCTTAGAGACCAGGAGGTTGCACGGTCAACTTATTCAAGTTTTGAAGATGCTCAATGGAATTTACAGGGTAGACTACAGGAAATTATTCTCATTTAATTCCAATCCGACAAGAAACAATGGTTTCAAATTGGAACTATAAACATTTAGTACCTTTATCTGCGGTAATTTCTTCTATAAAATAGTTAATTAATACCTGGAACCAATTTCCCTCGGAGGTTGTTTGAAGCCAAAGTGTAAATGTTTAAAAATAGGATGGACAAAGTTCTGAATACACGCGTGGTTTAAGACTAAAATGTAACGTATCTCTGCAGGAGTTCGTCTGCACGGTTTCTCTGTGTTGTGTAATTATAGAGCTATCTTTTATATATTCTCCACTTTCCTGTAAAATTTCTGGCTACTTTTCCAGGGTCAAGGTATTTTCTTCAACCTTCTGTACTTGCCTCTGGTGGGGAAGGTGGGGAGAGAGCCTTATGCTTTTCACTCCAGATTTCTCGTACTGCTAGAATAGTTAAAAAAAAGGAACTAGTTTAATAACAGGAACCTCCCCGAGTGGATCGAAAGGTCTTTAGGGATCCCTCTTCTCTTTGTAACTCCTTGTAACTCTCTCTCTGCCTCTAGCCACCATCCTGTAAAGGTGTTTACTATATCTCCTCTTAAAAGACTTTTGTCCTTTTGTGGACTGTATATTGAGATCTGCATTCCTGTAAAAGAATTCTTTCCATCTATTGGTGTTTAATATTATTAAATTGTAAAATAGTAAAAGATAAATATTTATTTCATGGTTTATAATAAAAATGCCGTTTTCAAAATAATAATAATAATAATAATAATAAAAATACACTCAGATCTTCTCTCTCAAAAACGTTGAATTCACGTTTTAGCTTTTTTTTTTTAAAATAATTTTCAGTTTTAGACGTTAATACCTTTCAGGGAAGCTAATCCGTTTCTGAAAATCTGATAATGGCCTCGCATTTGTTTTTGTGTGAAGTGGTCATCACCAAAACAAAATTTTTCTCTCTCTGTTCAGACAACTTTCTGAAGTTTTGGAATAAATATCTCTTTTCAATTCTCTGTAAATTCTCCATTAAAATTCATATTTTTTGGGATAAACTACAGTACTGTTTTATATGTCGTCCTATCACCCTGGTGGATGTTTTGATCCAGTGTTGGATTATCTCGCACCTGCATCAAATTCTGATGCTAAAGATCATCAAACTTCCTTTTCTGAATAATCCGTCGAAGATACAAGTCAGGTAATAAAGCATTTTACGCCAATTTATTCTTTTAAAACACGAGTTGTCCATTTGAGTCGACATTTATCATACAGACAAACTCTCGACACAATAAACATTTTAAAAACTTTGATGGCTAATCCGTCGTTCTCCATCCATCATTTCTGATAATTATCTTTTTAAATTTTTTTAAAAATTATTTTTCAGTTTTAGGTGATTGTAATATCGGTTGCCACTAAACAACTTCTCTCTCTCTCTCTCTCTCTCTCTCTCTCTCTCTCTCTCTCTCTCGATATATATATATATATTATATATATATTATCACAGGTAAGGTAATAAAGCATTTTACTCCAATTTATTCTTTTAAAATACGAGTTGACCATTTAAGCCGATAATACCTGTCACGAAAGGTAAATCCCAAATCGGTTGTCACTAAACAACGTCTTATATATATATATATATATATATATATATATATATATATAAATAATATTAAATTTTTATGTTGAAATCCATCCAGTTAATTCTCTCTCTCTCTCTCTCTCTCTCTCTCTCTCTCTCTCTCTCTCTCTCTCCCTTACGGTCCTGTTCCATTTCTGAAAGAAATTTATGGAATGAATAAAGATATTTGGTAAAGACACGCCCCAGAATTCGCGGCTCGTCCAATTACAACCCAATTGGTGGGGCATGAGAACGAATCCAGGATCTCTGGTTGGCGGAAGACACGCACCAAGAATTCGTGGCTCGTCCAATTACAGCCCAATGGGTCCCAATGGGTGGGGCATGAGAACGAGTCCAGGATTTCTGGTTGGTGGAAAAATTCACTTTACAGCCACACCCAAATTCTCTGACAGCCAACAGGAAACTCGCGAATAGAATATTGGGGGTCGGGCCAATCGGGGTCGCGTATATAAAAGGGAACATTTTCAGCTGGATCCACACGTGATTTTAGCAACGTGTAACTACACATTCTCTCATCATGGACACTTCCAGTCAGACACATCAGCTTTACCGCTCCCCTCAGGTCTTTGAAGACGGGGACCTCTCTGCAGGGGCTACTTTCCCTCTTTTCGCAGCGGCCGATAGGGGAAACCTTCTCTCCACACAAAACGTTGCAGAAATTTGTGACGGCGAGAAAGAACCAGCGGAAACATCCTCATTTGAAATGTGAGTAATTACGTAATAATTTAGTTTGTGATTCATTCTCGGGCTATATATATGTATACACCGTATCATTCAGTGCTTAACCCTTGCAAGTGTTAGTTAATTTATAAAAAGCCATAATAAATGAAGTGAAAGGATAACTGCCCAGGGGTTCGAGACTGCGACGGGGCTTAGTAGCCCAGCTAATCTTCCTTCCTGAGAATGTCATTTAGACAGTGAATTTTATTATGCGATGAAGGTATCCTTTGAAATTCAAATTTTATTACGCGCTTGTTTCCCTGTACGTGTTAGCTTAAAAATTTACAGTAAGTTCTACAGGTTGGTTTATAGAATTACTAAAACTTTAAAGGTAGGGAATTTGCTGCGGTCCCCGGTTCATGACCCGGTACTGACAGACGATGCGTAACACATCCAGCTAATCTTCCTTTTGAGCCCAGTTAGGCTAGTTTCTTTGTGTTTATTATTTGATCCGGGTACCCTATCCTACATTTTCTCTTATTGTAACTCCTTGTAACTCTATCCTCCCATATATACATCGCGGTGTCCTGACATATAAGTGCACTTTTACTACAGGTTACTGTGCTAGGCTTTCTGAATTAATGTATTCTAATAAGTATTTAGAGAGTGAATTTTGTTTATCAAATAATTGCGTGTTAACATTTATTTAAAATTAGTTTGTGAAATGATTCATTAAAATAGCATGTATCCTAAATTTTATACACACACACACACACACACATATATATATGGAACAAATGAATTTTAATTAAAAACGATTCAATATGGATGAATCATTTAATATCTGCCAGGTGCTCGATACCCTGTGCCGGTGCTTAGTCATCCACTATGATCATTAGAAAAATGTATAAACTGTCAAAATAATTTTCTGCCTACAACCGTATCCTTTATCCTTATAGGTTCGATGCGGAATTCGATCGTGTTATAGCTACTTTTTGTGCCAGCTTTGAAGAAAAGCAAATAGTCGACGGCGATTTGGAGGTTTTACAGCGCAGTCAACCCAGTGACCTGAATACGGAGGCCAAAGTATTGGCTCACATCCGGTCCAACGATTGCCAGGTCGTCGGGGAAATAATGTAAGCTTTTTTCTTTGGGTTAAGAACCAGACACAGTGTATTTTCATCAATGTATTAAATGATAGAAATAATGTTTTATAAATTAGTACAATTCAGCTTAAATTAGCTACAGATTTAGCATCCAATAAATAAGCTACAGAGCACAAGACTAACATTATTGGGGACATCTTATATTTTACACAGTGTATTTACAATTTTATATATATATATATATAAAATTTATAATTTAGTGGTTGACCGGATGTCAGTTTTTAAACATCTGCGGATGCGGATCTTTAATTTCAATATCCGCGGATGCGGATATTTAGTTAATCAATATAATATAGAATTATGAATATGACATAATTTTTCAAATTTCGTGATATTACTATTATGGCAGGCAATGCATAAGAATTAAAATTAATATTGATGTTTTCATTATGAAAAATAATAACTTTCTCAAGAGTTTCAGCCACAGAAAATTCAATGAAACAAGTTTCATTCAATTTTCTGTGTCACTAGGTATGATATTTATATTTTGAGGTTTATATATTTGTTTGTTCATTAATAATTAATAGTTTACATGAAATGTGCATGACTGGGCCTTATAAGCTACTTTATAAGCTAATTTAATTGTAAATTGCATAATTTATTAGAGGTAATATCCGCATAACATCCGCAGTCAGAAGTGCGGATGCGGATGTTAAAAATGATGCGGATGCGGATATCCGGTCCACCACTAATATATATAAATAAATACACGTGTAAAACTTTACACAATACATCGAGTGCGCACAAATGGGAACCTTTTTTTATCTGCACGCATACCAATTCATTATTCAGCTCAATGTCGCACAAATCGAATAATTTTTAAAAATTTATAAACCACTTTCCACGTGACATGTGCAGAGGAAATGAAAGACAATACATTCCGCAAGTATTACTAAAGTATCCTTGTAATCGGTGGGGATTCCAATAAATTTGAAGGATATGCAACTGTTCGAGAAATTTTACAATAACAGGGTCACTCCAGGGATGAGTCCACAGTGAATTAAATAATACATTTTTTCCCTATTTCTAAAGTATATTGCAAACCAATGAATCCCTTCGCCTCCAACAATGTCGGTGTTCACAGTAATTCCCCGCATTTTCTCGTAGTTGGTAATTTCAATGTTTCATTCTTCGCAAGCACACCGATAAATTTGGAGCGTGTGATTCGGTCACTATTCATTACTCTCTGAAGTGTATTCGCATCAATTTTAAAAGTCAGTGACGACGTTCCTGAAGCGGTCAAGCTCAATTAGGGTTTGTGACTCGAGGTATACTAGTAAACTAATAGGTGCGTCTATCGGGTTGGCGAATTCCAATCTGACTGAGATGTTTCCACTCTGTTGTGGACTTAAGTCTGTATTTTCACTAGCAGATAAGTCGGGTGTGATATCAAACGGGTAAAGGTTAAACTGATCGATAAATTCTTTCTGCGTTACCCCATTCCCGAGCTCATCACAAGCACCTGCAATATGGGCCTGATTACTATAAGCTCTCGCGCAAAGCGGGAACACAGCGTCTGATGAGTAGTCCGTATCCATAGACCCGCCCAAGGCAACGCCATTGACGTATAGAGTTATATTTTTAAGGCCGAAATTCTCGAAATTCTCGAAATTTTCGAATGGAAAATATAAAAAGATATATATTTTCCTTTCACCGAAGCGTGATCCTGCATTCCAATTAATATCCTTTTAGGTAGAACTCCCAGGGCCACTTTCTCTATCTGCTTCGAGGCCAACCCTGCGGGTTAATTGGTTTTTTACTGTGGTATGTAGTAAATTTTTTCAATTCCTTCATATTTTGGAGAACTTAGCTTCACTCGCACTACGCGCAGTTATGTTTCCACAATGTGAATCACAACTGGTTTCGCGCCCTCTTCTTGACCAGGTCCCAGATTCATGCAGATCTCGGGATTCGTGTGGGTGAGCTTTAATTTCATATCCATCCCCATTCATAAGCAGTTTCTCCTGGGATGTGAAGTCTGTATGCAGACGTCCATAGCATTCATATACTGTATCTTCGTTTTAGAATTTTCAAATTTATCCTTTATACTACTTTCGTCTTTAGTCTGATAACACTAGGGAACAACATTTTTGTTTCTTGAAAACTGTTTGGTGTTTCTTATAGAACTTTTGATGCTGATTCCAAATATGGTTTCAGACGTTTTCTATCACCCATAGTTTTCGAGAAAATAATATTTCCATTTACTCAGAGTTTTCCCAAAATATTAGTTAAAATTAAGTGTACTAATTTAATTTTACTTTCTTTTTTTTCCAGGTTAACTATATTTAATAGTATTTTTTGCATTAAAAAAATATAGCTATTTAAACAAACAGATTTTTAATAAAAAGAAAGAATTTTTTTTCAAGTTTTGCTCAAATTTTAAAATTTTTCATAGTAGAAAAAATTGGTTTTTCATTCCAAAAAGTTTTCCGTGATTTCAATAATTTTCCGCCAGCATGAATCGAAACTATTAATCCCAGAGATACATTTTGCTACGTATATGGAGAACTGACCATAGTGGCACAGAGGAAGACGATGACCCCACTCGTGAAGAAGACTTACGAACTTTGTTTTGGATGTAAGGTAGGCGACCAAGACAAATCCTGGGCACCTCATATCTCATGCATTTCCTGTGCCGTCACTCTTAGGGGTTGGATTAAAGGTACCCGCAAATCTATGCCATTTGCCATACCAATGATTTGGAGAGAGCCCAAGGTTAACCTAATGGATTGCTATTTTTGTATGACTAACGTTTCAGGATTCTCTGCCAAAAATAAACATAAAATTCAATACCCAAATCTTGCATCTGCCATGAGACCAGTACTACATGACGATGATAACCCAATTCCAACTCCCCCAAAGTCATGGACACTGGATGAAGAGTCTGAAGTTGAACCAATGGAAATTGATGACACTAAAGATACAGACTTTCAGCAACCTGAATCAAATAAACCACGTATGATAACGCAGGTTATGCTAAATGATTTCGTGAGAGATTTGGACCTTCCGAAAAAGAATGCGGAATTATTGGGCTCCAGGTTACGTGAATGGAATTTGCTGGCAAAAGATACAAGCATATCGGCGTTCCGCACTCGCCAAAAAGATCTGATGCAGTATTTCTCATCGTCAGGTGGTTTATGCTACTGTAATAATGTAAATGGACTGCTGTTAACTCTCGGTCATGAGCACAAATCTGAAGATTGGCGTTTATTTATTGACTCTTCGAAGCTAAGCCTCAAGGTTGTACTACTTCACAATGGAAATAAATACCCTTCCATTCCTGTAGGGCACGCTGTCCACATGAAGGAATCTTACGAAAATATGAAACTCATCCTTCAGCAGATTAATTATGACCAGTTTCGTTGGTATATATGTGGGGATTTAAAAGTCGTCGCGCTTTTTCTGGGAATGCAGCTCGGTTATACGAAGTTCTGCTGCTTCCTTTGTGAATGGGACAGCAGAGCCAGAGATTCGCATTATTTTGTAAAGGATTGGCCACTTCGTCAAAAATGTATCCCAGGACTGAAGAATGTGTCTCATGAACCCTTAGTTAACCCCAAGAAAATATACTTACCGCCACTTCACATCAAACTTGGCATCATGAAAAATTTTGTCAAAGCAATGAACAAGGAAGATGAGGCATTCAAATATTTGAAGAAAAAGTTTTCACGACTTAGCGATTCAAAGATAAAAGAAGGGATCTTTGTTGGTCCCCAAATCAGAGAGCTCATGAAAGATCAAAAGTTTGATGATGCCTTGAGAGGAAAAGAAAAAGTGGCATGGGAGGCCATGAAGAATGTTCTCACAAATTTTCTAGGGAACATCAAAGCCTCTAACTATGAAAAAATAGTGCAGGACATGATTGAAGCATATAGGTTATTGGGATGTAATATGTCACTAAAAATCCATTTCTTGCACTCCCATTTAGATTTCTTCCCTGAAAACCTTGGCGACGTAAGTGATGAGCATGGAGAAAGGTTCCACCAAGATATAGCTACTATGGAGAAACGCTACCAAGGGAGGTAGGATCCGGCAATGTTAGCTGATTACTGCTGGACATTGATGCGAGAAGCTCCTAATGAAAACTACAAGAGAAAATCAGTGACAAAGAAGTTTTAAGAGGAATATTTTAAATGCCAATCTGCCACTAATATAATTTTTATGAAGTATTTTTACTAACTTCTATACACTTTTTGAATAAATATTAAAATACAAATTTCTCAGTAACCTTGGGTGATAGAGAAATTATACGGCTATATTCGGAATCAGCGGAAAAAATCCTATAAGACCGACCTGTTCACGTCCAAGAAACAAAAATAAGTTAAAATTTGTTCCCCAGTGTAATAGCCCTAGGCAGTTAAAAAGTATCCTTCGCTTCTTTTGAAAAGTTGAGGACATTTTCCAGATTGGCTTGTAGGTGATAATAACCTGGTCCCGCCGAAATGTTGAACTGGTTTAAATACACCTCACACTGACTGAATATGGAGTGCAGAAAGTAGGTTTCAGGGTATGCAGAATAATTATCATCGTAGTCCGTTCCATCTGAATGGGCTATACGTAGTTTAGCGTACATGCGCATGCAACTTGGATCAAAAAAGTATGGGTCTGAGCTGGGTATCACGAATTCTATAGGGACACTCGGGGAACTAATTGTGTTTAATGGGTTAATTGTAATAAAGTCACTGTGCTCAATAGAAACGTATTGGGAACATATCAAAGACGGACAGCTCCGATTTACAACATTTTAAGCTACACGGATGGATGAAGCGTGCCATGACGAGTCAGAAATAGTGCCACTTCTCTCGACAAGTAGTAATCAGCCTATGATTCGTACGAGCAATGTCTTCAGCTTATATCAGTTAAAAAAATGGTCAACTATAGGTTTCACTCATTTAGAACATTTCTTCTTTTTTATGTCCTTTTACGTTTAACTCCACGTGTTGGTAACCCCTTCTTCCGGACAGCCCTCTTCTTCCCGCCACCACGCATTTTTCTCTTTACATCTTTGATGATTTCGTCCCGTGTACGTTTTAAATGTTTTTTTAGAGCTTCTTTAGGTTTACTTCCACCCATTATATCTTCTACCGCGTTAAAACCTGATTGTAAAGCTTTCCTCCCAAGGTATCAGGCCCCACTCTTCAACAATGGGACAGCCATGCGTTGTACGGTTGAAAAAATAGATCCAAGCCCACTCCCACGCTGATATCTTACCTCTCGATAGACTGTGAAAGCCCTTCGAGTCGTTATAACTGAATGCGACGAAAATGCAGCTTCACTGTTAAGCTCCCATCACCAAATGGAGAATTTTGTCCCTCAATCTTTCTTATATATATTGAGATATTGGTTAATAGATTAGTCGCAACATTCACACAATGGGGCTTGTCATATGTAATGCTCAAGCTCTTCCCTCTATGGTTGGGAATGTGTGCAATACGCGCCTGGGTTTCCCCAACAAATTGATGCTCCACGATATTGCTATAAATATAGCACATGTCTGGGGATGGATAGCCATCAGCCAATTTCTCCAATTGTTTTGCCTCGTGAAAGGTATCTCTTTGGAACGCTGCTCCATATCGGCCCTAGGTTATAATTTGGAACAATCCTTTGTCTTTAATATTTCTATTATCCTGTGATTTTAAGGTCAGAGCAAGTGCAGGGGTTTCTTTGTTTAAGATTTCGTATACTAAATCAGCCGTAACATTTGAGCTTTTAAAGTTCCGTTTAAGTCTCTCACAGCATCCTCGGCCACCCCATCAAGACCCGGGCCTAGTGTTATTACTACTGTACTGTAGTGTAATACAGGGCCTCCCCACTCCAGGCGACACGCATGGTTTCATCCCTAATTAACTCTGCCTTTTCACTCATCACGATCTCTAAGAACCGTAAAAACGGGTTCTTTATAATCAATACTTAAGAAGCTGGTAGATAGTTGAAATTCGCATAGACCCACCTCATACGAATCACGTTCCAATTCAATGGGCCCATGGAGTTCTGTTACAAAGTTGGCTAGTGTGTTGTTAGGATGTACAGAGAAGAAAAGGACGGGAGTGTGACATAGAAGTGGTTAGGCGCCATGTTGCATATTATTTAAGCTTCATTATTGCATCAGCTTTTATATAGGTGTTGAAGCTTTCTGAGTACCCTAGCCATTTCACCAGGTACATTTTTCTCTTTCCTGAACCTCTGCTGCCAAACATTTTTTTCAATTTTAAACACATTTTTTCCTAAATTAAATGTCACTTTCTGCAACTCCTCGCGGTAAAAGCCTCCTGCGATTTCTTCCCCATTCAAATCTTCAACGTAATACATCATTATCTCGCCTTTAGGTCTCATAGCCCAAACTTTAAAAATCTCACGTGTCCATCCTTGCTCAAATCCCTTCGCGAATTTATTTCCCAAACGCGATAGTCTTACATAATCATTGATTTTTAAACGTGTAGAGTGTGGCTGAGCTCTCCGAATATCTGTTCTTACCTCACACTCTGTGTGCGTACCTCTTTCTAAAACCTCGTAGGTGTTGTTCCAATCGCGCAATGGTGTGAACGGTTGTATGACGATGCCAATGATTCCAAAAAGTTGATATATCTGTATGTGTTTTTATGTGTAAAATGGCGATGCATGCGTTCCTTCATGGTACGTTGAACTATTTCAGGTAAAGAGGCCTTATATATAGAAATGCTAGTGTAGTAACTAATATTAAACGCCGCCAACATGTTCTGAAAAACACGGCCCATAAATTCTTTCCCCAAATCCGTACAAAAATAGCCTGCAACCCTGTTTTCTTTCAACATCAGTGTTTTGGTAGCTTTAGCAACTGTTTCAGACGATTTATTTTTCAGAGGAATTAGCCACAGATATCTAGAGAATACATCTATTATGAATATGATGTAGCCACCTATACTGAATATCTTTGCATGTCTGTTAAATCTGCTTGCCAAATAGAGTCAATCGAAGCCGCTGTTGTTTGGCTGTTTTAAACCTTTTTCTCACAGGTTTATGAAGTGTATAAGCATCCTGCTCCCGCATAAACCTCTCAACATCTTTTTTCCATCACTGTAAACACCTCTGTACAGTCTATTAACACCGCCATAGGAGGCTGGGCTAGAAATGTCATAATAGCGTTTTCTTAATATGTTAGCCATTTGCGTATATTAGAGAAACGTGGATAGGGTTAGCCGTTGTTGTTTGGTCTCTTATTTCTTCTCTTCAGAGATGCTACCATTGGGGGTGATGGCGTACTCAGTTGTGGCACATGCGAGACTTGCCCTAAGTCTTTTGACCTATTCAGATTTCCTATCAATGTTTTGGATACATTTATTTGTTGTAGTCTTGCTTTAATATGTTTCCGTCCTGATGGTGAGGGCCTGTCCCACTTTCTCACCAGATCATGGACAATGCCGACGATGTTCGATCTCTGTACCCTTGTTCCTTCAACAATGACCTCAACTGTATCGATCCACTGTATGATGGGGTCCTCACTCAATAGTTTTAAAGACTTAAGCCTTTATTTCTCAATGTATGTGGGAGACTGTTGCGTTCCGTTATTTTTGGTTGGTCATCTCTAACGTCGGCCTCAGGTCCTATGTCGCCATGCTCATCTTTGTTCGCGCCGTGTCTTATAACCATGGGGATCTCTGTCGGATTCTTATAATCTTCGTACTCATGAAGGAATTTCTGCAGAGCCTCTTGGTATAAGATCCTTTTCTCATCAGATGACATTTCACTGTTTAATAGGTCTATCAATTCGCTTTCCATTCTTTTAAGCCTGCTTTTATGTGGTTCTAGAACCGTGTCTCGACTCTTTGAACTTTGCAGTGAAGCATACACCTCGTGCGGAATTATCATACAACACTTTCTTAATTATATTAATCTAGTCAGTAAAGGTCCCAAAATTGAAAGTAAGATGAGGAGGAATGATCCCCCTCTTTGTAAAATAATTCTATTTTTCTTCACTACAGTTTGACTTTCACGAGCGAGCGTACGTATTTTGTTCTTGTAACGACGTAGGCGAGCCTTCTGAGGGGATTTCATTGGTATATTACATTTTATAACATTAAGGCAGATTTCACAGATGCATTTTAAAAAGTCCGAGTCGATATTTTTTAACAAACATCTGCTGCAATGCCCGTGGCAATCGATGATAGGTTTTTATTAATTGACGGTATTTCTTTAGCCTATTTGTCATTCTGGAATATACACCGTTTCAGGTTCGTTTGGGAATATAGGGTGTTCCAAAGAGACCTGGACAACTTTGGTTGTTAATATATTTAGAACCACAAATGATACAACGGTACCATTTGGTTTATATGATAGAGAAACTCATAACGTTTTGTGCACCTCATCAGTATACTTCAATGTGCGCTCCGTTTGTCGCGCGCAGGACATCAAGGCGGTACACGAGTTCTTACCATGTTCGGTTCAGCATGTTGGCGTCAACCAGTGCATGCAGCTGTGATCCGAGCACGAAGATCTTGCAGGTTTGCCACTTTGGTCTTGTAAACCACATCTTTGACAAACCCCGACAGAAAAAATCAAGGGGGGTTATGTCTGTTGATCGTGGGGGCCAGGCGGTTGGCCCATCTTGGCCAATCCAACGACCTGGAAATTTTCATTCAGGACGGCTCGAACGACTAAGGCCCAGTGAGGGGGAGCGCCGTCCTGTTAAAAAATGATATCGGGTTGCAGGTCTGCAATCTGTGGGAATGTGAATCTTTCGAGCATGTCAAGGCAAATTGTTGAGGGCACTGTATCCTCCGCAAAGGTAAACGGACCCACCAAGCGGTCATGGAGAAGGCCACACCACACATTGACCTTTGAACTGTCGCGTATGTGTTCAATGACCACGTGGGGATTTTCAGAGCCCCAGATCCTCATATTGTGCCGGTTGACCTTCCCCGATACATGAAAACAAGCTTCATCTGTGAATATGACATTTTTCAGGTAATCTTCGTCATTCTCTACGCGACTGAGCATTTCCACGTCAAACGCCTTGCGTTTGAGTCCGTCATCTAGTTTGAGTTCCTGCAGCATCGGCACCTTATAGGCATAAAGCTTCAGACTTTTATGCAAAATCCTGTGCAGAGTGGTGGTTGGTAGTGCCAATTCTCTGGATGCGCGTCGGATTGATTTTGTAGGACTTTGTTGAAATGATTCACGCACTCGTTCAACGTCTGCTGCACTTGTGCTTGGTCGACCGGTACTCTTCTGTTTCAGGACACTTCCAGTCTCCTTAAACTTCTTGTACCACTCTCTGATACTAGTTCGCGATGGCGAAATCCTTCCATACCTTGTACGGAAATTACGCTGAACTTGGGTATCGGATCTCGTCTCGATGAACCATTCGACGCACAGAGCTTTCACTGTGGAGTCGCCATTTTCTTTTACATTAAACCACCAGACCTGAAAATAAAGAAAACTTTATGAGTTTCTGTATCATATAAAACAAACGGTATCGTTTTATTATTTGTGGTTCTAAATTTATTAACAACCAAATTTGTCCAGGTCGTTTTGAACACCCTGTACGTTCTCCTAAACATGTTTCGCGGGTGAAGGTCACAAAGAAAATGTCCGTAACGCTGACTTGTAGCTTCTTTATAAACTTCCAAAACTCCTTACGCTGATTCGGTAACATTTGATTGGCCAATACCCGAATTTGTGACATATCTCTACGTTGCGCGAATAAGACTAGATATTGTGTATTTAATGACACATCGCGCATGTATCTATTTTTGAAAAATAGATTCTGATTCATGAAGAGTACACTTATGTTAAGATGGTGGGAGAACACTGTAAATGTCTCGGCAAATGTTTTATCTATTTCCAACACGAGATCGTCAATTACAGTGACTGTATGCTCACTTCCCTTTAACGAATTAACGTCATATACGCCTTTGTGGAACAAAATATGATCTTGGTACTCGTTGAACACTGACTGGTACGTCGAATAGCACCATATTACTTTATGCACAAATTTTGAGAACATCTCCCCTATATAATACATATGGATGGGCTTATGAACCTGAATTTTTCTACAGATTCCATCTCTAACACGTCATACCCCTAAGTGGAACATTTATAAAATATAATAAAAATTTAAGTGTTGCTCCTTGTATTCTTGTTTTTCTTCTTCCACAGAACCGTGAATGACGATGAGGTACAACACCCCATCGTCGATATTATAGACGACCCTGATGACAGTATAGTTGTGGTAACTCCACCCCTGCTGACGAATCCTCATCAGCGACACCTCCACCACGTGGCAGTTCAAAGCGGAGGCACGATGATGAAGAACCGTCCACGTCAGGTATAAAACGTGCCAGGATTGCACCGGCTGCTAGACCTCAGTAATATGGCCCCAGCCCTCTACGTCTTACGACACAACCTCCACACTAGCTCCCTCCTCAATTAAATTTGTACCCCTTATTCCTGTTCAATTCCGGCTACATCCTCCACACCAGCAGCTTCTCGTGCTCTAGAGGAAGGTATAACATTCGAACTGGTGCGCACCGCTAACCCCACCTCGGGGTCTAGAAATCGGTATTCAGTCAGGGTTGACCCTGGAACCCTGCATAGCAGCGGTGTTGAGCACGGACTGCGGCGCCTAGTTGAACGTATTGTGGAGTTTGCCCTTGAGAACCGCGACGAACGTGAAGTCCGGTCGAGGTTGTCCTTCGAGTTCGGGTCAGTTGACGGGGCTGTAGATGATTTTTGAGTAGTAATACCATTCAGACGCTTGGCCGATGTAAATATAGAATATATCTTGAACGTATAATGAAGGCCTCTCAAAGTAGTACAGTCTTCAATATGGACAACTTCATGGTAGATATTGACAGAGTATTCCGTGTTGCGGGTCATAGTGCTACACCTTATACTCTTAATTTCAATTCTCGGTTATTTACCGAAAGTATATAAACGTCGATCATGATTGCGGCTTTATAACAATAGTCTTAGCTCATATGTTCATTGTGCTAAATACCTGGGTCAAAAAAATTTGGTTGCCTACGGTTGTGCAGTATGCTCTTAAACTGGCTTCAGATTGCAAGCTTGAGTTTGAGTGTAACATGGGTCCTGAAGAGCTGAGAAGGGTAGAGCAGGAAATAAATGTTCGTATAATTGTATTTGGAATGGATGATTGTCGTAGGACTGTGTATATTTTTAAAGCTGTGTGAGAGATCGCGCAAGACCTCTACTTATTTTAGGAATGTCAGGAACAACGTATCTCCCCATCCGTAATATAAGGACTCTTTACGCTAGTTATGATAAAAGTTGAAAATATGGAAGGCATCATGATTTGTGCAAGGGATGTCTCGAGTTTGCGGATGATATAGTGAAACATTGTAAGAAATGCGACATGGTATGTGAGCAGTGTAAAAGCTCCAAATGTGAAAGTCGTGTAGTTGAAGCTGAGAAGAGGGAATGTAATGTGTGCAGACGAACATTTTTCAATAATAAATTGTTTGAGCTCCATAACTCAATTGGCACTTGCAGGAAAATGAGAATCTGTGAATGTGGTATGTTTCATATGATGGCTAATTGGGGAAAGTTTGAGCATAAATGCGATGAAATTCACTGTTCTATATTACATGAAAAATATAAGGTGGACGGAGTAAACCATGTATGTTATATGAAAGATGCTATGCCTAAAAATAAACCCTGTGTAACCGTGTACTACGATATTGAAACTTACACAAACCCTGATTATGCCAATGCCCCCGATAAAGAGGTTATGGAGATCGTGAATGTTGGTAACACATACATATTAAAGTACAACATCAGCGAATTAGCCACAAACCGAATCAGGCGAGTTTGTCTAAAACAATTCGTCTAAAATACAATTTGTCTAAATCAATTTGTCTAAAACAATTTGTCTAAAATAGTTTGTCTAAAATCAATTTGTCTAATAACAATTTGTCTAAAATACAATTTGTCTAAAAATAATTTGTCTAAATACAATTTGTCTAAACAAACAATTTAATATAATATGGCATACAAATTGTTGCCTGATGTACAATGCTATTTATTACTTGCCACGCCCCATCTTAAAAGGTTACCTCTTGTGCGGAATAGTACATCGAAATCAGTTATCCCGGAACCCATAACCCGGTTAGGTTAGGTTAGGTTAGGTTAGGTATATTATGAAATAAAATCAACCCATTTTCAATCTTTTCATCCTCACTCCAAATTTATTAAGCAGACAAATGCATTTCTAGTTATCTTCAGTTATTAGTCAAATTGTATTTTAGACAAATTATTTTTAGACAAACTATTTTAGACAAACTATTTCGATGTACTATTCCGCACAAGAGGTAACCTTTTAAGATGGGGCGTGGCAAGTAATAAATAGCATTGTACATCAGGCAACAATTTGTATGCCATATTATATTAAATTGTTTGTTTAGACAAATTGTATTTTAGACAAACTATTTTAGACAAATTGTTTTAGAGAAATTGATTTAGACAAATTGTATTTTAGACGAATTGTTTTAGACAAATTCTCCTAGACGCGCCACAAACACCTCACGTGTTACAAACATACCTGTAGCCAGCTTCACAACGGCATACGCACGCAACAATCTTTGGGGACTACTGCACTCTCTTGGGCGGAGAGTGCTGTACGCTGACACAGATAGCGTAATATTCACAGCGCGGGGGGGATGAATACATGCCGCCTATTGGTGAATTCCTCTGAGAGTTGACTGACGAGATCAAGGATGAGTATGGTGATGGTGCATACGCTGACTCCTTTGTATCAACAGGGCGAAACACTTATGGGGTGCTGGTGAGGGTGGGAGAAACGCTGAAATATATCGTGAAGGCGAAGGGCATCACGCTTAACCTGGCGAACCGACGGGTCATTAACTTTGACTCGTTGAAGGAACTAGTGTGCTTAGAAGATGAGGGTGAACAACCACCCCAACTGACTGTAGGAACCCACATTTTTCGGGCACAGAGACTGGGGGGCGTGAAGGAACTTAGGGGCACAAAGGTATGCCGTAACACCTAGAGGAAATGTTATCAGGTGTCTGGCACCTATGATACCGTGCCCTTTGGATACCATAGTACCTGAATGTTATATATATCTATTGTTAACGATATGATTATTTATTACGTATATCTGAATATGTAAATGTTTCAATTAGGGTTTCATTTTCTACTTTGTGGGTATGTGTGCGTATGTACAGGAAAAAGTTCTAAGCCCCGCCCACTGTAAGATCAATGAAAGGGTCACGTGACTCCTGCTACTACCTGGGCATATCTCTACCCCTGCGTGCTCAGTTGACCGCTGCAAACCTTGGATCTCAGACGTATATTTGAAGAATTCTCACGTAGACGAAAAATAGTGATGGCAACTTTTGATATTGCGTGTTCGACGTTTATGAAGTGGTATTCGGTAAAGTCGGAAGATGTGGTAAATACTGAAAGACGGCCTAGCACTCCCTCCTTTGAGACTTTTAAGGCTACATTGAACCATGCGAAGGTTGAGGAACAAGATATTCAAATACTCTGTGGATATTCTGGCGAGAGCATTGTCGGATTTCGCGGCACAAACAATGTAATGGACTACGTTGTAGGGCTAAACTGTATAAAAGCGTACATATATGGTGAGGTGAAAGAAACAACGCGTGCAGAAGAGAAGCAAAGGGTATGGGTAGTAACTCTTGTTGATGAGTGGTGTCACAAGGGGTATTATGTCATGCTGCATCATACCGAGTACGCGTACCCTGCCGCTGAGAATGTAAACCTTGTCATCATGAAGAAGCTAAAGTACTTTTACCTCTACATTGATATATATCATGACGAGGTTCGCAGTGAGGTTGTGGCTAAAGGAGTACTTGTACCCATTATACCGGGCAATTTTTCCGATACATGGAGCAATATCGGTTTTAATGTTTTATCGGAATGCGCACTAGACATTCATTTCCACAAACTAAACACATTAACAATCCGGGGCACTATTAGAGGGAAACATGTGCCCGTATTTATCCTTTTTAACAGTCGGTACTTGTTTCTAAATTGTATTAAAAACTCACACACGTGAGTTTTAAATAATATTTAGAAACAAGTACCGACTGTTTAAAAGGATAAATACGGGCACATGTTTCCCCTCTAATAATGCCCCGGATTGTTAATATGTTTAGTTTGTGGAAATGAATGTCTAGTGCGCATTCCGATAAAACATTAAAACCGATATTGTCCCATGTATCGGAAAAATTGCCCGGTATAATGGTACAAGTGCTCACATGATTATTTCATGCTGGAACAAAACCGTACACGAAACATTGACGCTTGGTATGACTCACTCCTCCACACCTGTCTCCGAGCCAAACAGCGCATTGCTCATAGTCATCTCAGCATTGAGCGAGCAGCATTCTCAATGCCGTATACAACGTGTCCGTGACGAAGTCATTCCGTGTGTTCAAACGTAAAATCGGTGCCATTAACTATGTACTTGGAAACGACTTGTAGACAAGCAAACTCTGGTAAACGTAATGTGTTTATTTAGGTTTTTTATGACATGAATAATCTTCGTGATAGTTGAGAATTGGAGTGAGGATCGTTATAAAATACCTGCAGATTAGTGATACCCCCTCGTATGCCATTCTTTGTACGTTGTGTATAAATAACGATCAGCCATGCGTTGATATACGACTGATGTGGAAGAATGCGTTTGATAATAACGTCCTTGTCCCCATGCGAAACCGCTTCATCCTTGACAGAATGTTTGAAATCGTTGGTTTCCGCAAACTAAAGCCTATATTGGACGAGCGTGTTACGGATACACTTTATTTTGATACGGTTCTTGAATACGCATACACCGCTCTGCTCGACGGGTTTACCGAATGTAGGAATGAACATGGCGAGAATGGTCTAGAGCTGGATGCTTATTTAAAAGATTTAGACTCTTCGAAATATCATGAACTTTGGTACAAAGGACTTGAGCGGTACAGGGCAGAGCTCGCCTTCACTGTTCACCCTGAAGAATTGTATCTTTATATAATGAGCAGCAGTCGTTACGACTTAGAAGATTATTTCAACTGCCACTATGCGTTGTGAAGAAGAATTCACGATTGAAAAGCTCGGATCGATAAGGAAAAACCCTCGGTTGGAAAGGAGTGTTTATAAACTTGAATTTGATAATGTTGTTGTGGCTAACGACGTCCTCTTTGTGCGTGTTTTTGATTGTATTCTGTCCGACTTTAAAGATAATTTGCCAACCAATTGGAAAGTGGGCACAAAAATAGTATTGAACGATATGAAGTCACTTTACATCGAGTATTGGCACCCGCACACCTTC
Source organism: Bathynomus jamesi (assembly GCA_023014485.1). Taxonomy (NCBI): domain Eukaryota; kingdom Metazoa; phylum Arthropoda; class Malacostraca; order Isopoda; family Cirolanidae; genus Bathynomus; species Bathynomus jamesi. The sequence continues at coordinate 839,626 of JAJOZX010000743.1, read as the reverse complement.
AGTTGTGAAATAATACTAAATCATGTTTATTGTATAGTACAAAGCAACAATGATGTAACTGTAGACTCGATCACGTGCGAGTTTAGTATTTTAGTTAAGCGCTGTTGAACATAAAGTGTATGTATTTTGATTTTATATAAGTTTTGCTGTTATATATATATAATATATATATATATATATATATATATATATATATATATATATATATATATATATATATATATTAATGTGTATATAGTTTTATCCTGTACTATTATATTTTTTATATAAGTTTTGGGGTTTATATATATAAGGGCGTATTTTCTCGTACATATATTAAATGGTTATATAGTTTTATCCTGTATTAATATTATTATTTAAGAATGTATATATATCCTTCGTTTAATGTGTATATTTTTGCTGTATATTATTTTTGAATGTATATTTATTTCCTATATATTTCATGATTTATTTTCCTTTAACGCGTCTAAATAAACAGAATGATGTAGTGGTGTTTTATTTAATTCTTTTGGTTGTATATATAAACGATATTAAGGAATAACTGGGGAGATGGGAATATATATATATATATAATATATATATATATATATATATATTTCATTTGTTCGTTCTCCCTCCTCATCTTGTGCGGAACGTTCTTCTCCACAAGCGTCGTTCTTTACATTAATTATACTGTGTGTTATTTGCCGTTAAAATATATATATATATATATATATATATATATATATATATATATATATATATATATATATACCAAATGGCTGGTTACGCCTTCTAAGCCGATTAAGGGATTTCTAAGCCAACTGTCAAGAATATCTGAATAGCGCAATCTGGCAACTAAAAAGTTATATATATATACACATACACCTGTCTTCTAAGTCTTCTAAGCCAAGTGGCTGAATAAGCCAACTGGCGGATTTCGAGTTCTAAGCCAGGTGCTGAAGCCGATAGCTTTATTATGCATCTACATGTCCAGGTGAAAAGATGCTCTCTCTCTCTCTATCTCTCTATCTCTCTCTCTCTCTTCCTCTCTTAGGTTAGGTATACCCCTTTGGGGGGGTGAGGCAGTCCCAGTTCTCCCCCAAAGAGGTTAGGTGGACATCCCCTAGCTTGCTGGGGGGATTCCCCCGTTTTTTTGGCACCCTAAGGGTGGCACTGAGGGAGGGGGTTGGCACCTTGCAACAACGGGGGTGGGGTGGGTGGCACTGTCACTCATTTGATCAACATTGCAATTGTTCTGCTCTCGTCCTTTTTGCGGGCATACTACTGCACCAAAGAAGAGCAGCGTGCTGTCGTTCGTTTTTTGTGGGCTGAGGGCGTAAAAGGGGCTGAAATTCACAGTTTATCTGTAGAGTATGGTGATCAAGTTTTACCACAACGGAGCGTGTACGAATGGATCGAAATGTTCAAAAATGGCCGAACAAGTGTCACCGACACAGAACGTTTAGGGTGGCCGTCCACGTCGACATTCGATGTCCACATCAAACGTTTACGTTTGATAGATTTTCTACAAGATAACTTTCCTTTACAAAAGGTGTTGGAGCCTACTCGCGGTGAGAATACTTTAGACTTAGTTTTGACGACAAATGATAATTAAGTTCAGAATGTAGACGTCGGAGAAAGCTTATACAATAGCGATCATAGCATGATACGTTTCTCGGTTAATGTTAAAACCTCTGGATCACCTGAAGATCCGGGCCCCCAGCCTTCGTTAGTTAGCCTTATGAGGCTAACTAACAGAAATATCACGACTTAATCTAACCTATCGTTAGGTCAACTGTACGCCATTGATGATCGGTTAGGTTAAGTCGTGATATTTTCGTTAGTTAGTCTTATAAGGCTAACTAACGAAGGCTGGGGGCCCTGATCTTCAGGTGATCCAAACTTCTCAAAAGTTAAATAGCTTCATGGTGCCTGATTTTAGGAGAGCAAATTTCGCTGAATTTACAGCTTCATTAGCTTTAGTAAATTGGGATAAACTGTTAGCGTAGATAGTGTTTTTACCATGTGAGATAATTTCAAGAATATATTCATAAATTTAAACGAGCGCTGTACCTTGGAGAGTTAAGCGAGGTGGAATGTTAAGAAAACCCTAAGAAATTTTACGATTACGTTAGAAATAGAAATTTCTTGATGGGGACAATATTGGGCCACTGGTAGACTCGGGTTGTAACTTCACTGAAGAGGTTTCTCACTATATAGATAACCTAAAAATTAACAAGTGGCGAGATACAGACTATTTTTACCCAGAGCACCAAAAAGATTTGAAGAATGAAATATTTGATCATTTACCTCAAATTTTTAATAAATGTTTATCGCAGGGGGTTGTTACTCCGGATTTTAAAATGACTAATGTAACTCCGATCTTTAAAAAAGGGATAAACAACAGGCGGTGAACTATAGGCCTATTAGTCTAATTCTATAATTGGAAAACTTTTAGAAACAGTTATTAGAGATCGTTTAGTCGAGCATCTTGAAAGCAATAATCTTACAAAAACAAACCCAACATGGGTTTCGTAGATATAAAACGTTTTTAACAATTCTTCAATTTTTCAGCTCCCAGGTAGGCTAGTCAGCCTGTCAGTGGAGCCAGCCTCTTTCTCCACTCCGCCCTGTCCAGCAGCACTCCCGTTTCTTCGAGCACTTGCATGCTGGGCAAGTCGCATCTTCGCAAGTGCTCTTCCACTTCGTCCCTCCATCTCCTTCTCGGTCTCCCTCGCGGTCTTCTGCCATTCGCTGGTCTCCACTCCCAGCACCTCCTCGCAGTTCTCCCCTCCTCCATTCTCTCCAAGTGGCCCAACTATCTCAATTTGGCAACGTTGATTTTTCTCAAAATCTGCGTTACTTCCACATTGGCTCTTATTTCTTCATTATTTCTCAGAATAGTCCTCAGCGGTCTCATTTCTGCCGCTTGAATTCTACTTCGATCTGCCATGCGCATTTTCCAGTGTTCCGACCCATAAATCAGTATTGGTGTTAAAACTGTTTCGAAGATTATTTTCTTAATCCCAAGGGACATACAGGGGTTAGCCAAAATAATATGAACACCCGCCGATTTCACCGGTTATCTTTACGGACTGCTCAGACACAAAGTAAACGGTCAAATGACTAGCAAACCTATTTAAATGCGTAACAGAGAGTGTATACGTCATGTTATAACCCTCACGTTGTTTTTACAGATCTGAGTGAATTATGAATTAGCAGTTATGAAAGACCTGTCAGACTTCCAAAGAGGGCAAATTGTCGGAGCGCGGATGGCTGGTGCATCGGTGACGAAAACCGCTCAGATGTTCAATGTATCCAGAGGAACTGTCTCTATGGTCATGTCTGCATACCAAAACCATGGAAAGACAAGCACCGACAAATGCAATAGTGGACGCAAGAAGAAGCTGTGTGATCGAGACCGCCGGGTGCTAAAGCGCATTGTGACAAAGAACCATAAGACCACAGCTCCAAAAGTGACTGCAGAGCTTAACCAGCATCTTGCAAGCCCGGTATCGACCAGAACTGTACGTCGCGAGCTCCATGGAGCTGGATACCATGGGAGGGCTGCAATTGCCAAACCCTTCCTTTCGCACATCAACATTGAGCGGCGCAGCAAATGGTGTAATGACCATAAGAATTGGTCAATGGACCGGTGGAAGAATGTAGGCTACTCCGACGAATCCTCCTTTACGCTATTTCCATGTTCCGGTCGAGTTTACGTCTGGAGACAGCCTAAAGATGCTTATGACCCCGACTGCCTGACCCCAACCGTTAAGCATGGAGGCGGATCTGTGATGGTTTGGGCAGCAATATCGTGGAATACTCTTGGCTCAGCTGTAGTACTGCATGGTAGGGTTAACGCCCAGGTCTATCTGTCAATATTGGCTGACCAGGTCCATCCCATGGTCCAAACGCTGTTTCCCAATGGCGGCGCCGTCTTCCAGGATGATAATGCACCAATCCACACCGCTGGGGTCGTTAAAAACTGGTTTGAAGAGCATGTTAGTGAAGTAGAACGCTTGGATTGGCCTCCACAATCCCCGGATCTTAACATTATCGAGCATCTGTGGTGTCAGTTGGAGCAGCAGGTCAGAAGCCGATTCCCACCGCCGGCGTCTTTGAAGGAACTGGAGCAGGGTTTGCTCGAAGAATGGTTCAGGATTCCTCTAGCCACTGTCCAAAAGCTGTATGAATCAATTCCCCGACGCATTGCAGCTGTTATTGCCGCTAAAGGAGGACCAACTCCATATTAAGAATAAAAACCGCCATTTATCAAGGTGTTCATATTATTTTGTCTAACCCCTGTATGTTCATCTCTCAGTAGCGGGTACAACATTTCGACATTTTTACTAAACTTTGCAATTCTTTCAGTTATTTCTTGTATATTACCGCTTTCTTTAGTAAACATACTCCCTAGATATTTAAATTTTTCAACATTTCTTATTTCTTTATCTCCTATTTGAACTCTGAATTCTCCTTCTTCTCTTTGACATACATTTAATATTTCTGTCTTTTCTACATTAATTTCCATTCCCCCTCCTTCAAACATTCATTCCAATCAATTAAAGCTTGTTCTATATCTTCTCTCTCTGTTGTCCAGAATGCTATGTCATCTGCATATGCCATTATTCCATTATTATTATTCATTTCATGACGTCGCTTGAAACTTGCAATTACTGTGTCCATGTAGGCTATAAACAGGACTGGTGATATAACACTGCCCTGCTTCACCCCTGTTCTCACTTCAAACCACTCATCATTTTTGTGTCCAGTCCTTACTTTGCATTTGCTAACTTGATACAAACTTTTCAAAGCCCTAAGAAGTGTCCCCCTTACCCCATAAATCTCCTCCAAACATCTCCACATTCTTCCTCTGGGCACTGTATCGAATGCTTTTTTAACAAATTTATTGTAAGTTTTTAGGAAATCATCGGTATTTGAGTGTAGTAGAGCGGTAGATATAATAAATTTAGATTTCCAAAAGGCGTTTCATAAAGTTTCGCATAAACGAGTGTTAGAAAAACTTAAAGCTCACGGAATAAGGGGTCAAGTTCTTAATTATTTGGATTGATAATTGGTTGACTAGCAGAAAACAGGGGGTAGTAATTAATGGGGAAGAGTCAGGGTGGGCTAATGTAACTAGCGGTGTTCCGCAAGGGTCCATTTTGGGACCAGTCTTTTTCATAATATACGTTAACGATCTTGATGTAAATTTAATAAAATATTTAGATTTGCCGACGATACTAAATTTGTGGGTAAAGCAATTAGCTTACTGGATAGAGAGAATCTACTGCGTGATCTTAATAATATAGGAGTTTAAAAAGTGGCAAGTGAAATTTAACATAAATAAATGTAAAGTCATGCACATAGGTTACTACAATAGTAAATTTAATTACACTATGGGAAATAGTGTATTAAATGAAGCTTCTGAAGAAAACAATTTTGGTGTCATTGTTAATAAAGGTTTAAAGTTCTCAAAACAATGTTCATTTGCAAGCAGTAAAATTAAAACCCCTTTCTTGCCAACCCCCAACCCTCTTTCTTGCCAGCCCCACCCCCCTTTGTTGCAAGGCACCCCCTTTGTTGCCAACCCCAAAATGGGATTGCAAAGGTATGCAACTTGGAGTTATCCCCCAAGCTGACCCCCCCAAAAGGGCATACCTAACCTAAGGGGGCCTCTTTGGGGGAGAAGATGGGACCGCCTCACCCCCCAAAGGGGCAGAAAAAGAAAGAGAGGAAGGAAGAGGAGGAGAGGGTTGTTCGCCTGACAGCTGTCAGACGCATATGACTTCTTCGGCCACCCCGCAGCTCTCTTATAGTGCCCCTAATCAGCCAGTTGGCCTAATCAGCCAGTGGGTTGAGTTGTCAGATATCGCCATGTATTTAATTTTTCCATATATTAATGTTGGCTTAGATTGCTGAGTTGCCAGTTTACGCTATATATTTATTTAAAGTATATATTATTCAGCCAGGGCCAGCGGGCGCCACAGCCAGTTGGCTTAGAATGCTGAGTTGCCAGTTTTCCCCATGTATTTAATTAAGGCATATATTAATGTTGGCTTAGAAGGATGAGTTGCCAGATTCTTTATTTTTTAATTTTTCCTTATATTATTCAACCATTTAGCTGCTGAGTTGCCAGATAGCATTTTAATTGTTCAGGTATACCTTATTAGTCAACCATTTGGCTGCTGAGTTGCCAGATAGCATTTTAATTGTTCAGGTATACCTTATTAGGGAGAGTTGCTAAATACCACCATATATTTTAATTTTTATTATGGGGAGTTGCTAAATACCACCATTTATTTTAATTTATATGAGGATAGTTGTCAGGTACCACCATATATTTTTATTTATATGAGGATAGTTGTCAGGTACCACCATATATTTTTATTTTTATATTATGGATATAATAGTGTTCAAGGAATAAATAAAACACCAATACAACGTTCTGTTTATGAATTAATGGACATAGAGTGGGATATATATATGATCAAATAATAGAACGAAAAATATATAACCATACAAAGATAGTATTAACAAAATATTAGAAAAATATATAGTTATATTAATTATATATAATCATACAAAACATAGTATTAACAAAATATTAGAAAAATATATAGTTATATTATCAAAAGTTATATTATCAAATATTGGTACAAGAAAAATATAGTTATATTATCAAAAGTTGTATTATCAAATATTGGTACAGGAAAAATATAGTTATATTATCAAAAGTTATATTATCAAATATTAGAACAGGAAAATATATACAAAACGTATAATCACATTATTACAGGAAAATATATTATATATACATATATATTGTATATATTGTCTTTACGTTCTACGATGCAAAATGCTAAACTCGCATGTTATTGAGGCTATATTCACATCGCTGTTACTTTGTACGATGTGGTAAAACCGTCCAAGCATCACCTCACCGTTTAACTGATGCGGCAGTCTATACTCAATATAAATGGCTTTCATATCGTTCAATACTATTTTTGTACCCACTTTACAATCGGCGTACAAGTTATCTTTAAGCACAGCTAGAACACAATCAAAAGCACGCTCAAAAATGTCATCGTTGACCGCTACATTGAATACAAGTTTATAATCATGCCTTTTCAATCGGGGATTTTTTCTTAACGTCCCGAGCTTTGCAATCGTGAACTCTTCTTCTTCTTCAGCTCTGTACCTCTCAAGTGCTTTGTGCCAAAGCTCAGGATATTTCGAAGAATCTAAACCTTTTAAATATGCATCCAGATCTAGACCGTTCTCCCCCTGTTCATTCCTACATTCAACAAATCCGACGCGCATCTAATATAGGCTTCAGCTTACGGAATCCGACGATCTCAAACATTCTGTCGAGGATGAAACGGTTTCGTGTAGGAACAAGAACGTCATTATCAGCTGTGTTCTTCCACATCAGTCGTATGTTAATGCGTGGTTGTTCGTTATTTACACTCAATGTACAAACAATGGTATATGAGGAGGCGTCACTAATCACCTCTCTTATTATACTTACGTCAGCTGGTATTTTATAACGGTCCTCAGCCCACCTCTCAACTACCACGAAGATTTTATGCATCTCCTCAAGACTTAAATAAATAACGTTACGTTTGCTTGCATGCCTGCAGATCGTTTCAAACACACAGTTAATGGTGCCGGTTTCTCGCCTGAATACGCGCAATGACTTCGTCACGGAGACGTCGTACGAGGCGTTGAGAATGCTTCTCAAAGGGAGTTCCATCGTATTTGCACGTTCACATGGATCGAGATGACACAACCACTCGGCGCAAGCTCTAAGATGACTATGAGCCACAGGAGGCGGTCAGGCAGGATCGGTTCGACGGGCGGGGTGAATCACCCTGATGAAACGTGAATGGGTTTGTTCGAGCTCGTATGCTCCGTGAGGAGTGAGTCACACCATAATCTAATGAAACGTGTACGGCGCTGATCGAGTCGTTGTATCCCATTATATTGGGCAGGTGTCTTGAGAACTTTTCCGATACAAGAATTAATTTCGGTTTTAATGTTTTATCACTGCCACTTCCCCGAATACGCACCAAACATTTTCCTTCAGGGTAATTTTCACGAACTAAACACATTTTTAAATGTTTTATCTCTCCTAAACATCTTCACAAACTGGGGCGCTATTAGAGAGAAACATATTTTCATATTTATCCTTTTTGTGTAACAGGCGATACTCATCTCTAAAATCTTTTAAAAACTCACACAACCCATTAGCCACAACCTCACTACAAACCTCATCATGATATATATTAATGCAGTGGTAAAAATATTTAAAATTGTCCATGATGACAAGATTTACATTTTCAGCCGTAGGGTACGAGTAATCGGTATGGTGTAACATGATATAATACCTCTTATCACACCACTCATCGACAAGACTCAGTACCCATAACTGTTGTTTATCTTCTGATCGTGTTGCTTCTTCTACCACGCGATGCACGTGAGCCTTTATAAAACTTAGTTCTATAACATACTTCAGTACATCGTCTGTACTGCGAAATCCTACAACCCCCTCGCCAGAATATCCGTAGAGTATTTGAATAGCCTGGCCCTTCACACGATTCAATGCAGGCCTTAAAAGATGCAAAGTAGGCGGGTATAGGAATTTTTCAGTATCCTCTACATCTACGCACTTGGCAGAATACCACTTCATAAATGTTGAACACGCGATATTAAAGTGGCCATTTTCTTTTATGCGAGAGAATACACGTCTGAGCTCAAGGGTATACAGAGGTCAACTGAGTACGGAAGGGTAGAGGTCTGCTCAGGTTGCGGCGTGATTCACGTCGCCGGTCTTACAGTGGGCGGAGCTTAACTTTTACTGTACACACACGCAAAGTAAAACGCTAGTTGAAACATGATTTATTTAATAAACGAAATAATCAGATGTATATATTTACAAATACGTGTAATAATTAAGTTAGCAATAGACATATCAAAGATTATGGTATCCAAAGGGTACGGTGTCATAGGTACCAGGCACCTGGTAGCGTTTCCTATAGGTGTTACGGCACACCTTTGTACCCCTAAGTTCCTTCACGCCCCCCAGCTTCTGCGCCCGAAAATTGTGGGTGCCTACAGTCAGTTGGGGCGGCCGATCACCCTCATCATCCAAGCACACTAACTCCTTCAGCGAATCAAAGTTGACGACCCGCCGATTCGCTTGGTTAAGCGTGATACCCTTAGCCTTCACGATATACTTCGTTTCATTCCCTATCCTCACCCGTACCCCATAGGTCTTTGGCCCTGTTGACACAAACGAGTCGGCGTATGCGTTGTCCCCATACTCATCCTTGATCTCGTCAGTTAACTCACCGAGGAACTCCCCAATAGCAGGCATGTATTCACCCCTCCTGCTGTGAATATCACGCTATCTGTATCGGCGTACAATACCTCCGCCCAAGAGAATGCAATAGACCCCAAAGTTTGATGCGGGCATAGGCTGTTGTGAAGCTGGCTACAGGAATGTTTGTAACCCGTGAGGTATCTGTGGCCAATTCAGTATTGTTGTACTTTATTATGTAAGTATTACCTACATTCACAATCTCCATGACTCTTTATCGGGTGCGTTGGCGTAATCCCAGACTTCACTATAACTTTGCGCCAAATGAACGTTCCCTTTACCGGTATTCTGCGCAAATTTTCCCCAAAGCTGTTTAGGCACAATTTTGCACTAAAGCGCTTGCCAGGATTCTTTACAATTTGGGTACGATCAAGTTGTATACCTTCGTGGTCGCGGTAACCCTGAATATAAGACGTTTTTTCGTTTTCGGTTTCAACCCCTCGCGGATACCCTGACGTATCAACCTTATCCTTCAAAAAAGCGTTTATATATGGTGTGAAAAGGTTGGGTAGCTTCTGAAACCTCCACACCTCATGTATCTTCATTATTCTATACCCATGTGAACGGCTAGGGCAGCTCAGGCTTGTGTATACACCTCTGATCTTACGCTGGTGGGGTGTATGGTACAATCACCATTGTTCTCTTCCGCACACTTCACGCACAGGAAACATAAGTTTGTGATCTATGACAACGGGTAAGATCGGCATCCATAAATCGCGAGGGGGGAGCACGTCTACGAAAGAAAGGCCGAAATAGTGCCCGTTCAAATTTCTTGAAAATCGTTGATGAGGGTAGGCTAGGTCCCACTATTTTTTCAGGCGCACCACGGGGTACGGATTGTTCTTCATCACGTAGGGGTAAAAGAACAGAAATCGTAGTATGGAGCTTCACATCCGTAGGTGGAAAGTATAGCTTGAAGGGATTTGTACGCCCCGAACAAGCTATCACCGCATTTGAGAGGATCCAGTACCATTGAACGCTTGATATGTTTATTTCTTCACGGTACGCCCGTCTGTCTCCATCCGTGCATCATATTCATGCTCCCACAAGACTTTGTGAGTGAACTGGGAGCTATAAGTTGATCGCGGGTGCGCGTCCACGCAAGACAGTCGGCAGGAGATCTACCGTGGATATCTCCACGATTCCACACTCAGGACGGGGGCATCCATGCCACCAGCAACCGTTAAAGGAGTACACAGTCTTCTCGCCAGTGACACGGTTTTCACTTAGACCATCAACCCAAAAAACATGACCATTAACCTTAATGGGTACTTCACCCGTGTTGCGGGCATGCTTTATGTATACACCTGTCTGCTGTTGTAGGTGTATGAGCCAGTAAATAGCCTTGTGCCAATAACTGCGTGGATTGTTTCTGTGAATAATGGCTAAGGTGTCTTTAGGCATGAAGTTGTTCTTGAACACCGTAAAACATGATGACGCAATGGAGCTTGCGACTTGCAGCGGATCGCATTTGAAACGACATATGTACATCCTTCTAAAGGCCTGGAAACATACTCTAAGCACGCGTACATCATTCACGCAATAACGCTTACATTCATCAGCTATATTATAAGGATTACGTTCATTAAAACTGTTGTAGTATCGATCAAAATCTTCACGTTCATCTGTACTCATACAATCATAGTTAAGTAATGTTTGGGTGGAGGTAGACCTACGTAATTTAAAGTTTCGCTAGTGAGGAATGTGTAAGGGAAGTATCCTTTGGAAACCTCAGTTGCTACGCCAATCACCTTGGGTAGCTTTGCTAATTTGCAGGGTGTGAATAATAAAGTGTCTTTAAATTGTACATTACCTCTTATTTGCATCTGTATTAATTTGTTGCCTCTTTTCAATGGGTCACCTGTAAATATCTCAGAGGACTCGTGCTCAAGCAGCTCCTAAAAAGGAACTGTATGTCAAACTTTGCCCCGTTATGGGCGAGAAGCGGAGAATATACACAGTAATTTTTTTTAACTTGTCCGCTAACTTGACGATATAGGATACAAATAGTTTTACAGGACTATCGTGGACATTCGTTTTAAAAACGTTTTTCCGTTTACCACATTTGTGAAACTCATCCCACTCGATCTCCATACACTCATCACAGATAGTCTGGCTCACAAGTAAATGGGGAATAACCTCTTTGGTTTCAGCGTTCGTGTATGTTTCTATATCGTAGTACACAGTTATACAAGGGTTGCTTTTAGGCTTTGCCTCTTTCATTTATGGGTAAACTTTCCCCAATTATCCATCATGTGAAACATACCACATTCACAGATTCTCATTTTCCTGCACGTGCCAATTGATTTATGGAGCTCAAAACAGTTATTATTGAAAAATGTGCGTCTCCACACATTACAATCCCTCTTCTCAGCTTCAACTAAACGGCTTTCACATTTGGTGCTTTTACACTGCTCACATACCATGTGACATTCTTTACAATGTTTCACTATATCATCCGCAAACTCGAGACACCCTTTACACAAGTCATGATGTCGCCCATATTTTCGACTTTTATCATAGCTCGCGTAAAGGCACCTTATATTACGGATGGGGAGATACGTTGTCCCTGACAGTCCTAAAATAAGTAGGGGTCTTGTACGATCTCTCACACAGCTTTTAAAAACATACGCAGTTCTACGACGTTCATCCAGTCCAAATACAACTATACGAACATTCATTTCCTGTTCTACCCTTCTCAGCTCTTCAGGGCCCATGTTACAGTCAAACTCAAGTTCACAGTCTACAGCTAGTTTACGGGCACGCTCCACGACCGTAGGCAACCAAATTTTTGGTCTGTGTATTTAGTACAGTAAACATACGAGCTAAGACTACTGCTATAAAGCCGCAACCACGATCGACGTTTATATGCCGTCTAAAATAGCCTGAGAATTGAAGTTAAGAGTGTAAGGTGTGGCACTATGACCCGCAACACGGAATACACGGTCAATATTTACCGTGAAGTTGTCCATATTGAAGGCTATACTACTTTGGGAGGCCTGCATTATACGACCTAATATATACTCTACATCTTCAGCCGCCAAACGCTGAATGGTACTACTACCCAAAAATCATCTACATCATTATCATCTGACCCGAATCCGAAGGACAGCCTCGTCCTGACTTCACGCTCGTCGCGGTTCTGAAGGGCAAACTCTACAATACGCTCTACAACGCGACGTAGTCCGTGTTCAATACCGTTGCTATACATGGATCTAGGATCAACCCTGACTATATACCGATTTCTAGTCAAGGCTGGGGTGGGGTTGCGGTGCGCACCAACTCGAATGTTATACCATCCTCAACAGAACGGGGAGCAGCTGTGGAGGATGAATAAGGGGTATATTTGGGAAGACGCTGTTGTGGGGTTGGTTGCGTAAGACGTTGAGGGTTGGGGCTCTATTACTGCAGACTCAACAGAACGGGGTGCAGTGTGGAGGATGAACAAGGGGTATATTGGCGGAATGCTCTACTGTGGGGTTGTTGCGTAAGACGTTGAGGGTTGGGGCTCTACTACTGGTGGTCTAACAACCGGCGCATTCCTGACGCGCTTTATACCTGACGTGGAGGGTCTTCATCACACCTCCGCTTTGAACGTGCAACAGTGTCGCTGGTGAGGGTTCATCGGAGGGTATGGGCTGTAGATGCACGGTCAACGGGTTCATCCGTGATATCGATGATGGGGGCTGTACATCGTCGTCATTCACGGTTCTGTGGAAGAAGAAAACAAAATATAAGGAGCAGACTCGTTATTTGTAATATTTTAAATGACCCACTTAGGGGTGTGACGTGTTAGAAATGGAATCTGTAGAAAAATTCAGATTCACGAGCCCATCCACATGTATTATATCTGGACCGACAGGTTGTGGTAAAACGGTGTTTATGCTTAATATCATTAAAGAAAAGGGGGAAATGTTCTCAAAATTTGTGCATAAAGTTATATGGTGCTATTCGACATACCAATCAGTGTTCAACGAGTACCAAGATGATGTTTTGTTCCACAAGGGGGTCTATGACGTTAATTCGCTAAAGGGAAATGAACATACAGTCATCGTAATTGACGACCTCATGTTGGAGATGGATAAAACGTTTGCCGAGACATTTACAGTATTCTCCCACCACCTTAACATAAGCGTGTTCTTCATCAATCAGAATCTATTTTTCAAAAATAGATACATGCGCGATGTGTCGTTAAATACGCAATATCTAGTCTTATTCGCGCAACGTAGAGATGTGTCACAAATTGGGGTATTAGCCAGTCAAATGTTCCCGAATCAGCGTAAGGAGTTTTTGGAGGTTTATAAAGAGGTCACAAAGCAACGTTATGGATATTTGCTTTGTGACCTTCACCCGCGAAACACGTTTAGGGTGCTTCTAAGAACGAATATATTTCCAAACGAACCTGAAACCGTGTATATTCCAGAATGACGAATAGGCTAAAGAAATACCGCGAATTAATAAAAATCTATCAACGACTGCCTCGAGCATTGCAGCAGATGTTTTTAAAAATATCGACTCTGACTTTTTAAAATGCATCTGTGAAATCTGCCTTAATGTTATAAAATGTAATGTTCCAATGAAATCCTCTCAGAAGACTCGCTTACGTCGTTACAAGAACATAATACGGACGCTCGCCCATAAAAGTCAGACTGTGGGTAAGAAAAAGCGTATTATTGTACAAAGAGGCGGTTCGTTCCTCCCATCTTATTTTCAATTTTGGGCCTTTACTGACTAGATTAATATAATGAAGAAGGTGGTTGTGATCCCGCACGAGGTGTATGCTTCATTACAAAGGAGTCCAGATGCGGTTCTAGAGCCCGTAAAAGTAGACTTAAAAGAATGGAAAGTGAGTTGCTACCTATTAAACAGTGAAAAGGCACCTGATGAGAAAAGGATCTTGTACCAAGAGGCTTTGCAGAAATTTCTTCATGAGTACGAAGATTATAAGCATCCTACAGAGCTCCCTGAGGCACAGCTCGAGTAGCGCTGCGCATAGCGACACAGGGCCTGAGCAACCAAAGAGTAGCGGAACACAGCACATCGAACATGTGCTAAAAAACAGCCTCCCCCATAAATTGAGGAATAAAGGGCTAAGTCTTTATAATCTATTGAGTGAGGACCCCATCATACAGTGGACCGACACCGGCGAGGTCATTGTTGAAGGAACAAGGGTACAAGGATCCAATATCGTTGATAATCTGGTGAGAAAGTGGGATAGGCCCTCACCAACAGGATGGAGGCATATTAAAGCAAGACTACAACAAATAAATGTCCCCAAAACATTGATAGGTAATCTGAATAGGTTAAAAGACTTGGAACATGCACCGCACGTGTCACAACTGAGTACACCTTCGCCCCAGCAGCTGCAGTGTCTCTGAAGAGGAAAGAAAGAGAGACGGCCAACCTTATCCACGTGCCTCTAAAATACGCAAATGGCTAACGTATTAAGTAAGCACTATTATGACATTTCTAACCCAGCATCCTATGGTGGCGTTAATAGATTGTACAGAGATGTTTATGGTGTAAGGAAAAAAGATGTTGAGAGATTTTTGCGGCCAGGACGCTTATACACTTCATAAACCGGTGAGAAAAAGGTTTAAAACAGCCAAGACAACAGCCGCCTCCATTGACTCTATTTGGCAGGCAGATTTAACAGACATGCAAAGATATTCAGTGTACAACGATGGCTACCGTTACATCCTATTCATAATAGATGTATTCTTTAGATACCTGTGGCTAATTCCCCTGAAAAATAAATCACCTGAAACAGTTGCTAAATCAGTCAAAACGCTGATGTTGAAAGAAAACGGGATTCCTGGTTATTTTTGAACGGATATGGGAAAAGAATTTATAAGACGAGCTTTTCAGAACATGCTGTCAGTTTAATAAGGCTTCTTTAGCTGAAAGAGTTCAACGTACCATAAAGGAACGCATGCACCGATATTTTACACATAAAAACACATACAGATATATAAACGTTCTCGATTCATTGGCTTCATCCTACAACCGCTCACACCATCGTACTATTGGTACAACGCCTAACGATGTTTTAGAAAGAGGCAAGCGCCCGAGGAGAGATGGAGTGCCGCTACCACCACCACCCTCTGAGCGTTTCAAAATCAATAACTATGTAAGGCTGTCACGTTCGGGAAATAAATTCGCGAAGGGTTTTGAGGAAGGATGGACACGCGAGATTCTTAAAGTTAGAGCGATGATGCCTAAAGGTGAGATAATGATGTATTACGTTGAAGATTTGAATGGAGAAGGGATCTCGGGAGGCTTTTACCGCGAGTAAATGCAGAAAGTGGCATTTAATTTAGTAAAAAATGTGTTTAAAATTGAGAAAATTTTAGGAAGCAAAAGTACAGGAAAGAGAAAAATGTACCTGGTGATGTGGCTAGGTTACCCAGAAAGCTTCAATACCTATATAAAAGCTGCTGCAGTAATGAAGCTCAATTAGTATGCAGCATGACTCCCAACCATTTCTACGTCACACTCCCGTCCTCCTCATCCCTGTCTGTACACCCTAACAACACACTAGCCAACTTTGTAACAGAACTCCATGGGCCCATTGAATTGGGTCGTGATTCGTATGAGGTGGGGATATGTGAATTTCAGCTGGACACCCTCTTTTTAAATATTGATTATAAAGATACCGTTTTACGGTTCTTAGAGACATTGATGAGTGTGAAAAAGCCGGGTTAACTCGGGATGAAACTATACGTATCGCCGGACTAAGGTTGCACAGTTTTTCAGTACAACAGTGACACTAGGACCGGGGCGTTATGGTTCGGCTGAGGATGTTGTGAGAGACTTAAACGTAGTTTTAAAAACTCAAATCTTACGAATGATTTATTATACGAAATCGTAAACAGGAAACCACATACTCTAGTCCTAAAATCAAAGGTTAACAGAAATCTTAAAGACGGAAGAGTGTTCAAAATTATAACCGAGGGGCGTTATCGAGCAGCCTTCCAAAGAGACACCTTTCACGAGGCACCGCATGACTTGTCCAGCTTAATGTATCACTTGAGGATGGAGAAACCGGATGTAAGCTCTCAGCCTCCAGACATGTGCTATATTTACAGCAATATAGCGGAACACCAGTTTGTTGGGGATACCCAGGCACGCCTGCTGCGCATATCACACATACCCAACCATAGAGGAAGGAGCTTGAGTATTACATATGACATACCCCATTATGTGAATGTCGCAACTAATCTAATAACTAATATCTCAATATATATAAGAACGATTGAGGGCAAAAATTTCCCATTCGGTGACGGAAGCTTAACAGTAAAGCTACACTTTCGACGCACTGAGTTATAATGGCCAGAAAGCCTTTCACGGTATACCGAGGGGTGAGATACCAGCGTGGTAGTGGACTTGGATCCATTTTTTCATCCATACTACACACCGCTGTCCCACTGTTAAAGAGGGGGCCAGGTACCTAGGAAGGAAGGCGTTACACACAGGTTTTAACGCGGCAGAGGACATATTGGGTGGAAGTATGCCTAAAGAAGCTCTAAAAAAAACACTTAAGGCGTACGCGGGATGAAATCATCAAAGACGCGAAGAGAAAAATGCTTGGTGGTGGAAAAAAGAGAACTGTTAGGAAGAAGGGGTTACCAACACGTGGTGGAAAGAAGAAGAGAACTGTTAAGAAGAAGGGGTTACCATCACGTGGTGGAAAGAAGAAGAGAACTGTTAGGAAGAAGGGGCTACCATCACGTACGTTAAACGAAAAAGGGAAACAAAAAAGAAGTGTTCAAAGCGTATGAAACCTATGGCTGATCATTTTTTTTAACTGATATAAGCTGAGGACGCTACTCTCACGAATCATAGATTAACTAAACCTCGTCGAGGGAAGGTGGCACTATTTCTGACTCGTCATGGCACGTTTCATTCATCCGTGTAGTTCACAATGTTGTAAATCGGAACTGTCCCTCTTTCATATGCCCCCTACACAGGTCTCTATTGAAAATAGCGACTTTATTACAATTAAACCGTTAAACACAATTAGTTCACCCAGTGCCCCTATAGAATTCGTGATACCCAGCTCAGGCCCTTACGTTTTTGATCCAAGTTGCATGCACAATTTCGGGTGGATCACTTTTCACTTTTAAAAAAAAATTATAGCTGGTCAAAGCGTTTCGATCAATATTTAGGGGTCGCGCATCGACCTTGAAAATTTCAATTTTGGAAATTTGGCCAAATTGACAATTTTTTACTAAATAAAGATAAATCATCAAATGACCATATTTTCTGAATCTTCTCAGTGAAAGAAATCCTCTCAGATACTTACCAAGTTGATAGGACAAGTGGTTTAGAAGTTATATTCACCTTGAGATAGCATTAAAATTTAAAATATCGTATTTGTCCCCGTACCTCCATATGCTCTCTGCCATTGTCTGCCTTTTAGGATAAGATAAAACGAATAAGGAAAGATCAAATTATTTTGTATTAAAACGGTTTACCGATATCACTAAAGGCACTTACTCCGGTGCCCCTAACTAGGTTCAAAAACTGTATGAATCGTGGTTAGAACACACGTCATCTTAAGGCGTGCGCCATGTACTCTCTCTGCTAACTCCCTTTCCCTCTGCGCTACGTCATCTTGGCAAGTGACGACTTCTTGAAGTCACCGAGTTCTTTCCGGCTCTTTTCCCCGAGCTGAAGAAGACCCTGCAGCTGTGACTCGTCTTTTGTGACAGTGTTCACGTAATCTTCAATCAGTTTTATCCCGCTCTCTGCCACGTCTTTGGTAACTTTCAGATGCGAGAAGACATTCTTCAGATCACAGTAGTTCTTATCTTGATCTCACTTATTCACCGGCAGAGTGAGCCACGTAGACGCGCACACCTGCAGGCCTGTGAACACGAACCACGATGACTCATCGATCAGGTCCGGAAGGCGCGTCGTGTCATCAACCGAGACGTTGTCATACGTGAAGTCCTCGGGCACAGCGAGGCGGCACAGCTTCTTTGCCATCTCGTGCTTCACAGTGTCTTCCACTTTGTCACTGCAGAGGGCGAAAACGACGGTCTGAGGCCTCAGATACCACAAGTGCCGCCTGATCACTGCCAGTGAAGCCTCTGCAATCTCGCGATCCACAGCCCTGTACTGCAGAAGACGCTGGTACAACACAAGGTCATTCAGCGGGGCATCAGCTGCGACAGGAGCCGCCAGCCAGGCAGGTGCGTAGAGGAGTGCAGTAAATAGTATCACTCTCTGAAGTTTCTGTACCAGCTCGTCGTCGAACTCCAGCTGACCGCTGAACATCAGGAGCTTCGTGTAGTAGATGATCTGAAACGAATACGCACTGTGATGTATAAATACCGATACCACTCTATATAAGTTTGTTTAATGGTAAATTATTTATCTTATTTTTTTCTGGTAGGGACTTCAAATGACTGTTTGCAGAGGGCAATACAATATTTAACTTCTAATTCAAAATACCAACCTTGGCCATCCACCTCGCATGATGGTAGGCTCCTGGGCGCATGAAGTGTGTGCCACGACGTGGCTGGGCCCCGAGTACGAGGAGTGTAATCTCCGCCACTTCTCGGTAGTCTTCTCTGACAAGACCAGAAGCGGTGCCGAGGAACTTGACTGCCTCATCTCGGAGCTCCATCAGCCACGTCACCTCCGCCAAATGCTCGATCTCCAGCTCGCGATAAGTCGAGAGGTCGAGCTTGTCCTACCTGAAAGGGGAGTTATGAAAATATTGCATGAAAACGACTGAAGTTTCCCTTTTCGACTGCTATTAACATCATTAGTAGAAGGACGCTGATATCTCAATTGCTCTGAAGGCAAAAAATCATTGGAGAAAACAAATGCGCCTTAGACTTGAAATTCACCTTCTCCTCAGATACTGGAACAAAGGTTCAGTTGGTGCTGTGGTTCTTCCAAACGCGGTGATGACCACTGCCCCCACGATGAGCTCCATAACGTGATGGCGACAGCCCAGCTGGAAGAGCGGTTTAACCAGCATTTTCTCCAGCCGGACCACCGCACCCTGCACCCTCCCCGTATTGGAGGAAGTTGTGTCGAAGCACAGTCCAATCACGTTGTTCTCGCATCCCCAGTCTTTGAGAGCACGAAAGGTCGCCTGGGCCTGGGACAGACCGGTGCCGTCAGCAACAGTCGGAACGGCCAGCAACTTTCGTCACTGGAAAATGTTAATTTACTGTCGTCCACGGTGAGGGCAAAACTGACTTTGATTACTTTACCTTCCCAGTGGACGACAGAATGCCTCGGAGATACGAAGGATTTCTGCACAGCTGTCGACACTTCACAACGATGTGCCACTCTTCCACGGCGAGACGTGTCCTTCGAGATACTGAATTTGTCCAGGTCTGCGGGCGGATCTGCCGAACGTAGGACTGCGGCCACGACACTTGCCACCTATGTGCGAAATTGAAAGGAAATTGACAAGGATGCGTATGGTTTTTATGTGACAAAATAATCACTAAATTTTCCGTCGTTACGTCTATCATATCTTTGTCAAGGAAAGATCATTACTGATATATACACACCTGATTATTGGACATCCGGAAGCGATCAGCCACTTCAATAACAGCCGGTGCATTGAGGATGCGGTGAGGAAGGCTGATTGATACAGTTGATTCTCTCGGCTGTCGGTATGGTGGTTCTAGCTGTGATTCGGAGTTGCTCGATGATCTGCTTTCTATAGATTCATCGTCGCTCTCAGCTTCGGTTCCTAATTTCGTTTTTGAGGTGCCTGGCTCATCACGAGATTGTTGTCTTGAGAGTTGCCGTTTTCTCTTGACAACGAACACTTTATCATTCCCACTCATTGTTGCCTGGCGCAGGCCCCGTTGATCCTCATAAAATTTAATATCTTCTTGTGTGTTGTTGTCTGAGAGCAGTCGACTTTTCTGTATCTCTTCAATAGCATCGGGAGCTCCGATGTCCCAGAGCTTGTTCAGATTTTCTGAAAACTTCTCCCTGCCTTTTCCCGCGTCACTGTCTCTCATCTTGCTCTTCTGCAGCGAGCGCCACTCTTCCCACAGTAACTCCAGTTTTCTTTCGCAGTTACGCCTCGTGATCGTCTTTATACGTGCCATGTTCCAAAATGCCAGAACATTGGCCACCGTGTCTTTTATGGCGGCCTTCCTGTCAGTAGTTTCCTGCTTGGCATAGAAGAAGTACTGGAGAACTTGATGGGTGGTTGGCAATTTGGCACCACCGATCGAGGAAGATGGCTGACCAATTAAGAAGACGTCCGTGGCTGACCTTAGAGAAGGTGGTGCTGTTGTTGCTGCTTTCTCTTTTCCAGAATAAGTAACTTTCAGAGTCTTCCCACTCCTGGTTGTTAACAGTTTATCCATTGTACTAAAGTCTAGACTTATCAAACAAGAATCAATTGACAGAGTTGGTCTGTAAAAAGCAAACTGTGATTAGTAAAAATATTGGTCATAGACATAGCGTGTGTGTGTAATTGGGATTTTAGGATGCACCAGCTACTGATGCTATGATTACGTCCATAACGGGGGACAAATACGGTATTTTAAATTTTAATGTTATTTCTAGGTGAGTGTAACTTCTAAACCACTTGTCCGATCAACTTGGTAAGTATCTGAGAGGATTTCTTTCACTGAGAGAATTCAGAAAATATGGTCATTTGATGATTTATCTTTATTCAGTAAAAAATTGTCAATTTGGACAAATTTCCAAAATTGAAATTTTCAAGGTCGATGCGCGACCCCTAAATATTGATCGATTTTGGTAAAAATGGTGTCATTGTACTTCCACTGAACCAAGTCATGGGAAAAATTTGACCAGCTATAATTTTTTAAAAAAGTGAAAAGTGATCCACCCTAATGCACATGTATGCTAAACTACGCATTGCCCATTCTGACGGAACGGATTGCGATGATAGTTATGCTGCATACCCCGAAACCAACTTTCTGCACTCCGTATTCAGTCAGTGTGACGTATATTTAAATCAGACTAACATCTCGGCCGGCATGGGGTACTACCACCTACGATCGTATCTGGAAAATGTTCTCAACTTTTCAAAAGAAGCGAAGGACACCTTTTTAACCGCCGAGGGTTATTACCACACTAAAGATGAAGATGGAATAAAGGATAAATTTAAAAATTCTAAAAAAAAGATATACGAATGTTTTGGACGCCTGCATACAGACTTTACTTTCCAGGAGAAGTTGCTTATGAACGAGGTAGATATGAAATTGAAGCTTACCCTACGAGCCCTGAGATCTGCATAAATCTGGGGGCTGATCAAGAAGAAGGCGCGAAACCCGTAGTGATACACATCATGGAAACGTATTTGCGTATACACCGAGTGAAATTAAGTTCCCCGAAACATATAGAAATCGAGAAAGACCTGGTACACGCCACAGTGAAATATCCAATTAACAGGGCACAGATCAAATTGTGCACGGTCCCCGCAGGGCTGGTGTCGAAACTGATAGAAAACATTGCTCTTGGAGTCCTACCTAAAAGGATTTTAATTGGACTGCAAGACCACGCCACGACGAATGAAAATTATAAAAAGAGTGCCTTAAAATTGAGAATTTTGGGCTTAAAAATATTACTCTGTTCGTAAATGGTATCGCTCTGGGTGGGGTAATGGTTATGGATTACTCAACAACTGGGGTATTCCCACTCTGCGCGAGAGCTTATAGTAGTTTAGCTCATAATACAGGTGCTTGTGATGAGCACGGTTTCGGGATAACTCAGAAAGAATTTGTGGAACAGTTTAATATTTACTCATTCGACCTTACGCCTGACTTAACTGCTGGCGTAAATACGCTTTTAAACGCCCAGCAGACTGGTACCGTCTCAGTGAGATTGGAGTTTGCTAAAGCTATAGACACGCCTTTAAGTGCATTCGTGTATCTAGAATCACAGGCCCTAATAGAAGTAGATAGGTTTAGGAACGTCACGACAGATTTTTTAAAATGGATGCAAATACACTCCAGAGAGCGATGAAGAGTGACTGTTTCGCGCGTTCCAAATTTATCGGGTTTTGCAAAGAATGAAATATTGAAGCTGGATACTTCAAGAAACTGGTACGTTGGAATTGTTAACACCGACATTGTGGGGGTTGAGGGTATTCATTGGTTTGCGATATATTTTAAAACTAAGGAAAGAATGTACTATTTCGATTCACTCGGTTTCCCACCATAGCATGACTCGACAATTGTACAGTTTATCGCGCGATTACGTGTGCCTGAGATTATTTGGAATCCTTATCGCCTTCAAGGATATTATACTGAAACATGTGGATTGTATTGTATTTTGTTTCTCATGCACATGTCACGTGGGAAGGGATTTATGAATTATTTTAAATTATTCGATCTGTGCGACACAGAGTTGAATGATAAATATTGGTGCAGACAGATAAAAAAGGTTCCCATATGTTAGTGCCCCCTGTAATATGTAAGATCTATATTGTATAAACATATATATATACACACATTTGTAGCAATTAAGAATTGGACACTGCCCCTTTTTGTACATATTTTTCTACTGCTTAATAAAATGAAAATATATTGTTTTGTTCTTAACCTCAAAAAATACGTACATAATCTCATCGATGAGCACGCACTTATTTGAACGGATGTGTGTCAATACCACCACTCCTGGTTCGCCAGGTGGTGTTGCTACCACTTCATTTATCACCCTTTCGTCAAAAGTGTTTATAATATGATCTATCTCCGTCTCGGTCCTATAAGATTAGGTAAAAATAAAGAGAAAATTACTTTTCAAAACGAAGGCACCTTTTAAAAGTTTTAATATTTCTAAAAACCTAACTGTGCAAGAAATGTACAAACACGCCTATATATATATATATATATTATATATATATATATGCGGAAATAACGACGATGGATGTAAAGCAGGGGTCACCAACCTGGGCGATAGCGCCCACTAGTGGGCTCACATTAAAGGTAATTAAACATTTATTTCATTATTTATTTTATCGATTATGTTGATTTATTCTTTTTGATCTAAGGTGGGCGATAAGCTTTTTTAATTTTCAGAAAATCGTAAAAGTGGGCGGTGAACAAAAAAAAAGTTGGTGACCCTGATGTAGAGAATTGAAAATGTTTTGCAATTATTGTGGCCTTTTATAAGTTAATTCCGATTGAAACTGTTTATATATATATATATATATATATATATATATATACCGAGAATAAAGCACAAACTACTTTCAAAACGCGTTTGTTGTGGCACTTATAAGCTAATTAATACTGAATGAAGGTCAGGTTATATTATAAACGAGAAAAATACATCTTTAAATTATCGAGAGCCCTGTAATTAAATAAGCCTACTGTGTGCTTCATTATCTTAAATTCCAAAAGAAATGTAAAAACATACTATACAGGGTGTCCCATAAGTCCGGCATCATAGGAAAAATAATAAAAAAAGGCAAAACAAACGCTTCTATTTACAGAATGTGCTCAATATGTCCACCATTGTTTTCAATACACCAATTCAGACGTGATACCCAGTCAGCAAGCACACGGTGAATAATGTCAGGAGTAATGGTGTTACATGCCCCAATAATGCGCTGCCGCAAATGTTCAACACTCCTAATTTTCTCTGCGTATACCAGCGCTTTCAAGTGGCCGCAGAGATAAAAATCTAATGGCGTGAGATCCGGGCTTCTAGCTGGCCATTCCACAGGCCCTCGACGTCCTATCCAATGACCAGGGAATTGTTGGTACAGGTATTCCCTTACTTGGGTGCTGTAATGTGCAGGAGCGCCGTCTTGCTGGAAACATTGTTGGGAAATTTCCTTCTTCGTTCAAGACACTGGGAAATGCTTCTTCCTTGAGCATACGTAGGTAGGTGCCTCCAGTGACATGTTCATCGAAAAAGAGGGGGCCTATGCTGCGATCCTTCCAAATGCAACACCATACCATCACCCGAGATGCACCTTGTTCCTTTGAAAAGGTATACCAGTGAGGGTTGTTTTGAGACCAGTAGCGGGTATTCTGTCGATTTACCTCACCATTTCCATAAAAAACAGCCTCGTCACTGAACAGAATGGTGGACGGGAAATTGGCATCCCGAGCATATTGTTCCGTAGCCCATTCACAAAATTCCATCCGCCGGTCGGGATCATCTTCGCTTAATTTCTGTAAGATCTGAAGTTGTATGGATGCCATTTGTTAGCCTGAAGAATGCGATGGATGCTACTTTTCGACACTCCTGTCTCGGCGGACAATCGCCGAAGAGACTTATTGGGACTTCTGTTAAAATGAGCCAGGATAGCAGTCGCTGTATCATCGTCAGTGGACCTCCTTGAAGGTCCACTGCGTGGTTTATCTTCTATGGATCTTGTTTCCTTAAACTTTGCAACAAGTCTGCTAACACAACTCTGTGTTATTGGCTCGCGGTCTGGATGCAATCTGTTAAATTCAGCAGCGGCCTCTCTTTGACTCCGATTTCTTATGAGTAGAATTATATGGATTCGTTCTTCCTTGCTCACAGACATTATGGCCTGTAGAAAGAGAAAAATATGAATTATGGTTTGTAGAAATAGAAAAATATGAATTTCTCCTATGATGCCGGTCTTATGGGACACCCTCTATATATAGCTTCAAAGCACTTACATTATTTCCTCTACTGCCTGACGCTCGCTGTCCCTCGCCAACACCACGAGTTCTTTTTCGCTGAGTAGGCTAGGTGGGGCGGCTATCACTTCATTCATTCTACTTTCGTCAAAAGTGTTTATAACATGGTCTAACTCCGTCCCAGTTCTGTAATTAAAATAAATGTCATGGAATTGGATGCAGTTAAAAGTGTTGGCTACCATATATATGTGTGTATATATATATATATATATATATGGGTCATGATTCAGCACGTTTTTCAAAGCACTTTTATTGCAACTTGGTAAAATCCTACTGTAGTGCCGCATTATAATTATAAACGAGAAGCAATACAATCTAATTTACAAAGCAGTTAATATGACATCTCAGCAGTGTTTACGATATATATATATATATATATATATATATATATATCTCATAGAATGAAAATTAAATTTGAAAACGCAATTATTTCAATTTGACTATAACTTAGCGTTCAATCATCCACAAGAAAAGTAAAAACGTACTATATAATCTAAATATACTTACAACACCTCCTCCTTTATGTTCTGACGCTCGTCGACCCGTCCCAATACCACGACATCTGGATCACTGGGATGGATGGGGGATGGCGCCGCCATTTCGTCAAAAGTTGCTATAACACGCCCTAACTCGGAATCGCT
Organism: Bathynomus jamesi; assembly: GCA_023014485.1. Lineage (NCBI taxonomy): Eukaryota > Metazoa > Arthropoda > Malacostraca > Isopoda > Cirolanidae > Bathynomus > Bathynomus jamesi. The sequence continues at coordinate 813,980 of JAJOZX010000743.1, read as the reverse complement.
CCTACAAGTAAAATAAATGTCATGAAATTGGATGCGGGTAACTCGTTTTGTGCCCTAACATCGGCGTTGTTTTGACGAGAAAAATAGTGTTATTCAATGCTAATAAATAAATGAGATTTGTTTGCGCTGAGAGATACTGATATGTCGCTATTGGGGCTTTGCACGCGTCATTTTATATATATATATATATATATAGAGTTAGGGTTAAGCTCTGAGATTAGTTTACACCCTCTTGAAGCTCCATTACGAGTTTGATTGCAGATAAAAGTATTGGCCACCATATATACAGTATATAGCTATATATATATATATATATGACACAGACACTAATTAAAACATAATTTTCAAAACGCCTTTATTGCAGTGTGGTAACTTAAAAACCTACGGCAAGCTATAGGCTTGCTTGGAACCAGACGAGTTCTGTGCACAGTGCTGTGATTGGCTGCTCGCCTCAGATCTGGGCGGGTCATCTGTACCGATGCAAATTTTTATTTTAGATTTGAGATCAAAAACACCTGCTTCATTTTGTTGTCCTGAAGTCCCTTTGGCTATTTTTTCCGACAATACATTTTAATTTTCTGCGAAAAGTGGGTATTCCCTTACGATCTAAACAATGTCATATGGTCACTTACAGAATAAGAAAGACACATATATGGTGATAAAGGTTTAATTTTTCTGCGATGTTCAATTTCATTCGACAAATATTAATTTAAGATTTGGGAAAGGCGGTTGGTCATGAAGGCAATGTTTATCTTCCAAAGCATGACAATGATTTTTCGAAAAAAAAATAGGTAAATAAGATATGACCTGTATCTTAAATTTATTTTTCACAGAAAACTGAATTGAATTGTTCGGAAGGCTAAAAGCAAATATATTTATTGCGGAAGACGCATTGTCCTTTATAGTTAATGGTGGCACCTACTTATATGACCTGCATTAACCTTTTGCGAAAAAACCTGTATATATATATATATATGTATATATATATGGTCACTTACACATTAGAAAAGACTCGTATATGATATTTTTCTGGGATGTATTGTACTGCACTGTGATATATATAATATATATATATTATATTGTGTGTGCTGGCCCAAGGGTAGACTGTTTAACGACCTTACCGTCCAAGTGGTTCAGATTTGTTATTGAAGATACACGTTACTTGATCTGAAAAGCCCCAAATCGTCCCTTGTTTTGTAATGTTAAATTTGAGCGAGTCCAGACCGGGCTCTCACCCGGCTTCTTTTAGCGCACTGTGATACTTGGATGAGGTGCAGGGCTCTCAGCAACAGGGCCAATTCCAGACTGGATGTGAACCCGGCTCCTTTTAGCGCGCTGTGATACTTGGGTGAGGTGCAGGGCTCTCAGCAACAGGGCCAATTCCAGACGGGGATGCGAACCCGGCTGCTTTTAGTTGCAATAATGCACCGTTTTGAGTGATTATATAATTTCAAATCTATTAGTTGACTATATATATATATATATATATATATATATATATATGTGCCCCGTTGTATATCCATTAATTCATAAACAGAATGATGTTACAAATTTATTGAGTTGTTCAGAATAAGATGTTATATATATACAGGGTGGGCCGTAAGTTTCCATACATAAGAAAAATAAACATTTTGTTATGGACAACCATTTTTATTTATATAATATGCTCTACATGGTTGCCATTGTTTTGAAAACACATTTCAATACGTGTTCCCCACTGTTGATGAACACGCATTAGCACAGTTGACGTTATGCTTGTAATGGCGTTGGTGATACGTTCCTTTAGATGATTTATGTCTCGTATCTTTTCCTGATACACCATGGCCTTCAAGTGCCCCCAAAGATAGAAATCAAGGGGGGTGAGATCTGGGGATCTGGGAGGCCACTCAACAGGACCACGCCGACCAATCCAAGCATCCGGAAACTGCTGATCCAAATACCGACGCACGTGAAGACCATAATGAGGTGGAGCTCCATCTTGCTGGAAGTAAACTGGGAAGTTACCTTCCTCGTTTAGCAGGGATGGGAAAATCTCTTCTTGCAACATGTTAAGATACCTTTCGGCATTAAGATTTCCACTGACAAAAATTGGTCCAATAATTCTGTCACCCCATATCCCGGCCCACACCATCACTTTACCGGCACCTTGCATCTTCGTCGGACTCAGCCAGTTAGGGTTAGCATTACTCCAATAACGTATGTTTTGCCGATTAACCTCTCCATTGACGTAAAAATTTGCTTCATCAGTAACAAGATCTTACGTCAAACGCATATTCTTAGGGTATCTGAAACATAAAAACAAACGTTTAATTTTTTCCTATGTATGGAAACTTACGGCCCACCCTGTATATATATATATATATATATCATTAGTAGTGGTAATAATAACAATAATAATAATTTCACGCTTACTTATGGAAAAATTAATCACTGGGGTATTGACAACTATCTATTTTGTGCGGTAGCCTAATGACACGCGATCTAGAAGTTATAAAAAAAATATCTTTTTGAATTGATGTGTTTTACGTCAGCTTTAGACGCACGGGGAGAGCATTATGGCATCCTGAGTAACAATCCCTGTCTGGGGTGCGACCCAGCCCCTTTTAGCGCACGTACACTGTGACACCTGGCTCTATTACGTTTTGCAATAATGCATCGTTTTGAATGATTATATAATTTCAAATCTATTATTTGACCATATACAGGTGACCCGTTGTATATCCACTAATTCATAAACAGAATGATGTATTGACGTGTTATTTGTTCCTTGTACACAATTATATAATTGTTTGGTTTCGGATTTCAGAATAATTAATTAATTGTTATTTGTCAAATCGTGCTTCTAAGCCAACTGGATGATAATTATATGGTTGATCCCAGAGACACTGGCTGGTGATGCCCTGAGGCACTGGCTTAATCAGCCAACTGGCTGATTAGGGGCACTATAAGAGAGCGACGGGCGGGTGAAGACCCCATATTTGTCTGACAGTTGTCGGATGAACACCTCCTCCCTTCCTCCTCCTCTTCCTTCCTCTCTTTCTTTCTCTTTCTGCCCCTTTGGGGGGTGAGGCCGTCCCAACTTCTCCCCCAAAGAGTTCCCGTTAGGTTAGGTATGCCCCTTTGGGGGGGTTCAGCTTGGGGGATAACTCCAAGTTGCATACCCTTGCAATCCCATTTTGGGGTTAGCAACAAAGGCTGGCACTCCCCTTTGGGGGGATCAGCTTGGGGGATAACTCCAAGTTGCATATCGTTTGCAACCTCAATTTGGAGTTGGCAACAAAGGGGGGTGCCTTGCAACAAAGGGGTGGGGGTTGGCAACAAAGGGGGTGGGGGTTGGCACTCTTCCACCATTACGTAACATTGCAATGCAATTGCACTCATACATTTTGAGGTCATATTACTAAACCATACCGCCCGTCATTTCTTAATAAATTAAGCGATATAGACATGCAGAAACGATAGTCTTGATTAGTAACTGTAATTAGTAACTGTATTTACTGTAATTAAAGTAATTGTTGCTGGTGACTTGTTTCTTAAATTACACCTACCACATGTAAATACAATTACTCACACAAAAATAAAATTGGTATTACAATATGTACATTTTGGAGGGAGTGACGGGACTTTACGAACACCCTGTACAAATCGCTTGTCGCCTAGTCATTGTATCCCTTTGGGATTACAATGGCTCTTCCTCTTCTAGATTTTCTAACACTCCCCACCGAAGAGGCATTGTTGTCACTACTTTCTGCGAGTTCAGTCAAGCCTTCTCCATGAAGCTGTAATCAAAATGCTTCATTTTGACTACCTGTGTTTTTTCCGATTTCTAAAGCACAGAGTTTTTGTATGGGTCTCTTTAATTTTCCACCTGAAGTCTTCACCAATGCAGACCTAACCAAATTGTCTTTGCCAAAAGAAACTCTTCAATGCTAAACTTCCAGCATTAGTAGTATGGGCGCAAAAGGGGAGAGTGCAATGCAATTGCAAATGTTGATCACTGTTGCATACTGTTATGCAACAAGACGCGGGGGAATGTTGGAAGATGTTATGCAACAAGGGGAAGGGGAATATTGCAAGAGCAACAAGGGGTTATGCAACTTGGAGGCGGAGTTATCCCCCAAGAGAAAGAGAGAGGAGAAGGAGAGAGAGAGAGAGGAGGAGAGGTGTTCGCCTGGCAGGAGCCAAGCGCATATTAAAACTTCAGCCGAGCGGCCGTTGCCTTAATATACTCCTAATCAGCCAATTGGCTTAATCAGCCAGTTGGCTTATCTGGCTGAGTTGCCAGTTTGCGCTTATTTATTTAATTAAAGCATATATTCTGGCTTAAGCCGCTGGTTGGCTTAGAAGGCTGATCTGCCAGATTGCACTATTTATTTAATTAAAGCATATATTCTGGCTTAACCCACTAGTTGGCGTATCTGGCTGAGTTGCCAGTTTGCACTATATATTATTAGCTCGGTGGGCTCTATTACTTATAAACTCTCCAAATGGCTTGTCAAAGTCTTGTCCCCCATTTTCGGAACTATCTCTGATTCACATGTAAAAAATTCCATGAATCTTACGGAAAAATTGAATAATGTACGTACTGAAACTAACGATAGATTGATTAGTTTTGATGTTTGTTCATTGTTTACAAAAGTGCCGATTGACGATATGCTTGACTTTCTCTCCCAAGAATTACATAAGTATGACCTGCCACTACCTTCACACATTGTTTTGGAACTCATTAAGCTTTGCATCAAAGAGTGTAAATTCACTTTCAATAACGAGTATTATCAACAAGTTTTTGGGATGGCTATGGGCAACCCCTTATCGCCCCTCCTCTCCAATATTTATATGGAGTTTTTCGAAATTACCTATATTCCGAGAATCCTGGGGTTGGCATCCCTTGGTTGCGGTACGTCAACGATATTTTGTGTATCTGGCCCATGAATCGTGACCTGGATAGCTTCCTCCTTCAGTTAAATGATCAAGTCCCCTCCATTAAGTTTACTTTAGAAGTTGAGCAAGACAATTCAATCCCATTTTTGGATGTGCGTGTACATAGGGAAAGCCCAGGTTTTAAGTTTAGTATCTATCGGAAAACGACAAACAATTTGTCCTACGTACACTTTTACTCGGGACATGATACCCCCATTAAGAAGGCCATATTTTCATCAATGTTTCTCCGCGCCCTTAGGATCGCCAGTCCGGAATACATCGATGCCGAATTGGAAAAAATCAATGGTATTGGAAGTGATTTGTGTTATCCATCTGCGTTTATGGAATCTTGTCTCAACAAGGCAAAACGAACTTTCTATCGTGTCAATATTAACACTCGTACTTTGTCAAAAAATATTTTAGTACTTCCATTTTTCCCGGGCTTTTTAGGCATTGCTAATGTACTTAAACTTTTGGATATTAATGTAGTATTTTCATATAACAATATTGTGAAAAATATCATAGTAAAAAATAGCCCTACCAATAATTCAGGCATTATCTATAAAATTGGTTGTAAACAATGTGATTCCTTTTACATAGGTCAGACGGGAAAGGATTTGCACACACGTATAAAACAGCATCAATATTCCGTTAGAACAGGACAGTTGTCCAGTGCCCTTTTTGTCCATTTGTCAGAGTTAGCCCACTGTATTGATTGGAATAATGCTTCAGTTTTATTCCATTCAAGCAACATTGTTAATAGAAATATTCTTGAGTCTGCCATTATCCAACTTTCAAATAACTTCAACATAAGCAAAGGTCTTTTTCAACTCGATCCTGTTATGTTGAATTCCTTTAAAGCAGACTTAGATAAGAAGTGTAAAACATTAAATCTTTGGTAAACTTGTCTTCTACTTTATTAACTTTTAATTTGCATTTTATTTTTTTATATATATCGAAACCTGACCATAGGCAGAAATGTGTTAAAACCCGGACAGAGTTCTAGTATAAATTTGTATTTTTATAATCCATTTTGATCTTGTGCTAAAAATCGATATTTTTCCTTACAATCTGTACGCCTCATTGGTAATCCTTTAAGGTTTTAATTTTTAATTTTTTATTATTTTTACTTCTCTGTTTATTGTATATATATGTATGTATGTATGTATGTATGTATTTGTATATATAGATATGTATGTGTATATATATATATATATATATATATGTGTGTGTGTGTGTGTGTATGTTATTTATTTTCTTTTTTTTCTTTCTGTAACCTATATATAGGCTTAACCTTTTTATATACTTCAGTGTTCCTGAGGATGTCATTAGACGAAAGCGCTTGAGCACCATTTTGTGTTTCCTTTCCTTCGTGGTTTTATTCATCATATATATATATATATATATATATATATACACACAATTAAATAATTAAATATACATCCTTTATGTTCTACGGCGCAAAACGCTAAACTCACATGTAATCGAGTCTACATTCACAGCGTTATTACTTTGTACTACGCGGTAAAACCGTCCAAGCAACACTTCACCGATTAACTTATACGGATGCCTATTCTCGACAGAAATGGCTTTCATATCGTTCAATACTATTTTTGTGCCCACTTTACATTCGGTTGGCAAGTTATCTCTAAACCGCTCAAGTGCTTTGTACCAAAGTTCAGGATATTTCGAAGAATCTATACCTTTTAAATATGCATCCAGCTCTAGACCATTCTCGCCTTGTTCATTCCTACATTCGATAAATCCGTCGAGCAGAGCGGTGTATGCGTATTCAAGAACCGTGTCAAAATAAATCACATCCGAAACACGAGCGTCTAATATAGGCTTCAGCTTGCGGAATCCAACGATTTCAAACATTCTGTCGAGGATGAAACGGTTTCGCGTAAGGACAATAACGTTATCAGATGCATTCTTCCACATCAGTCGTATATCAATGCATGGCTGTTCGTTATTTATACACAACGTGCAAACAGTGGCATATGAGGGGGCGTCACTAATCTGCTCTCTTCTTGTATCTACACCTGCAGGTATTTTATAACGGTCCTCTCCCCACTTCTCAACTATTACGAAGACTCTATTCATCTCCTCAACACTTAAATAAATAACATTACGTTTACCAGAGTTTGCTTGCCTGCAAATCGTTTCAAGTACATAGATAATGGTGCCGGTTTCACGCCTGAACACGCGCAATGACTTCGTCACGGAGACATCTTACGAGGCGTTGAGAATGCTCCTCAAAGGAAGTTCCATCGTATTCGCACGTCCAGTCGGTTCAAGTTCTGAGATGACAATGAGCCACAGGTGGACGGATCGGCTCGACCGGCGGAGTGAGTCACGCAGATGAAACGTGTACGAGTTTGTTCGAACTCGTGTTTTTCGTGAGGTACACGGGTGGGCGGCTCGCTGGGGGGAGCGAGTCATACCATAAACTCATAAACTGCTGGAGCGTGTACAGGCTTGTTCGAACACTTGTGCCCTTGGACAAACAGAATTTTCCTCTACATGAAACAATACCGGCTTTAATGTTTTATCACTCACCAGACGTTCATTTCCACAAACTAAACATCTTCACAATCCGGTGCACTATTTGAGAGAAACCTATGCCTATATTTATCGTTTTTGTTTAACGAGCGATACTCGTCTCTAAAGTCTGTTAAAAACTCACACAGCCCATCAGCCACAACATCACTACAAACCTTGTCATGATATATATTAATATATTGGTAAAAATACTTCAGATTCTCCATGATGACAATATTTACATTCTCAACCGTAGGGTAAGAGTAGTCGGTATGGTGTATCACGACAGTATCGTTTGTCACAACACTCACTATCCATAACCGTTGCTTATCTTCTGAACGTGTTGCTTCTTCTACTTCGCGGTATATGTGAGCCTTTATAAAGGTTAGGTATATATCATACTTCAATACATCGTTTGTACTACGAAATCCTACAATGCCCTCGCCAGAATACCCGTAGAGTATTTGAACATCTTGGTCCTTTGCACAGCTCAATGTAGCCTTAAAAGTATCAAAGGAGGGGGGAATAGGGAGTTTTTCAGTACCCACCACATCTTGGAACTTTGCCGAATACCACTTCATAAATGTTGAACACGCAATATTAAAGGCAGCCATTACTATTTTTCTTCTACGCGGGAGAATATACGTCTGAGCTGAAGGGTATGCAGAGGTCAACTGAACACGCAGGAATAGAGATATGCTCAGGTAGTGGCAGTACTCACGTTGCCGATCTTACAGTGGGCGGGGCTTAGCTTTTTACTGCACACACACATGCAGGCACGCAAAGGAGAAAATGGAACCTTAATTGGAACAAATATACGTAATAAGTAAACATATCAATACACATATATAGAAATACACTCAAGGATTAAGGTAGCCAAAGGGTACGGTATCATAGGTACCAGGCACCTGCTAACGTTTCCTATAGGTGTTACGGCATACCTTCTTGCCCCTAAGTTCCTTCACACACCCCAGTTTCGGCACCCGAAAATTATGCGTCCCCACAGTCAGTTGGGGTGGCTGGTCACCCTCATCTTCCAAGCACACTAGTTCCTTCAACGAGTCAAAGTTAACGATTCGACGGTTCGCATGGTTAAGCGTGATACCCGTAGCCTTCACGAAATACTTCATATCATCCCCTACCCTCACCCGTACCCCATAGGTTTTTGGCCGTGTTGACACAAACGTGTCTGCGTATGCACCATGACCATACTCATTCTTGATCTCGTCAGTTAGCTCTCCGAGGAACTCCCCAATAGTGGGCATGTATTCACCTTCCCACGCTGTGAATATCACGCTATCTGTGTCAGCGTACAACACCCTCCGTCCAAGAGAGTGCAATAGGCCCCAAAGTTTGATGCGAGCGTAGGCCGTTGTGAAACTGGCTACATGTATGTTTGTAACCCGAGAGGTATCTGTGGCCAGCTCGGTGATATTGTACTTTATTATATAAGTATTATCTACATTCACGATCCCCATAACCTCCTTATCGGGAGCGTTGGCATAATCCCAGACTTCACTATAACTTTGTGCCAAATGGACGTTCCCTTTGCCAGTATTCTGTGCAAACTTTCCCCAAAGACTGTGTAGACACAACTTTGCACTAAAGCGCTTGCCTGGATTCTTAACAATTTGGGATCGTTCAAGTTGTATACCTTCATGGGCACGGTAACGCTGAATATAAGCCGTTTTTTCATCTTCGGTATCAACCCTTCGCGGATATCCTGACGCCTCAATCTTATCCTTCAAAAAAGCGTTTATATATGGTATGAAAAGTTTGGGTAGCTTCTGAAACCTCCACACCTCATGTATCTTCATTATTCTATACCCATGGTTAGGGTTTGTATACACACCTCTGATTTTACGCTGGTGAGTTGTATGGTCACAATCACCGTTGTTCTCTTCTGCGCACTTCACGCACAGGGGAAACATGAGCTTGTGATCTATAACGACGGGGAAGATCGGCATACATAAATCGCGAGGGGGGGGGGGAGCGCGTCTACGAAAGAGAGTCCAAAGTAGCGCTCATTCAAGTTAGCTGAAAACTCTTCGATGGTTAGTATGATGGGACCCACCATTTTTTCAGGTGCACCTACGGGGTACGGATTGTTTTTCATCACGTAAGCGTATAAAGAGCAGAAGTCGTAGTAGTGGAGTTTCACACCCTCCGTAGGCGGAAAGTATAGCTTCAATGGGTTTGTGCGCCCTCCAAACAAGCTGTCACCGCATTTGAGGGAGTCCAACACCATTGAACGTTTGATGGTCCTTATTTCTTCACGGTACTGGGCATCTATTTCCATCCGTGCATCATACTCATGCTCCCACACGATTTTGTGAGTGAACTGAGAGCCTATAAGTTGATCACGGTTACAGGTCCATGCGAGGCTGGCGGTGGGGGATCTTCCATAAAGGTCCCCTGTGACGGCACATTCAGCGCGCGGGCATCCATGCCACCAGCAGCCGCTAAAGGAATACACAGTCTTCTCAACAGTGCCTGGGTCCTCACTTAGACCGTCAACCCAAAAAACACGACCATTGACCTCAACAGGTACTTCACCCGTGTTGCGGGCATGTTTTATGTATACCCCGGTCTGTTGCTGTAGAGTAGGTGTATGAGCCAGTAAATAGCCTTGTGCCCATAATTGCGGGGGTTGTTTCTGTGAATGATTGCTAAGGTGTCTTTAGGCATCCCGAGGAGGATGCCAGTGGGCGTCGAAACTGTTTGGAAATAAACTCTGTCTATTAGAGTGGGTTTTTATTTTTATATTTTGACCTTCACGTAGAAAAAAGTGAAGTTTTTTGCATTTATTTAGGCATGAAGTTATTCTTGAACACTGTAAAACATAATGAGGCGATCGTGGTCGCGACTTGCAGCGGATCGCATTTCAAACGGGTTATGTACATGCTTCTAAAGACTTGAAAGCATACTATAAGTACACGTACGTCATTCACGCAATAACATTCACATTCATCGGCTATATTGTATGGATTAGCTTCATTAAAACTGTTGTAGTAACGGTCAAAATCTTCACGCTCACTATCACTCATGTTGGTGTAGTTAAAGTAATGTTTGGGTGGAGGTAGTCCTACGTAATTCAAAGTTTCGTTAGTGAGGAATGTGTAAGGGAAATACCCTTTTGAAACTTCAGCGGCAACGCCTATGACCTTGGGCAGCTCTTTATAAAGGAACTGTGTGTCAAATTTCGCCCCGTTATGGGTAAGAATACACACAGTCATTGTTTTTAACTTGTCCGCTAATTTGACAATATAGGACACAAAGAGCTTCACAGGGCTGTCGTATGCATTCGTTTTAAATATGTTTGTCCGTTTTCCATATTTGTGACACTCATCACACTCGAGCTCCATGCACTCATCACAGATAGTATGACTTACGAGTAAATGTAGAATAACCTCTTTGGTTTCAGCGTTCGTGTAAGTTTCTATATCGTAGTACACGGTTATACAAGGGTTATTTTAGGTTTAGTATCTTTCATATAGAATACATGCTTCACTCCATCCGCCTTATATTTTTCATGACATGTAGAACATTGAATTTCATCGCATTTATGTTTGAAATTCCCCCAATTATCCATCATGTGAAACATACCCCACTTACATCCTCATTTTCCTGCAAGTGCCATTTGATTTATGGAGCTCAAAGCATTTATTATTGAAAAATGTACGTCTACACACATTACATTCCCTCTTCTCGATTTCAACTACCTGACTTTCACATTTGGGGCTTTTACACTGCTCACATACCATGTAGCAATCCTTACAATGTTTCACCATATCATCAGCAAACTCGAGACAACTCTTACAAAAATCATGACGCCTTACATATTTTTTACTTTTATCATAACTGGCGTAGATATCCTTTATGTTATGGGGAGATACGATGTTCGTGACAATCCTAAAACAAGTAGAGGTCTTGTACGATCTCTCACGCTGCATTTAAAAACATACACAGTAGGGCGGCTCGTTTTTACACTTTTTTCGATATTTGATTGGGGGTAGTGCGGAAAAGTTGCGATTTGGAGAGAAAATAAAGTGTGTAAAATTTTTTTGATCTACGTCAATACCTTCCGGTGGCGGCGAGTCCTTAAAAATCGAAAAATAGGCCTAAAAACACAAACATTTTATATAATTTTATATAATTTTTATATAATGTTCATTTTCAATGACTGCTATTAATTTATTCAAGCCTATAATAGTGTTCTCAGGGTTGTTTGCACAGAAATATACCGGAATTAACATTTGTATAACATCTTGTTAAAACTTGCTTTAAATCAATATTTTGGATATTTTAACGGCTAAGACGCCACCGGAAGTTATTAACAGATTGTGCTGAAATTTTTATTGTTTATTTTGTAAGTCTTTAAAACCATTTTCCAATCTACCCCGTTAGGCCTATTTTTCGATTTTTAAGGACTCGCCGCCACCGGAAGGTATTGACGTAGATCAAAAAAATTTTACACACTTTATTTTCTCTCCAAATCGCAACTTTTCCGCACTACCCCCAATCAAATACCGAAAAAAGTGTAAAAACGAGCCGCCCTAATACACAGTCTTACGACGATCATCCATTCCAAATACGACAATACGTGCATTCATTTCCTGCTCGACTCTTCTCAGTTCTTCAGGACCCATATTACACTCAAACTCAAGCTTACAATCTGAAGCCAGTTTACTGGCACGCTGCTCATCCGTGGGCAACCAAATTTTTCGCGTCCAAGTATTTAGCACAGTGAACATAAGAACTAAAATTATTGCTATAAAACCACAACCACGATCGACGTTTAAATGCTTTCTGTGAATAACCGGAGAATTGAAATTATGAATATAAGGTGTGGCACGATAACCCGCAACCCGGAATAATCTGTCAATATCTACTATGAAGTTGTCCATATAAAGGATGTACCACTTTGAGAGGCTTGCATTATACGCCCCAAGATATAGCCTATATCTACAACCGCCAAACGTCTGAACGGTATTACTACCCAAAAATCGTCCCCCTCAGCTGACCCTAACCTAAAGGATAACCTCGTCCGGACTTCACGTTCGTCGCAGTTCTGAAGGGCAAACTCTACAATACGTTAAACTACGCGCCGCAGTCCGTTGGTATACAGGGACCCAGGGCACCCCTGGGTTGGAGGTTTATAAAGAAGCCACAAGCCAGCATTATGGATATATGCTTTGTGACCTTCACCCGCGAAACACGTTTAGGGTGCTTCAAAGAACGAATATATTCCAAAGCGAACGTGAAACGGTGTATATTCCAGAATGACAAATAGGCTGAAGAAATATCATGAATTAATAAAAATCTATCAACGATTGCCCCGGGCACTGTAACAGATGTTTGTTAAAAATATCGACTCAGACTTTTTAAAATGCATCTGTGAAATCTCTCTTAATGTTATAACATGTAATGTGCCAATGAAACCCCCTCACAAGGCTCGCTTACGTCGTTACAAGAACATAATACGAGCGCTCGCTCATAAAAGTCAAACTGTGGGTAAGAAAAAGCGAATTATTCTACAAAGAGGAGGATCATTCCTACCCATCTTATTTCCCGTTTTGAGTCCTTTACTGACTAGATTAATACATGAAGAAGGTGGATGTGATTCCGCACGAGGTGTATGCTTCATTGCAAAGTTCAAAGATTCCAGACACGGCTCTAGAACCTCGTAAAAGTAGCCTTAAAAGAATGGAAAGCGAGTTGCAAGCCCTATTAAACAGTGAAAAGTCACCTGATGAGAAAAGAATCTTGTACCAAGAGGCTTTGCAGAAATTTCTTCATGAGTACGAAGATTATAAGAATTCGACAGAGCTCCCGTGGTTATTAGGCACAGCGCGAGCAGCGCTTGGCATGGCGACACAGGACCTGGGCCCGACGTTAGAGATGACCAACAAAAGAACAACGGAACACAACACATCAAACGTGTGCTAAAAAACAGCCTCCCATTGAGGAATAAAGGCTTAAGTCCTTATAATCTATTGAGTGAGGACCCCATCATACAGTGGACCGATAAAGGCGAGGTCATTGTTGAAGGAACAAGGGTACAAGGATCCAATGTCGTTGATATTGTTCATGATCTGGTGAGAAAGTGGGACAGACCCTCACCAACAGGATGGAAGCATATTAAAGCAAGACTACAACAAATAAATGTTCCCAAAACGTCGATAGGTAATCTGAATAGGTTAAAAGACCTGAATCAAGTCTCGCCTGTGTCACAACTGAGTACGCCATCGCCCCCAGCAGCAGCGTCTCTGAAGAGGAGAAAGAAGAGAACAAAAGGCCAACCTTATTCACGTGTCTCTAAAATACGCAAATGGCTAACATATTAAGTAAACGCTATTATGACATTTCTAACCCCGCCTCCTATGGTGGCGTTAATAGACTGTACAGAGGTGTTTACGGTGTAAGAAAAAAAGATGTTGAGAGGTTTTTGCGGGAACAGGATGCTTATACACTTCATAAACCTGGAAGAAAAAGGTTTTAAACGGCCAAGACAACCGCGGCTTCGATTGACTCTATTTGGCAAGTGTATTTAACAGACATGCAAAGATATTCAGTGTATAATGACGGATACGCTACATCCTATTCATAATAGATGTATTCTCTAGATATCTGTGGCTAATTCCCCTGAAAAACAAATCGCCTGAAACAGTTGCTAAAGCTACCAAAGCATTGATGTTAAAAGAAGAAAGGGTTCGTGGCTATTTTTGTACCGATATGGGGAAAGAATTTATAGGTCGCGGTTTTCAGAACATGCTGACAGAGTTTAATATCAGTTACTACACTAGCAGTTCGATACATAAGGCCTCTTTAGCTGAAAGTGTTCAACGTACCATAAAGGAGCTCATGCATCGCTATTTTACACAAAAACACATACAGATATATAAACGTTCTCGGGTCATTGGCTTCATCATACAACAGTTCACACCACCGTACGATTGGCACAACGCCTAACGAAGTTTTAGAAAGAGTTACGGTGCCAGAGGTGAAAAGAGATGGCACCGCTACCACACTCTACACATTTCAAAATCAATGATTATGTAATGCTATCACGTTCAGGAAATAAATTCGCGAAGGGATTTGAGCAAAGATGGACACGTGAGATTTTTAAAGTTCGTGCTATGAGACCTAAAGGTGAGATAATGATGTATTACGTTGAAGATTTGAATGAGGAAGAGATCGCTGGAGGCTTTTACCGCGAGGAGTTGCAGAAAGTGACATTTAATTTAGGAAAAAGTGTTTAAAATTGAAAAAATTTTAGGCAGCAAAGGTTCAGGAAAGAGAAAGGTGAAATGGCTGGGTTACCAAGAAAGCTTCAACACCTATATAAAAGCTGCTGCAATAATGAAGCTTAATTAGTATGCAACATGGCACCTAGCCACTTCTATGTCACACTCCCGTCCTCTTCTTTTCTCTCTGTACATCCTAAGAACACCCTGGCAAACTGTGTGACAGAACTCCACAGACCCATTGAATTGGAGCGTGAATCGTATGAGGTGGTCTTATGTGAACTCCAGTTAGTCTCCAAATTTTTAACTCTAGAAAATGAGCAAATCATATTTCTGATCCTTAGAAGAATCGATGAGTGCGAAAAATTAGGCATAACCTTAGACCAGAGCTTTCCAAACTTTTAACGTTGGCGACAAACTATTTAAGCATAACAATTTTCACGATACATTAATTAATTTTTGTTATCAAATATCAAATAGATAATTTTTCAGTAGGTGGTTTATCTTGTAGCCGATTTTGTTGATAGAAAAATCAAAATTTTCAAAATACAAAAAACACTAATGTGTCGCGACACACCAGTTTGGAAAGCTCTGCCTTAGACAATACTTTGCGTTCAGTCCTGTTCGGTGAGGAACGGTACTATAGCACAAATGTATCGCTAGGAATCGGGCATTATGATACAGCCATGGACATTGTGACACGGTTAAACAAGAGACTTGAAAAGTCGTTCCTGACAAACGATTTACTTTTTGAAGTCGTAAACATAGACATGCCTGTATGCACATTGAAGTTTAAGTCAACGCTTAGTAGAAATATTAAAGATAAAGAGCTGTTCACAATTGTGGCTGAGGGCCGATATAGCGCAGCTCTCCAAAGAGATACCTTTCACGAGGCACAGCATGACTTGTCCAGCTTAATGTATCAATTGAAGATGGAGAAATTGGGTGAAAGCTCTCCTCCTCCAGACATGTGGTATATTTACAGCAATATCGTAGAGCATCAATTTGTTGGGGACACCCAGGCGCGCCTACTTCGCATTGCACACATCCCCAACCATAGAGGGAAAAGTTTGAGCATTACATATGACAAGCCCCATCATGTGAATGTTGCGACTAATCTATTAACCAACATCTCGATATATACTGTATAAGAACGATTGAGGGAAAAAATTTCCCATTCGGTGATGGAAGCTTAACAGTGAAACTACACTTTCGGCGTTTATAAGTACTCGAAGGCCATTCACAGTCTACCGAAGAGTGAGATACCAGCGTGGTAGTGGACTTGGATCCATTGTTCATCCATACTACGCACCGCTGTCCCACTGTTGAAGAGGGGTGCCAGGTACCTAGGGAGGAAGGCGTTACAAACAGGTTTTAATGCGGCAGAAGACATAATGGGCGGAACTAAGCCTAAAGAAGCTCTAAAAAAACATTTAAAACGTACACGGGACGAAATCATCAAAGATGCAAAGAGAACAATGCGTGGTGGCGGAAAGAAGAGATCTGCCAGGAAGAAGGGGTTACCATCACGTGGAGTTAAACGTAAAAGGAAATAAAAAAAGAAGTATGAAACCTATGGCTGATCATTTCTTTTAACTGATATAAGCTGAGGACACTACTCTCACGAATCATAGGCTGACTAATACTTGTCGAGAGAGGTGGCACTATTTCTGACTCGTCATGGCGCCTTTCATCCATCCGTGTAGTACACAATGCTGTAACTCGGAACTGTCCCTCTTTGATATGTCCCCACTCAGGTCTCTATTGAGCATACCGACTTTATTACAATTAACCCATTAAACACAATTAGTTCGCCGAGTGCCCCTATAAAATTCGTGATACCCATCTCAGGCCCTTACTTTTTTGACCCGAGTTGCATGCATATGTACGCTAAACTGCGTATAGCCCATTCTGATGGAACGGACTGCGATGATAGTTACTCTGCCTACCCTGAAACCAACTTTTTGCACTCCATATTCAGCCAGTGTGAGGTGTATTTAAACCAGGTTAACATCTCGGCAGGAACAGGGTACTTCCACCTACGAGGCTATCTGGAAAATGTCCTCAACTTTTCAAAAGAAGCGAAGGACACGTTTTTAACCGCCGAGGGATATTACCATACTAAAGATGAAAATAGTATAAAGGATAAATTTAAAAATTCTAAAAAAAAGATATACGAATGTTTTGGACGTCTTCAACAGATTTCACATTCCAGGAGAAACTGCTTATGAACGGGGTGGATATGAAGTTGAAGCTTACCCGCACGATTCCTGAGATCTGCATAAATCTGGGTCTGATCAAGAAGAGGGCGCGAAACCCATTGTGATTCACATCATAGAGACGTATTTGCGTATACGCCGAGTGAAATTAAGTTCGCCAAAACAAATAGAAATTGAGAAAGACTTAATACACGCCACAGTAAAATACCCAATTAACAGGGTACAGATCAAACTATACACGGTGCCCACCGGGTTGGCCTCGAAGGAACTAGAAAACGTGGCCCTTGGAGTCCTACCTAAAAGGACATTAATTGGAATGCAGGACCACATCTCGACGAATGGAAAATATAAAAAGAGTGCCTTTAAATTCGAGAATTTCGGCCTTAAAAATATTACTCTATACGTAAGTGACACCGCTTTGGGAGGGACCATGATTACGGACTACTCATCAGACGCTGTGTTCCCTCTCTGCGCGAGAGCATATAGTAGTCTGGCTCATAATACAGGCGCCTGTGAGTTACTTGGGTTTGGTGTAACGCAGAAAGAATTTGTCGAAGAATTTAACATTTATTCATTTGATATTAGCCTTTTATTATAATGCATTAAATTTCAAGCAAAATTCAGTATATGGTTGACTTGTAATGCAGAGACAGGCACAATCTTGTTATGCTTTTCATCCACCATACAAATACTACGAAGCAATCATTTCGGAGGCCGTGCGCTATGAGCGATTCTCAACTCATAAAAATAATGAGTTTAAAAGCAGAACCTCAGTGTGCCTCTAGCCTTTACGGAGTGAGGGTGGATTGTGAGTCTGCGCAACAGAGCCCCTCAAATTTTTAATTTTAATTCGTTTTCATTTATTTATAAGTGGTATTAGTTTAATATTAGTCTTGGTCTATTATTGAAACTTAAAGTAGATATTTTTCTCTATTTTCTAACTAATTGTATTTGAAAATAAAGTAAAATTTACTTTTTTTCAGCGTATAAAATAGATTTTAATATGGTGGCAGAATACCTATCGTTAAATTTCAGTTTGAGTGCGCTTGCCAAGTGAAAAGTTAATTTCCTCGTGGCGTATATTTGATTTTAAAATTTAACCCCCTTCAAATATGGACATAGAGTTTTATTAATTGTTAGCTAGGACGTATCAGAAGTAAACATTTGGAGACCGTTAATTATTTCTTAGTACTTTATTGAGTATGCAATATGGCAAATTTCTTTTCTCGATGAAAGTTATTGGCTATTTACAGTTATAAGGTCCTTTGTTGAAAATTTATTTTATGCCTTCTGCCTACCTTGAATAATTATTCACTGCACGTGCCTGGGTTACTCCTTCGTGAACAAAATACAAAGGATAGAAGGAACTACACAGAGAAAGAGCTCATAAGGGACATGATTCCCCCTCTTCTGCATCAGTGGAAAAAAGCTAATGTGTTATTCAAACCACCTGTACTCAATCAGTATAGAACTATTGAGCTAAAATTAACAAAGCTGTGGCACAAAGCAGTTGAGACATCACTTGGTAAAGGAAAACTAGCAAAGAAAAATAAATTTCTGCACACACTTGATACTCTTCTTGACATTTTTAACTGCCAGTGTCCCATAGAGTTGTGTTCTGAAGCCAATTGTTCTCCCTCATGCAGAAGAGAACCTCACCCTCACATTGATTGTCGCTGTCCTCGTGAGAAGAAGATCCCTGTTTTGGAGCTGGCTTTCATAAAGGCGCAGAGAACAAAGGCAGGAGGCCAAGGAAGTATGCAGATTGGTTCGGCAGATTATTCAGAAACCAAAAAACAGATTGTTATTGCTAAGAAAAAAGAGAAAATCCGAGAGAGGGAAGAAAAAGAAGAGTGAAGAAGCCACCCAAAGAGATGAAGAGCTCTATCAAGAGGTTTCTCACTTCTTTGAAAGCTCTTCAGATGAACAGAAAGAAGCAACATCAGATGATAGCTCCAAAATGCCATCTGAACCTTCGCCGAAGAGAATGAAATACAACACTAAAGACATCTCAAACATTGCCCTTGCCAGTATTTGCCACCATACGGGGCTACGAGAGACTGCAGAGATTGCCACTGCCGCTTGGATAGATGCAGGCCTCATCAGCCGAGAGGATACATCCTTAGTGATAGATCATAATAAGATAAGAAGAGCACAAGAAAAAATAATGAAGGAAATATCTGATCAGCATGAAAAAGATTTGAAGGAGGAAGGTCTCTCTTGCCTTTTGTTTGATGGAAGAAGAGATGACACAAAAGTTCTCCTAGAGGTAGAGGGAATGGACAGAAAGTTTCCCGGTCTCATCAAAGAAGAACACTACTCTGTGTGTTCCGAACCTGGTGGCCGCTATTTTTTTCACTTTGTTCCTGAAGCAGAAGTAGAAGGCAAGAAACATGCAGAGGCAATTGCTGATCAAATAATATGTTGGTTTCAAGAAAGAAGACTTGACAGTTCACTGTAGGCCCCGTTGGTGGAGACTCAACTGCGGTGAACACTGGATGGCAGGGCGGTTAGGCCTGTTCAAAAATCAACTTTTTCTTATTTTCATAGGTTTCTGTACATTTTCCCATGCTTTTTGACCTGAAAAAGCCGAAAATCACAACTATTTTGACCTAGGATGTTGGGAAGCATTGCCGCATGGAGCTTTAAATTTTCTGCCTTGAAATCGGCCAAAGCGCCAATTCCGGGGTCCCTTGAATTATGTTTTGCACTTTAACTTTTGATCTAAACAAGATAGAGCAACAAATTAGGTATCAAATGAAAGAGCATAAAATTAATAAATAATAATAATAATAATAATAATAATAATAATAATAATAATAATAATAATAATTATCTATCATTTTTCAGGAAACAACAGAAACTCAATCAGAATCTAGAAAACCATCTACAAGTTACAACTTCACAATGGCATTAAGCAAGGAGCTGAGGGAGCTCCGTGGGCGCACAGTTGATATCTCAGAACCTCCACGTACTGTCCACAGGCAGGTGTCAACTGGGCCATCTACCAGATCTCTCACTGAAACTTTCCTGGTTGGATACCCTTCAGCTTTTATCAGTGGTTCCCAGCTTCCCACCAACAGACAGGCGTTCCAGTATTTCCTTAATCTTCAGAATTTACCGGAAAATGCAGGGAGGCCCATGGTTCAAGACCTTGCATATGAAACAGTTGAATCTATCATCCCATTCTGGCAGATGGCTAGGATCAAGACAATGACCAAGTACAACGCAATGAAGCTCTTCATGAAACTACATGAGAAACATCGTGCTCTGGTGAAAAGCAAAGGAAGAGCAAGTAACCCTGGAGGAAAAAGAGGAGCATTTGTGCTGGAATTAGACAGCCTGTTCGATATAGGAGCTCCAGATGCAATCCAGGAAATACAGAACAACAGACTGTTATCCAGAGAGAAGAAAGATGAGGATATCAGGTTCTACGAAGACCAAAAGACTGAGAGGAAAGGTCATATGTCTGGTCATGACAAGATTTTTGAGACAAGATCCCTGCAGCAAGCAGCGAGGAATGAAAGACTGCAGCATAGACAAGAACAAGGTAAAACTAATTACTTTGAACGTTACAAAAAGTTTTAAGTTTTACTCCATTGCGATATTTAGCATGTACTTAACAATTACTGTCTTAACATGTTGTACTATTTTACAGCTGCAGCAGAACAAGAGGCAGTTGTTCATGTGGATGACATTACCTGGGGTGACTCAACTGACAACGACGCTAACACAGAGGACATGGATTACCATCAGCCTCGTCCTGGATGTTCTCACCATCAAGACACTGTGACTAGTGTGACTTTGACGTTTCCAAGGAAGGTCATGGAATGTGATGTCATCTGCAATACAGCTGATCGTCTTGGTTTATCAGACAATCAAGTTACTGCCATGGTTTCTGCCACCTTGAAAGCTGGAGGGGCTGATCTGGATAACTTCGTCATCTCAACCTCAACAACACGTCGCAACAGAATGCTGTCCAGGTATAATATCAGCCAGAGTCACATGTCCAAGTTTTGTGAAAACCCCCCACAGTACGCTGCCTTACACTGGGATGGAAAGTTGCTCAAAGATGTCTTGGGCAGTGAACCTGGAAGTACCTCAGAGACTTTAGCTGTGCTAGTGTCTGGTCCACCTTCATACACTGAAGGAAAGTTATTGGGAGTACCTGTCATCGACAATTCTTCTGGCACAGCTCAGGCTGAGGCTTCAATGGATTTACTGGAGACATGGGAACTTACGGATAATGTTACTGCCCTTGTTTTTGACACTACATCCAGTAACAGTGGAGTTCACAGAGGAGCTGCCAAACTGCTAGAGAAAATGCTGAACAAAAAGGTGTTTTATCTGGCCTGTCGACATCACATCCTGGAAATCCTAGTAGGAGCAGTTTGGGAGAAGCTGTTTGGGAAGGTGAAGGGGCCAGATAATCCCTGGTTTGAGCATCTGAAGGATGTTTGGACGGACTTGTCCAAGGAAAACCCAAAGATGCTGGCTATCAACAGCAAATGGCTGAAGGAAAAGAAGAAGAACAGTGAAGAAATACTCCAAGACATTCTAACAGCAGAAAGGCTTCCAAGAGCCGACTACAGGGAAATGGCTGAACTGACAGTCATTGTTCTTGGAGGAACGCCTCCTCGAGGTATTCACTGGAGTCGACCAGGCGCCATTCATCAGGCCAGATGGATGGCCAGAAACCTGTACTCCATGAAAATGCTGATGTTTGCAGATCAACTTGAGTACGACGAAGACACTGTATCAAAGCTGGAAAGACTCAACACCTTCCTTGCGCTGTTCTACACTCCTGTATGGATGATGTCAATGTCTGCTGCAGATGCTCCCGTGAATGATCTAAGTCTAATCCAGGACATGTTGAAGTACAAGAAAACTGACCCAGAGCTTGCTGATGCAGTACTTAATAAGATGGAAAACCACAAATGGTACCTGACGCAGGAAGTCGTGCCATTTGCCCTGTTCAGCAGTAGATTGAGTGACACATTGAAGCACGACATTGCTGCCCAGTTACATGCCACTGAGAAGCCAGACAGCTTCAGAACAGGAAAGCCTCTATTCCAGAGAGTCACAGCTAAGACCACCCTGGTTGATCTCATTGGCCCAGAATCACATTTCCTGCTGGACACACTGAACATTGGATCCGAGTGGCTTCTGGAACCTGTCACGTCTTGGCCACAGAATGAGGACTACAGAAAAGCGTTGGACTATGTTAAGAATCTGAAAGCGGTGAATGACATTGCTGAACGTGGTGTCAAGATGATGAGCGACTTTGCAAATGTCATAACAACAGATGCCAAGCAAAGGGACTATCTCCTTCAAGCTGTGGAGTTCAACAGACGCCGCTTTGACAGCTTCAAGAAACAAACTCTCAACAACTGACTGTGTAAATGTCATTATGAAATTAATCATCATGTAATGCTTTCACTTCTTGATCGATTAGACTTGTGACAAAATGTTAATCTCAAATTTGTGTCATGAATAAGGCGCCTTGTCTGCCTTGAGTGTGAGAAAACGAATTTTGTGATATTTCTGAAATCTTTGTATGTACCAATGTGCCATTTCTTGTTCCAAGACTATCATAATTGTATAAGTTAGAAAGAGGATTAAAAACACTTTAATTTGGTGCCTATTTTGTTGCTCTATCTTGTTTAGATAAAAAGTTATAGTGCAAAACATGATTCAAGGGACCCCGGAACTGGTGCTTTTGGCCGATTTCAAGGCAGAAAACTTAAAGCTCCATGCGGCAATGCTTCCCAACAACCTAGGTCAAAATGGTTGTGATTTTCGGCCTTTTCAGGTCAAAAAGCATGGGAAAAAGTACAGAAACCTATGAAAATAAGAAAAAGTTGATTTTTGAACAGGGCTACAGGGCGGTGTTATGACGCATTTAGAGAAAAAACTTGGAAGAAGGCTTGTTTGGATTGTATGTGATTTGCACACAGGGAACTACCTCTTCGTCGTCTCATCCAGGAACTTGATGGTCCTACAAAGAGCAACAACAAGTGGTCAGGCCCCCTTGGCAACATGCTAGATGAAGCAACGGAATTAGAAATAAATACAAAATTTCCAAAGGTCGAAGTAGGCCCTCCCCTTCCAGTGTTGTCTGAAGAAGTTATCAAAGACCTCAGCACGGATCAATCTTACGCTTATCGTATTGTTCAAGCAATCAGATCAGGAGAGTTGCCTCAAAATCTGGCTCTCTTGGAGATTGGACCCGTAAGTCACAGTCGTTGGTTAACTACAGCGATTCGTTTCTGCAGGATTTGGGTTTCCAAACATGCACTGAAGGGAAAATGCTACAGAATTTGATGTTGATTGTTGAATTTATTATTGGGTTTTATCTTCCTCACTGGTTCAATGTAAAACTTAATCCAATGTGGATGGAGGGGCCCAACCACATCTTGTTTCAATTACAGCTACTGAGAACCCAAAGGAAAGTAGTGGTGGACATCGTGTTACCTGTGGTGAGAAGGTCCGCTTGGTATGCTAGGCCAGAGGCAGTTTTGCAAGCAATACTCTGCAGCCAATGTACCAAAGAGCGAACTGAGGCTGTGGAAATCATTCTAAAGCTTAGAGGAACATCACTAGATGATGACCAGCTGGGAGACTGCTCTGTTCAGACAAGGAAGGTACCCCGATAAACGTCAATGCCACGAAATTGTCAGAATTAGTTAACTTGAGTTCGGAAGTTTTGGAGCCACCACTGACAACATGTATAACAAACAAAGATTTAACACAACTTAAAGAGGCCCCAATGCAAGTGCCAAAGTGGCCTTCTCACACTCAGAGTGTGGAGAGATGTGTGAAAATGGTCACAGAAGCAGCTAGTCAAGTTTACAGTCACGAGAGGCGAGAAGGCTACATCAAAGCGCAAGTAGCAAGCCGAATGCTGATGTCAAGGAACCGCAGCAAAAAGGACATGACTGCATTGGTTACTTTCAAATAAAGACTCTGAATGATATCTTATTGCCACTTTAAATGTTGATAGGATGTTTGCGCACATTTGTTATTTTGTTACGAATTTACGGAAAAATGGAATTTTTAATTAAAATTGATGTAGGTAGGAGTTATTTTTTATTGTTTTTGAAGCAAGGATATTATTTTGTATGCCAAATGATTACATTAAATTGCTACCAAATCACATGATTTTCAATTTAGTCATTTCACCGCAAAATTGACACACCCTAATATATATATATATATATATATATATATATATATATATATATATATATATATATTATATATATATATATATATCAGGTCATCACATAAGTAATGTCGTTTTTTAGATCGGAATTTGAAGGACAAAAAAAACTCAACTGAAACTTTTTAATCTAGTATATATTTTCCATCGGACTCAATGACTCTGCCAACGTCCTACAAGCTTTTCAATGCCATGTTTATAAAATTTAGGCGGTTTTGAGGCAAAAAACGTACAAAGACTGGTGTGCAGGTCATCTAAAGAAGTATACTGTTTCTCGTCAAGATAGTTTTGCAGACTCCTGAAGAGATGATAATCTGAAGGCGCAAGGTCTGGAGAATATGGAGGATGTGGAAGTTCTTCTGACCCAAGCTCCTCAATTTTTGCAGAAGTGATCCGAGCGGTATGAGGACGTGCGTTGTCGTGGTGGAACACGATTCCTTTCCGATTAACCAAAGAAGGTCTCATTTCTTTTAGTGCAGTGTTCAATCGATCCAGTTGTTGACAGTAGACTTGAGCGGTGATTGTTTAGTTGTGTGATAAGGTTTCAAAGTGTATTACACCACCTTTACCCCACCAAACACTAAGCAACACCTTCCGAGGGTGAAGATTTGGTTTTGGCTGTGGTGTCACTGGTTCTCCGGCACAAACCCACTGTCGACAGCGCTTAACATTCTGGTACAGTATCCACTTTTCATCACCAGTCACTAAACGGTGCAAAAACGGATCTTGGAGTTCACGGGAATGAAGAACTGTGCTAATGTTTACCCGCACCCTCAAATTGTCGACCGACAATTCATGTGGCACCCATTTTCCTAACTTAGGCACTTTCCCGAGTTGTTGCAAATATCGATGAATGGTGGACGGGGATGAATTGAGTTTCTGGGCCAATTCTTCGACAGTTGTTGAACAGTCTTCTTCAAGTGCGGCTAACAGCAGGTCATCATCAAACTCAGCAGGGCGTCCAGAGCGTGCTGCATCTGTCAAACAGCAGTCATCATTCCTAAACCTTTGAAACCATCTTTGACATTTCCTCACATGCAGAATATCGTTGCCATAAACGTCTTGAATGTTTCGCGTTGCTTCAGTAACACTATTCCCTTTTTTGAACTCGTAAAGCATTATATGCCTGATATGCTCTTCTGATACCGCCATGTTTATGAGGGGTTCACATAGAGCAAAACACACGTCTTCACTGGTCAAGGCCTGTAAAGTATGTAGCGAAACACTATAGGTCTCCTCTTAGATATGACCTTCGTAAAATTTATGCTTAAACCGAGTAGGACTAGTTTAAACTTAATCTTTCGTAAAAAACGACATTACTTATGGAATGACCTGATATATATATATATATGTATATATGCGTCTTCATTGAACGGTTCTTGCATTTCGTCACAATTTTCCGTAACAATCTGGGTAGATAAAAGTTCCTCCCGATCTACAGCTTTGAAAATTAGACGCGTTGAGTGACCATAAAAATCTTGAGCTTAAAACAGAGCGGGGGAGTCGTACAGCTGGCTCATGGTTGGTATTTCAAAAACACTAAGCGCAAAAACGATTGAACTGAGGCTCTGAGATGAGCTGCGCCTTTTTATAAAGGGGGCTTGTGACCAACCCACAAAACACAATCGCTAGCTTCCTATTGGTAGCCGTGAATTTTGGGCGGGGCTTGACGCGTAACCCTGCATAGAGGCCAAAGAAAGGTCCTGGGATCCGCCCACAGGGCTGCGATTGGTTACCCCGTGAAATTTGGGGCGTGTCAGATATCCCCATTCGTGGAGAGACGAGAAACGCTTTGCTGTTTGAGAGAGAGAGAGAGAGAGAGAGAGAGAGAGAGAGAGAGAGAGAGAGAGAGAGTTGAGGTTGGAATGTGAAATGTTTTATGATGCCTGGAACATAAAAGTGGAAGGTAGGTAATTACCCATGAAGAAAGCCGCTAAATATAGTTAAAAAATAGTTAAATATAGTTAAAAAAAACAGATGCGTGGTGGTCGCGGTTGATTAGCCCAAAGTTTACGATCTCGAGAGAATGGAAATAAGATTGGCCCGACGCTGGGCTGTATAATTTAATGATAAACAACATATATATATATATATATATATATATGAGAAAAGTTCAGAATGGAAGTGATAGGGTGTTTATGGCCCGTAATTAATTTTTTTTTTGTTGTAGAAAGACAAGAAAAACTATGATTATCAGAGATATATTTGGTACAATTCGCGTATGTTTGAGAGATACACTAAACTGCAGGTCAGTTAATTGTTCGTGAAGTTTTAATCTTTATGATCTCGAAATAAACTCTTGCGGAAAGAAGTTTATTTATTGGAATTTTAAAACGATATTAACTATCGCTTCCGCCAAACTCCACAATTTTCAGAACGATGTTTAATATAATTATTTATATATATATTTATATATATATATATATATATATATATATATTTATTTATATATATTTATATATATATATATTATTTTTTCCACTAATTTTTTAGTTTTCAGAATTTTTTTAGATGAACTTTTTTCCAGAACTGTACATATCTAGGCTTTCTTTGGTTTCTGCTCTATCTCCCTCAGCACACATCCCAGTTTTCCAGTCGAGTTCAGCGTTCTCACATTCACCGTCGCCACCGTGGACACTCTCCCGGCCGACCACAGCGCATATTTTCCACCGCAAGCTTGTGGCCGAGGAAGCTGCGGCGCGTCAGTTACCCCGTACGCGGTAGCTGTGTTCGCAATACCTTTTATTTGACTTCTCATTATGGGTTTCTTGGCTGAGTAAGGCAACCGGTAAGCCACTCCTCTGTTGCCTGTTTGGTCCACGGCTCCTTATTGGTTATTCGGAGCGGCCCTCAGAGCAAAGTTCTGAGGGTTCCCTCATCCGCCACCCGAGGGACGCGCCTGGTAGGAGTTGTCTCTCCCCCAGGTTTATATATATATGAGAGAGAGAGAGAGAGAGAGAGAGAGAGAGAGAGATAAACAAACAGATAAACAACATGATCGAGTGTTGCAATACAGTTTAATGGGATCTCCTGGTTGCCCCTACCAACCGTGGAAGGATGTTTACACTCCACCTTAGACCTACAGTTTAACACGGATCATTAGGTCACTCTGGCTACCAACCGCGGAAGGACGCGCCACCGCTGAGCCCAACGCATATAATCGTAATATTTTATGGACGTATAGACGGGTGTGTACGTGCCAAATACACTGTGCCAACTGGCTGATGATGCCTGGAGGCACTGGCTGATTAAGTCGACTGGCTGATTAGGGGCCCTATAAGAGAGCGGCCGCTCGGCTGAAGTCTTACTATGCGCTTGGCTCCTGTCAAGCGAACATCTCTCCTCCTCTGTCTTAGGTTAGATATACCCCTTTGGGGGGTGAGGCCGTCCCAACTTATCCCCCAAAGAGGTCTCCCCCAGCGGGAGTTCATTGCAACTTGAGGGATAACTCCGCCTCCAAGTTGCATAACCCATTGTTGCTCTTGCAGCAACCCCTCCCCCTTTAAGGGGGTGCCTTGCAACAAAGGGGGGTGGCACTGTGGGGCGCCTTGCAACAAATGGGGGATAGGGTTGCTCTGTGGGGTGCCTTGCAACAAAGGGGGGTTGGCACTCTTGCAACATTGATCAACGTTTGCAATTGCATTGCACTCTCCGCTTTTGCGCCCATGCTACTGTACTGCCTTGGTCTTTCATCTCCAATCATCACTTTTCCCATCTTGATACAATTTATTTGCAGTGGAGCCCATTTCATTGCCTGATGGGTAATAATTGAATTCTGGCAAGTACAGTATTCCATCTGCCACCTCTTCCATAACTGATCTTCAAAGTATTTGAACCTTCTGGTTAACTCTTCTTGACTGGTGTAGATAGACTGCAAGTCTACTGGCAAACTAGGGCTTGATGTTAATCGTTTAACACAAAGAAAATGATTTGGTATCACTGACTCTTCATTCTGCATACTGTTATAAACAAAGGTAATGGGTCTACTATTCACCATTGCTTCTACTCCATACAAAAGAGTGCAGAATTCTCCTCTGCTCAAATAAGCATCAGTCAAAAGTTTATTTAATGGACTCTTTACACTTCTTACCAACCTTTCCAAACATCCTCCCCACCATGGTGCTCTCTCTACCATAAACTCCCACTATATCCCAGTGTGGTGTGAAAAGTGGGACTGGAATCCTTCCTCTTTTAGCAAACTTCTTGGAGTTCCTTTGTACCCTTTTTGAAAGTTTTTGCATTATTAGATATGATTTTACTTGGGAAATCCCTTCCGTTCACAAACTTTTTAAAGGCAAAAAACAGTGCATTACTACTTAAATTGTTACCAACTTTAAATGGATTGTTCTGGTGAAAAGACAATCTTTGTTGGATTACCCTTACTTATAAACATAGATTGGACCATCAAAGCCTACTCCAACTACATCAGATGGAGCAGTATAGACACACCGTTCTTTTTGGAAGTGGAGCTACTTTTTTATAAGCCTTTGCACTCCAACGCTTGCAAGTAACGTATCTATGCAAGATCTTTTTCACTGTTTGTTTAATTTTGGGAATCCAAAACTGCTGTCTGATTTCTGTTATCACTTTTCTGTCTCCTGCATGCAGCAACTTATTATGTGTGGCCAACATTAAAAGTTCCACAAAGTGGCCCCTAAGAAGGTAGCAAAATTCGATGTATTTTCTCCTTTGGAAGCCCAGAAAACTGCAGTAGACATCAGTCGACCAGGGAAGTACTCCGGGGGGGTGGGGGAGAACGTTAGACAAGATAGAGAGTGCTGGAATTCCCGTTTCTCCTGTCAATGTCCTCCTTAGCTGATCTTTTTCCGTGTCTCAGCTACCCTGTGAGCAGTCTACACACTACATAATCTTTTCAAAATTAAAAAAAAAATGGCATCAACTTGAAGAGCCTCGGAGTCCCCTGGGGAGGGGACCATAAGTGTCCCCACTTTTGGCTCCCCCCCTGCCGATACCGAGAACGCAGACCCGGGCAGTGGGCTGGCTCTGCTACCGCCCATTTGAGATGTTGTGAACCTCTGTCTGATTCACTTTTCATAAACTTCTGCAACTGAAACTCAGGTGTCTGGGACAAATGACAGCAATCCCTTTTCTGTACCCTCTTACTTTCTCTATACTCAATTTCACTCCAATGGTGGATGTTGCGTATATGTACGCAATGACCTAACTTGCTCTAGTATTCCAGAACGTGAATCTTCCGAATTCTATACCCTCTGGCTACGGCTTACATGCCAATCTCAAACTAAATACATCTGCGCTGTTTAACTTTCTCCGAATTCTACTGATTATCCAAAATTCTTTGACTACCTCACTTTCAAAGGGGAATACATTCTTTCCCGCTCTCCCTTTGCTGAAATCTCCATTTTAGGAGATTTCAATGTTTACCACCACCTTTGGCTTTCCTCCCATTTCACTGACATCCCTGGTGAACTAGATTACAACTTTCTATCCTAAATGACCTGGAGCAGATTGTACATCACTCTACTCGTATCTCCGATCGCCTTGAAGATAGGCCCAACATTCTGGATTTATTTCTTACCTCTCATCCCTATTCTTACTCTGTTAAACTTTTCTCTCCGTTGGGCTCCTTCGATCACAAGCTTATATCTGTTTCCTGTCTAATCGCTCCAATTCGGCCTTTGGATCCTTCCAAGAGGAGGCGCCTTTGGCACATCGGCGCCGCTGATTGGGAGGCCCTTAGGCAGTACTTCTGTGATTTCTCAAGGAATGATTGCTGCTTCCGTGGCCGGGCCCTTCTGAGTGTGCAGAGCGCATCACAGAGGTGATTCTCTCGGGCATGGAGGCGTACATTCCATATTCTATTCCTACTACTAATGCAAAAAAAACCTTGATTTAACTTTACTTGTTCTAATGCTATCCGCAACAGAGAGGAGGCTTTCAGAAGGTATCGTCGCCATCCAACTCATGACTCTCACTCAGCTTATATTTCTGCCCGTAATCGTGAAAAATCTGTTCTTCGACTCGCCAAAAATTCCTTTATCCAACAAAAATATGAAAATCTATCCAATTCTAATTCTTCTCGCTCTTTCTGGTATCTAGGTAAGAATCCCTTTAACAACTTTACTTCCTCTTCTTTCCCTGCTCTTTTCCATTCCGACGGCACATTTGCTGTCTCTTCTCCTGACAAAGTCGAACTCTTCGCTCAAATTTTCGCTTACAATTGAACCATGAATTGTTGTTAGTCCATCTCCTCCCCCCCTCTGACTTTATCATGTCTGAAACTAGAATCTCTTCTAAAGATGCTTTTTTTGCCCTATCTGGGCTCAACTCTAGGAAGGCGTATGGTCGTGATGGTGTTCCTTCTGTTGTTCTTAAGAACTGTGCTTCTGTGCTGACACCCTGCCTGGGCAAACTGTCGTTTTTGTCTCTCATCTGGCACTTTTCCTTCTTGCTGGAAGTTCGCTTTCATTCAGCCTGTCCCAAAGAAGGGTGACTGCTCTCAACCCTCCAACTATCGTCCAATTGCTTTGATTTCTTGCCTTTCCAAAGTTTTTGAATCCATCCTTAATAGAAAGATTCGTAAACACCTCTCTTCTCACAATTTTTTTTCAGATCGTCAGTATGGATTCCACAAGGGACGCCCTACTGCCGATCTCCTTGCATATCTCTCTGACTCTTGATCATCCTCCTTTCGGAATTTCGGTAAAACTTTTGTATTGCGCTAGACATCTCGAAAGCTTTTGATAGAGTCTGGCACAAATCTTTAATTTCGAAACTGCCCTCTTTCGGTTTCTATCCTTCTGTCTGTGCCTTTATCTCTAATTTTCTTTCTTGCCGTAATATAGCTGCAGTTGTAGATGGCCAATGTTCTTCTCCAAAAGCTATTGACATGGTGTTCCTCAGGGTTCTGTCCTGCCACCCACTCTTTTCCTTTTATTTATTAATGCTCTTTTAATTCGCATTCCTGTCCTATTCATTCCTATGCCGATGATTCCACTCTTCACTTCTCCACCTGTTTACCAAAGTGTCCCTCACAGCAGTCGCTTCATGATTCGCGTAGGACGGCTATGGGACACCTAACCTCTGATCTTTCTGCTATATCTGACTGGGGTAGAGAAAACTTTGTGGCCTTCAATGCCTCAAAGACTCAGTTCCTCCATCTGTCTACTCGTCACAAGCTTCCACACGACTATCCCCTTACCTTCAACAACACACAACTCAATCCTTCCTCTTCTCTTCACATTCTTGGCATTTCCTTTTCTCGCTCGTGATCTTTCCTGGAAAGGACACATATACTCTCCTTCTAAAACAGCTTCTAAGAGGTTAGATGTGCTGTACCACCTCCACGGTTTCTTCACCCCGACTCAGTTCCTGTCTCTGTACAGGGGTCTTGTTCGCCCCTGTATGGAGTATCTTCCCATGTGTGGGGTGGTTCAACCCACACAGCCGTACTTGACCGGGAGGAATCAAAGGCTTTTCGTCTCATCAATTCCCCGCCTCTTACTGATTGTCTTCAATCTCTCTCTCTCTCTTCGCCGCAATGTTGCCTGTCTCTCTCTCTTTACTATCGCTATCGTAACGGACATTGCTCTTCTGAACTCTCTAACTGCATGCCTCCTCCTTTAAGGAGAGCACGCAGTACCAGACTTTCTACACTTTCTCATTCCTTTTCTGTCCAACTATCTAATGCAAGGGTTAATCGGTATTTTCAGTCCTTCATCTACTCAACCGGTCAACTCTGGAACAATCTTCCTCAATCCATCTTTCCTCCTGTCTATGACCTCCCATCTTTCAAACGCAGAGTGTCTAGGCATCTCGAAAACCCCGGACCTTGATTTTGGCTCTCTTCTTCTATGGGAGGGGCGCTTTTGCGGGGATTTGCCCTTGACCCCTCCTTCCTGCATAAAAAAAAACGATCAATAAATTCTGATCCAAAAACACATCTAACCTTTTGAGAGCAGAATGTGTTGGTAGAACCTGTAATGGATTGCTGGCCAGCAATTTCCTCTCTTCACCAAAAATTTCCTTCTGCACATGACCAACCAGTAGTGCCTGGCTTGCTGAATCTCCTTACTGTTCAGAACTCCTTCCCTTTTTGTTTCCACCTTAATGTTGTCTGTAAATCTATATACCCATACTGTCGCTCTTAACAACCAATTCATACGGCTAATATCCTCAAGTCTCAATATGGGGTCCTGCTGCACAACTTGACAACAGTTCACACTGCATTTTCTTATCTCACTCACCCATTCTTTTTCAGCTTGGTGTTCTCGTACATTGGTCTGATTACAGGGCCAATTTTCAATTCCAAATTTTAGCCACTCTGGCGCATTATAGGAGGAGATTGTAGACACCACTCGACCAGGGAAGTACTCCGGGGGAGGGGGACGTTAGGCAGGAGACAGAGAGTGTTTGAACTCCCGTTTCTTCTGTTACTGTCCTTTTTAGCTGATCTTTTTCCGTGTCTCATCTACCTTGTGAGCAGTCCAGCATGCTCTCAAAAACATGCTTCTCCCTCTATTATACACTACACATACATGCATCTTACACACTACACATTTTTTTCAAAATTTAAAACAAAAATGGTATAGGTTTTAAAATCTTTAGATACCTTGATTTCGACTCTCCCCTTTTCCTTCTTTGGGGGGCCGTTTTTGCGGGCGTTCGCCCTTGGCCCCTCCTTCCTGCATAAAAAAATCCATCACAAACTTGACTGTGCAAGATCTTTCACTGAAACTCTTTGTGTTGGTAAATCAGCGAGGTTTTGTGTGCCTCGACAATGCTTCCATTGCTTTGGATTTGTGTGTGCTTGAATTTCCTCTACCCTATTGGCAACAAATGGTTTCTACTTCCTTGACTGGCTTCTTAATTAGTGCCAAACTATAGTGGAGTCTGTCCAATAATAGCTTGGAATTTCCCAAAGACCCAAAGTTTCCCAGTGAAATTGGCCCTTTCCAAGAAAGATCACGAGAAAAGGAAACGCCAAGAATGTTAAGAGAAGAGGAAGGAGTGAGTTGTGTGCTGTTGAAGGTAAGGAGATAGTCGTGTAGAAGATTGTGACGAGTAGAAAGCCACAAGGTTTTCTCTGTCCCAATCAAAGATAGCAGAAAGATCAGAGATCAGGTGCTCCATAGCTGTCCTACGCGAATCATGTTGAGAGGGACGCTTTGGGAAGCGGGTGGAGAAGTGAAGAGTGGAATCATCGGCATGAAGAGGAAATGCGAATTAAAGGATCATTAATAAACATGATAGAAGGAAAAAAGTGGTTGACAGGACAGAACCCTGAGGAACACCACTGTTGATAGCGTTAGGAGAAGAACAGTGGCCATCTACAACTCTTGATCTCAACCAAGTGCAACTTCCCAGAGGCTCTAAACCAAATTTTTACTTTATCACAAATGAAGCCAGAAATCCAAGGTGATCAAACACCGTTGAAGTCAAACTAAAAGCTGCACGTTTTGTCCACCTTGTCTCATTCTTCCCAGTGAAAGTAAACAAATCCTCTTCTTGCTGCCAAACAATACCTAGCACCTTTGTGTTTATTGCCCACAGTTCATGGTAACAGAATCTTCAACAGTGTCTGCCTCATCAGATTCTACACAGGACTGACTCATAAACTGTTGTAACTGAGAATGATTGGTCTGCCATTTTCTAAGCTCCATACCAGCCTCACTCATTATAGCTCTAGCCTCCATGAGTATCTGTTTACTCATTTCTGTATTATTCAGTGAACACAGCAAATCATTAACAAAGATTTTTTGCCTTTTGTGCTCAACGGTATTAGGATAGTGTTCAGAATATTTCCTAAATTGGTGTTGTATAGTAGCCTCCACAGAAACGGGCTACAGCTGAGGCCAAACAACACAGACACTCACAGATACCTCACTGCATCTCTGTCCTCTGGTTTTAGCTTTATCCTCAAGAATATTTGCTTTACATCTGCGGTCAATGTTACTGTACCAAATCCGAACCTGAGTAACAAGAAAAATAAATCTCCATTTAAATTTGGGTCAGCATCCAAATAGCCATTCAAGGATGCATCACCTTTGTCCTTGGTTGAGCCATGAAAACCTACCCTCAATTTGGTGGTAGTTTTGTCTCGCCGCACCACTGCATGTGTGTGGCAGATAAGGTGCTTTCTGGCTCAACAGCTCACCTTGCACCCTTTCAGCATAGCTCTCTTTTACATAGCTTAGGATGGCCTCACTATATTTAGTTGATGATTCTTAATTTTTTCTTAGCCTACGCAAAGAAGCCTCTAACCTTCTATTACTAGGTGAAAGTTAGAGCTTGGTTTACAAGAATCGTTCCGAGGGAGACCACTTCATAGCAACCATCTCTAACCCCAGTACCATTTTCAAATTGCTCTAAAATCTCCCAATTCACTGTACTTGCTTCCTTCTCCTATTTGTCCATTATGTCAATGGATTAAAAGTCCCAAAAGGCCTTCAAAAGCATTTCCAAACCATGGTTGTTCTCCTCAGTCTTAACAAAAAGTGTTTTAACCTCCATTTCACTGCAACACCATGTAGCATCCAGCCTAGCTTGCTTTCATAAGCTACAGGACCTTGAAATGTGCGGACAATGTTACCAGTGATGAAGTCCCAACAATAGTCAGCTCCAATCAAAAGACTAATTTCTTTAGTCCCTTCAAACTTATTACTGCCCAAATCAATGCCTTTAACTTGTAAGTCCTGGATATATGTCATATCTAAACAAGTAGTGACTGGAGCACAACGTTCTTCAATCTCTACAGCTTGGACCTTAATAGTGGGACTTTGTGGTAACGACACCCTTAACGAGAACTTCTACCTTCTTAACTCTGGTTCTGTTTAGAACTGAACCCCCAAACCCAGATTTTTTTCAAATTTTCCCTCTTACGTTTTTTTAACTTCAAATTTCTGGAAATTCTGGCTACCACTATCAAACAACACAATTACCGTAGCTTCTCCAGCCTTACCAACTAATAATGTTGCAGCAGTTTGGAATAATCCCCCCTTTACTCGTATTCCCTTTCATAGCAGTGGCATGTGCCACTGCTGTCTCTACTGCTCTACTTCTGGGGTAAACCTATGAGGAGTGTTTTCACATAATAATGGCTGATGCCGGCCATGGCAATTTTTACACAAAATTTTATGCTTACAATACCTTGCTCTGTGACCTTTTAAAAACATTTAAAACATACTGCAGACTTAGTTACCCTGTCGTTTCTCTCTTCAACAGGTAAAGCTTTAGCCACTTCACACTTATATGACTTGTGGTTGCCTTCACAAACTATACAATTCATGATTCCCTTTAAATTATTCTCTAGGATGCATGTAGAGTTGACACTGCACATGGACTATTCCTTTTGGTGGGAACTTTGGTGCTTTGTTCAATATTAAACTGTGCAAACCCAAGTCCCTCTCGCAGTGTTAACTGTGCGCCTAAAAAGCTTAACATCTGCTCAAGGGGGATGTACAAATGCTCTGTAGAGTGTCTCCTACTTAATTCAGATAGGCAATTGAGGTAGGCAATTTAGATTCCAGTAGTCCAGTATGGTTACTAACATTACACTGTACCTTTCCAATCCTACACCCAAGTTGTCCGGAGACCTACCTAGTTCTAATTTGAAATTCATCTTCTAACTGTCGTAATTCTTTGGCATTATTGCGATTATTAACAGGCGGTATAGTTAAAAGTTTGCGTAGGTGGCTTTTAATTAAGATTTCTGGATTACCAAACCGTTTCTTTAACATATCCCAAGCCACATTATAATTAGGCTCTGTTAAAGCTAACCCTGCTATTGCCTTTGCTGCCTCCCCTCCCAAGAGGAATCGCAAGTATTTTAACTTCTGTCAACCTTAACTTCATTAGTCCTGTTTGTTGAGGGCTATCTTTTATTATTAGATCTAGTCTCTAACTGTACTGAACTGCTAAACTCTTTTGCTCTGTGTCGTGCCTTAATTATGTCATCAATAATCTCTTCAAAGTAAATGATTTTACCTTCCATTTCATTCTCTTTTCTAAGAGTCTCAATGTTAACATTTACTTCCTCTGGAGCAACCTTTTTAATTTCTAATATGGAAAGCTGTGCAGTCACAAAGCTTAAATTTCTTGCTCTATGGCAGAATCTATAGTAACATTGACCTTTATAATTACAATAGCTCTTTGTAAACCCTTCTCTTGTTTCTAAACTTGTTCAATTCAGCTGAACTCTTCTTCAATGCTAACAGACAACTGGGCTCAATGCCAAATAAGCTGAATTGGCCAAAATACTTAACCACGCTGACCAAACTCAAACTTGCCTTCTACTAAACAAACTAAATTGCTTAGTTGAGGTACTGACCAACCACCAGTCTGGACTAGCAAATTTTCCACCCAAGTAACTGGCACACTGAAGTCCGCAACCTTCGCCTAATGAACAACAAAACCAAATGTAGGCTTAAAACAACCACACTCTAGCGACTAAGTTTCACAATTGGGCAACCAAACTTTCTACCTTGAACCTTAAATCAAATTCCCTTAACTTGTTCAGGCCTAATTTCGGCTACAATTTGCACAATTAGAACTTTGTCGAAAGATGGTCATTGTCTCAGTCTTAGGCTAGAAATCCGATTATGAAGGTTCATGTTATTATTATTTTTATTTATTGGGTTCGGAATCCCAGCTGAGCCTTGAACGGCCAAGCTCTGAAGGGGGCCTACTTTAGACCTCAATTAGCAAAAATAAAAAAGGGGCATTGGTTGTGGTCGTCTTTCTAAACTTTGTAACAACAACAACAACAACACAACCTTCACCATTGTACGGTGCAACAAACCTGTATCTAAACTACTAAACTGAATTGCAAGAGAGCTGTCTATAAGACCACGCCCTATCAGTGCCACATTCAACAGAAGAGTGAAAGAACGCTGCCAGCATCCAAAAAAATGATGCCACAAGAGCGCAAAATGTTCTCTAAAATAAATGACAATTTTTCACTAACCTTACAATTTTGAGATGGATATGTACACTATATATACACCAACGGTTGCCAAACCCCGGCTCGCGAGCCGCATGCGGCTCTCGAGGTTGTTAACTGCGGCTCGCGAGACAATTTTGGTTTTTATTGTATTTATCATAAAAGACAAAATTCATAATACAAATATAATTTTTTTTTCACATAATAAAAAAAATGAAAAAAAACAAGGAAAAATTGAATTGACAATAAAATGTGTCATGCGTACGCCAATTTCTTTTGCGTGACAGGCACTAAGCGGGATAATTACGTGATTAACACCAATCGCCACTCACCAGTGTCCAGTACTCCTCGAGCTACCCTGCGGGTCGCGTGTAGTAACGAGTGAGTGTGTTTTAAAATTGGCTTCTTAGATCAAATAGTGGCTATTTTCCTCAGCTATACAAGTGAAAGTTATACAACCCCTTAGTTGATTATTAAAATGACCGAGCAGACAAAGTGTAAGAAACGGAAATATGAAGAAGAAAACAGAGTTTTTAAACAGGAGTGGGAGAAGAGCTTTGCCTTTACTGTTAAAGGTGGGAAACCTGTGTGTCTTATCTGCCACGTGGCACTCAATCACTTTAAAACCAGTAACTTAAAGCGTCATCAAGAAACTAACCATAAAAATTTTATTACACAATTTCCTCCCAAATCAGAATTGCGGAAAACTAAGTTAACAATGTTGAAATCTAGCCTAGTTGCCCAACAAACTGTACTTTCATCATTGTGTAAGACAGCTGACTTAACTACTGAAGCTAGTTTTGTTATGGCATGGAATATTGCTCGTGCTCAACTTCCCTACAGTAGTGGAAAATTTGTGAAGAAGAATATTGCCGATGTTACTGCAATTCTCGCTTTAGATAACACAAAGCTTCGAGAACAAATAGCAAGTATTTCTATTTCCCGCCACACTACAGAGAGACGTATTTCCTAGATCAGTGCTGAAATTACATGCTCGTTGCAGAGTGATTTGAAGAATTCTGTTGCATTCAGTTTGGCCCTTGATGAATTCACAGATATTAAAGATAACCCTCAACTGGCGATATTTGTTCGTTATGTTACTGGCGATAGAAATGTGAAAGAAGAACTCTTGGACTTAATGACCCTAAGAGAAACCACCAGAGGGGTTGACATAAAGAACGCACTTGACGAGGCATTATCAAATGATCAAGTACCATTGAATCATTGAATAAACTTGTCAGTGTTGCAACAGATGGAGCACCAGCTATGGTAGGACAAAATGTAGGCCTAGTTGGGCTCTTGACACGCGATCCCAAGTATCCTGTGTGTCTCTTTATTCACTGTATCATTCACGTGATCATTTGGTAAGCAAGTACTTTAGGTATGACAGTGTTATGAAATGTGTTCTAGAAATTGTGAATTTCATTCGTTCAAATGCAAAAACGCACCGAGCGGCGTTTAGAAATTTTATCGAGGAGCTGGATCTTCAAGATAAGCCAGATGACCTTTCATTCTACTGTATTGTAAGGTGGTTATCAACTAGTAATCTCCTGAATAGGTTTGTTGCACTGTTGGAGCCTATCATTGATTTCTTGAAAGAAAAGGGAAAGTCATACCCACAACTAGAAGATCACGAATGGGTGCAGGATCTGATGTTTTTTACTGATGTAATACAACACCTTCAAAGTCTAAATCTGGCACTTCAGGGAAAGGATAAGGTCATTTCTGACCTTACACAGACAGTTTTCAGTTTCCAGAATAAAATAAAGCTCTTCCAAAAAGATCTAGTAACAAAAAAATTTGACCACTTTCCCCACCTGAGAAACCGAGCAAACACTTTTCTTGATATTGAAATAAAAGATAGTAAATTGGAGGAATACAAAGGTAAATTAGAAGGAATAACTGATGATTTTCAGTTCAGGTTTGATGAACTGAAGAAGCTAAAACCATGCTTCGAATTTCTTGTAAATCCTTTCCTGATTAATGTCGTCAACGATGGCTGTCCTGTTACCACACCTTTTGTTACAGAAGCTGCTTCAATACAAACATAACTTTTGGAGCTACAGGAGGACGTGGGTTTAAAGTTGGTACATAAAAGCTTATCTGCAGTTGAGTTTTGGAAGCAAGTACCAGAGACAAAGTATCCTCACCTCAGGAAAACCAGTTTCCGACTTATCTCAGTTTTTGGGAGAACTTATTGTTGTGAAGCACTCTC
Source organism: Bathynomus jamesi (assembly GCA_023014485.1). Taxonomy (NCBI): domain Eukaryota; kingdom Metazoa; phylum Arthropoda; class Malacostraca; order Isopoda; family Cirolanidae; genus Bathynomus; species Bathynomus jamesi. The sequence continues at coordinate 774,697 of JAJOZX010000743.1, read as the reverse complement.
CTCGGTAATGAAGTTTGTAAAGTCAAAACATCGTGCTGCCCTCACTAACGAACACCTGACTGAGCTTCTTCATACCGCCTTATCATCACATCAACCAGACTTTAAAACATTAACAACCAAAATGAAGACCCAAACTAAGCCTTCTACAAGCAGTAATTAAACAATTTAATTATGTGAGTATAACTATATGTATATGTATATGTTTTTAATAATTAAATTCTTTTTAAAATATTTTGCGGCTCTCGTACATCTGAAAAACGTCGTATGTGGCTCTTGGGTCCAGGAAACTTGGCCACCCTTGATTATATACCTTAACTTAATATATGCCAACAATGTTGCATTAATCAGCCTAATCATTGTATCCCTTTCGGATAACATTGGCTCTCTCTCTCTCTCTCTCTCTCTCTCTCTCTCTCTCTCTCTCTCTCTCTCTTTCTCGGACGGTCAGAATAAGGAAGCTCCCTCCGTGCAGTGCTTTTTAATGCTAGGTCGATTAGGAATAAGTTTTGCGAGCTACGAACGCTCTTAGCATCGTTGCTATCACCGAGTCCTGGATTCATACTGATCATAGAGACTACGTTGGGGAGTTGGATATTCCCGGATATAGAATGTTTCACAAGGACAGCACCCGTGGGGAGGGGGGGGAGGGGTACTAATATACGTGAGGGACACGTTGAGTCCGGTTGATTGCCAGATCCGATCGGAACGGGAGCTGCGTGGCGTCGATCTAAACGTGGGATGAACGAATTATAGGTTAATCTTGGTCTACAGACCTCCGCATCTCCTCGAGGAGGATACAGCCCTGTACACCGAACTCCGTAGCCTGCTAGGGGACAGGGTGTGTGTAGTTTTAGGAGACTTCAACTGCCGCGGCATAAACTGGAAAGACAGGATTTCTGATGCCGAAGGGAGGAGGCTAGCTGACTTTGCTGATGAGAACTTCCTGACTCAGTGGGTCGATGGGCCTACACGAGGCGAAAACGTTCTAGACTTAGTATTCATGACCGAAGACAACCTCGTCACTGGCCTCACCGTTGACGAATCGTCAGGCGGGAGTGATCACGGTCTGATTAGGTTCTGTGTGTGCGTCCCTCGGGTGAAGCGTAGTAACTCGAGAGGCAGTAAGCTCGATCTACGGCGGGCGGACTTTGTTGGCCTCCGGGATAGGGTAGGTGAGATGGGGTTAGAGGTCGGCGGCGATGTTAAGGGAGTGTGGGTGCATTCCGGGACCAGTTTATGGGGCTGCAGTCTGCTGCCATAGCCTCAAAACCGGTCACCCCTGCTTCAACGCAGCCTAAGTGGTTCAGTCGTGACATAGCTTCAGCTATCCGAAATAGGAAAGTAGCGTATAGGAGGGCAAAGGCCAATCGTTCCAATGAGAACAGTGAAGCGTATGTCCGCCTGTGCCGGGAAGTGAAGGCGAAGGTTAGGCTACCCAAACGTAACGAAGAACTCCGGTGGCAAACCTGTGCAAGGGGAACCCTAAGGAGTTCTTCAGTTATGTTAATAGTAAAAAGCCCATTAGAAACATGATAGGCGCGTTAAAGGACCCCAGCGGCGCGCTGCGGACCTCCGACGGGACATCGCTAAGGTGCTGAATGAGTACTTTCGGGAGTGTTCACCAGGGAGGACACCCGCGTCATCTCCGAGCCAGGCGTCAGGCACAAATTTGCTGGCCTGGATAGTGTTCGGTGTACTGCGACAGTCGTTGCCGATAGAATAGACAAACTGAGCGCGTTTAAGCCTCCTGGGCCAGACCAGTTCCTCCCCAGAGTGTTGCGGGAAGTGCGCGACCACCTGGCTACAGTCTTCAACAAATCGTTGGAGACGGGCCAGGTGCCTGGTGAATGGAGGGAAGCCAACATGACCCCTATCTTTAAGAAAGGAAATCACGAAAGTCCAGGGAACTATCGTCCCATTAGTCTCACTTCTGTTGTGGTAAATTATTAGAGGGGATAATAGATGATAGGATCGTTCACTCACCATTTGGATTCCTACAAGCTGCTTGGGGAGTCCCAACATGGGTTTAGACGGCATAGGTCGTGTCTCACCAACCTGCTCGAGTTTTTCCACGTCATGTGGAGTGAGTACGATAAGAGTAGGGCGGTTGATATACTTTATCTCGACTTTCAGAAAGCCTTTGATAAGGTACCTCACTGCCGGCTAATGGCCAAAGTGCGCGCGCTGGGTATCGGTGGGGAAGTAGGTAGGTGGATTGAAAACTGGCTGAAGAATAGACGGCAGGGGGTTGCAATTAAAGGGACTAGCTCGGGTTGGACCTCGCTCACTAGCGGCGTTCATCAGGGTTCCCTTTTGGGGCCACTGTTGTTTATCATTTATGTAAATGATATCGACGCTGGCATCGTCAGTAGGATCGCCAAATTCGCTGATGACACCAAGCTTGGGGCCAATGTTGGGACGCCCGAAGCGATCGCGCAAATTCGTGCAAACCCAGGTAGGATAGGAGTGTGGTCCGAAAAATGGCAAATGCCATTTAACTTGGGTAAATGCAAGGTGATGCACATTGGCTACGCCAATCCCATGTCGGACTACTCCATGTTGGGGAATAATATCGAGGCCACTGATTTGGAAAAGGACTTGGGTGTGATAATTAGCAGCAATTTTAAGTTTACGAAACAGTGCGAAGAGGTGGAAAAGAAAGCCCTGAAGCTGTTTGGTTATATGAGGAGGCAATTTCGACTTCGGAACAAGGAGATTGTGCTCTCTCTGTACAATTCTCGGGTTCGGCCGCACCTGGAGTATGCTGTGCAGTTCTAGTCGCCCACCCTCAGGAAAGATATTGACAGGCTGGAACGAGTCCAGGCGAGGGCCACAAAGTTAATCCCTTCCGTTAGGCATATGGGCTACAATCGACGCTTATGCGCCCTGAATTTGTTTTCGCTGGAAACTTGGAGGCTGCGCAGTCAACTCATCGAAGTTTTTAAGCTCTTACACGGGTTCAACGATGTCGATTTTAGAAGCATGTTTAGTTTAAATGATAACTCAACTCGCAATAATGGTTGGAAGTTGGATTTGAAACGGTTTAGGACTAGTGTGTGTGGGAATTACTTTACCTTAAGATCTGTGACACGTGGAACAGGCTACCTTCAGAAGTTGTGAACAGTTCCTCTGTGGATTAATTCAAGAAAAGGTTAGACCGAATCTTGCACACTATTTGAAGGTGTATGAATTTTTCCCTGGCACCCGTTGCCATTGGTACCTCCTCGGTATGGGCAGCAAGGCCTTTTGAGGTACTTCTTTTCCTTGTAACGCCTTGTAACTCTCTCTCTTTCATTACAGAATGATGGCATTGCGAGATGAGTAACAAAATGTTGAACATCCACCTTTAGGTCTTTCACTGTTTCCTGGATAATTTAATTGGCACCATCGGAAGTGTGTTTACTTCGTTCATAGGGAAACAATGTTACCAACTGAGGTAAGGACGGAAGGGAGTTTTGTTATAATTGTGTTAAATAGATTAATTCCTTTCAAGTGATCTGCTTCACTTCCATTGAAAGTCGGGGGTAAGCTAGCTTTAGCTCTGAAGTATACAAACGAAAAGTCACACGAGCCATTCCTTTTCACAATTTACAATTTCGGATGGGTCAGCAAATATCGTTTGGAAAAAGAAAAGCTTAAAAGCCGTTCTGGACTGCTAAAACGCGTGTCTTCGGGTCGATATATGTCCATAGCAATGCAACAATGAAGGTTTAAAATAAAAAATTGCCAAAATCGTTTCGAATTAGAATATTAAAAGCGGCAACAATAAACGTTGCACGTATAAACTGTACTGAAATGTATCCGAGTTGTTTCTTTTCTTTTCTGACTCTGCTCTTAAATTTCATTTGTTGAAACATTTTCCTTATCTGTATGTCTCGTTAGACACGACAAATGCAATTCTTTTCCTGTCATTCAATGGTTATTCCCTCCAGAATTCTCGTTTCACTCCCATCCGATCCCTCCGTCAGTTGTCGATACACAGCAAACAACCGTGGCGCCACCGCGAAACCGGACCAAGTACGCCTTTTCATACCCGAGCAATCAATACAAAACTTCCAAATTGTAATCGCTAGATGTCTCACACACACACACACAAACACACACACACACACACATATATATATATATTAGACAGAAATAAACCCATTATTTACGGTATGTTAAAGTATATATATATATATATATATATAATATATATATATATATATATATATATATATATATATTAGAAAGTGTACACACTATTTAAAATGTGTATGTACGTGAGTATTGATTATGCACGTAATCACACAGACAGTAAGGCAATGGAGCATGAAACTCGAGTGAAAATGGTAAAGGTAAGATCGAGGGACAGCCTTGGCAAGCGCGGTTTGTTTTGTGGGAAGGAAAGCCGCGCGCAGCCTTGTTTAGTGTTCACCCTTTAATTTGTCTGACTTGATCTGCATATGCTCTCTCTCTCTCTCTCTCTCTCTCTCTCTCTCTCTCTCTCTCTCTCTTTGTCATGTCTACATTTTTTAATTTGCGTTTCAGTTTTATGGATTCGTGTATTTTTCTTGTCTTCATTTTTCATTTTCAACGTGATTTTGAACGCTTTGAGGAAATTAAAATATGAAAATATTTTTAATTTTATCTTTTTGTAACGTTATTACGTTCACAAATATATTTCGTAACTAAAAATAAAAAGTGTTGCGCAATCAATCGCTAAAATCGTTTTATTATTGCCATAGTAACGCAGTAGGGTATGTCAATTTTAGTAAAGTCAACAATTCAAAAACTACTAATGCTCAAATGATGTCATATTATCTAGCAAACTTAGAAATATCTTTAGTGTTGTTTAGAAAAGCCATTTACCTACTTATATTTGACCATAAAGGTTTGAAATATAACGTAAATATGACTGTAGCATCGTATATTAATGTGCCATTGATATGTGTGGTCAACTTTGGTTATTTTTGATGTGCAGTATGGTTTCTAAGTTTCACATAGTCACAAATGCTGGAGTTTTGATTGTGAATGCGTGTGTTTTCCCTCCTTTTTGACAGTTTTGATTACTTCGTAATGTAAATATTGTGTATTTCAAATTATTCGAAATGTTATGTGTGACCCAAACTTTCTGTATATTTTGATATGATAGATATATGAAATTGTAATTACTTTGAATAATTAAGTCTTGTACCTATAACACCACAACCTCTTATCTGAGCTTATAGGAAGATATTAAGAATTTCAATTAACTTAATTTTATGTAATCATAATCAGTAGGCCTATCCAAATTTCAATGACATTTCTTTTGTTCACAGGTCCACAGGATGAGTCAGAAAGGAATCAGAACCCGAAGCAAATCAAGTTGTCACCTAAGTCATTTGGTGGGGACTGGGAGTGAACTTCCCCCTGCTGAGCTGCCCACAGCCAGAGATCTGCTGAGGTATGGTTTGTTGAGGAGAGAGATGAGTGAGGAAGACAGGAGGAATTACCCATTTAATGACCTGATTAACAACGGCATTGTTCCAGAGCTTCTGGCTCAGTGGAGAAAGGCCAACGATCTATTCACAGGACCCGTAATCAACACTGTGGTCAGGATCAGGGCTAAAGTGAAGGCACTGTGGGATGAGGCAGTGAAGGTGTCCATTGGCAATGTGAAGCTAGAGGTCAAAGAAAGGTTCATGATGAAACTGGACAAATTGGTGGACATCCTGACCTGTCACTGTGTGATCAGGAGCTGCAGTGAGCTTGGGTGCAACCCTGTCTGCAACAGTGAGGTTCACATTGATTGCAGCTGTAGGAGCGAGCAGAAGAAACCAGTGCAGGAGCTTGCCTTCATTAAAGGTCAGAGAGAAAAGGTGGGAAGTGTGGGGGCACACCAGATGGGTCTACCTGATCACCCGGAGACCAGGAGACAGGAAGCAGTGCTGCAGAGACAGGAGCAGAGAAGGAAGGCCGAGGAGAGGAGGAAGAGGAAGGCAGAGGAGTCAGCCAAGAAAGAAGAGGAGTTGAGGGAGGAGTCACTGCTGGAGATGGAGTTGGAGGAGACTGGAGATATACTGGAGGAGGCAGGGAGGAGAGAGGAAGCCGAAGACTTCATACCAGAGGCTGCGACAACTTCTTCCTTGCCTGTGGCTAAGAAGAAGAAATACAACACTGAAGATATCACCAACATAGCTCTGGCTAGCTTCAGACATCACACTGGGCTGAGAGAGACTGCAGAGATTGCCACTGCTGCCTGGATTGATGCTGGTCTTATCACAGAGTTTGACACAGCACTGGTGATTGACCACAACAAGGTGAGGAGGGCTCAGGAGAGACTGAATAAGTTGCTGATCAAGAAGTTTGATGAAGAGATTAGGGAAACTGGCATCACCTGTATCTTCTTTGATGGGAAAAGTGATGACACCAAAGTGATGATGGAAGTTGAGGGCAGTGACAGGCAGTTTCCTGGCCTCATTAAGGAAGAACATTACACAGTCTGCAATGAACCAGGTGGGAAATATTGTGGCATTTTGTACCAGAGGAAGCTGCAGAGGAGAGAAGTCATGCTGAGATCATTGCTGATCATCTGGTGAACTGGCTAAGAGAGAGAGGAGCAGACCAGACCCTTTTGGCCATAGGAGGTGACAGTACTAATGTGAATACTGGCTGAGAGGGAGGAGTAATGCATTATGTGGAGGCCAAGCTTAGCAGGAAGTTGGTGTGGATTGTCTGTGACTTGCACACTGGGGATCTGAGTCTCAGACACCTGGTGACTGCACTGGATGGCAAGACATTGAACAACAACAAGTGGTCTGGGCCCCTAGGGAAGATTTTAGATACTGCCACTGAGCTGGAGATCAACCCAAACTTCACGAGGATCACTGTTGGTCCTCCTCTACCCCATCTCAGTCAGGAGGTAGTGAAGGACCTCAGCACAGCCCAATCATATGGCTACAGAATCATCACTGCCATCAGATCGGAGAGGTACCTCAGAGTCTAGCTCTCCTGGAGATTGGACCAGTCTGTCACAGTAGGTGGGTCACCACGGCTCTAAGGTTCTACAGATTGTGGATTTCCAAACATGGGCTGAAGGGTAGGAACCTGAAGAATCTGAGGATAATTGAGGAATTCATAGTGGGAGTCTACATGCCAAACTGGTTCAACATCAAGTTAAATCACAGCTGGGTGGAGGGTCCCAGGCATGTACTGTACCAGCTGGAGCTGCTCAGAAGTCAGAAGAAGGAGGTGATAGGAATAGTGATGCGTACAGTGAAGAGATCAGTCTGTTATGCACACTCTGAAGCCATGCTGTGCAGTGAGGTGGAGGAGGAGAGGAGGGAGGCAGTGAGGAGGATACTGGAAATCAGAGGTGAAGGAGATGAGGACACACAGGTAGGAGACTGCAGTGTCAGACCCAGGAAGACTCCTGACATCAACCCAGCTGCACCAAACTCTCGGAGCTTATTGACTGGAACTCTGGCGTGACTGAGCCTCCTCTGACCTGCTCCCTCACCACTGCTGCAATCAAGGAGTTTCTGGATAGACCAGTGGAAGTTCCTGTATGGCCCTCACACACACAGAGTCAGTAGAGAGGTGTGTAAGGATGACAACTGAAGCAGCACAACATGTTTACTCACAAGAGAGGATGGAGGCGTACATCAGTGGCCAGGTGTCCAGTAGGGAGCTCATGTCCAGGAACAAGAGCAAAGCCGACATGGCATCCTTGGCAAAGTTCAAGAAACCTATCTATATTTCTAAGTTTTAATAATGAAATACAATCAAAATGACTTTAATTGTATGTAATGTATGTAAAATGTAGTTATATACAATAAAAAAAATACTTGCAAAAATTGCTGATTTTTCGTAAACTTCAACTTCAAATATAAGTAGCTAGGAGTGGTCAAATCTGGATTTTAAAGCCATATTTCGATTTAGCACATAAAAATGGATCATTTGGTCACTAGTAGTCTTTGAAAATCTAAATATTTCACTTTCCCTTGTCCCTGAAGATGTGAATTATATCACGAAAGCGCTTGGACTTCGTGTTTTATTTGCCGTTTCCCTGTGGTTCCTTGCTTATTAAAAAGATCACGTGCTGTTTGTGAATTGTTTGCATATATATATATATATAACGTTTGGTTAACCTTTGGTTAGCTTCCACCCGAATTGTTCATTCTGACGAAGGTCAAGCTTTTCACTCCACCTTAGACCTACAGTTTAACGTAGAATCCGAACCATGCCCCATCAGCAACCCAGCGTCTTAACCACTAGGCCACCTTGGGCACCCATTTATCTACCAACCACTTTCTTTATTGTGTGTAAGGATGAACAGCTGGGTTTTGCTGCGCCGGCTGCCGTCGGGTCTCGAACCCGGGGCCGATGGATTCGTAGTCAGCGACACTAACCACTACACCACCATATACCACCATATACATACAGTATATGATTGAACTCAGAATGGGCCCCTGAAGCTCTTTCATGATACACACAAACCGTGCATGGAACAAGGAACTCTTCTGGGAAAATTAAATCCACTATAGTCCGAATAAGTAATGGTAAATGACAAACACTATAGTTTTTTCTTTTTCATGATGTTAGCCCGACGTGGGCAACGGGTCACTCGCAAAGAGGCCCCAAAAATATAACTTCCCTCACCAGCTATCTGCAAAGCAGATTGGATCCAGCTTCGGGACAGGATCTAGGGATTACAGCTACACCTAGCCTACTATATCCAGGACCTCAATATAAGCAAAAGACTCGTTGCATTCGCTTCGGATTGAACACATCAAAGAAAAAGGGGTAACTATTGTATTTTTAGCCAAAAAACCAAAACTTAAACCTCAACTGGCAAAATTGCCCCGTTACTCACGTCGGGCTAACATCATGAAAAAGAAAAAACTATAGTGTTTGTCATTTACCATTACTTATTCGGACTATAGTTGATATAATTTTCCCAGAAGAGTTCCTTGTTCCATGCACGGTCTGTGTGTATCATGAAAGAGCCTCAGTAGTATGGTCGACTTGAACCCGGAATAAATTACCCCCCAAACATGTTTGGTATCGTTGGAAGCGCAAATTTATGTACTGTAGATTAAGAAAATCATATGCTTCAATTTGCCTCCTTTGGGCAAAAAAAAAGGTATCTGCATTTGAATTGAGGGGGTCTAAGACAAAAATGAGCCCTAAATCACATGTCAAAAAAGACAAAACTACACAATCCTCAATTTACTTGTCTGTTTCAGGACATTCGGTAATGAGTGACATGGAAGCTGCTTCTCAATCATCTTCATCGGCATCAAGCATTGACCACGTAATCAAGTGATCATTGTGTGAAGTGCCGACGGCCAGAAACGAATTCAGAGAAACTACAAAATATTCAGCAGAGGGGAATACAGACCAATGTAGAATACAGTATCGCAGTTGAAGACAATGTTCTGCATAAGTATCTCATAGAACCAAGGTTGGAGTGCATTAGGGTTTTCTGTGAGTCCGGATGAAGTTCTCCGATACAAGCAGTCAGTAACTGAAAATGAAAATACCAGCGGCTTTCTCAGAGATTACTTGCCTGGCTCGTTCACGCAATGGATGGCCGACAACGTGGACCAAACCCTATGACTCTTGATGGGAAAGGTTCATTGCATGCGATGGGTTGTGTCCGCTACAACATACTCAGGAAACGCTCCACTGCAAAATCTACAACCAATCAAGCGACAAAAGCGTAAACTCGCACACCAGGTCATCCAAGGTAAAGGCATCCCAGTTGTCGAATACATGCCCCCGAGAACTCCAGACTGTCTACAGTGTTTTTCAAACACCACCTACAACTGCAGACGCCATATGTTCTTCCACCCGATACCGGTCTTGATATGTTTTGGCATGCTGCGTATTTCTACGGCAAAAGTCAACGTCCAAATTAGTCTGGTTTCATGACAAACGTCACCATTGGAGATTATCCAGGAGAAACCACAATCTCCTTCCTTCCCATACTAGACATGGACCCATCTGATCTCACATGTATCTACTCTGTCCTTGTTTTCATGTCTGAGCAAGCAAGACAACTGCGAATCGAGACACCTGTGGTTACATTTGACCAACCTCTCTGGTTGAAAGCAATGAAGGCAAAGTCCCTGCCCATCGTCCTCATTCTTGGCGACTTCCATCTAATGAAAGGGTCTGATCTTATAGAGGCGTTCCAGACCATCTATGGACCAAACGCTGCCGAACATATAATGTCAGGGAAAGCAATTTCGAGAGCATTGCGAGGACATCTCCTCACTGGGTCTGCTCTAATAACCAAACTCCTCCGCAAATTCATTCATGAAGATCCGCTTCAAAGTTTAGAGGACCTTCTGGAGGTCGAACACTGTGAATCAGAGAGTAATGCAGATGGAGATGTAGACCAGGAAGAGGTGGATCAAGAGGAAGATGAAAATGAGGAAGGAGATGGGATGAAGAGTTTAGGAGAGTCGGCATTCAAAACAGTTCCACAGATCTACAGAAGCTAAGGCTAACAAAGACCCTAAGATCCACTCTAAGGTTAGCCCGAGAGAAAGGAAAGAGTAGAGGGTTAAGAGAAGAGAAGAGAATAAGGGGTTAAGTAAGGAAGAACACCTATCACTCGTCGGTTAACATTCATTCAGAAAAAGATAAAAAAGACTCACCTTCATCATCCGCCGGCCACTGCCGACAAGTCAGAAAAATAGTCGGAGAGAATAGGAGAGGGGTGAAAGATGAAAAGAAGTAAAATAAGAACGCTTCCAAACCATGCAAACACAGTCTTGACTCACTGTCATACCATGCAAACTACAAACATGCAAGAAAAGAGTTACAGACATGCAAAGTAAGGAAAGGATAAGAAAAAAAAAAGTAGGTAAACAAACAAAAAGTGGGTTAGTTTACGCTACGAGTTACATCTACGTTATACAGGGTGGGCGGAAAGTAGCTCCCTATTTTGGATTGGTAAAAAAATACGTATATTATCCATTTATTTCAGAAGAAATAATATGAAAAGGTAGGCATACATGGTAGGTTTTCTCTAAAATTCAATGTGGGCTCCAACTCTTTCCACCAGCTTCTGGAGCCGCCCAGGAATGGCGTCCACTGACTTTAGCAGGAACTCCGGCGGGATGGAGGACATGACTTCCCGAATTCGTCCTCCAGTTCTTCCAATGTCCTCGTTTGGTGCGGTAGACTTCTTCCTTTACCCACCCCCAAAGAAAGAAGTCGCACGGTGTCAAGTCGGGGCTCCTGGCTGGCCATTGATGTGGACCACGACGACCCATCCAACGCCCAGGGAAGTGGGCATCCAGCCACTCACGGACAACAAGAGCGAAGTGCGGAGGGGCGCCATCTTGCATAAATATCAGATCGTCGATGTTCTCCCATGTGCTGACAACCGGCCAGACCTCGTTTCGCAACATAGCAAGGTACCGCTCAGCATTCATGGTGTTGCGCAGAAGGAACGGGCCCACAACCTGATCTGAGGTCATACCACACCACACCGTTACACTGAACCGATTCTGCCGTTTTTCAGCGGTAACCGTGCGACTTCTTTCTTTGGGGGTGGGTAAAGGAAGAAGTCTACCGCACCAAACCGAGGACATTGGAAGAACTGGAGGACCGAATTCGGGAAGTCATGTCCTCCATCCCGCCGGAGTTCCTGCTAAAGTCAGTGGACGCCATTCCTGGGCGGCTCCAGAAGCTGGTGGAAAGAGTTGGAGCCCACATTGAATTTTAGAGAAACCTACCATGTATGCCTACCTTTTCATATTATTTCTTCTGAAATAAATGGATAATATACGTATTTTTTTACCAATCCAAAATAGGGAGCTACTTTCCGCCCACCCTGTAGTGAACAAGTTTTATTATTTACTTTCTTCCTTATTTACTTTGCTTTCTGGTCTCTATTACATTTATCGCTTGCTTTCTCTACACTCGTTTTCGCTGTACCGTATAAGATTCTGGTAGCCACGCCGAGACTATGAAAGCCGTTACAAAACAAAGGGGGGGCTCATTAACACTCTTTTAACACTTGTTAATATTTTATTTAATTCCGAAAATGGTTTAAGTAATTTAGGGGGATGCGAGTACGGAATTTTACTATAACATTTTACGTCGGAGAGGGGCACAAACAATTAATTAAATTTTACGTTACATGGCGCCAACCTCACGCTTAACGCGCTGCCTAAAGACTGACTCCTTTGGGGGTAGCCCGCTCTGTCGGCCTCTGTTCAGGATTGCCAACTCTTCCCATTTTAAACAATTTCAAACAATTTCACAATTATTAGTAAATGATTTATATTAAACATTATAATCTTAATTAAACAAAAATTAATATTCTTAACTAGGCATTACTACACTCGCATCACCCCCTTGAAAATAAGTTTTTCATTAGGAAAACTTATTAATATCGTTTAACAAATTTAATAAATTTATTCCACAAATTTATATATTTTGCAATTTTTTTTTTTTTTCTTTAACAAATTCAAAGTTGATAGACAAGAAATAATTAGAATGACAAATTCCACACATATATTTTGTATCATATTATAAAAACCGAAAACTTTATAATTTTCACATTTGCATAAAATAACATTTCACACTAATAATTAAATTACAACCTGTACTAATCTACACATGGCAAAAAAAATAACTGAAAATTTTCTTACAGTGGCCGCACAAATCTCAAGTTCACAATCTACTCCAGCGATTCCTCATCAAAGATCGCTTTACATTCGAAAAAAAATATTTGTATAGTTATACAGTTACTATCAGGGCAACATAGAAAAAAAATAAGAAAAAGTTTACATAAAATACTGACCAAGAGCGCACATACTATTTCACGAAAAACACAACAAATATGGGCAATAATCGCAGCCTTTCACTTATAATTTCATTACAGTACATAATCAGTACATTAATTTGCTGGACGTTGTTTAGATCACAATCCGCACGCTGACAACGGACTTCTTCAATTTTCAATCGCAGCTCTCCTGCTCACTTCGCTAGAATGCAAGGGATTGCATCAATCAACATGCAACAGGGCAGCACGCTATAATGGTTCCGCTCTCTCTCCAAATGGCGAAAAAAAAACAAGAGAGACGTCCAATTCTAAAAGGATCAGGGGGGGAGATATCTGAAAGCGGGACCACGCGCTGGAATTGGACGAAATTTGCAATTCTAGAAGTCGATGAAGAAACTCGCCTTGTCTCATCTCCACTTTTGTCGGTGAACGCTGCTCTTCCTACGTCCAGCTGAAAGACTCTTCTACTGGCAACAATCAACCGATCACTCCGCCGTAGGCCGTTTCCCAACGAACCTACTGTATGTCTGTATGGACAGTACAGTCGTAGGCACCCGTTCAAGCTCAAGTGGCTTGTCTACCGCGTGCTACGACACATATTTAGCGAAGCATTCGAGCAGCGTGACCAGCTACTGCCTGAAAAATACCAGTAGACCATCTTCGATCGAAACTTTCGTGTGCCAAGACCCTGCACACGTAAATTTCTCTTCTCTTCTCTTCCGAAACTGTCCTGCGCCAAGTCCCTGCGCATTCGGTTCCTCTCTTCTATCTCTTCTCTTCCGAAACCATCCTGCGCCAAGTCCCTGCGCAGTTGGTTTCTCTTCTCTCTCGTCATTGGTGATCGATCACCTATCCGGTCGACTAAACTCAATGGATGGAACTCGGATTCAACTTGGTTGCCTCCAAACCGATCCTTTTGAAATTTTGAAAAAAAAGTTTATTCGAAACGTGTTTCTGTACTGCTTATCATTTATTTAATATTTAATTTACCGAATTTTCTCGACAGTTCACTTCGAAACAATAACTACACATTTGCTCTGGCCAAATTCACGGAAAAAAAAAATTACACATCTCAAAATTTCGCAAAAATTTAATCACATCTAGCTACCAATAAGGTCACTTATGGCAGTTACAGCGGAGAAGATAAAAAAGTCATAAAACGCACGAAACAAAATTGTACATTATAAATATAAAAGCGCCCATACATAGTAACTGTTAGTATAATTTAAGAACTATTATTGTTCAAACTACCGTCAGAAATCACATCGATACTTTTAAATTCAAAAGACAAAAATTAACTCCAGAAACTTCATGTCATCACTTCTCTGACAATCATGAACCCTCTTGCCCTTTGAGGAGGAGCACACAAAGACGCCACAAAAACGTTACTGGCTATCTAGAAGGCTCCATTTCCGAGTATACACTTGAGCCAATGTTTCAAATGCATTAGTTAACCCCGACTGAAGGTTTAAACAATAATAATTTTCTAAAAGTAATTAAAAAGTAAAAAAAATTAAAAATTACTACCGAAAATTACTTTAATACAGTAATTCCAACTTGAAACGTTAAATTTCATATGACTTGAACTCGCAATTCGCAAATTACATCTGAGAGACAACTCTCTCCTTCAACAGAAACCCCAGTATGGTTTGCAAATCACAAAAATCCTAGTAATTTATCGTTTCCAAGTGAAACTAAAAATTTGCATCGTTATACTAAATAAGAATAGATAATATGCACTCACAAATACACGCAACCTACTGTAAACAAAAACAAAACATTGCATAATTGAGAGCGGTCGCTTTGTTTGTAAGCGAACCTCTATACAAATATCCCTAACCAAATGAAACTGCATTATATCCTAACTTAATTTTGTAATATTTTCCATGCAAATGCTCGAACTAAAAAAAAAGGACATTTTTCATTTCTAATACCCAAATTAAAATATCAAATCAAAACATCCTTTTTAGAATACAATCTAAATTCCAAATAAAAATTTTACCATTGTCATTGAACTGGAAGAAAGAAAGAAACAAAAATCGGCCTACCTATAAAAATAAAATTGAATGCATTTATAAAACGTAAAGAAACTATATGAAAATTTTCTACACCAATTTCTGTAATTCAAAAATAATTATAATAATATCCAGCTTTCGTAAAATATGTGTACCGTAACTCACATTGGCCGCCAAAATAAAAATAAAATTTACTGCCGCACTTTTAGGCCTATAATTAATAAATTCCATGCTATGCGCGGAAAGAACAATTTAGAATTTAATGCATAACATTTGTGCTTATTAAAGGAAAATCCTATGATTATTTATGTTAAACCAATTAAAATTTTGTTAAATAGCTAAGAATTTAATACTCAGACATATACCACAGTGTCAGTCAATATATGAACAATATTTAACGATAGGCCTACAAGAAATCTTTCTTTAGTACAATACAATAGTCATTTTACAAAATATGTCGGAATTGTCGTGAAAATGAACGAAAGGAACAGAAAAAAATAGATAAATCAGCCTACCTACCAAATTTTGCGAGTGTATAAATATATAAAATTATATATATAACTAATATATACGTATAAGTTAATATGTAAGTGTATAACACTAGGCAACAAATTTCAACTTTTTTTTGTTACAGACACGTGAACTACTGATTCCTACTAAAGCGGTGATGCTGATTTCAGATCTGATATCAAAATTTCTCTATCACGTCCAGATTTGGTGTAACCGAAAACCCTATTTTTCATTTTTTTTCTCACCCGCTTCTATTACGAAAGCCGTCTAAGCTACTTTTCCGTGCCACGTTTTATGTTAAGCATACTTAAATAATTAGTAAACAGGGATGTCTTTCCTCCTTTATTCTGGCTTAAGACAGACAGCGGAATTCCGCTGGCGGAGTTACCACCCCTGCGCCCAACCATCCACCCAAAGCGCGTTAGTATTTTGTTGTTACTACTGAAAGGCAAATTCCTGTTCTTAATTCTTAAGTGAAACTTTGGTGTGTCCTCTTCCTTTGTCGCTTGTAGGATGACGAGCTCTCCTTCTGCAGGAACCAACAATAATCTCCCATCATATTTGGGTTGAAATTACCTTGGTATCTGTTTTCCATAACTGAGATCTGTTGGTGGAAGCGCTCACCATGCTCGTCACTTACAGCCCCAAGGTTGGCCGGGAAGAAGTCAAGATGAGAATGTAAAAAATGAATTTTGAAAGACATTCTGCATCCCATTATTTCATAAGATTTAAGCATGTTTTCTACGAGTTTACGGTGGTTTTCAGCTTTGTGGTTTCCAAGAAAATTTGTTGACAACTTCAACGAAAGATGTCCATGCTCCTAGTTCATTCTCATTTAGGTTAGATGGAAACGATGAGTCGTGGATGACACTGCGGATCTGTGGTCCAGTGAAAACTCCAGCTTCTAGCTTAGCATCTGTCAATATTCCTTTGAATTTATCCTTTAAATATTGGAAACCACTACCTTGATGATCCATACCCTTCACGAAATTTTTCATAAGGCCAAGTTTAATGTGAAGTGGTGGAAGATGTACTTTCTGAGGGTCAATAAGTGCTGGGTGTTTCACATTATATTTACCAACAACATGTTCAGTTCTAGATGGCCAATCATGTTTTTTGTAGTGGTTCTTGTCATCTCTGCTGTTCCATAGACACAAAAAGCACATATGCTTTGTGTAGCCCAACTGTAACCCAAGAAGTAATGATACAACTTTAAGGTCGCCACAAATATTCCATGTGTGGTCCTTATATTTGATGAGTCTTAGCAGCAGTTTCATCGATTCATAAGTCTCATTAAAGCCAGTGGCATGTGCTACAGGTATTGAAGGTTTTTCATTGCCGTTGTGCAGTAATACAGCTTTAAGGCTAGCTTTACTAGAGTCAATGAACAGTCTCCATTCTTTTGGATCATAGCGACAGCCAATCCCTTGTATCAGACCACTGATATCGTGGCAGAAACAAACGTTTTCTTCCTGTAAGTAAAATGATGAAAACTGCAAATGGCGATGGCGGAAATGGGAAACTTTGGTGTTTGGTTGGAGAAGATTAAATTCTTGAAGTCTTGAACCAAGCAACTCTGCCTTTTCTTTTGGTAATTCCAAATCGCGCACTAAGTCATTTAACTCCGCTTGACTTAACAAATGTGGGGAAATATTTGCATCTGGAACATATATGCCATCTTTCCCTGTTTCTATATCACTAGCAGAATCTTCAGATGAACTGC
The DNA here is from genome assembly GCA_023014485.1 of Bathynomus jamesi. Taxonomy (NCBI): domain Eukaryota; kingdom Metazoa; phylum Arthropoda; class Malacostraca; order Isopoda; family Cirolanidae; genus Bathynomus; species Bathynomus jamesi. The sequence continues at coordinate 757,680 of JAJOZX010000743.1, read as the reverse complement.
TGTCTGTTATCGTTGCTGGTGGAACTGGTGGTGGATTTGTTTCATCATGTGGTACTGGTTTCATTGCTGATTCGCAGTTTGGGTACGTGATCTTTGATTTGTTTTTCTTTGTGAAACCAGCAATCTTTGTCAAACAAAAATAACAATCATTGAAGTGATTTTTCGGCTCACGCCAAACCATGGGGACTGAGAACGGCATAGCTTTTCTTTTACCATTCATCCAAGCTATTAACATTGCATTGCACTGTGCACAGCAAATATGTGGTGCCCAGTCCCTCTGTTGGTCTCCTAACTTACAGTCAAAATAACACTTGTAGGCAAGTTTAATCTTTGTTGTTATGTTTCTACGTTGTGGCTTAGGTGTATATTGTCCACAGACAAAGCAGAAGTTGTCTGGGTGATTTACACAAGCACGTCTATTTGATGCCATTTTGAATTACCATACAATATCTGAAAAAACGTAGAAAGTAATTATTACGATGTGCAAAATAAAAAGAAATACACACCGTAGTACAAAACAAATGCTATAAAAACACACAAGTCACCACAACTTGTCACTTGCTCATCAGCAGAGAGCTTCAACAACCGTTCTGCTTGACTGTCACGTAGCGACTCGGGATAAATTTTATTTATCAAAATTGTTCGAATTTGTATATAGTTGGCAAAAAAAATTGCTTTAACCTTGAAAAGCAAGTTTCATATTACTGGCATTAAGCCGATTAAAACCAAAATCTGGACGTGGTAGAAAATTTTACTAAAAGTGATTTGCATTTTACACAAAATCTAGACGTGATAGAAAAAATCTAATTATAGATTTGAAATCAGCATACCGAAATTAGCTAGGAGCACCTATTTGGTCTTCTGTAACAAAATCTTTGTTGCCTAGTGTAATTAATGAATATATAAAAAAATCCAAAAAAAATTTATAGAAAATTTCACAACACAATTTCTCTATTTCAGTTAAACGAATTTAGCTTATTTTGAAGTCTAACACAATCCTATACGGCCAGCCTATAATCTGACAAATTAATATGTTTAAGATTATTTTTCGACTGTCCCTTAAAATGTAACTTAATCCTATATAGCGCGAAGCGAAGCGAAGCAAAATGCCCGTAAACCTACATAAACAAAAAAATAAGCCTATCATTATAATTTATATACAACCAATCGAAATATAATCAAAAATCTGCTAATGAATCCCAGAAAATTTTACATGTTCATGAAGTGTCTTACAATACTATATATGTATATATACCTAGAAATGTGGTACAAATTTTCGCTGAAACATTTTTAAAGGGCCGCATAAAATGTGTATCACACTGTATTTAAACTAACATATTTCAATTCTACAAATTCAGTGTAAAAAAAATGTTCTATATTAATTATTATTATATTATCATCACATTTTCTACTAATTCCAAAAGTTGAAACACAAAAAAGACACAAACGTAGGTAGGTTTGAGGACAGGAGAAAAGGTGAACGAAATGAAGTGAAAAGAATTGAGTCTCGGCAGCGACGAACGATTTGAAATATACCTCTCCGACGGGCTGAACGAAAGCTAAAGAATTCGGAAACAAACGACTCTGAAATTTACTGTTACTCAAATGTTTTGACTCCAACGGAAAACCGACTCTGTAACGACTAAAATAAGTTTTGAGTCTCTAGACTCAATCTCAAACAACAAATTTTGACGCGCGAAAGTCTTTGAAGCGACGCGACTCAGAATAATTTGGAATGTAAGGGGCGCCATTTTGAATTCACATTTACAATGAATTTTTGCTTAATTTGATAATTACTCTAAAACGGGTAGCGAAACAGAATATCCACTAATTTTCTTTATACGGAGAACGTGAAAACGATCGTGATTAGTCGAAAGAACACACGCACAAATTTTGAATTCCTATTTATCAGAGACGAAAAAATAATGCCTAAGCCTAACGGAGTGCATGGGTTCGTATTATTAAATTGATAACAATTTAATAAGGTTAGCTGCCACCAAATATAGTGAACAAGTTTTATTATTTACTTTCTTCCTTATTTACTTTGCTTTCTGGTCTCTATTACATTTATCGCTTGCTTTCGCTACACTCGTTTTCGCTGTACCGTATAAGATTCTGGTAGCCACGCCGAGACTATGAAAGCCGTTACAAAACAAAGGGGGCCTCATTAACACTCTTTTAACACTTGTTAATATTTTATTTAATTCCGAAAATGGTTTAAGTAATTTAGGGGGATGCGAGTACGGAATTTTACTATAACATTTTACGTCGGAGAGGGGCACAAACAATTAATTAAATTTTACGTTACATGGCGCCAACCTCACGCTTAACGCGCTGCCTAAAGACTGACTCCTTTGGGGGTAGCCCGCTCTGTCGGCCTCTGTTCAGGATTGCCAACTCTTCCCATTTTAAACAATTTCAAACAATTTCACAATTATTAGTGAATGATTTATATTAAACATTATAATCTTAATTAAAAAAAAATTAATATTCTTAACTAGGCATTACTACAACGTTCGTGTTAGTCTAATTTTTTTTTTTTTAATAATTTTATTGCTGGCATCACACGCTGGCATGTCACAAGCTGGCATTAATCGTCAACAGACTCATCCTCGACCACCACCCCCAGAGCTCATGTTGCTAATTGTTTTCTTTTTTATTTTAAACAACGTTAATATTTTTAAAATGTCTGTCAAGACGGTTCTTGAACTCATTAACGCTGGTAGAGTTCACGACGGGCGCGGGAAGATTATTCCATTTATCAATTACTTTAAACGTAAAGAAGTTTTTAGCGATATTAGTAATGAAACGTCTGCCACGCAACTTAAATCCGTTATTACGAGTATTACTATTATCGAAAGTGAACAATGTCAAAATTTACGTTATCGATGTTATTAACGATTTTGAAAACTTCAGTAAGCTCCCCCCTTAATCTCCTAGTTTCGAGTGAATACAAGTCTAACTCTTTAATCCTATCTTCATAAGGCTTGTTGCGCAATGACGGAATTAGTTTCGTGGCACTTCGCTGAACCCTTTCTAACCTATCAATATCCTCACGCAAGTACGGGCACCAAAACTGAACGGCATATTCTAAATGAGGCCTGACTAGGGACTTGTAAAGGGGCAATATAATATCCTTCGATTTAAATTCGAAATTACGCGCTATGAAGTCTAACATCCTATTAGCTTTTGCGCAAGACTCCAGGCACTGGTTCTTAACCTTTAAATCCCTAGATACGTGTACGCCTAAATCTACTTCCTCGTCAACGCTCGCCAACTCCCTATCATCCATCGTGTACGTGTAATTATTGTTACGAGAACCTTTATGCAAAACTTTACATTTGTCTACGTTAAATTGCATCTGCCACTTATCCGTCCACTCCATAATCCTACTTAGATCGTCTTGGAGCCTATTTCTATCGTCCTCGTTAACAACCTTACCGCCTATTTTAGTATCGTCCGCGAATTTTGACACGTTACTAGTCAATCCTACATCTATGTCGTTAATGTAAATTACGAATACCAATGGGCCTAACACTGAACCCTGTGGGACACCGCTACCTACTTCTAACCACCCCGATTCACTACCAATAACTACGACCCTCTGCCTCCTAGCACGAAGCCATTCTTCTAACCAGTTAGCTACCTGACCGCGTATACCGTGCGCTTTGACCTTCGCAATTAATCTCCTATGTGGAACTGTATCGAACGCCTTTTTAAAATCTAAATAAATAACATTAGCCGCTCTATGCCTATCGTATTCGCGCACTGTTTCGTTATAAAATTCTAACAAATTAATTAAACAAGATCTATGGCGTCGAAACCCATGCTGACTACTATTAATCAAATCTTTACTTTTTAAGTGATCGATGATACGATCCCTAACTATGGATTCCAAAAGTTTACGACAATTGACGTTAAGCTAATGGGCCTATAATTGGTAGCTACTGTGCGGTCGCTTTTTTTAAAAATAGGCGTGACGTTAGCTAATTTGAAGTCTTCAGGAATAATTCCCGTTTCGAGTGACTGATTAAAAATCTTCGTTAAAGGGCCTACGATAACGTCTTTCAAATCTTCAACAAATGTCTGGGATAAAGCGCGTCAGGGCCTGGAGCCTTGCTAACTTTTAGCCTATCGATATAATACGCAGTCTCACCCTTGTAAACAGTTATTTCATCCAAAATAGTCTCGCTACTAAATGGAACGATATCGTCCACGTCGGGGACATTATTTACGTCTTCTACGGTAAAAACTGTCGCAAAAAAGTTATTGAAAATACCCGCCATCGCCTGAGCGTCAGAAGCCAAAGCGCCGTTAACATCCACTAGAGGGCCTATGTTATCTTTTATAGGCTTACGATTATTGACGTATTCAAAAAACTTTTTTGGATTATGTTTACTATCCGCAGCTATAAGTATCTCTAAATTACGCTTGGCATTCCGAACTGATCTTTTAACCTGACGTCTAAGCTCGATATATCTATTAAAGTTAGCTGCCGTGCCATTGCGCTTATTAAGTCTATACGCTCTGTTACGCTCGTTTATGAACTCGCCTATTTCCCTAGTCCACCACTTGGGCCTACCATGATTTCTAGCGCGCTTGGGCCTACGAGGAATAAACTCCCTTTCAATATTCCTAAAACTTTCTTTAAACGACACTCAATGGAAATTAGTGTCATTACCCATAAATAAGTTATCCCAGTCCACTACTCTCATCCTATCCGCAAAACTATCAAAATTAGCCCTACGAAAATCAGGGACTTCTATTACGTTACTATCCTTAGTTTTCTATCGATAACTTAAACCTAAGAATTTGATGATCACTACATCCTAAACTCTAGCCTACTTCTAAACCTTCGACTATATTCTCGCCGTTCGTTATCACCAAATCTAAAATATTGTCACCGCGCGTTGGTTCGGTAACAATCTGTCGTAAAAAGTTAACCTCCATAAACTCAATCAATCTCAAACCCTCCTCATTACCAGTAAAATTGTCGTAATTAACATTAGGGCAGTTAAAGTCTCTGACAATTATACTATTCCGATTGTCAATAAAGTTACCAAGAAGTGAGTAAAATCTAGTATCTGTATCTGTAACTTCAACACATATCGCATTAATTGTTGCCGGAAAATCTAACAACCTCGATAGCCCTAAGGGAATTACGAATGTACAGCAAAACGCCGCCACCAAACCTATGTAACCTATCATTAATAAAGAGCTTAAAACCCGGTATATCAAGTTCCCCCAAGTCCCGAGTCACGGTATTTAACCAAGTTTCAGTAATAGCAACTATATCGTAGTTGCCTGAATAAATTATCGTCTTAAATTCATTTAATTTATTTCTAATAATACTCGCGTTACAATAAATTATTATCGTAAAATTCATTTAATTTATTTCTAATAATACTCGCGTTACAATAAAGACGTTTAAGTTATTTTTTACCACGGGCCCGCGTTTTAAACTATTTTTCACGTCGGGCCCGCGTTCCCCGGACCCACAATGTTTAAAAAAGGCTTCGACCTATACAGCTTTCGCACGTTTTCGTCAATTAACCTACCTAGCCTAGCATTACCTATTTCATTAAAATGCACCCTATCTTTTATAAAAAGGCTAGGATCACTGAATTCGGACCACAGCTTTACGAAGGGTACATTTTCCTCAGCACAAATCTCTTCTAATTTATTATTCAAAAATATTGTTTTTGACGTAATCCTAAGACCCAACCCGTGCCTAGGGGTAATACCTAGAACTAAAGACCTAGCCGACCTCGCCTTCAGGGACCTAATTAACCCCCTATATCTCTCCAAAAGGTCAGGCACTCTCGTATCGGGCCTATACAAGTCGTTGCCTCCTACCATCGTCACCAACATCGAGTGACGGCAAGCAACGTCAATCCTATCCACTTCGTCTCTAACTCTGTCAACCCTGGCGCCTGGGAGACAGACCCTCCTCCTCTTGGTTGGATGCCGTTCAACGAACTCTTTGTCCATGTGGCGCACTAAAGAGTCCCCAATTAAAATAGTTTCCTCCTCATTCACGTCCCTTTCCAAATGGGCGAAAGGGTTCGAAACCTCGATAGGGGGGGGGGATTCCTATCACCTAACGTACGCGCCCTAGCTCCACCCTTAACCTCTCTATATCCCTCACTATCTACTACTCTCGGACTAACCTTAACCCCTTCCTCAACTCTATCCAACCTTCCCGACAAGCTACCTAAACTAGAAACTAGGTTACGCACCTCACCCTTCAAATTACTAACGTCTTCAACGTTAGTATTGGTTCGGCTTCCGTCAACCGTAGCCCTACCCTTGCCCTCATCAAGCGTTGCAAGTCTTTCCGCTACCTCACGTACACTGCGTTTTATGTCAACTATTTCCTCCATTAACTCGCAAAAGAAACAAACTGATCTCTCGGTAATCGCTATAGGACCGCCGTTATAATCTTTAAATTCTGAATACCACCGGTTTACCCTACACCTAACACACGACACTTTCTGCGACGGCATCGCGCAGTTAAAAATTAGTTTAAACCGTCACAAGTTAAGTTAAATTAAGCCGGCACGCTATGAAAACTTCTAAATCGGTAAAAAACACTAATATTCAATTACTTAACTATAACAACGTGAATATAAACGCAACTATATAAAATTCAAAACTTTCCAAAAGTAAAATTCTCAGCAATATGCACCTACAGAGTGCTGCTGTAGATCGTGTTGCAGAGTCAGAGGAGCTGATGGTTCTGAATAAAATCTTCAATACTTGAAGGATGATCTCTCTAAGGCATCTCGGACCTCAAGGCTCTGGATTCAATATCTCGACTACATTGACGTGCTAAAGCTCTTCATTCGAGCGGAGAGAACTGGAAACTGGAATCTGCATCTTGTAGCTCTCAGTAAAATGATAAACGTCTTTGCTGCAACTGGTCACATCAACTACACAAAATGTGCCAGGCTCCACCTTCAGAACATGCTGGAGCTACCAACAAATTATCCGTGGGTGTATGCAAGCTTTGCTGAACACGGCTACCACACGGTTCGGTGGAGTGATCGGTACTGGGCAGGCCTATGGTCAGATCTGATAATTGAGCAATGTTTGATGAGGTCGCTGAAAAGTCGAGGAGGACTTACCAGAGGAAGGGGTATTACTGAATCAGTGTGCCACCTGTGGGTCAGCATTATGCATCGGTTCACAACGCCATGGGCAATTTGACGGGCCAGCACCATCGAACTGGCGAGCAACACATCGAACTAGGTGCTAGCAGAATCAAGCGTGACAACTCCGACCTACAGAAGCTGATAGAATGGTTTGATACGCACTAGCCATTTAATCCTAATGAACCACTGTTGAGAAGTCTTGCGTCGGGACTGATTGCTGTGGAAGGTGATAGAGTTAACTGCGATGACTCTGAAAACATAGGACGGATCATTCAGCAACGCCTTGACAATGTATGCATTGAGGAGGCAAAAACAAACGAAATGACAGAATTCGTACACTGGAAAGCTTACGTCCGGGTGTGAAAATTGATGACAAGACCCTACACATTGACCCGTTGACCCTGTTCATACGGCTAACAGCAATGATTCAGCGTGAGGACAATGTTGCCGACACATTCTTCTATGAATTGACCCCAGAGCCAGTGTCACTATTTAATGATGGTATGATGAGGAAGACGTCAAAATTAATGTTGCGGAATTATCTCCTCGATAATGTGAAATCGTCTGTTAATGTTGAAGGCAATGTATGCATAGCTGATGGTGGGGCGTTGCTGCATAAAGTCAAGTGGCCATCAAAAGAAAGATATAGTCAGGTTATTGATCAGTACCTTGGCTTTGTGAAGAAATGGTATAGCAGATATGATACTGTGTATGTTGTATTTGATGGCTACACAGACAGATGGTCCCTGAAGTCACACGAGCATCATCGGAGAGGCCAGTTGACATCTACAAACATTGGCATTTCGGAGAAAATGAATGTTACGTCTGGGAGTAAAGCGTTTTTCCGTAACCAACACAATAAGCATTAGCTCATCAATATGCTTAGCTCCCATCTTCGTAAATCAGGTAATGAGACTGGAGAATGCACAGGGGATGCAGACGTTACGATAGTGAAAAAGGCGATTGACTATGCCGCGGAGGGAAACAGTGTTGTCGTAGCTGCAGATGACACTGATATCTTGGTATTACTGGCATACCATTGGAGAGAGGAGCTTGGAGAAATCTACTTCAGCACAGAGCGGAAGGAGAGAAAGAAGATGAAACTGGTGAAATGGTGGAACGTTGGCAACCTGGCATCAAAGATCTCGCAGCGAGATACCTACTCTTTGCCCATGCTTGGTGCGGGTGCGATACAACATCAGCAACTTACAAGAAAGGTGGGTTGATTTTTTTTCCTGAAATGAATCAATATCATATTTATTACCATGCTGCGCTTTCTCACATACAATATAAAGAATTGTGTCTGTACAACTGCAAAATCTCTTTGGGTATAACCAAGATCCTACAACTACTTAAGTCTGAGGAGGTGCAACTGATTGGTGACCAGTTTGGCGAGTTATCGGCCACGCAGGACAACATTGGGCGCGCTGGATGTGACATGTTTGTCAAACTGTACGTTTTTACATATTTACTATAAATGTTTATTTAAATCATGTAACTTATCACTCGAAAATGTTTCGGTACTATATTAATTAATTTAATTTTATTTATTTATATTAATATTTAATTTATCTTTATTAATTAATAATATTACTATATTAATTCCCTTGCATTTCCAGTTACATACCTGCATCCATACTATAAGAATATCACAGATGATTATGAGAATAAAAACCCACTCTAATAGACAGAGTTTATTTCCACGACAGTTTCGACGCCCACTGGCATCCTCCTCGGGTGGATACAGAAACACAAATGAAACAAAACAAGAGGGAAAAACAGTTCAGGGATCGACCGTTAAGAAATTCGCACCTAGGTTGGATTCCATTCTCTCGAGACAGGAGGGGCATTTTCATTAAGTACATTCGCACAAATTTTAAAACTATCTTCCTGTTCTAAACATACAGATTCTATTATTTTTACATAAATATGCCTTCAGAAGTTGTAATACTAATAATGCCATTTTTTATCACGCTAGCCAAAATAATCATGCTATAGATTGGGAATCAAGTAAGGTACTTTATAAATGTAATAATTATGTCAAAAGAAAAATAATAGAATCTGTGTGTATAGAAAAAGTAGATAATTTTAATTTGTGCGAAGGTACTTATAAGTTAGACCCTTTAATGAGATTCTTGGTCAATAAATCCCTTACGGAGTCGTGGGAACGTGTTCGAACCTAAGTGTGAATTTCTTAAATGTCTCTGGATTGGAATGTTTCCTTACTCGCTTTTAGTAAATGTAATAATGGAAGTAATTAATGTGGAAATAAATATATGCAGTAATTATGTCAAACATTAGGATCTGTATGTATAGAACAAGAAGATATTTTTAATTTGTGGAAATGTAGTTATAAGCTGACCCTGTAATAAAATGCCCTTCTGGTTTCGGGAGAACGATATCTAACTAGGTGCGAATTTCTCAATGGTCTCTGGATTATTTCCTAATCGCCTTTTTTCATTCGTTTTTCAGTTTATAATTTCTGTATAATAAACAACAATGTAATAACCAATGTAATAATAAATTTATAATTTCTGTAATTAATAATTATGCAATATTAAATGTAATAAATTTAATTATAAATGTAATAATTATGTAAAAATAATAGAATCTGTATGTTTAGAACAGGAAGATAGTTTTAAAATTTGTGCGAATGTACTTAATGAAAATGCCCCTCCTGTCTCGAGAGAATGGAATCCAACCTAGGTGCGAATTTCTTAACGGTCGATCCCTGAACTGTTTTTCCCTCTTGTTTTGTTTCATTTGTGTTTCTGTATCCACCCGAGGAGGATGCCAGTGGGCGTCGAAACTGTCGTGGAAATAAACTCTGTCTATTAGAGTGGGTTTTTATTCTCATATTTTGACCTTCACGTAAAAAAGTGAAGTTTTTTGCATTTATCACAGATGATGCTGACTTGGATAGAGACATATTGTACCTTTCGAATGATGAATGAATATTTATAGCACGTTTAGATCATTTTCACTACACAGAGACAGGATAGTGCATTCTATTGTTATATAATATATATATATATATATATATATATATATATATATATATATATATATATATGCAACTTTCGTACTATGATATGTTATACAAAAAAGCCAGAAGTTATGAATAAATTGAGAATTAATATAGTTTTGTCATTTTTGACATGTTGGGATTTAGGACTCATTTTATGTTAGACACTCTCTTTTCAAATGTAGATAACTTTTTTTGCCCAAAGGAGAAAAATTGAGGCATATGATTTTCTTAATCTACATAAAATTGCGCTTCCAACGATACCAAACTTGTTTTGGGGGTAATTTATTCCGGGTTGATATCCTTTTTCTCCTATTTCGACCACACTACAGGGAACCATTCTGAGTTCAATCCCATCATGAAACGGACATCTTATGTGCCTTGAAAGTGGCACAAGAGATAAGTTTGAAACCGACGGCACTGTGCAAAACTTACTAAAACAACGTTCTGGAAGACGTCGAACATCTTAGATAAAGTGTCATTTAACCATGGAATTTGTAAATTTTTTGAATTAACTAATAATTACAACATTTATGCTTCAATATCAACACTAAACATAAGTATCTCAAAACAGTCGGTTAAAATACTAGAAAATATCGCACATGAAGTCTCGAAAATAATAATTATAATTTAAACATCTGTAACTTTTTTGTTCTTAAATTTTTAATAAAAATAATTACATATTTAGATTCAGGAGAAAATTCTTTATTAAAAAACATATAAAAAGTAATATATTTATTATCCTCATAGCTGGTATTATCGAACAAAGTGGGTATACATTTCTTTGGGACACGCTGTATATACACACACATACTTTTGTTGTTACTTTTGTTGAGTTTGAACGACGGTTCAGGATCGACCTGCGGTCGAACCCTCTGCAGCATCCCGCCTCATTTGCGGGACTTGGTGAAGGAAGGAATTGCTCTCTGATCTCCTGCCCTCGTAGCCAGCCACGCATGGCTGGTCAGGGACTTTGCACAAGAATCTGTCCAGCTGATTCTTGAAGTAATTCAGGTCGGTGTGCTGGAGATTCCTCATTTCTTTTGGAAGAACATTGAAAAGCTTTGGGCCCCGTATTCTGAGGGTATTTTCCATCCTCGTTTTCATGGCCCCTTGTCCCACCGCAGCTGGGACCGTACAAAATTTGCCTCTTCTCTCATTCCAGTTTGTTTCTACAGTATTTCATTTCTGAGGTTAGGGATAGAGTCCTCAAGTATTTTCCATATGTATATTATTGTGTACCGCTCGCGCCTATATATATATATATATATATATATGTATATATATATATATATATATATATATATATGAAATAGGATCCCTCCTAAGGAGACGTAGTTTTACATTTAGGATAAAATTGAAGACGTAGAGCAAAAAAGTCATTATATTTGGCTGCAGCCGACGTTTCGGGCAACTCTACCCATTTTCAAGGCCATGCTCACTTGACAGCCAAGTGAGCATGGCCTTGAAAATGGGTAGAGGTGCCCGAAACGTCGGCTGCAGCCAAATATAATGATTTTTTTGCTCTACGTCTTCGTTTTTATCATATACTGTATATATATATATATATATATAAGCAAACAACCACAGGGAAAAGGAAAAAGAAACACGAAATCCGAGCGATTTCGTGATATATTCACATCTTCAGGGAAAACAAGTAATAGGCAGATTTTACAAAGTAAATGAGTTAAATACACAAGCGAAAAAAAATTCCCAGTCGGCAACTCAATTTAAAAACCATAAAACACTCTAAAGATTTTTTCAATAGATAACTTAATCTGAAGGAAGCTAAATTATTGAATATAAAAGAACTATATAGATGAAATTAGACAATTAACATGTACAAAAAACAAAAATTATTATAACAGTTATTAGAAATAGTATTTAATTAAAGCAGGCAATTAAGTGGCAAGAATTTAATGAAAACAAAGGGAATGATGCCAACATCTTACAGAATATTCCAAACTTCTACAAACAATCTGAAAAAACTCTCCCAATAGCCAACCTGATCAAAAGTCTAATAAACCACCAAGCACACAAATATTATATACGAAAGAAATATTACAATGCACACATAAGAATGTTAACAGTTCTTAAAATAATATTTAACCAAAGCAAACCGTTAAGGGGAAAGAATGCGGTCAAGAAACCAATAGGCCCTACGCCAACTTTCTAATTATGTACGGGTCTAATTTATACAGCCCAGGGCTTATATTAAGGACCAAATCCACATTATTCTTGATCACACTAGATTCAATTATATTTCTGCTAACAACAGATTTACTAAACCTTAATATGGAGGCATTTTTCCAGTCAAAGATTCCTTATAACACAAAAAATTTGTTAGTGTTACCATTCAGGGAAAATTTCCTTGATCTGCCGAATCTGCTGAGGAATTTTAACGTAAATATTGCGTTCAGAAATTTAGATGTAATTAAGAATTCATTGATTAAGAACTCCCCTTTAAGTGAACAGGGTTGTGTATATAAAATTCCATGCACAATATGTAATAAATTTTACATAGGCCAAACTGGTAAGTCCCTTGAGTCACGTATTAAGCAACATCAATACAGTATAAGAATTGGCCAAGAATCTAACGCCATTTTCATTCACGTAAGAGATACTAATCACTCCAATGACTGGAAAAATGCCTCCATATTAAGGTTTAGTAAATCTATTGTTAGCAGAAATATAATTAAATATAGTGTGATCAAGAATAATGTGGATTTGGTCCTTAATATAAGCCCTGGGCTGTATAAATTAGACCCGTACATAATTATAATTAGAAAGTTGGCGTAGGGCCTATTGGTTTCTTGACCGCATTCTTTCCCCTTAACGGTTTGCTTTGGTTAAATATTATTTTAAGAACTGTTAACATTCTTATGTGTGCATTGTAATATTTCTTTCGTATATAATATTTGTGTGCTTGGTGGTCTATTAGACTTTTGATCAGGTTGGCTATTGGGAGAGTTTTTTCAGATTGTTTGTAGAAGTTTGGAATATTCTGTAAGATGTTGGCATCATTCCCTTTGTTTTCATTAAATTCTTGCCACTTAATTGCCTGCTTTAATTAAATACTATTTCTAATAACTGTTATAATAATTTTTGTTTTTTGTACATGTTAATTGTCTAATTTCATCTATACAGTTCTTTTATATTCAATAATTTAGCTTCCTTCAGATTAAGTTATCTATTGAAAAAATCTTTAGAGTGTTTTATGGTTTTTGAATTGAGTTGCCGACTGGGAATTTTTTTTCGCTTGTGTATTTAACTCATTTACTTTGTAAAATCTGCCTATTACTTGTTTTCCCTGAAGATGTGAATATATCATGAAAGCGCTCGGATTTCGTGTTTCTTTTTCCTTTTCCCTGTGGTTGTTTGCTTATTAATAAGATCACGTGTTATTCTGTGATTTTACTGCATACATATATATACTGTATATATATATATATATATATATCCCCGCAAGGGGGTTCTAAGCTCGTGCTCTTGAGTGCTCGTTTGTACGTGCTTGTTCCTGGAGGTTTCACGTGCGCCCTCCCGGCCCTAGCACCCAAGGATGATGGGGCTCGACCCTGCAGTCCTTGTCATCCTTGGTCTTTTTCCACTTCGACTGTCCCCTCCACCCTTTCTTTTTCCTCTGTCTTTCCTCTCACTTTTTCTTTGTTTTTCCGCTGAGATATGCCCTTTTAAATAGAGGCGAATCGGTTCTTCCCGAACTTAAAAAAAAAAAAAAATAACTTATATATATATATATAATATATATATATATATACACACACACATCGAAACCTTAGTAAAATTATTGGGTGCTACTGTAGTATGCGGTCTACCTACGATTGGTTAGGTTTAATCATGATATTTTCGTTAAAACTAACGAAAATATCATGACTAAACCTAACCAATCGTCAAGGGCGATTGACAATGGGATGTAAACAAACAATTAGTAAACAAGATAAGAAGCTATAATTAAAAGGTAGACCGCTGAATCGTAGGTAGACCGCATACTACAGTAGCACCAATTATTGAATGCCCGGTTAGGTCAACTGTAGCCCTTAACGACTGGTTAGGTTAAGTCGTGATATTTTCGTTAAAACTAACGAAAATATCACGACTTAACCTAAACCATCGTCAAGGGCGTACAATTAACCTAACCGGGCACTCAGTTGACCTAACCGAGCATTCAATTAACCTAACCAGTTGGTTAACTTTTACATTCACGTCTCATTCTAAAGTTGCTTAAAATTAATCGAAACCTACGGGAAAATTATTGAATGCCAGGTTAATTGAATAGTACGGCGGGATATTTTTGCTACCCGTACGAAGGGCGGGTTTTCTGCAAGCGTTCACTTCCATCCGGGCAACACCGGGTCGCTCCGCTCCGGTAGTATATAGATAACGTGCTCGGACTGTGAGAAATATATGACGTCATTATCCATGTGATGATGGTGTTATCATGTTAACATTACGAAGTCAAATATTTTTGCAGAAAATTTCTGAAAATGACATTAGAAGGTCTATTTATACATAAACGCGAAAAGAAAATGAAGTAAATTAGGGTAAAATGAAAAAAAAAGGGCAATAATTTGTAATTAAGGCAACGATATTTCCAAACCTCGCCTTTCCCACTTTACTCATCCGTTCTTCTTCTGCATCGAAACATAGCATTATTATTAATGCCGGAGCTGCGCCAAGAAGTCGTTTCATCGAACCGTATCGTACGAGACAGACTGTGTCAAGACCTCGGGCCACTCCTGTACTGAGTGTTTCCAATGTAAACTATACTCGCATTTGTTCATCATTCCTACCGAGTAATTTTGTTCCTTACCTACCTTACCTCTAATTTTTCTACCCTCTCCAACTCTGTTATATCTATATATCAGAATGTGAAGTTATCAACTTTCATATCTACTCGTAAGCAATTCCAGTGCGAAAGATGGCAATGTAAATGGTTGACTTTTAAAATTCTCTGAGCACGCTGGCTTGGCACTCATCGGAGAAATGATGCAACGCTGAAATTATGACTACTTGTACATAATTAAAAAATTTAGGTGCTCTTCCAATATGTGCTCTACCACGAAACGGTGATCTACCATATTCCAACTAATATTCCATATTCCAGGCTAACTAACGAAAATATCACGACTTAACCTAACCAATCGTCAAGGGCGTATAGTTGACCTAACGATTGGTTAGGTTAAGTTATGATATTTTCGTTAGTTAGCCTTATAAGGCTAGTTTCACGGTAGAGCACTTATTGGAATATGGTAGATCACAGTTTCGCGGTAGAGCACATATTGGAAGAGCACCAAAATTTAAAATTCCTTTAAAAAATGCATGGTGTGTATATACTGTAGATTAATTACTGTGGTTTAGTGTTTCATGCTACCCTTTACTTTCCACTGTCCTCTAATGTGTAACTGAATACACAACATAAGTGTACACAGGGTGTGAATGAACTATGAAGCTGTTCTTTTCATTATACTTTTTCCTACTTTCCTATAAATCTTGTTTCACAACTATTTTCTGTTGCCACTACTAATATTCCTGCTTGAAATCTTCACACGTCTCGTCGTCTATAAACGCAAAACATGGTATAAGTTTTCAGTTTCCTTTCATTTTTTTTTCTATTTTTTCCCTACTTTCTTGGGCTAACCTTAGGTGGATCTTAGGGTATCTGGGTACTTGTAGGTTATCTCCCCCCAACCAATTTTGACAGGATATTTTCGTTAAAACTAACGAAAATATCACGACTTAACCTAACCAATTATCAAGGGCGTACAGTTGATCTATTATTAATTATAACATTGTTTGTTTCTGGAATAGTATTTACTATTTACTAATAGATCAACTGTACGCCCTTGATAATTGGTTAGGTTAAGTCGTGATATTTTCGTTAGTTTTAACGAAAATATTCTGTCAAAATTGGTGGGGGGGGGAGATAACCTACAAGTACCGGTATCTGTTTATCTGTAACTCTGTAACACTGTAATTCATAAAAATAAAGCCGAAAAAAAGTGAAGTAGGGCGATAACCTTGAAAAACAGGAAATTTATGATGACGGATACTGTGGAAGTAAATAGCGAATGTAAATCGATATTGGAGAGATGCGCATCAAGATGAAGTGTTAATAAAGTCTAAGAATAATTATTGATTATAACTCGGTCCAGATAAATAAACTTTGTGATTACTCTTCCTTAATCTAAATTTAGTTCTCAAATACATTCGTCACAGCTTCTTGTTTACGAATATTACAGAGGACAATTAATTAAGGAAGGAAAAACGAACATAAAATTTGTGCATAAAAAACTAATTTATATATATATATATATATATATAATATATATATATATATATATATAATATATATATATATATATATATATATATATATATATATATGTGATTGATTGAACTCAGAATGGTCCCCTGAAGCTCTTTCATGATACAAACAGACCACGCATGGAACAAGGAACTCTTCTGGGAAAATTAAATCCACTATAGTTCGAATAAGTAATGGTAAATGACAAACACTATAGTTTTTCTTTTTCATGATGTTAGCCCGACGTGGGCAACGGGTCACTCGCAAAGAGGCCCCAAAAATATAGCTTCCCTCACCAGCTATCTGCAAAGAAGATAGGACCCAGCTTTGGGACAGGATCTAGGGCTGCACCTAGCCCACTATATTCAGAACCTCAATATACGCAAGAAACTCGTTGCATTCACTT
Organism: Bathynomus jamesi; assembly: GCA_023014485.1. Taxonomy (NCBI): domain Eukaryota; kingdom Metazoa; phylum Arthropoda; class Malacostraca; order Isopoda; family Cirolanidae; genus Bathynomus; species Bathynomus jamesi. Next base: position 740,773 of record JAJOZX010000743.1, on the reverse strand, counting down.
TGGATTGAATACATCAATTGAATGCACGGTTAGGTCAACTGAATGCCAGATTAGACTAATTAAATGCCGGGTTAGGTTAATTGAATGCCGGTTAGGTTAATTGAATGCCGGTTAGGTTAATTGAATGCCGGTTAGTTAATTGAATGTCGGTTAGGTCAACTGTACGCCCTTGACGAGTGGTTAGGTTAAGTCGTGATATTTTCGTTAATTTTAATGAAAATATCACGACTTAACCTAACCATTCATCATCTCCCGCTTCTCAATTATCCGTTTCTTCCTCTTTCACAGCATAATTTAGTTCTTTTTAACCCCACTGAATTTGATTTGACGTTTTTGTGAAGGTCGGTGACAGAAATTTATTTTCTGAGGTTAACGATGATTTTCTTGAATGCAATTTTCCTTACATGGAGCCTTTTCCATGTCCTAATTTCGAAAGAACTTCCTCTCTTCTCGATCTGCAGGCCTTTCTCCTCCGGAAGTCGCATCATCTGCTTCCGTCTCCATTCCTGCGAAGAACAAATTTTTTACCTCTCTCTTTTCCTCTCTTTTTGCCTTTTCTTTATTTTGTCGCGCGTTTGTTCCTATTTCCGCGTTTGTTTTATCTCAACGGCTGTTTGTGTCTCTGTATTTTCTTTTCAGTTTTTTTTCTGCGCATATCTGTATTTCTGCCTGCGTGTTCGTCTCATTTTGGCACTCTGTTTAAAGTTTCAAAATGTTAATCTTTGCCAGGAGCTATTATCGTCATACACATTTTCATATCCTTTAATTAAACAAAAAATAAATAAATAGAAAGGTATACCCCGAATATTTTTTTTTGTCCTCGAAACACAGTTACCTCCTCCTCCTCCTCCTCCTCCTCCTCCTCCTCCTTCCAGCGAATTTTATGCACAAAACGATGAAGGAAATGTGAAGGAAGGATATCAAGATAATTAAATGAATGAAAAAAGACAAAAATAAGTGTCAATAAAGCCGTTTTTGTTCTGTTTAATATGTATACAAAAGCATTTACGAGCCTAGTTAATACAACATTCATATATTAATGTGTACATAAAAGTGTTACGGACGTTTCTTGAAACAACAGCACTAAAAATATGTAACTTTGCCTTTGTAAACTGTATTTATAACAATACCTGATTTCGGAAGAGATGAATTAATTCCAAGTTTTATACTGTACTTCTCTTACGTTTTAGCGTTGAAACCTTTTTATTAACAAATAAAAAAGATATTTTAACCTAATTTTTACCTCATAAAACTATAATGGTGAAAAGTTGCTAATTTAAAATAGAAAAGTGAAATTAAAGATCGTGATATAAATATTTATATACGAGCATTAAAAATTCTTCACATTTGCTTCGAGCTTTCAGTCAGAGGAACAGACTGACCCAACTTGCCTCCGTAGCCCATTTAGGAAAACAAGGAAAACAGCTTATAAATTATTGTGATAATAAATGAAAGGGAAACTTACTTTTTCAAATCATGAAAACGACAACACTGCACATGCACTGTACTGTGAACATTCGGAAGGTGTCGCAATAGCAGGCCACGGTAGACACAGTGTAAAGCACAGTTTGAGTATGTTGAATGCAGACACTCAAGAGTCTATTCAACATGACGAATATAGATATTTATGAGTTGAACAGACATGAAAAAGTACCATTATAGGCCACGGACAAATATATATATATATATATATATATATATATATATATATATATAGAGAGAGAGAGAGAGAGAGAGAGAGAGAGAGAGAGAGAGAGACTACTATATATATATTATATATATATATATATATATACACACACACACATGGGAATGAACTCAGAATGGTTCCCTGAGTTTTTTATGATACACACAGACCGTGCATGGAACAAGGAACTCCTCTGGGATAATTAAATCCACTATAGTCCGAATAAGTAATGGTAAATGACAAATACCATAGTTTTTTCTTTTTCATGATGCAGGCCAAACGTGGGCAACGGGTCTCTCGCAAAGAGGTCCCATAAATATAGATCCATGTCCCAAAGCTGGATCCTGTCTGCTTTGCAGATAGCTGGTGAGGGAAGCTATATTTATGGGACCTCTTTGCGAGAGACCCGTTGCCCACGTCGGGCCTGCATCATGAAAAAGAAAAACTATGGTATTTGTCATTTACCATTACTTATTCGGACTATAGTGGATTTAATTATCCCAGAGGAGTTCCTTGTTCCATGCACGGTCTGTGTTTATCATATATATACATATAAACTGCAAACACGCAGTATAATTAACGTAAAGAACGACGCTTGTATAGGAGAATATTCCGCGCAAGATGAGAGCGAGAGAACGAAACAAATTAAAAAATGAGGTAACCACCCGGGAATCGAACCCGTGATCTTCCGATTGCCGGTCAGATATGATAACCATTACACCACGGGCCTCACTCAATCAAATGACGTAATTCCTCTACATACGCGCAGAAACCAATGCCCCAAGGGGGCACCTCTCGCATGCCGTAACATTATATACATTTAAACTGCAAACACGCAGTATAATTAACGTAAAGAACGACGCTTGTATAGGAGAATATTCCGCGCAAGATGAGAGCGAGAGAACGAAACAAATGAAAAAATATTCTTTACGTTAATTATACTGCGTGTTTGCAGTTTAAATGTATATAATGTACGGCATGCAGGAGGTGCCCCCTTGGGGCATTGGTTTCTGCGCGTATGTAGAGGAATTACGGCATTTGATTGAGTGAGGCCCGTGGTGTAATGGTTATCATATCTGACCGGCAATCGGAAGATCCCGGGTTCGATTCCCGGGTGGTTACCTCATTTTTCATTTGTTTCGTTCTCTCGCTCTCATCTTGCGCGGAATATTCTCCTATACAAGCGTCGTTCTTTACGTTAATATATATATATATATATATATATATATATATATAAGCAAACAACCACAGGGAAAAGGAAACACAAAGTCCGAGCGCTTTCGTGATATATTCACATTATCTGTTCCTCCTTGATAATGTGAATATATCACGAAAGCGCTCGGACTTTGTGTTTCCTTTTCCCTGTGGTTGTTTGCTTATTAATAAGATCACGTGTTATTTTGTGATTTTAGTGCATATATATATATATATATATATATATATATATATATATATATATATATATATATATATATATGCTGCAAACTCACAAGGAAAAAGAAAAACGATTCCAAGTTTTTTCGTGTATTCAGAGCTACACCTCGTCAGGGAATGAAGATAAAAGGCGAGATGCCCATAGATATATACAACGTACAGGAAAAACAAAACAATTAGCACATACTTAACAAGGGTTAATGAGAGACAAAAGAAATTTTAACATGATATTGTCAATTTTATACATTCCCGCACTGTTATTGAAATTGTTTTTAAAATGAATAAATGCACATTCTAGAATATTTCTTTCTATTATATCTCTGTTTTTAACAAGCGCTTTAGAACTATCCCACTTGATGTTATGGTTACATCTATACATATGGTTAAATAAAACATTGGAATTATTAGCTGTTCTACAAGCATATTTATGCTGTTTTACCCTAATATCTAACGTTTTACCGGTTTGGCCTATATATACTGAGTTACATTGTGTACATCCGATCGAATACACACAACCAACAACATTATCAGGGCTATTCTTTATTAGGCGTGATTTAACAGTATTATTATACTTAAAGATTACATTAATGCCAATTGCTTTAAGACAGTTATCTAAAAATGAAATACGATAACGTAATTTAGTACCAGTATTCATGATATTGCATAACTCGGAATCTAAAAATTCCGGACTGACAACTTTCAATACTCTAAGAAACATAGCAGAGAAAATAGAAGATTTATTCTCGGGATGATGATCGGAATAAAAATGCACATAAGAGTTATTATTAGTAGGCTTACGGTAGACTTCATATTTGAACTGATTAGAGCATCTCCAAATTTTTAGATCAAGAAAAGATAGGCTTCCATCATTTTCTTTTTCAACTGTGAACTTAATAGATGGGACTAAATTGTTGAGCCTACCAAGAAATAAATCAACATCCAAATTATTAGGCCAAAGGCATAAAATATCATCATATACCTGTACCAAACGATTGGTAGGCCCTGGGTTCGATTCTCGGGCGGTTCGCCTCATTTTTCATTTATTCGTTATTTCTCTTCCCTGTGTGCAGAGACGCTCCTTATTTACGTCGTTTCTATTCATTTATATACTGCGTGGTCATTGCAGTTAAATGCATATATATATATATATATATATATATATATATATATATATATACAGGGTGGGGCACGGGAACCAAGTGTTTTTGGAATAATCAGGAAAATGATATTTATTTTTGTAAAGAAAATATTGGTAGAACAACATTCGTAAGAACATAGCATTTCATGTCATAATAATCATGTACCGAAAATTATATCTGGCATATGATGTCCTTGGCCGTCGACGCATTGTTGAAGGCGTTTACGAAAATTGGCCTCCACTCTTCCCAGCAGGTCTCTGTTGATTTGGATGATTTGTTGACGGATCGCTTCCTTCAATGCATCTAATGTACGGGGCTTGTCCTCGTAGACACGTGACTTGAGGTACCCCCATAGAAAGAAGTCACATGTGGACAAGTCAGGGGACCGAGGGGGCCATGCAATGTCACCAAATCTCGAAATGAGATGGTTGGGAAACAGGGGGCGAAGAACAGCCATTGACGCTCTGGCGGTGTGTGGCGTGGCCCCATCTTGCTGAAACCACAAATGTCGACGAGCAATACGCCTTCTTCGTAACTCAGGGATGAAAAAGGTGTTCACCATCTCAATGTAACGCCCAGATGTTATGGTAACGGTAACCCCATTTTGTTCGAAGAAATAGGGACCGATGACGCCAAACTTTCCCACCGCGCACCAAACTGTAACCTTAGGGCTATGCAGCGGTTTTTCATGGAGTTGTCGCGGATTTTCAGCAGCCCAATACCGACAGTTTTGATTGTTGACGGCCCATTAAGGTGGAAATGGGCTTCATCACTCATTACCACCATCATGTTTTCATTCTGCTCATAAAGTGCAAGCATTTCCTGTGCAAAATTCAGTCGTTGGGGGCAATCGTTTACATTCAATTCCTGCACCATCGCTAACTTGTATGGGTGAAATGTATTCTTCATGCAAAATCCGTCTAACAGTACGATTGCTGATTCGAGTGCAGCTGAATGTCTCCGAGCAGAGCGGCCTGGGCTTTTGCAACATCGCTTGTCTGACCTTTCAACGTTCTCTGGAGTACGCACAGTGCGTTGCGGCCCCTTCGGTTTTGTTTTCATTATTGAGCCTCCTGTTCGAAGATTGTTAACCCAACGTAAGATTGTGTCACGAGCGGGAACAGAGTCATTTCGATGAATGTTGAATCTGCGGCGAAACGCACGCTGAACTGCTGTCACTGACTCGCCACTCCTAACAAAATGATCATACGCGAACATGCGGTGTTCTAACGTCCACTGCTCCATGATGGCACCTGAAAGATAAAGGTGAGTGTTAGTTAAAGTTAAATGCTATGAACCCAGGAATGGAATGCTACCTACCGCACGCCCCTCCCATTCCTAATGGAATGAACTCAGAATGGTGTATCATCTATATATATATATATATAATATATATATTATATATATATATATATACACACACACACACACACACACACACACTATATACTGTTTATAATATATTACCGGGTGGACGAAAAAAACCTGAACACTTGTTTTTCCTACAAATTTCAAACTATTCAAGCTAATACACCCAAATTAGTACAAGATGTAGCCAATAGTATCATGTGCTAAAAATTTCAATGGAACTCATATAAAACTTACCCTATTGAAATCGATGTTGTATTGGCCCCCAATTTTCTTGAATTACGGCCAGTACTCTCCTTTTCCACTGATGTATGGATGATTTGATTTTGTCTTGGGACACCATAGGCCAAACAACCTCAATTCTTTTGTCTAAGTGCTTCCAGGTTTGAAAATTGTTCTCTTCGACCATGGTACACCAATGACTTCAGCTCATTCCACACGAAGTAATCCAGAGGATTTAAGTCAGGAGAATTTGCTGGCCATTCTTCACTTTTTATGAATTCAGGAATGTTCGCCATCAAAAATTCTTGGGTTGCTTGCCTAAATGAGATGGTGCATTGTCTTGAACAAAAATAAGATCTTCGTTAGGGTACAAGTCTTGGCATTCCGGTAAAGATTCTCCGAGGTGTTCAATGTAATTTTGCGAGTTCATTTTTGTTTTCTGTGGATCAGTAAAGAGTAATTTGGTTTTTCCATTGTAAGAAACACCAAAAGATACCATTAATTTCTTGGAAAATCGTGAAATTGGATGATAAAGACGGTCTACGGGGATTTCCGATTTTGAAGTTAATGCATTGACTCGGTTGTTTTGTCGATTTGTTGATACAGTTAGTGTAAAGTCGGACTCATCTTGAAAAAAACATGCGTTTAATGTCTACTAAATTAAGAGCGTTTGTTTCGTCAAGTTAAATTTTTTATAATAAAGAAATGCCAAAGATAATTAACTGAGATTCTCAGCACATGATAACCATACTATTGGCTACATCTTGTACTAATTTGGGTGTATAGGCTTGACTAATTTGAAATTTGTAGGAAAAACAAAAAGTGTCCAGGTTTTTATCGTCCACCCGGTATATACACACTATATATATATATATATATATATATATCTATATATTATATATATATATACGCACACACACACACACTATATATATATATATATATATATATATATATATATATATACACAACGTATGCTATTCATGTCGGGACTAATAACGTTTTAAATTCTAGATCGGAAGAGCTGCTGGCTAAATACAGGGACTTACTAGAGCGATTAAAGGAAAAAACTAATAAGATTGTTTTAACAGGGAGACTTCCTCGAATAATCCAATGTAGCGATTTCTACAGCAAGGCGACCTATACAGTATCAACAATAACCTAAAGTCTCTTTGCCAACAGGAAGGAGTGCATTTTGCGAATTTTTGGAACAGTTTCTACGGCAGGAGGGACTTGTTCCTCGAAGATGGACTTATCTTAATGACGTTGGAGCTGCACATTAGTAGTATAGCCGCAAAAGGGGAGAGTGCAAGAATGTTGCAAAGGGGGGGGTTGCAAAAAAATTAAAAAAGAAAGAAAAGAAAAAAAAGAAAAAAAATTCCCCCAAAGGGGGGATGCTGCAGGTGCAACAAGGAAAACTTGGAGGCGGCGTTATCCCCCAAGAGAAAGAAGGAGGAGAGAAAGGAGGAGGAGAGGTGTTCACCTGGCAGGAGCCAAGAGCATATTAAGACTTCAGCCGAGTAGGCGTTGTTTTATAGGCTCCTAATCAGCCAGTTGGCTTAGAAGTAAATGGCTTGAGTTGCCAGATAGCGCCATGTATTCATTTAATTCTAATCGAAGACTGAGTTGCCAGATACCACTTTTAGCATTATTATTGTATACACTATTATAGACTCCTAATCAGCCAGTTGGCTTAGAAGGCGTAAATGGCTTGAGTTGCCAGATAGCGCCATGTATTCATTTAATTCTAATCGAAGACTGAGTTGCCAGATACCATTGTATACACTATTATAGACTCCTAATCAGCCAGTTGGCTTAGAAGGCTTAAATATTGCCAGATACCACTAGCGATACCGTTGTATGCATTATTATATTTCTTAAAAGAATACCGGTAGTAGGTTTAGAAGGCGTAACATGATATAATTAAGTAAAACAACATTGCATCATTCTGTTTATTATAAATATATAGAAAATAAATATACATTTCAATTGAGGAATATGCATATAACAGTACAGGAAATATATACACACAATTATGGAGATATATAAAAATAAATATACATTTCAAATAGAAATAAATATACATTTCAATAGAAATATGCATATAATCGTACAGGGGAAATATCACGCAAAATATATATAAATACAATTCAATAGAAATATGTACATAATCGTACAGGAGAAATATCAAGCAAAATATATATAAATACATTTCACTTTTTTTCAAAATACTAAACTCGGTCTTAATCGAGTATATAAAATAAATATACATTTCAAATAGAAATAAATATACATTTCAATAATAATAGAAATATGCATATAATCGTACAGGGGAAATATCACGCAAAATATATATAAATACATTTCACTTTTTTTTCAAAATACTAAACTCGGTCTTAATCGAGTTTACAATTACATCATTATTGCTCTGCATTACGCAGTATATGCGGCTTAATAATATTTCACCGCTTAAAGTATAGGGAAACCTGTATTCGATATGAAGGGCTTTCATATCGTTCAGTACTATTTTTGTTCCCACTTTACAACCGGTTGGTAAGTCATCTTTAAATACGTCTAGAATACAATCAAAAGCACGCACAAAGAGTTCATCGTTAGCTACATTATTAAACACAAGTTTATAAACACGCTTTTCCAATCGAGGGTTTATTTCTACCGACTCGAGCTTTTCAATCGTGAACTCACTCAACATAGCGGCAATTGAAATAATCTTCTAAATCGTTACGACAACTGCGCGTTATATAAAGAAATAGTTCTTCAGGGTGAACGGTGTAGGTGAGCTCAGCCTTGTACCGATCAATTGCTTTGTACCAAAGTTCATGGTATTTCAAAGAGTCTAAACTTTTTAAATAAACGTCCAGCTCTAGACCATTCTCACCAGCCCTACACTCGGTAAACCCATCGAGCAGAGCGGTGTAGGCGTATTCAAGTACTGTATCAAAATAAAGCATGTCCGTAACACGCGCGTCTAATATAGGTTTCAGCTTGCGGAATCCGACGATTTCAAACATTCTGTCGAGGATGAAACGGTTTCGCGTAGGAACAAGAGCGTTATTATCAGAAGCATTCTTCCACATCAGCCGTATATCAATGCACGGCCGATCGTTATTTATACACAACGTACATACAACGGCGTATGAGGGTGCGTCACTAATCTGCTCTCTTCTTGTACCTACGTTAGCAGGTATTTTATAACGATCTTCACTCCACTTCTCAACTATCACGAAGATTCTATTCATCTCCTCGATACTTAAATAAACCCGTTTGTTTGTCGGTCTACATTCCGTTTCCAGTACATAGCTAATGGTACCGGAATTACGCCTGAACACGCGCAACGATTTCGTCACGGACACATCGTACGAGGCGTTGAGAATGCTGCTCAAAGGAAGTTCCATCGTATTCGAGGAGCGCACGTCCACTCGGTTCAAGCTCTGAGATAACTATGAGCCGTGTGAGGCACGCAGGTAGGCAGGAATGGTTCGACGGGCGGCTGACTCGATGATACGTGAATGGGCTTGTTCGTATGACCGCGAGTCGAATTGTTGTACATATTTCGGTACAAGAATTAATTTCATCACTACCAGCCTACGCACCAGACATTTGGATAAGAACTAGGAACATTTTATGTTTTACTAAACATCTCCACACTCCGGCGCACTATTTGAGAGGAACATATGTTCATATTTTTCCTTTCTGCCCATCAAACGATACTCGTCTCTAAACTCTGTTAAAAATTCACGCAGGGCACTAGCCACAACCTCACTACGAACCTCATCATGATATACGTTAATATAGTGATAAAAATACTTAAGATTGTCCATGATCACGAGATTCACATTTTCAGTCGTAGGGTATGAGTAATCGACATGGTGTAGCATGACGTAATACCGCTTGTCACACCACCCATCAGCAAGACTCATTATCCATACCTGCTGCTTCTCTTCTGCACGCGTTGTTTCTTTTACTTCACGGTGTATGTGAGACTTTATAAAGTTTAGCTCTGCAGTATACTTCAGCACATCGTCTGTGCAACGAAAGCCTTCAACGGTCTCACCAGAACATCCGTAGAGTATTTGTACATCTTGGAACTTCGCACAATCCAATGTGTTTTTAAAAGAGGCATAGGAGGGAGGAATAGGAAGTTTTTCGGTATCCACCACATCCTGGCACTTTACTGAATACCATTTCGTAAACGTTGTGCAAGCAATATTAAAGGTAGCCATTTGAATACACGTCTGATCTGAATACACGTCTGATCTCTCGGGCTTACTGCGGTCGACTGACCACGCAGGGACTCCCAGATAGTAGCATGACTCACGGTCTTACAGTGGGCGGAGCTTAGAACTTTCACCTGCACACACACACACACACACACACACACACAGGAGAAAGTGAAACGCTATTTGAAACATGATTTATTTAACAAACGAGATATTCAAGTTATATATATTTACAAATACGATTTAATAAACGAGATATTCAAGTTATATATATATATATTTACAAATACGTGTAATAAATCAATTTTACAAATACGATTTAATGAACGAGATATTCAAGTTATATATATATATTTACAAATACGTGTAATAAATCAATAGATACGATTATATACAAGACGTGTGAGTTAACAATAGAAGCATCATTGGTATCCAAAGGGTACGGTATCATAGGTACCAGGTAACTGGTAACGTTTCCTATAGGTGTTACGGCACACCTTCGTACCCCTAAGTTCCTTCACGCCCCCCAGCTTCTGCGCCCGAAAATTGTGGGTGCCTACAATTAGTTGGGGAGGTTGTTCATCATCGTCCAAACATACTAGATCCTTCAACGACTCAAAGTTAACAACCTCCCGATTCGCATGGTTGAGCGTAATACCCTTTGCCTTCACGATATATTTCATTTCCTCCCCCACCCTGACCCGTACCCCATAAGTCTTAGGTCCTGTTGAGGCAAAAGAGTCGGCGTATGCGTTGTCCCCATACTCATCCTTGATCTCATCAGTGAGCTCGCCGAGGAACTCCCCAATAGTGGGCATGTATTCACCCTCCCTCTCTGTGAATATCACGCTATCTGTATCGGCATACAATACTCTCCGCCCAAGAGAATGCAATAGACCCCAAAGTTTTATACGGGCGTAGGCTGTTGTGAAGTGGCCACAGGTATGTTTGTAACCCTTGAGGTATCTCGTGGAAAATTCAGTGTTGTTGTACTTTATTACGTAAGTATTACCTACATTTACGATCTCCATGACCTCTTTATCGGGGGCATTGGCATAATCCCAGACATCGCTATAACCTTTGTGCCAAATGAATGCCCTCTGCCGGTATTCTGCGCAAATTTTCCCCATAGACTGTTTAGACACAACTTTGCACTAAAGCGCTGCCAGGATTCTTTACAATTTGGACACGATCAAGTGTATACCTTCGCGGTCGCGGTAACGTTGAATAAAGGCAGACTTTCATCTTCGGTATCACTCCTCGCGGATACCCTGATGCCTCAACTTATCCTTCAAAAAGGTGTTTATATGGTGTGAAAAGGTGGGTAGCTTCTGAAACCTCCACACTCATGTACTTCAGTATTCTATAACCATGGCGTAGGCTAGGGGCCAACTCAGGACTTGTATATACGCCTCTGATCTTACGCTGGTGGGGTATATGGTTACATTCGCCGTTATCCCTCTTCCGCGCCACTTCACGCACAGGGAAACATGAGCTTGTCGTCGAAACGACAGATAAGATCGGCATCCATAATTGCGTGGGGGGAGTACGTCTACGAAAGAGAGCCCAAAGTAACGATCATTCAAATTTTTTGAAAATTCATTGATGGAGGGTAGGCTAGGTCCCACAGTTTCTCAGGAGCGCCCACGAGGTACGGATTGCTCTTCATCACGTATGGGTATAAGAACAGAAATCGTAGTAATGAGCTTCACGCCCCTCCGTAGGTGGAAAGTATAGTCTGAAAGGATTTGTACGTCCTCCCAAACACAAGCTATCACCACATTTGAGCGGATCCAGCAACATTGAACGCTTGATCGTTTTATTTCCTCACGGTACACCTCGTCTGTCTCCATCCGTGCATCATATTCATGCTCCCACAAGACTTTGTGAGTGAACTGTGATCCTATAAGTTGATCGCGGGTGCGGGTTGATGCGAGACAGTCGGCAGGAGACCTACCCTGGATATCTCCGGTGATTCCGCACTCAGGACGGGGGCATCCATGCCACCAGCAACCGTTAAAGGAGTACACAGTCTTCACACCAGTGACACGGTTTTCACTTAAACCCATCAACCCAAAAAACACGTCCATTAATCTTAATGGTACTTCACCCGTGTTGCGGGCGTGCTTTATGTATACACCTGTCTGTTGCTCTATGTGTATGAGCCAGTAAATAGCCTGTGTCCGTAACTGCGGGGGTTGTTTCGGTGAATAATGGCTAAGGTGTCTTTAGGCATGAAGCTATTCTTGACACCGTAAAACATAATGATGCGATGGTGGTTGCGACTTGCAGTGGATCGCATTTGAAACGGGCTATGTACATCCTTCTAAGGCCTGGAAACATACTCTAAGCACGCGACATCATTCACGCAATAACGCTCACATTCATCAGCTATATTAAGGGTTACTTTCATTAAAACTGTCGTAGTATCGATCAAAGTCTTCACGTTCATCCATACAGTCAAAAAATGTTTGGGGGGTGGTGGGCCTACGTAGTTTAAAGTCTCGCTGGTGAGGAAAGTGTAAGGAAGTATCCTTTGGAAACTTCAGCTGCTACTTCCCATCACCTTGGGCAGCTTTGCTAATTTACAAGGTGTGAATAATAAAGTATCTTTAAATTGTACATTGCCTCTTATCTGCATCTGTATTAATTTGTTGCCTCTTTCAATGGATCACCTGTAAATATCTCAGAGATTCGTGTTCAAGCAACTCCTTATAAAGGAACTGCGTGTCAAACTTTGCCCCGTTATGGGCGAGAATATACACAGTCATTTTTTTGAACTTGTCGGCTAACTTGACAATATAGGACACAATAGTTTCACAGACTATCGCGGACATTCGTTTTAAAAAACGTCTGTCCGTTTCCACATTTGGGGCACTCGTCACATTCGATACCCATACACTCATCACAGATGGTCTGGCTCACAAGTAAATGTGGAATTACCTCTTTGGTTTCAGCGTTCGTATATGTTTCTATATCGTAGTATACAGTTATACAAGGGTTATTTTTAGGCTTAGCATCTTTCATATAACATACATGCTTTACTCCATCAGCCTTATATTCCTCCTGGCATGTAGGACAGTGAATTATGTCACACTTGTGCTTAAATTTCCCCCAATTATCCATTGTGTGAAACATACCACATTCACAGATTCTCATTTTCCTGCACGTGCCAATTGATTTATGGAAATCAAAACAGATATTATTGAAAAATGTGCGTCTACACACATCACAGTCTCTCTTCTGAGCTTCAACTACACGTTCACATTTGGTGCTTTTACACTGCTCACATACCATGTGACATTCTTTACAATGTCTCACTATATCATCCGCAAACTCGAGGCACCCCTTACACAAATCATGATGTCTCCCATATTTCGACTTTTGTCATAACTAGCGTAAAGCCCCCTTATATTACGGATGGGGAGATACGTTGTCCCTGACAATCCTAAAATAAGTAGGGGTCTTGTACGATCTCTCACAAGCTTTTAAAAACATACACAGTCCTACGACGATCATCCACCCAAACACAACTATGCGGACATTCATTTCCTGTTCTACCCTTCTCAGCTCTTCAGGACCCATATTACAGTCAAATTCAAGTTCAAAGTCTACAGCTAGTTTACGGGCACGCTCCACGACTGTAGGCAACCAAATTTTTGAGTTCGTGTATTTTGTACAGTAAACATACGTGCTAAGAGTACTGCTATAAAGCCGCAACCACGATCGACGTTTATATGCTTTCGGTAAATAGTCGGAGAATTGAAGTTAAGAGTATACGGTATGGCACTATGACCCGCAACACGGTATACATGGTCAATATTTACCGTGAAGTGTCCATATTGAAGGCTATACTACTTTGGGCGGCTTGCATTATACGTCCTAATATATATTCTACATCTTCAGCCGCCAAACGTCTAAATGGCACTATCACCCAATAATCGTCTACATCACCGTCATCTGACCCGAATCCAAAGGACAGACTCGTCCTGACTTCACGCTCGTCACGATTCTGAAGAGCAAACTCTATAATATGCTGTACAACCCGGCGTAACCCGCGCTCAATTCCATTGCTATACATGACTCTAGGGTCGACCCTGACTCTATACCGATTTCTAGTCAAGGCTGGGTGGGGGCTGCGGATCGCACCAATTCGAGCGTTATACTATCCTCAACAGAACAAGAGGCGGCAGATGAATTAGGGGGTATATTAGAAAGGTGCTGCTGGGGGTCTGTTGCGTAGGAGGTTGAGGGTTGGGGCTCTATTATTGTAGACTTAACAGAACGGGGGCGGCGGATGAATAAGGGGATATATTAGCGGGAGGTGCTGCTGGGGGGCTTGTTGCGTAAGAGGTTGAGGGTTTGGGGATCTATTACCGCTGCAACAGGCGCGTATTTCGGGCGCTTTATACCTGACGTGGGGTTCTCATACCTCCGCTTTGGACGTGCTACCGGTATCGCTGGTGAGGGGTCGTTGGCAGGGAGGAGATCACAACTACACTGTCGTCGAGGTCATCCGTAATGTCAATGATGGGCTGCTCTACCTCATCGTCATTCACGGTTCTGTGGGAGAAGAAATATAAGGAACAGCACTCAAAATTTGTAATATTTTGTAAATGACCCACTTAGGAGTGTGACGTATTAGAATGGACTCTGTAGAAAAATTCAGATTCACGAGCCCATCCACATGTATTATATCTGGACCTACAGGATGTGGTAAAACTGTGTTTATGCTTAAAATCATTAAAGAAAAGGGAGAGATGTTCTCGAAATTTGTGCGTAAAGTTATATGGTGCTATTCGACGTATCAATCAGTGTTCAACGAGTACCAAGATGATATTTTGTTCCACAAAGGCGTATATGACGTTAATTCGTTAAAGGGAAATGAACATACAATCATTGTAATTGACGATCTCATGTTGGAGATGGATAAAACGTTTGCCGAGACATTTACAGTATTCTCCCACACCATCTTAACATAAGCGTGTTCTTCATCAATCAGAATCTATTTTTCAAAAATAGATACATGCGCGATGTGTCGTTAAATACGCAATATCTAGTCTTATTCGCGCAACGTAGAGATGTATCACAAATTGGGGTATTAGCCAATCAAATGTTCCCGAATCAGCGTAAGGAGTTTTTGGAAGTTTATAAAGAAGCTACAAGCACGCGTTACGGATATTTGCTTTGCGACCTTCATCCACGAAACACGTTTAGAGTGCTTCTGCGAACGAATATATTTCCAAACGAGCCTGAAACGGTGTATATTCCAGAATGACAAAGAGACTAAAGAAATACCGTGAATTAATAAAAATCTATCATCGACTGCCCCGGGCATTGCAGCAGATGTTTATTAAAAATATCGATGCCGACTTTTTAAAATGCATCTGTGAAATCTGTCTTAACGTTATAAATTGCAATGTATCAATGAAAACCCATCAGAAGGCTCGCCTACGCCGCTACAAGAACATAATACGTGCACTCGCTCGTAAAAGCCAAACTGTAGCGAAGAAAAAACGAATTATTGTACAAACAGGAGTGTCATTTCTCCCCATCTTATTTTCAGTTTTGGGTCCTTTACTGACTAGATTAATATAATGAAGAAAGTGGTAGTGATTCCCCACGAGGTGTACGCTTCACTGCAAAGGAATCCAGACACGTATCTAGATCCCCGTAAAAGCAGACTTAAAAGAATGGAAAGCGAATTGTTAGCCCTATTAAACAGTGAAAAACACCTGATGAGAAAAGAATCTTATACCAAGAAGCTCTGCAGAAATTTCTTCACGAGTACGAAAATTATAAGAGCCCTACAGAGATTCCTGTGGTTTTAGGCACAGCACGGGGGACGATGGACATGGCGACATAGGATCTGAGCCCGACGATACAGCTGACCAACCAAAAAGATTAGCCACACAACATATCGAACATGTATTAAAAAATACCCTCCCACTTACATTGAGGAGTAAAGGCTTAAGTCTTTATAATCTATTGAATGAGGATCCCGCCATACAATGGACCGATACAGGGGAGATCATTGTGGAAGGATCAAAGGTACAGGGATCGAATATCGTAGACATTGTCCATGATCTGGTGAGAAAGTGGGATAGGCCGTCACCATCAGGATGGAAGCATATTAAAGCAAGACTACAACAAATAAATGTCCCTAAAACGTTGATAGGAAATCTGAACAGGTTAAAAGACTTGGAGCATGCAACACCTGTGACACAATTGAAGGCGCCGTCACCCCCGGCGGTAACACCTTTGAAGAGGAGCAAGAAGAGGTTAAACCAACCCTACCCACGTGCCTCTAAAATACGCAAATGGCTAACGTATTAACTAAACGCTATTATGACATTTCTACCCCATCCTCTTACGGCGGCGTAGATAGACTGTACAGAAGTGTTTACGGAGTAGGAAAAAAAGATGTTGAAAGATTTTTGAGGGAGCAGGACGCTTATACGCTTCATAAGCCTGTGAGAAAAAGGTTTAAAACAGCCAAGACAACGGCTTCCTCGATTGATTCTATTTGGCAAGCAGATTTAACAGACATGCAAAGATATTCTGTGTATAACGATGGTTACCGCTACATTCTATTCATAATAGACGTATTCTCTAGATATCTGTGGCTAGTTCCTCTGAAAAATAAATCACCTGAAACAGTTGCTAAAGCCACCAAAACGCTAATGTTAAAAGAAAACAGGGTTCCTGGCTATTTTTGTACGGATATGGGGAAGGAATTTATAGGCCGTGCTTTTCAGAACATGTTGACAGAGTTTAATATCAGCTATTACACAACCAATTCTATATATAAGGCTTCTTTAGCTGAAAGAGTTCAGCGCACCATAAAGGAACGCATGCACCGTTATTTTACACATAAAAACACATACAGATTTCTAGACATTCTGGAATCATTGGCGTCATCCTACAACCGCTCACACCATCGCACGATTGGGACAACACCTAACGAAGTTTTAGAAAGAGGTACGCTCCCGAGGAGAGATGGATCACCACCACCACCACACTCTGCGCGTTTCAAAATCAATGATTATGTAAGGCTGTCGCGTTCGGGGAACGAATTCGCAAAGGGTTTTGAGCAAGGATGGACACGCGAGATTTTTAAAGTTAGGGCTGTGAGACCTAAAGGTGAGATAATGATGTATTACATTGAAGATTTGAATGGAGAAGAAATCTCAGGAGACTTTTACCGCGAGGAATTGCAGAAAGTTGCGTTTAATTTAGAAAAAAATGTGTTTAAAATTGAGAAAATTTTAGGAAGCAAAGGTTCAGGAAGGAGAAAAATGTACCTGGTGAAATGGCTAGGGTACCCAGAAAGCTTCAACACCTATATAAAAGCTGATGCAATAATGAAGCTTAAATAGTATACAACATGGCTCCTAACCATTTCTACGTCACACTCCCGTCCTCCTCGTCCCTGTCTGTACACCCTAACAACACACTAGCCAACTTTGTAACAGAACTCCATGGGCACATTGAATTGGGTCGTGATTCGTATGAGGTGGGGATATGCGAAATTCAGCTGGACACCGTCTTTTTAAATATTGAACATAAAGAAACCGTTTTTACGATTCTTAGAGACATTGACGAGTGTGAAAAAGCTGGGGTAGCTATGGATGAAACTATGCGCATCGCTCGGACTAAGATTGCACGGTATTACAGTACAGAAGTAAGACTAGGGCCGGGTCAATATGGTTCGGCCGAGGATGTTGTGAGAGGCTTAAACGTAAGTTTAAGAAACTCAAACCTTACGAATGATTTAGTATACGAAATCGTAAACCCCCCCTGCACATACACTAATCATAAAATCAAAGACTAACAGACGTATTAAAGACCATAGAAAGTTCCAAATTCTAGCCAATGGCCGTTATAGCGCAGTCTTCCAAAGAGACACATTTCACGAGACACAGCATGACTTGTCCAGATTAATGTATCAATTGAAGATGGAGAAATTGGCTGAAAGGTCCCCAGACATGTGCTATATTTACAGTAATATAGTGGAGCACCAGTTTGTTGGGGATACCCAGGCAAGCCTGCTGCGCATTGCTCACATCCCCAACCATAGAGGAAGGAGTTTGAGTATTACATATGACAGACCCCATTATGTGAATGTCGCAACTAATTTAATAACCAATATCACAATATATATAAGAACGATTGAGGGTGAAAACTTCCCATTCGGTAACGGGCGCTTAACAGTGAAGCTACACTTTCGACGCACTGAGTTATAATGGATAGAAAGCCTTTCACCATCTATCGAGGGATGCGATACCAGCGTGGTAGTGGACTTGGGTCCATTTTTTCATCCATACTACGTACGGCTGTTCATTTGCTGAAGAGGGGTGCCAGATACCTTGGAAGGAAAGCGCTACAATCAGGTATTAACACTGCAGAAGACATATTGGCCGGGGCTAAACCTAAAGAGACTCTAAAAAAACATTTAAAGCGTACACGGGACGAAATCATCAAAGCTGCAAAGAGAAAAATGCGTGGTGGCGGGAAGAAGCGGGCTCCCCGGAAGAAGAAGAAGGGGTCACGGTATTAAACGTAAAAGGCTATCAAAAAAGAAGTGCTGTAAGCGAATGAAACCTATGGTTGACCACTTTTTTGACTGATATAAGTTAAGGACATTGATCTCATGAATCATAGTTTGTTTACCACTTGTCGAGAGAGGAGTCACTATTTCGCCATGGCACGCTTCATCCACCCATGTAGTTCACAATGCTGTAAATCGGAGCTGTCCCTTTTGGAGCTACCTCCAACCCAAGTTTCTATTGAGCACAGTGACTTTATTACAATTAACCCTTTAAACACAATTAGTTCCCCGAGCGCACCTATAGAATTCGTGATACCCAGCTCAGGCCCTTACTTTTTTGATCCAAGCTGTGTGCACATGTACGCTAAGCTACGTATAGCCCATTCTGATGGAACGGTCTGCGATGACAAATATGCTGTATACCCTGAAACAAACTTTCTGCACTCCATATTCAACCAGTGTGACGTATATTTAAATCAGACCAACATATCGGCAGGCACGGGGTACTATCATCTACGAGCCTATCTGGAAAATGTCCTCAACTTTTCCAAAGAAGCGAAGGCTACCTTTTTAAGTGCGGAGGGATATTATCAAACTAAAGATGAAAATAGTATAAAGGACAAATTTAAAAATTCTAAAAAGAAAATATACGACTGTTTTGGACGGTTGCACACAGATTTCACTTTCCAGGAGAAGTTGCTTGTGAACGGGGTGGATATGAAAATAAAGCTCACCCGCACGAGTCCTGAGATCTGCTTAAATCTGGATGCGGATCAAGAAGAGGTGCAAAGCCCGTTGTGGTTCACATTATGGACACATACCTCCGCGTACGGCGAGTGAAATTAAGTTCACCAAAACAACTAGAAATTGAGAAAAATTTACTAAACGCTACAGTGAAATATCCTATTAACAGAGTGCAGATCAAACTATATACGGTTCCTGCAGGGTTGGCATCGAAGCAGATAGAAAACATTGCCCTGGGAAATCTTCCTAAAAGGATATTAATCGGCATGCAGGACCACGCTTCGGTGAATGGAAAATATAGAAAGAGTGCCTTTAAATTCGAGAATTTCGGACTTAAAAATATAACTCTATACGTTAATGGCACTGCTTTGGGTGGAACAATGGGTACGGACTATTCATCAGACGCTGTGTTACCTCTTTGTGCCAGAGCCTATAGTAATCTGACCCATATTGCAGGTGATTATGATGAGCTTGGTAATGGGGTAACGCAGGAAGAATTCATTGATCAATTTAACCTTTACCCGTTTGACATTACACCTGACTTATCTGCTAGCGTAAATACCCATTTAACCCCACAGCAGAGCGGAAACATCTCAGTGCGGCTGGAATTCGCCAAGCCTATAGACGCTCCTATTAGTGTACTAGTATATCTCGAATCGCAAGCCCTAATAGAAGTAGATAGATTTAGGAGCGTTATCACTGACTTTTAAAATGGATGCTAATACACTTCAGAAAGTAATGGAGCGAGTCACACGTTTCAAATTTATCGGCGTGTTTGCGAAGAATGAAACATTGAGTTTGCCAAGTACACGAGAATGCGGTCGTCTTATTGTGAACACAGACATCATCGGTAATGAAGGGATTCACTGGATCGCTGTCTATTTTAAAAATAGACAGCGCCTGTACTATTTTGATTCACTCGGTACTCAACCCTGGAGTGACCCTATTATTGTAAAATTTCTCGCTCAGTTACATATTCCCGAAGTTTATGGAACCCATTTCGCATGCAAGGATATTTTACTAATGTTTGCGGAATGTACTGCGTCTCATTTCTCATGCATATGCAAATGATAAAGAATTTATAAATTTTTTAAATTTATTTGACCCGTGTCACACTCGCCGAAACGATGAAATGGTATGCAGACAGATAAAAACCGTTTTCCAATTGTACGTACTCGTTGTATATTATAATGTTTTTGTTCGTATATTTGTAACGATATATTCTGTAGTTGTTTATTGTACTGATTTCTTTCATTTAATAAATTTATGAAAATATATTGTGTCTTCTTATCCCAAAAAGATCGAAAAACACTTACATTATTTCGGTGTGACATTGTTGACTGATCAGTATATCCTCCCTATTCCGAGATTCTTCAAAAGATTGTATAACACGTGTCAAATCCTCATCGGACCTTAAAGGAATAATGTTCATTCTTTTAAAACATATACAGAGTATACAGACAGATCCCCATTATGTGAAGATATCTTTGGTTCGAGGAATAACATTGAATGCCATAAAAAATTTCGATTTTAGCATAATGGGGATAACCAAATAACATTGATTGACATAAAAATTTTGGCGAGTATCTATTTGACGAGATACTACAACTCTCCATATATATATAAAAACGAATTATAGACACTTACATTTCTATGGTAGTCCCATGCGTCGGATTGTAAGGAGCGTCACTGCAAATATCTTCAACGGTTTGCGTTGGAAATAATTCGCCACGGTCAATCGCATTGAAAAGATTAATTGCGGTTAATGCTGCAGTATCACTTTCTTCATACAATTCCGGGGAGACGTACAGGTCCATGGTGGAGGATGTGTGACATTGCTGACTGTTCAGTATATCACCCATATTCCGAGATTCTTCAAAAGATTGTATAACACGTGTCAAATCCTCATCGGACCTTAAAGGAATAATGTTCATTCTTTTAAAACATATACAGAGTATACAGACAGATCCCCATTATGTGAAGATATCTTTGGTTCGAGGAATAACATTGATTGCCATAAAAAATTTCGATTTTAGCATAATGGGGATAACCAAATAACATTGATTGAAATAAAAATTTTTTGGCGAGTATCTATTTGACGAGATACTACACCCCATCCATATATATATATATAAAATCTAATTATAGACACTTACATTTCTATGGTAGTCCCTTGCGTCGGATTGTAAGGAGCGTCACTGCAAATATCTTCTACGGTTTGCGTTGAAAATAAATCGTCACGGTCAATCGCGTTAAAAAGATTAATTGCGGTTAGTGCTGCAGCGTCACTTTCTTCATACAAGTCCGGGGAGACGTACAGGTCCATGGTGGAGGGAATGATTATTCACTGACGCGAAAATAGCTACTGTTACTCCCAACTGAAAAATATCCCCTTTTATATGCATAATCGCCAAGCTCCGCCCCAAAAGGCCAGATGTTCGTCGTGATTGGCTGCCGATGTAGCTGGGTGGAGCTATGACGTGTACCAATCCGCTATAACGGGACCGGACCAGTAACATATATATATAAAATCGTGTTTCTTGAATTATAGACACTTACATTTCTATGGTAGTCCCTTATATTATATTTTTATTTTTACTTACAAGTATTGTTTTCACAAATTCTTGTGTTAACATAATTGTTAACTTATTTTATAATAAAGAAATATAGCCTAATTATATTTTTAAAACAGCATTCGGTTTCCACATTAAACTGTGGGTCTAAGGTGGCGTGGCATAAATAAACACTAAAATAAAATTAAATGTTATAATATGAAAAATAAATAATATATATATATACCTATCATAAGCTGTTTAAAAGACTGTATATATATAATTATAGTAAACTTATGTCGAAATAAACTAGTTACCCATAAAATTAATTATTTTCTATTATTAAGTTTTCTATGGTTGAATTATGTGTAGCTAACTACGTTATTTGTTTCGAAAAGTTTAACTTCAAGTTTAATGAAGTTCAAGTTAATGTTATATTTGATTCTAATCGTTAAACACTATATACATCTATTGTAAAACCCTATATACATCTATACATCTATAGTGAAACACTATATATATATATAGCTATTTTTGTACGGATATGGGGAAGGAATTTATAGGCCGTGCTTTTCAGAACATGTTGATAGAGTTTAATATCAGCTATTACACAACCAATTCTATACATAAGGCTTCTTTAGCTGAAAGAGTTCAGATATATATATATATATATATATATATATATATATATATATCATAAGATGTTTAAAAGACTGTATATATATAATTATAGTAAACTTATGTCGAAATAAAATAGTTAACCATAAAATTAATTATTTTCTATTATTAAGTTTTCTATGGTTGAATTATGTGTGGCTAACTACGTTATTTGTTTCGAAAAGTTTAACTTCAAGTTTAATGAAGTTCAAGTTAATGTTATATTTGATTCTAATCGTTAAACACTATATACATCTATTGTAAAACCCTATATACATCTATACATCTATAGTGAAACACTATATATATATATATATATATATATATAGCTATTTTTGTACGGATATGGGGAAGGAATTTATAGGCCGTGCTTTTCAGAACATGTTGATAGAGTTTAATATCAGCTATTACACAACCAATTCTATACATAAGGCTTCTTTAGCTGAAAGAGTTCAGATATATATATATTATATATATATATATATCATAAGATGTTTAAAAGACTGTGTATATATAATTATAGTAAACTTATGTCGAAATAAAAATAGTTAACCATAAAATTAATATTTTCTATTATTAAGTTTTTATGGTTGAATTATGTGTGGCTAACTACGTTATTTGTTTAGAAAAGTTTAACTTCAAGTTTAATGAAGTTCAAGTTAATGTTAAATTGTTTCTAATCGTAAACACTAAAATAAAATTAAATGTTATAATATGAAAAATAAATAATATATATATATATATATATATATATATATATATATATATAACACACAGGGTGAGTCAAAAGTAGCGCCCGATTTCTGTCAGTTGATTGTTTGTTTGCCATTTGTATTACAGTGTACAAGAAGGTAGAAATAAATGAATGGAATGTTTATCTAAACCATTTATTCGGGGAAAATTATTACGGAACTGTACAAGCTGTTTTACTTGCAATTTTCAAAGTGCCCTCCCTCGTGATCGAGCACAATTGCAGCCGAAAAAACAGAAATCGGGTGCTACTTTTGACTCACCCTGTATATATATATATATATATATATTTATATAATATACCTAACATAAGATGTTTAAAAGAATGTATATATATATATAAGCATAATAATATATATCTAGCAAGAGCATCCGATCATTGCCAAAAAAAACAACTGGAAAGGTATGCAATTCCAGGTTTAATAATAATAAAGATTGAGTGTGTAAAAATTATTTATTTAATAAAACAGAATTTAATTGGATTAAACTACCGTCATATATATTGTGGTACACAATGGATGATTAATATATGGTTTTCTGGGACACATGGCGCTATCTGGCAACTGAATACATTGCGCTATCTGGCACCTCAGCCAGAATAGAGGTTTGTAAAAGACGAGAGCTGATGAAAGAATCATTCAAGCTCGGCTCCCAGCCGAGCAAGGACCTCTGGTCCTTCTCTTTCAGGCCCTTTGGTAAAACCCCTTAGAGGCCTCTTAGGTTAGGAAAACGAAAATAACTTGGGGGAGAACTCCTCTCTCTCCTTCAGGTATCTCTCTCTCTCTCCTTCAGGTGTCTCTCTCTCTCTCCTTCATGTGTCTCTCTCTCCTTCAGGTGTACCCCTCCCCCCTTGGCTCAGCCAACTGGCTGATTCTGGCTGATTAGGAGCCTATAAAACAACGCCTACTCGGCTGAAGTCTTAATATGCACTTGGCACCTGCCAGGTGAACACCTCTCCTCCTTTCTCTCCTCCTTTCTCTCTGGCCCTTTGGGGGGAATAGCTTGGGGGAGAACTCCGCCCCCAAGTTGCATGCCCCTTGCAACCCGGTTGGCAACAAAGGCCAGTACTCTTTTTTTTCGTTTTTTCTTTCTTTTTTCTTTTTTGTATTTTTTTTGCAACCCCCTTTGCAACAACCCCCACCCCCCTTTGCAACATTACATAACAACTTGCAACATGCTGACCCCCACCCCCCTTGCGGCTATACTACTCACATTTAGGAAGACTATTTCATAATAGTGTCTCTTCTTTTCAGTATGTCGTAACTCGAACGGTCCCGGCGTAATTTCCTCAAATTTCCCCTGCGCTCACGAAGGTGTCGCAATTTCGTAGCTTACGAAATAAAATAAACGATTTTTTTTCTTTAATTGCTTGTAAAGACTATGATTTAATTGCGATAAATGAATCGTGGCTTAGCACTGAAACACGTGACTTTGTAGGGGAGTATCAAATTAGAGGTTATAGACTTTTTGTTAAAAACAGAATAGGTAGGCGAGGAGGCGGTGTTATGTTGTATATCAAAGGTAATATTGCAAACGTTATAGAAGTAAAGTACAGAATTCCAGAACCGATAGATTCGACTATAGCAGAACTTAAATTGAACGATTTCAAACTTCTTGTTGCCGTTATATATAGGCCCCCTAATCAAACAGCTGATATGGACAAAACGTTATATCGTGAACTTAAGAGAATAATAGGTAGTGAGCAGGCCTTAGTTATGGGTGACTTTAATTGCACCAACGTGAATTACGATACAATGCAGGGAGACGCGGAAGGTAATCAATTTTCTCGAGGATAGCTTTCTTATTCAAAAGGTTGGGGAACCTACGAGGTTGGACAGTATTTTATATTTAGTAATAACTACGGACGATAGGCTAATCACTGATCTTCAAGTAATAGAGCCGTTAAGCAAATGCGATCACAATATGGTAGAGTTTGTCCTCTCAGTAAGTCACTCGAAACCAGCTAACTCGACTAAAATTCCTAACTTCCAGCAGGCAGACTTTTGTAAATTTCAAAATGAATTGTCACACGTCAATTGGGAAAACGTAATGGGGATCTCCAACGCAAAACTAATGTGGGAATCGTTTGAAACAGTATTTAGGACTATAAATGAGGAATGTGTACCGTACAAAATTAAGCGTTCGGAAGTAAACAAGAAGCCCTTGTGGTTTACTTCTAGAGTAGGAGATATTATAAAGAGTAGAGATAGGGCATATAGGCTACATAATTGCGATAAAGAAAATCCAGGAAGATTTGGATAAAATCGTTGATTGGTCAGTCACATGGCAAATGAGATTTAACGTCGATAAGTGCAAAATTTTACAAATAGGTTCGCGTAAAGGTAATTTTGCGTATAGTATGGCAAGGAAGGAGTTAGTAAGCGTAGAGCAGTAAAGGGATTTAGGAGTTATAGTCACTGGTGATTTAAAAGTAGCGAAACAAAGTACAGCAGCGGTCAATAAAGCGAACAAAGTGCTAGGCTTCATAGCTCGGAATTTTGAGTACGAATCGCGCGATATTATTGTTTCTCTTTATAAATCATTAGTCAGACCCCATTTGGAGTACGCGATCCAATTTTGGAATCCGCATATGTGAAAAGACATGGAGAAAATCGAAAGAGTTCAAAGACGAGCAACTAAGATGATTCCGTCGGTTAGGTCAAAGTCGTACGAGGATAGGCTTAAGGAGTTAAAATTGACTACACTCGAGACTAGGAGGCTTAGGGGTAATCTAATCCAGGTTTTCAAAATTATGAATGGGTTCGATAACGTAGATAGAGATAACTTTTTCGAAATATCTCAATATAATAGGACTAGAAATAACGGGTGTAAGTTGACAAGTAGAAGGTTCGAGACAGCAATTGCCAAAAACTTTTTATACGCATAGGATAGTAAATAGTTGGAATAGTTTGCCGGTAGAAGTAATTAGTAGCACGTCTATAAACATGTTTAAAAATCGATTAGACGCATATGTTCTACAGATCTACAGAAGCTAAGGCTAACGAAGACCCTAATATCCACTCTAAGTTTAGCCAGAGAGAAAGGAAAGAGTAGGGGGTTAAGAGAAGAGAGTAAGGGGTTAAGTAGCAACATTTATCACTCGTGGGTTAATATTCATTCAGAAAAAGAGAAAAAAGACTCACCATCATCATCCGTCGGCCACTGCCGACAAGTCAGAAAAATAGTCGGAGAGAATAGGAAATGGGTGAAAGACGAAAAGAAGTAAAATAAGAATGCTTACAAACCATGGAACACAGTCTTCACACACACACTATCATACCATGCAAACTACAAACATGCAAGTAAAGAGAGTGACAGACATGCAAGTAAGGAGAGGATAAGAAAAAAAAGTATAAAGAGTATAACAAAAAGTGGGTTAGTTAACGCTACGAGTTACATCTAGTTGTGTTAGTCTAATTTTTTTTTGCTGGCATATCACACGCTGGCATTAATCGTCAACCGACTCATCCCCGACATCACCCCCAGACCTCCTGTTACTAATTGTTTTATTATTATATTAAACAACGTTAATATTTCTAAAATGCCTATCTAAACGGTTCTTAAATATATTAACGCTGGTTGAGTTCACGACGGACGCGGGAAGATTATTCCATTTATCAATTACTTCAACCGTAAAGACGTTTTTAGCGATATTAGTAATGAAACGTCTGCCACGCAACTTAAATCCGTTATTATGAGTATTGCTATTATCGAAAGTGAACAGTTTGTCAAAATTTGCGTTATCGATGTTATTAACGATTTTAAAAAATTCAATAAGCTCCCCTCTTAATCTCCTAGTTTCAAGTGAATGCAAGTCTAACTCTTAAATATTATCTTTGTAAGACTTGTTGCGCAATGACGGAATTAGTTTCGTGGCACGACGCTGAACCCTTTCTAACCTATCAATATCCTCACGCAAATACGGGCACCAAAACTGAACGGCATATTCTAAATGAGGCCTGACTAGGGACTTGTAAAGGGGCAATATATAATATTCTTCGATTTAAATTCGAAATTACGCGCTATGAAGCCTAACATCCTATTAGTTTTTGCGGTGCTCTTCCAATACGTGCTCTACCGTAAAATTTACATTCCAATATGTGCTAACTAACGAAAATATCACGACCTAACCTAACCAATCGTCAAGGGCGTACAATTGACCTAACGATTGGTTAGGTTAGGTCGTGATATTTTCGTTAGTTAGCACATATTGGAATGTACATTTTACGGTAGAGCACGTATTGGAAGAGCACCGTTTTTGCGCAAGACACCAGGCACTGGTTCCTAACTTTTAAATCCTTAGATACGCGTACGCCTAAATCTACTTCCTCGTCAACGCTCGCTAACTCTCTATCATCCATCGTGTACGTGTAATTATTGTCACACGAACTTATATGCAAAACTTTACATTTGTCTACGTCAAATTGCATCTGCCACTTATCCGTCCACTCCATAATCCTAATTACATCGTCTTGGAGCCTATTTCTATCGTCCTCGTTAACAACCTTACCGCCTATTTTAGTATCGTCCGCGAATTTTGACACGTTACTAGTCAATCCTACATCTATGTCGTTAATATAAATTACGAATAGCAATGGGCCTAACACTGAACCTTGTGGGACACCGCTACCTACATCCAACCACCCCGATTCACTACCATTAACAACGACCCTCTGTCTCCTAGCACGAAGCCATTCCTCTAACCAGTTAACTACCTGACCGCGTTTACCTTTCGCATTAACCTTCGCAATCAATCTTCTATGCGGAACTGTATCGAACGCCTTTTTAAAATCTATGCCTATCGTATTCGCGCACTATTTTGTTATAAAATTCTAACAAATTAGTTAAACAAGATCTATGGCGTCGAAACCCATGCTGACTCCTATTAATCAAATCGCGACTTTCTAAGTGTTCGATGATACGATCCCTAACTACGGATTCCAAAAGTTTACCGACAATTGACGTTAAGCCAATGGGCCTGTAATTGCTAGCTACTGTGCGGTCGCCTTTTTTAAAAATGGGCGTAACGTTAGCTGATTTGAAGTCTTTAGGAATAATCCCCGTTTCCAGTGACTGATTAAAAATCTTCGTTGAAGGGCCTACGATAACGTCTTTCAAATCTTTCAAATGTCTGGGATAAAGCGCGTCAGGGCCTGGAGCCTTGCTAACTTTTAGCCTATCGATATAATTCGCAATCTCACCCTCGTAAACAGTTATTTCATCGGAAATAGTCTCGCTATTAAATGGAACGATATCGTCCACGTCGGGGACATTATTGACGTCTTCTACGGTAAAAACTGTTGCAAAAAGTTATTGAAAATACTCGCCATCGCCTGAGCGTCGGAAGCCAAAGCGCCGTTAACGTCCAATAGAGGGCCTATGTTATCTTTTATAGGCTTACAATTATTGACGTATTCAAAAAACTTTTTTGGATTATGTTTACTATCCGCAACTATAAGTATCTCTAAATTACGCTTAGCATTCTTTATTGATCTTTTAACCTGACGTCTAAGCTCGATATATCTATTGAAGTTAGCTGCCGTGCCATTGCGCTTATTAGGTCTATACGCTCTGTTACGCTCGTTTATGAACTCGCCTATTTCCCTAGTCCACCACTTGGGCCTACCATGATTTCTAGCGCGCTTGGGCATACGAGGAATAAACTCCTTTTCGGTATTCATAAAACTTTCTTTAAACTCCTCCCAATGCAAATTTGTGTTATTACCCAGAAATAAGTTATCCCAGTCCACTACTCTATCCGCAAAACTATCAAAATTGGCCCTACGAAAATCAGGGACTTCTATTACGTTACTATCCTTAGTGTTTTCTATCAATAGCTTAAACCTAAGAATTTGATGATCACTACATCCTAAACTCTCTCCTACTTCTAAACCTTCGACTATATTTTCGCCGTTCGTCATCATCACGTCTAAAATATTGTCACCGCGCGTTGGTTCGGTAACTATCTGTCGTAAAAAATTATCTTCCATGAACTCAACCAGTCTCAAACCCTCCTCATTACCAGTAAAATTCTCGTAATTAACATTAGGGCAGTTAAAGTCTCCGACAATTATACTATTCCGATTATCAATAAAGTTACCAAGAAGTGAGTAAAATCTAGTATCAGTATCGATGGGTTGAACGGGAGGTCTATAAACAACAACAAAATTAAAACTAATACTACGCGCCCTAACTTCAACGCATAGCGCATTAATTGTTGCCGGAAAATCTATCTTAACCTCGATAGCCCTAAGGGAATTACGAATGTACAGCAAAACGCCGCCACCAATCCTATGTAACCTATCATTAGTAAAGAATTTAAAACCCGGTACATCAAGTCCCCCTAACAAGTCCCGAGTCACGGTATTTAACCACGTTTCAGTGATAGCAACTATATCGTAGTTGCCGGAATAAATTATTGCCCTAAATTCGTTTAATATATTTCTAATACTACGCGCGTTAGAATAAAAGACGTTTAAGTTATTTTTTACCACGGGTCAGCGTTTTAAACTATTTTTCACGTCGGACCCGCGTTTCCCGGACCCACAACGTTTAAAGAAGGCTTCGATCTATACAGCTTCCGAACGTTTTCGTCAATTCACCTACCTAGCCTAGCATTTATCTATTTCATTAAAATGCACCCCCATCTTTTATAAAAAGGCTAGGATCACATGAATTCTGACCACAGCTTTACGAAGGGTACATTTTCCTGAGCACAAATCTCTTCTAATTTAGTATTGAAAAATATTGTTTTTGACATAATCCTAAGATCCAAACCGTGCCTAAAGGTAATACCTAGAACTAAAGACCTATCTGACCTCGCCTTCAGGGACTTAATTAACCCCTATATCTCTCCAAAAGGTCAGGCACTCTCGTATCGGGCCTATACGAGTCGTTGCCCCCTACCATCGTCACCAACATTGAGTGACAGGAGGCAACATCAATCCTATCCACTTCGTCTCTAATTCTGTCGACCCTGGCCCCTGGGAGACAGACCATCCTCCTCCTGGTTGGATTCCGTTCAACGAACTCTGTGTTCATATGGCGCACTAAAGAGTCCCCAATTAAAATAGTTTCCCCCTCGTTCACGTCCCTATCCAAATGAGCGAAAGGGTTCGAAACCTCGATAAGGGGGGGATTCCTATCGCCTAACTTACGCGGCCTAGCTCCACCTTACCTTATCTAAATCCCTCCCCATCTACTAATCTCGGACCAACCTTAACCCCTTCCTCAACTCTATCCAACCTTCCCGATAAGCTACCTAAACTAGAAACTAGGTTACGCACCTCACCCTTCAAATTACTGACGTCTTCAACGTTAGTATTGGTTCGGCTTTCGTCAACTGTAGCCCTACCCCTGCCCTCATCAAGCGTTGCAAGTCTTTCCGTTACCTCACGTACACTACGTTTTATGTCAACTATTTCCTCTCTTAAATCGCAAAAAGAAAAAACCGATCTCTCGGTAATCGCTATAGGACCACCGTTATAATCCTTAAAATCTGTATACCACCGATTTACCCCACATTTAACACACGACGCTTTTTGCGACGGCATCGCGCAAGTTAAATTAGTTTATAACTGTCACAAGTTTAAGTTAAATTAAGCCCGGCAAGCTATGAAAACTTCTAAATCGCTAAGAACCACTTTATTCAATTACTTAACTATAACAATGTGAATATAAACGCAAGTATATAAAGTCAGATATTTCCAAAAGTAACGTTATTGGCAATATCCAAATGTAGAAGCAATATCAGAGAGCTCAGGAAATGCGTCCGTTCAGTACGGAGTATAGTTTATGGTAGTAAAATTAAGTCTTTGCGGTTCGGAACCCACGTAAAATTGTAGGTCCTCTCCGCCACAACGGAGGACATGCACAATACACAATTACGAACACAGTTAGGTAGACTAGCCATGAGTGGATCCTAGGGTCTTTGTTTGTCTGAAACATTATAACATTATAACATTATTATATATATATACTATATATATATATATATATATATATATATATAAACTCTATATATATATATATATATATACACACACTCTATATATAGAGGTGTCCCATAAGTCCGGCATCATAGGAGAAATTCATATTTTTCTATTTCTACAAACCATAATTCATATTTTTCTCTTTCTACAGGCCATAATGTCTGTGAGCAAGGAAGAACGAATCCAGATAATTCTATTCATAGGAAATCGGAGTCAAAGAGAGGCCGCTGCTGAATAACACAGAGTTGTGTTAGCAGACTTGTTGCGAAGTTTAAGGAACCAGGATCCATAGAAGATAAACCACGCAGTGGACCTTCAAGGAGGTCCACTGACGATGATACAGCGACTGCTATCCTGGCTCATTTTAACAGAAGTCCCAATAAATCTCTTCGGCGATTGTCCGCCGAGACAGGAGTGTCGAAAAGTAGCATCCATCGCATTCTTCAGGCTCACAAATGGCATCCATATAAACTTCAAATCCTACAGAAATTAAGCGAAGATGATCCCGACCGGCGGATGGAATTTTGTGAATGGGCTACGGAACAATATGCTCGGGATGCCAATTTCTCGGCCACCATTCTGTTCAGTGACGAGGCTGTTTTTTATGGAAATGGTGAGGTAAATCGACAGAACACCCGCTACTGGTCTCAAGACAATTCTCACTGATATACCTCTTCAAAGGAACAAGGTGCATCTCGGGTGATGGTATGGTGTGGCATTTGGAAGGATCGCATCATAGGCCCCCTCTTTTTTGATGAACATTTCACTGGAGGCAACTACCTACGTATGCTCAAGGAAGAAGCATTTCCCAGTGTCTTGAACGAAGAAGGAAATTTCCCAACATGGTTCCAGCAAGACGGCGCTCCTGCACATTACGGCACCCAAGTAAGGGAATACCTGTACCAACAATTCCCTGGTCATTGGATAGGACGTCGAGGGCCTGTGGAATGGCCAGCTAGAAGCCCGGATCTCACGCCACTAGATTTTTATCTCTGGGGCCACTTGAAAGTGCTGGTATACACAGAGAAAATTAGGAGTGTTGAACATTTGCGGCAGCGCATTATTGGGGCATGTAACACCATTACTCCTGACATCATTCACCGTGTGCTTGCTGACTGGGTATCACGTCTGAATTTGTGTATTGAAAACAATGGTGGACATATTGAGCACGTTCTGTACATAAAAGCTTTTGTTTTGCCTTTTTTTATTATTTTTCCTATGATGCCGGACTTATGGGACACCCTGTATATATTGGAAAGGAGTGTTTATAAATTTGTATTTAATAATAGTGTGGTGGCTAACGATACCCTCTTTGTGCGTGCTTTTGATTGTACTCTATCCCTGTTTAAAGATAACTTACCAACCGAATGTAAAGTGGGCACAAAAATAGTATTGAACGATGTGAAGGCCATTTACATCACGTTCAGGCGCCCGCACACCTTCAGCGGTGAAATAATGTTAAATCGTATTTACTGCGTAGTACAAAGCGATAATGCTGTGACTGTAGACGCGATTACGTGCGAGTTTAGTGTTTTAGTTAAGCGCAGTAGAACGAATGTATTTTGATGTATATTTATTTTCAATATATTTGATTATTTAATATAATTTTGTGTATATACATATTTTTCATGTACTAATATGTTGATGATTATACTCCATCGTTTTGTATATTATTATTTTTTATTTTCAATATATTTAATTATTTAATATAACTTTATATATATATAATATATATATATGTATATATTTCTCCTGTACTGTTATATTGATGTTTATATGCCAACGTTTTGTATATTATTATTTTTACTCTTGGATTATATATATATATATTCCTCGTTCGTATTTTTTATGCTATTATTATTATTTTTTATTATATTTTTTATCATATATATTCCATCGTTTGTATAGTATTGTATATTTATTTTTTATATATTTCGTGAAATTGATTCCAATAATTCGTCTAAATAAACAGAATGATGTAATGGTGTTTTATTTAATTCTTTTGGTTGTGTATATATAAACGATATTATTTAATTATATGTATACCAAATGGCTGGTTAGGCCTTCTAAACCGACTGACGGATTTCTAAGCTAACTGTCAAAAATATATGAATAGCGCAGTCTGGCAGGTGAAAAGTTAATATATACACCTGCCTTCTAGGTCTAGAACATCAACTGGTGGCTTAAGCCAACTGGCGGATTAAGCCAACTGTCGGATAATGCCAACTGACGGAAAGCCAACTGTCAAGAATATATGCTTTAATTAAATAACTAGCGCAATCTGACAACACAACCCTAATAATGTACACCTGAACAAGCCATTTACGCCTTTTAAGAAGCCTTCTAAGCCAAATGGCGGATTAAGCCAACTAGCTGATTAGGACCTTATAAGACAGCTGGCGCTCGGATGAACTCTCGTTATACGTCTGGCAGAAGCCAGGCGAACACCCCTCTCTCCTTCTTAGGTTAAGGCTTAGGCTAGGTTTCCCTTTTCGGGGTGAGGCCGCCCCAACTTCTCCCCCAATGAGGTTAGGGGAACTCCCCAGCTTTCTGGGGGAATTCCCCTTCATTGCAGCTTGGGGGATAACTCCTCCCCTTTGTTGCATAACCCCTCCCCCTCTGTTGCATAAACTCTTGCAACATTCCCTCTCCACCTTGCAACATTGATCAACATTTGCAAATGCATTGCACTCTAACCTTTTGCGCCCACTCTACTGCCATTTATACGAGACTTACGCTTACATTCAGGTTTTTTGATGACATAAATCTTTATTAACGTATAATATTTATTTAATAATGTACAGTATTATTAATGACGTACAATATATTCAGAAGAAAAAATTAGAGGCATAATAAATGTGCTAATATTCAATTCACTTTTTCATTGTTCCTTATCACATCAAAAGAAGAAATTTTCAATATCATTAGGAAATTTTATTTCATATGTTTCTTACTCATTCCATTAGGCCTTTCATTCAAACTTGGGCAGTTTTCGCCTTGATTCTAATGAGTTTAAGATAAACTTTTGACAGTTGTCATATCCTATTCTTTCCTGACATGCCTTTGTTACTAGGTTCACTGCCTTTTCCACACTTTGACTGTGGCATGGAAAAGAAGCTATCCCCAGTGGCTTACATCGAGCCTGTAGTAGCTCATCGTCGCTAAAATTGTTTAGCAGCGGTGGAGGAGTAATGATCGCTGTTTGCCAATCGAACATCTCGGTGTAGTCAGTAGATTGGAAATTGAGGGTTCGAGGCAACTCAAAGTTTCTTGTACCTGAAAATCCTGTTCTTGAAAGAATGATTTTCTGAATAGCTTGCTCCCTAATTTCTAGTCCCTTGTCAGTTACCAGTGATATGAGTATATTTTCTGGGTGGGAAACGTAGGCGTTATTCTTTAATACTGGTTCTATGATTGATCTATGTTGTTCATCTAAATTTCGAAGCAAGTACATTAAATGCCAAAAGTTATATGCACCATCAGTTTCATTAGGATGAGATTTTATCCAAAACCACCCTGGAACATAGAACTGCATAATAATCTTGACTATATCTTGAAGGTTTTTATCGGGATTTGACGTTGAGATATATAATCGAAGGACCCTGTTGGTTAGAGTTAGCTAGCGAGCGTGGTGAAGGGTACCTGGGGATCGAGTGGACAGATCTTGAGAAGTGTCTCCAGTTTGCACTGCCAGACACATATCATAGAGATATCTTTGATCACTGCTTAGCTCCTTCACAACATTTGCTGGAAGACTACCTCCAATTTTGTTAAATCTGTTTTCAGTTTATTCCCAATTGAACCCACAAAAGTATTTGGACCTGTTGTTTTACCATCAATGGCTTTGTAAACGTGCATAAAAGGCAGTTCATTCAAATGCATGAGGCACACCAACCACTGCACTGGTTTGTTAAGATGAATTTCAACTAGTTTTATGGCTCCACCAATTTTTCCTGTACATATTTACAGGAGTACCATCACACAGTAAAGCTTTGATAGTATCTGTGCTGTTCGAGTCTGTAATAATAGTTATCAACTCTTCTGCTATGCAGCGAGCAGTTCCATTATCTGGTGTGACATGGTCTACATAGATGCTTCCCGGTTCTTTCCCAATAACATAGTGTTCTTCTTTTATCTTTCCACTTTTATTTAATGTGTTATCTTTCCTTCCATCAAATCCAAGACTCTCCATCTTCAGATTTTCGGATTTAGACCTAAAAGTATTTGTTTCACCCATGCGATTTCTTTCTCTTTCTAATTTCTTTCTGTCAAGCATGTTGGTGTAGTTAAGAATCTCCATATTTTAAAGCTGCATTGACTATTGCAGCTGCAGCTCTACAACTTACACGATAACGATCTGCCATTAATGTTAGGATTTATAGGCGTGCCTGTTCTGAATATTCTCAGTCAATTCTAAATCGGCCTCATAATCTACATTCTGACACTCTGAATCTACATCCGTATCTTCTTCGGTATTTTCTATAAATTCCGATGGTAAAACATTGGTGGTTTCAGTCAGGGCCGCATTTAGGGGGTGGCGCACCGGGCAAATGTCCAAGGCCCCGCGCCCGATGGGCCCCGCAAATTTCAATTGAAAAAATTAAACGTCACATATTTGCCATCTCCGACTAGTTTTACTTTTTCCGGCAGGCGGCATGGCATCAGGCATTCTAATATCCGCTTTGATGGTGTTTAATTTGTTGTTCTTGTTAGTGTTACTCATTTCTAATGTTGTTACTAACTTAGTTCTTCTCCGATACCCGCTGGTCAGCCAGATCAGATGCCGTCCAATCTTTAACCGAAGGCTACGCCGAGAATATCGTGGTACTGGATGAGCTAGCAGCAGATACCAGCCAAACTACGGAAGCCAGGATCGAAGCCAGGGGATTGTCTAAACAGCTTCAACAACTCGAAACAGCCATTTTATTGGTTTTATGGAACACTATTCTCGAACAATTTCAAAAAACGAATGCATCTCTGCAAAAACAAGGAATGTCGTTAGACTCAGCCACCCTCTTGCTGCAATTTGTTGAAGATCTCAGATCAAGATTTGACGAATTCGAGGCCCAGGGCATCGGAAAGTGTGGTCATCGAGTATACAAGGAATCGACTCAACGCACAAAGAAGAGAAAGCGCCATCATGACGAAATCGGAACTGCCGAAGATACGAACCTAACACCAAGAGATTCATTTCGGACCACTGCATTTCTACCGATAATTGATAAACTGTGTACCACTCTGAACACTCGTCTAGAAGCGTACGCTATCCTGCAGAAAAGATTTGGATTTTTGTATTTCCTTCTAGTCCTGGACATCGACAGTCTTCGACGGTCAGCTGAACATCTAGTAGAATGGTATCTGGCTGATCTGGAGAAAGAGCTGGTAACAGAAGTTGTGCAGTTCGCTGCCCTAATGAAACTCACCGAAAGTGAAACAGCATCCCAGACGGAACGTGAAGACATGTGCAACAGATTTTATCGGCATATGAACACAAACGAACTGAAAGGAACATTCCCAAACATAGAAATAGTAATGAGAATAAACCTGTGTATGTTTGTCACGAACTGTTCTGGTGAACGTTCATTCTCAAAACTGAAACTGATCAAAAATTACCTTCGCTCCACAATGGGCAAGGAGCGCCTTTCGTCCCTGGCGCTGTTGAGTATAGAGAATGAGGTGTTGCAGTCGGTGAGTTTCGAGGACACAATCACGTAGTTTTCCAAACAAAAAGCCAGGAAGCGTCCTATGTAATATCCATTACAAACCTACACTCTATCTAGAGTACAGTAAGCTGTACACGTAGGGTGTGTCAATTTTGTCAACTTTTTTCAAATCAATTTTGGTAGTGAAAATATAGTGTCTTTTCATGTCAAAACTTGAAATTGGCCAACCAAAATGAAATAAAATAACCCTTACCTACATCATTTACTTTAAAGTTTCAGAAATTGACTCTTTTACTAAATAATAGGACATAAATTGATTAACTATTCATCTGTCACAGAATTATCCCACTGATCACATACGGAGTATTTTCAAGGTCATATAGTTGTTGTACAATGTACAAGTCACAACATGAATAGAACTGTCCCTCACTCTCAGTCCTCAGTTGCCTCTTAGATGTCATAGACGGTGGTTTGCTGTTATTGCTCTTGTACCTATTTCATAGTTATTCTACTAGACGAATACTACAGTTTAACTGTAAGTATGGATTATTGATTATTACAATTATTTATTATCATATTCTTCTGTCTAATTATGTTGTAATCCCATGGAATTTTTTTATTGAATTTTAGAACATCGAATGACTAAACTTTGAAACATCGTAATTGATATAAAATACTTAAATGTTTTTCTTTCTTTTCAGATATTCCTAAGATGCCAAAATTGAAGACAAGAGGTCAGTCGTCATGCCACTTGAGCCTGTTAGTCGGTACAGGCAAGGAGCTTCCCGTAACAGAACTACCAACAGTGCGAGACATGCTGAGACTAGGGTTACTCCAGGGACGTGTACTCAGGGTAGGCAGGGTAGGCACTGCCTACCCTTGCTAAAATATAAAACATAAAATTTTTTTTTTTTTAATTCTTTTAAATTCATAACCCAAAGCCTTTTATTATAATGCATTAAATTTCAAGCAAAATTCAGTATATGGTTGACTTGTAATGCAGAGACAGGCACAATCTTGTTTTGCTTTTCATCCACCATAAAAATACTACGAAGCAATCATTTCGGAGGCAGGCCGTGTGCTATGAGCGAGTTCTCAAGTCATAAAAATAATGGGTTTAAAAGCAGAACCTCAGTGTGCCTCTAGCCTTTACGAAGTGAGGGTGGATTGTGAGTCTGCGCAACAGAGCCCCTCAAATTTTTAATTTTAATTCGTTTTCATTTATTTATAAGTGGTATTAGTTTAATATTAGTCTTGGTCTATTATTGAAACTTAAAGTAGATATTTTTCTCTATTTTCTAACTAATTGCATTTGAAAATAAAGTAAAATTTCCTTTTTTTCAGCGTATAAAATAGATTTTAATATGGCGGCAGAATACCTATCGTTAAATTTCAGTTTGAGTGCGCTTGCCAAGTGAAAAGTTAATTTACTCGTGGGGTATATTTGATTTTAAAATTTAACCCCCTTCAAATATGGACATTGAAGGTCATTTTCTGCTTTAAAAAGAATTAAAATCTTCACTAGGAATCGAATGACAAATGAAAGGCTTTCATCACTTGCCTTAATTTCTATAGAAAAGGAAAGACTTATTAAAATGGAGCAAAGTGCTACTCACAACTTTTATGAAATAGTCAGAAATATATTTGTTAATAACAAGGAGAGAAGAATGGAGTTTATCTACAAATAATGCAGTAAGTAAATATTTTTGACTAGAATTTTATTTCAACTTTTAAATATTTTTATTAATTGTAGCTAGGGACGTATCAGAAGTAACCTTTGGACACCGTTAAATTTCTTAGTACTTTATTGAGATGAAATATGGCAAATTTCTTTTCTCGATGAAAGTTATTGGCGATTTACTGTTATAAGGTCCTTTGTTGAAAATTTATTTTATTAATGCCTTCTGCCTACCTTGAATAATTATTCACCGCACTGCCTGGGTTACTCCTTGGTGAACAAAATACAAAGGATAGAAGGAACTACACAGAGAAAGAGCTCATAAGGGACATGATTCCCCCTCTTCTGCATCAGTGGAAAAAAGCTAATGTGTTATTCAAACCACCTGTACTCAATCAGTATAGAACTATTGAGCTAAAATTAACAAAGCTGTGGCACAAAGCAGTTGAGACATCACTTGGTAAAGGAAAACTAGCAAAGAAAATAAATTTCTTGCACACACTTGATACTCTTCGACATTTTTAACTGCCAGTGTCCCATAGAGTTGTGTTCTGAAGCCAATTGTTCTCCCTCATGCAGAAGAGAACCTCACCCTCACATTGATTGTCGCTGTCCTCGTGAGAAGAAGATCCCTGTTTTGGAGCTGGCTTTCATAAAGGCGCAGAGAACAAAGGCAGGAGGCCAAGGAAGTATGCAGATTGGTTCGGCAGATTATTCAGAAACCAAAAACAGATTGTTATTGCTAAGAAAAAAGTGAAAATCCGAGAGAGGGAAGAAAAAGAAGAGTGAAAAAGCCACCAAAGAGATAAAGAGCTCTATCAAGAGGTTTCTCACTTCT
The DNA here is from genome assembly GCA_023014485.1 of Bathynomus jamesi. Lineage (NCBI taxonomy): Eukaryota > Metazoa > Arthropoda > Malacostraca > Isopoda > Cirolanidae > Bathynomus > Bathynomus jamesi. The sequence goes on along the minus strand of JAJOZX010000743.1, from coordinate 701,261 downwards.
TTGAAAGCTCTTCAGATGAACAAAAAGAAGCAACATCAGATGATAGCTCCAAAATGCCATCTGAACCTTCGCCGAAGAGAATGAAATACAACACTAAAGACATCTCAAACATTGCCCTTGCCAGTATTCGCCACCATACGGGGCTACGAGAAAATGCAGCGATTGCCACTGCCGCTTGGATAGATGCAGGCCTCATCAGCCGAGAGGATACATCCTTAGTGATAGATCATAATAAGATAAGAAGCGCACAAGAAAAAATAATGAAGGAAATATCTGATCAGCATGAAAAAGATTTGAAGGAGGAAGGTCTCTCTCGCCTTTTGTTTGATGGAAGAAGAGATGACACAAAAGTTCTCCTAGAGGTAGAGGGAATGGACAGAAAGTTTCCCGGTCTCATCAAAGAAGAACACTACTCTGTGTGTTCCGAACCTGGTGGCCGCTATTTGTTTCACTTTGTTCCTGAAGCAGAAGTAGAAGGCAAGAAACATGCAGAGGCAATTGCTGATCAAATAATATGTTGGCTTCAAGAAAGAAGACTTGACAGTTCACTGCAGGCCGTTGGTGGAGACTCAACTGCGGTGAACACTGGATGGCAGGGCGGTGTTATGACGCATTTAGAGAAAAAACTTGGAAGAAGGCTTGTTTGGATTGTATGTGATTTGCACACAGGGGAACTACCTCTTCGTCGTCTCATCCAGGAACTTGATAGTCCTACAAAGTGCAACAACAAGTGGTCAGGCCCCCTTGGCAACATGCTAGATGAAGCAACGGAATTAGAAATAAATACAAAATTTCCAAAGGTCGATGTAGGCCCTCCCCTTCCATTGTTTTCTGAAAAAGTTATCAAAGACCTCAGTACGGATCAATCTTACGCTTACCGTATTGTTCAAGCAATCAGATCAGGAGAGTTGTCTCAAAATCTGGCTCTCTTGGAGATTGGACCCGTAAGTCACAGTCGTTGGTTAACTACAGCGATTCGTTTCTGCAGGATTTGGGCTTCCAAACATGCACTGAAGGGTAAAATGCTACAGAATTTGATGTTGATTGTTGAATTTATTATTGGGTTTTATCTTCCTCACTGGTTCAATGTAAAACTTAATCCAATGTGGATGGAGGGGCCCAACCACATCTTGTTTCAATTACAGCTACTGAGAACCCAAAGGAAAGTAGTGGTGGACATCGTGTTACCTGTGGTGAGAAGGTCCGCATGGTATGCTAGGCCAGAGGCAGTTTTGCAAGCAATACTCTGCAGCCAATGTACCAAAGAGCGAACTGAGGCTGTGGAAATCATTTTAAAGCTTAGAGGAACATCACTAGATGATGACCAGCTGGGAGACTGCTCTGTTCAGACAAGGAAGGTACCTCCGATAAACGTCAATGCCACGAAATTGTCAGAATTAGTTAACTTGAGTTCGGAAGTTTGGAGCCACCACTGACAACATGTATAACAAAAAAGATTTAACAGAACTTAAAGAGGCCCAAATGCAAGTGCCAAAGTGGCCTTCTCACACTCAGAATGTGGAGAGAGTGTGAAAATGTCACAGAAGCAGCTAGTGAAGTTTACAGTCACGAGAGAGCGAAGAAAGCTACATCAAAGCGAAAGTAGCAAGCCGAATGCTGATGTCAAGGAACCACAGCAAAAAGGACATGACTGCATGGTTACTTTCAAATAAAGACTCTGAATGATATCTTATTGCCACTTTAAATGTTGATAGGATGTTTTGCGCACATTTGTTATTTTGTTACGAATTTACGGAAAAAATGGAATTTTTGAATTAAAATTGATGTAGGTAGGAGTTATTTTTTATTGTTTTTGAAGCAAGGATATTATTTTGTATGCCAAAATGATTACATTAAATTGCTACCAAATCACATGATTTTCAATTTAGTCATTTCACCCCAAAAATTGACACACCCTACCCTACTGTACAGTAGGGTGAATCACTTTTCACTTTTTTTTTAAAATTATAGCTGGTCAAAGTTTTTCCCATGATTTGGTTCAGTGGAAGTACACTGACACCATTTTTACCAAAATCGATCAATATTTAGGCGTCGCGCATCGACCTTGAAAATTTCAATTTTGGAAATTTGGCCAAATTGACAATTTTTTATTGAATAAAAATAAATCATCAAATGACCATATTTTCTGAATCCTCTCAGTGAAAGAAATCCTCTCAGATACTTACCAAGTTGATAGGACAAGTGGTTTAGAAGTTATACTCACCTTGAGATAGCATTAAAATTTAAAATATCGTATTTGTCCCCGTACCTCCATATGCTGTCTGCCATTGTCTACTTTTTAGTATAAGATAAAACGAATAAGGAAAGATCAAATGTATTTTGTATTAAAACGATTTACCGATATCACTAAAGGCACTTACTCCGGTGCCCCTAACTAGGTTCAAAAACTGTATGAATCAAGGTTAGAACACACGTCATCTTAAGGCGTGCGCCATGTACTCTCTCTGCTAACTCCCTTTCCCTCTGCGCTACGTCATCTTGGCAAGTGACGACTTCTTGAAGTCACCGAGTTCTTTCCGGCTCTTTTCCACGAGCTGAAGAAGACCCTGCAGCTGTGACTCGTCTTTTGTGACTGTTCGCGTAATCTTCTATCAGTTTTATCCCTCTCTCTGCCACGTCTTGGTAACTTTCAGATGCGAGAGGACATTCTTCAGATCACAGTAGTTCTTATCTTGATCCCACTTATTCACCGGCAGAGTGAGCCACGTAGACGCGCACACCTGCAGGCCTGTGAACACGAACCACGATGACTCATCGATCAAGTCCGGAAGGCGCGTCGTGTCATCAACCGAGACGTTGTCATACGTGAAGTCCTCGGGCACAGCGAGGCGGCACAGCTTCTTTGCCATCTCGTGCTTCACAGTGTCTTCCACTTTGTCACTGCAGAGGGCGAAAAAGACGGTCTGAGGCCTCAGATACCACAAGTGCCGCCTGATCACTGCCAGTGAAGCCTCTGCAATCTCGCGATCCACAGCCCTGTACTGCAGGAGACGCTGGTACAACACAAGGTCATTCAGCGGGGCATCAGCTGCGACAGGAGCAGCTAGCCAGGCAGGTGCGTAGAGGAGTGCAGTAAATAGTACCACTCTCTGAAGTTTCTGTACCAGCTCGTCGTCGAACTCCAGCTGACCGCTGAACATCAGGAGCTTCGTGTAGTAGATGATCTGAAACGAATACGCACTGTGATGTATAAATACCGATACCACTCTATAAGTTTGTTTAATGGTAAATTATTTATCTATTTTTTTCTGGTAGGGACTTCAAATGGCTGTTTGCAGAAGGCAATACAATATTTAACTTCTAATTCAAAATACCAACCTTGGCCATCCACCTCGCATGATGGTAGGCTCTTGGGCGCATGAAGTGTGTGCCACGACGTGGCTGGGCCCCGAGTACCAGGAGTGTAATCTCCGCCACTTCTCGGTAGTCTTCTCTGACAAGACCAGAAGCGGTGCCGAGGAACTTGACTGCCTCATCTCGGAGCTCCATCAGCCACGTCACCTCCGCCAAATGCTCGATCTCCGGCTCGCGATAAGTCGAGAGGTCGAGCTTGTCCCACCTGAAAGGGGAGTTATGAAAATATTACATGAAAACGACTGAAGTTTACTGTCCCAGTGGACGACAGCATGCCTCGGAGATACGAAAGATTTCTGCACAGCTGTCGAAACTTCACAACGATGTGCCACTCTTCCACGGCGAGACGTGTCCTTCGAGATACTGAATTTGTCCAGGTCTGCGAGCGGATCTTCCGAACGTAGGACTGCCGCCACGACAGTTGCCACCTATGTGCAAAATTGAAAGGAAATTAACAAGGATGCGTATGGTTTTTATGTGAAAAAATAATCACTAAATTTTCCGTCGTTACGTCTATTATATCTTTGTCAAGGAAAGATTATTACTGATATATACACACCTGATTATTGGACATCCGGAAGCGATCAGCCACTTCAATAACAGCCGGTGCATTGAGGATGCGGTGAGGAAGGCTGATTGATACAGTTGATTCTCTCGGCTGTCGGTATGGTGGTTCTAGCTGTGATTCGGAGTTGCTCGATGATCTGCTTTCTATAGATTCATCGTCGCTCTCAGCTTCGGTTCCTAATTTCGTTTTTGAGGTGCCTGGCTCATCACGAGATTGTTGTCTTGAGAGTTGCCGTTTTCTCTTGACATCGAACACTTTATCATTCCCACTCATTGTTGCCTGGCGCAGGCCCCGTTGATCCTCATAAAATTTAATATTTCTTGTGTGTTGTTGTCTGAGAGCAGTCGACTTTCTGTATCTCTTCAATAGCATCGGAGCTCCGATGTCCCAGAGCTTGTTCAGATTTTCTGAAAACTTCTCCCTGCCTTTCCCGCGTCACTGTCTCATCTTGCTCTTCTGCAGCGAGCGCCACTCTTCCCACAGTAACTCCAGTTTTCTTTCGCAGTTACGCCTCGTGATCGTCTTTATACGTGCCATGTTCCAAAATGCCAGAACATTGGCCACCGTGTCTTTTACGACGGCCTTCCTGTCAGTAGTTTCCTGCTTGGCATAGAAGAAGTACTGGAGAACTTGATGGGTGGTTGGCAATTTGGCACCACCGATCGAGGAAGATGGCTGACCAATTAAGAAGACGTCCGTGGCTGACCTTAGAGAAGGTGGTGCTGTTGTTGCTGCTTTCTCTTTTCCAGAATAAGTAACTTTCAGAGTCTTCCCACTCCTGGTTGTTAACAGTTTATCCATTGTACTAAAGTCTAGACTTATCAAACAAGAATCAATTGACACAGTTGATCTATAAAAAGAAAACTGTGATTAGTAAAAATACTGGTCATAGACATAGCGTGTGTGTGTAGTTGGGATTTTAGGATGCACCAGCTACTGATGCTATGATTACGTCCATAACGGGGGACAAATACGGTATTTTAAATTTTAATGTTATTTCTAGGTGAGTGTAACTTCTAAACCACTTATCCGATCAACTTGGTAAGTATCTGAGAGGATTTCTTTCACTAAGAGGATTCAGAAGATATGGTCATTTGATGATTTATCTTTATTCGGTAAAAAATTGTCAATTTGGCCAAATTTCCAAAATTGAAATTTTCAAGGTCGATGCGCGACCCCTAAATATTGATCGATTTTGGTAAAAATGGTGTCAGTGTACTTCCACTGAACCAAATCATGGGAAATACTTTGCTATAATTTTAAAAAAAAGTGAAAAGTGATCCACCCTACTGTACAGTTTAGCTGTTTATTAAGTGCATTACAACTGTGTAGCTGTTTATTAAGTGCATTACAATAACTGTGTAGATGTTTATTAAGTGCATTACAACTGTGTAGCCTACAAGTGTAGCTGTATACACTGTATGTGTACATAGTTAAGTTATAGTCTTTAATATCACATTAATAAGCCGAATGGCTTCCGCATGTGTGTTTTGTGTATGTTAAAAAATATATCTGTTATGTGCATTAAAAAATATTGTCATTCATTAACACACTAAAATAATACATCCCGAGAAATAGTTTGCCAAGGCTCCGCACACTGTAAATGCGCCCCTGGCTTCAGTTATTTCTTCTTGTGCTTTTAGCTGACGGTTTTGTGCTTCTTGGGCTCTTGCTAAAGATCTCTTCTTTGTTGAACTAGCTATGCGATCAATTGGTCCTACAGTAACTGATTTTTTCTTTGTTTTTGACCCACAAAAGACTCCCATTCTGCCATTGGTATTTTATCCTTACACCTGCAAGATTTCCTATCAATTCCCTTATCATGGCATTCATAAGAAAATATATCAAACATTTCATCATACTGAGCTACTCTTAAGGCAAAACTTTCATTTCTTCGATGTAACGGCACCTTGTTCAATTTTGAGGCTTCTTCTATTAGTCGACTGACTTTAAGATAGATACCTTTGGTGTTAATCGTAGGAAAAGGAAATTTCATCTAAATGTCTTCAATATCTTTTACAACAACCCTGTAACAATCATTAGCAGTTGCTGATCCTTTTGATTTAGCTTCTTCACGACGGCGCACAAAAAGGTAGTGTCTCACAACATCTGCTGTTGAAGGAGTCATGGCTGCTGAGAATTCCGTAGGATATCCAAAGGCTGCATTTGAGGACTTGTTTCTAGTAGTCATAGTTTATATTCAGAAGTAAAATCAAATTATATGTAATTAATAATTCATGATAATTCAAATTATAATTAAAGCAAATGCAAATCCTATATACTATTGAGCTAAAATGTGTCTGTGTGTCCGCTTTCTTCGGAACCGTGCACAGCCTAAACGGCACATCAGAAAATTCTGCAACCACCACCAACTGATAGCCCACGAGCTTCCGATGTGCTCTGTAAAGTTTCCTGGTCCTAGGTCACAATTACTGGGTCCGAAGGCCCCAGCACCGCGATAAAACTACAGAAAATAACGCAGCCGTGAAAATCTTTAGCTTCACACAAACTGTGACATATATACTGCTACCCGCCCGGGGGTAGTGGGGGAGGGGTGGGGTAATTGGGGGAGTGGGGGTGAGGGTAATGGGGAGAGGGGTAGGGTAAGGGGGTGGGGGTAATGGAGAGAGAGGTGGGGGTAATGGGGGTAATGGCGTTTTTACTTTTGCGTGTGGGGTTATTGGGGGAATGGGGAGGGGGTAATGGCGTTTTTTTACTTTTGCGTGTGGGGGAGGGGGGGGGTTATTGGGGGAATGGGGAGGGGGTAATGGCGTTTTTTACTTTTGCGTGTGGGGGAGGGGGTGGGGTTATTGGGGGAATGGGGAGGGGGTAATGGTGTATATAGCAGTATATGTCACAGTGCTACCCGCCTGGATGGCCAAGTTGTACAACGGTCGTGAGCGATAGTGAACTACCGCTTGTTATTTCTATTTATCTGAAAAATTATTTCTGTTTATCTGAAACATAAAAATATCAAGCATTAAACAAACAACTTATCATGTAACATATAACAACATTAAACATATGCAAATATGAAGGTAAAAAAGGGAGGAGGGGCATGTGATAGGGGTAGTAGGGTAGCACATGCTTGATTTTTTAATATTTTGTTAAAGTGATAAAAAAAAACCTTCTCACATAGTGTACTTTTTAAGAAATAACATTTTTTTCCCATTTAAATACATGCAAATATGAGGGTAAAAAAGGAGGAGGGTATGTGGTAGGGGTAGCAGGGGTAGCACATGCTTGATATTTTAATATTTTGTTAAGATGACAAAATGAAACTTCTCGCAGTGTACTTTTTAAGAAATAAAAAAAATTCCCATTTTCGACCCGGCTATATATATATATATATTATATATATATATATATATATATATATATATATATATATATATATGAGGTGTCCCAGAAATGTGTCCTATTTCTAAATAAATGTTCTAAGCTAAAAACAAAAGGAATCTAGACAAAGACAAACGTAATAGGTACGTAAAACATAGGAGTGTATTAACCTTAATTAAATATGTTCAGTGCTATCGCCATTTCTTCAAACAAAATATTCAACCTCACACAAATGTTTGACATCATTTTTGAAAATAGCTCAACTGAGAAGTTGTTGATTACCTCATAGAATTTGGTCTTTAGTTCCTCAAATGTATTAGGTTTGGTAGAATAGATCCTATCTTTTATATAACCCCACAAAAGAAAGTTAGGTGGTGTGAGGTTAGATGAGTATGGAGGCCATTCCACTGGCTCATGAAGGGAGATTAGTTGTTCGGAAAAATGCTTCTTCAAAAAGTTGCGAGTTTCACAAGCAGTGTGTGGAGGTGCTCCATCCTACTGAAATCACTGAAACCACGAAGTACGTGATGCACAGATGTTCCTGAAATCTTACTTCTGCTGACAAACATCGAATTGACTTCTGCAGACTGCGTGCAATAATTTCATGAATCATATTTACGTGTTGCACGGTTCTTGTGGATCGTCGCCTACCACTTTGAAAAATGTTTGAAATTTTCTAACAAATCGCGATATTTTCTTTCTGTCGGGTGGATCTCTGCATCGATATTCTCTGTAATAGTTCCTCTACACCCGCGTCACAGAATTTATCACATAAAACCACTCAACGATCTTGATTTTCTGTTTCAGATGCAAACGGTTCAGCCATTAGAAATGGAATAAAATCCCCAATCTGTTACCTTTCTCAAGAAGAAGAAACTCCAATAATAAAATATACATCCATTATAAAATAACGGGAAATAAAAAAATGGACATCTTTTTGGGGACATCCTATATATATAATATATTATATATATATATATATATATATATGTATATATATATAAGCAAACAACCACAGGGAAAAGGAAAAGGAAACACAAAGTCCGAGCGCTTTCGTGATATATTCACACCTTCAAGGAGAAACAAAAAATAGACGGAGATTACAAAGTAAATGAGTTAAATACACAAGCAAAAAATTCCCAATCGGCAACTCAAATTAAAGACCATAAAACCCTCTAAAGATTTTTTTTTTTTTTCTTGACCGCATTCTTGCCCCTTAACGGTTTGCCTTGGTTAAATAAATATTTTAAGAACTGTTAACATTCTTATGTGTCCATTTTAATTGTAATATTTCTTTCGTATATAATCTTTGGGTGCTGATTGGTTTATTGGACTTTTCAACTGGTTGGCTATAGGGAAAACAATTTTTTCAGACTGTTTGTAGAAATTTTGGAATATTCTGTAAGACGATGGCACCATTCCCTTTGTTTTCATTAAATTCTTGCCACTTAATTGCCTGCTTTAATTAAATACTAGTTCTAATAACCGTTATAATAATTTTGTTCTTGTACTGGTTTTTGTCTAATTTCATCTATATAGTTCTTTTATATTTAGTAATTTAGCAGCCTACAGATTATGTTATCTATTGAAAAAATCTTTAGAGGGTTTTATGGTCTTTAATTTGAGTTGCCGATTGGGAATTTTTTGCTTGTGTATTTAACTCATTTACTTTGTAATCTCCGTCTATTTTTTGTTTCTCCTTGAAGATGTGAATATATCACGAAAGCGCTCGGACGTTGTGTTTCCTTTTCCTTTTCCCTGTGGTTGTTTGCTTATTAATAAGATCACGTGTTATTCTGTGATTTTAGTGCATATATATATATATATATATATAAAATGCGCCGTGGTGGTGTAGCGGTGTAGTGATTAGCGTCGCTGACTACGAATCCATCGGCCCCGGGATCGAGACTCGATGACGGCAGTCGGCGCGAAGCAAAACCCAGCAATTCATCCTTCCACACGATAAAAAGAAATTGGTTCGTAGATAAATAGGCACCCTAGATTGTCTAGTGGTTAAGACGCTGGGCTGTGGTGAGGCGTGGTTCGGATTCGAGGTTAAACTGTAGGTCTAAGGTGCAGTGATAAAGTTGACCTTCATCAGAATGACCAATTCGGGCGGAAGCAAAACCAAGGTTAACCAAAATTATACTTACATGAGCGAAATCGAATTTGACAATATTTCATAATGTGGACGTTCGACTTTAGGCATGCCCAGTATCGGGATTTCACATTTCAAACTAATTTCAGATTTTCAATGATAATGACTGATGTAACCTAACCAGACCTAAACTAACCTAACCGGGTATAATGTAACCTAACCTAACCCAACTGAACTTAACGAACCTAATTTAAACTAACTTTTTAGTATCGACATTGGGCAAATCGACCTTACACATGTTGACATTGCGCTAATCGACTTTGTTCCGCTATCCTCAGCGTTAGACCAAATAGAAGTCTAAGAGGTATTAGCAAAAGGTTAACAAGTAGTGATTAAAGAAATGGCTCATATCTTAATAAGATATAATCCATTTTATCGGCTTCTGAACTGCCATTAAAGTTATTTATAAAGTACGGGAATGCACTTTTTACAATGGTCCTTTCAGTTTTGTCTTTATTTTTTAATAATAGAATTTTAGGACATTCCCAATTGATATTATTATTATATACAGGGTGATCGAAAAGTCTTTTCGCAGTAGTAATAAATGTAATGACATATCATTGTCACCTGTTTAGAGTAAGTAACGTAGCAAGACTTAGCTTAGACTAGCCTAGACATCGCCAATATTTTGTTAAAGATTTCACGATATCGTACAATTTTCATTAAAATATCTAACTTCAATAAAGTAAATATCTTACTACTGCGGAGAGACTTTTCGATCACCCTATAGTATTAATATTAGTTTTATAGTAGTAACTGAAAATGTTCTAAAATTATGAAGGTGAAGTTTCATAATCACTCTTACACAATTAAGTTGTCTGAAACTTAATGGAAGAGGATAATTATGATATATGGCAAAATGGGAAAAGTAAACTTTTGTTAATTTGTAACATCAATCGAAGATCGTGTTTGGAACAGTTGATGATAAAGTAACATTTAATTTTGTTATCAATGTCAACCGCTTCATTTATCGCGCTTGGGGAAATGAAAGCCCACATGAGTTTTCCCTCGAAACATATGATCGTTTAAAAGACGTTCCTAGAACGTTTATCGACGTTAGTAGTATGCCCGCCAAAAAGGCCGAGTGCAATTACAATGCCATATTGATCAATGTTGCAAAATGGGGTAGAGGTAATGGGGTAGGGGGTAGGGGTAATGGGGGTTGTGCAACAAGGTGGAGTGAGGGTTAGTCCCCCAAGTTACACGAAGGGGGTTTTTGGGGGAGAGGGAGGATAACCTCCCCCAAAGGGGTAACCCTAACCTAAGAAAGTAACCTAACCTAAAAAGGTAACCCTAACCTCAGAAGGTAACGTAACCTAACCTAACTTAAACCTAACCTAAGAAGGTAAGAGAGATGTTCACGCTGGCATGTCACGAAGCATAATGAACCAGCCTCAGTTGGCTTAGAAGGCTTAATCCTGGCTTAGAGGGGGTTGCCAGATATTAAATTATTTTGATTATTTATTTATTTTGGCAGAGATGTTCACGCTGGCATGTCACGAAGCATAATGAACCAGCCTTAGTTGGCTTAGAAGGCTTAATCCTGGCTTAGAGGAGGTTGCCAGATATTTATATATAGAGAGGTTGCCAGATAGCCCTATTTAATTATTTATTTTTCCAGAGCCATATTAAGAGAGATGTTCACACTATCACGGTTCATAACATAATGAATCAACCTCCTTTGGCTTAATCCTGGCTAAAAAGGCGTATGCATATATATATATATATATATATATATATATATATATATATATATATATTATTAATGGTAGAGGCAGCACCATATTAATACCCTAGATAGGTAACGCCGGGTAAAATTTACCCGGTCACTTTGCACTATTAGAAGGTTCATTAGGTTCCTGCAAAGGTGGACCCTTGGGTCTCCCAGTAGCTTCAGTATGTGTCCAGATGTGTCAGAGGGTGGGTGTGTCAAGCGCTACGGCTTATGGTTATTTGTGTACAGTACGCGTTCGGGTGGATTTTACCCGGCGTTACCTTTCGTGTACCTACATTTCACACGGCATTACCTATTGTGACCTACATATTTTAGTATGTATACACATAAATACATACATACATGCATAAATATACATGGTGGGTTTCGTGTGGTGATCTGTATTGTGGTGTGCTATTATTATTTCTTTTTTCAGATTATTTCAGAGATTTTTCAGGTGTTGTAATTGAACTGTTGAGATAAAATGGCTCGAAAAAACTTGATGGATGGCCACCCTCTGCTGTTGCCTGGAGAAAGGACCACATATTAGGTTTATAATATGCACTGTCTTTCTTTTTGAATAATCAGATTGGCTCATATATGCTCTTTAGTTTGCCTGCATTTTTTCAAAAAATAATTTTCAGTTAATTTTCTAAAACATTTACCAAGCCAATGATAGCCATTAATTTCACACAAACATTTTTCAGTCTTGTTAATAATTGGTGTCTTTATATGTACACGAATTTTCATTAATAAATTTGAACTAGAAGTATTTTATTTTATTTTTTCCTTAGCCGGGTGAATTTTACCAGGCGTTACCTGTCGTGTTACTCCAAAAGTGCGTTACCTATCTAGGGATTTATAATTATTAATTAAGAGAGCTGTTCCCACTGCCACATCTCAGAACATAATGAAGAGTCAGCCATCAGCATCAGTTGACTTAGAAGGCGTGTATACATATATATGGAAATGCAAGAGTTGCCAGACTGCGCTATTTAGAATAATTATGTGTTATTTAATATCTGAAGTTCAGTCCAAATATGTAGAGTAGTTGCCAGATTGCGTATTTATTTAATTTGTGAAGCTCAGGCCAAATATATAGAGTGGCACAGTATAATAATTCTGTTATTTATTCACCCTTGTGTATTAATGGAGAGAGGAGATGCTCACACTGCCGCGTCTCCAATGAAGAGCAGCCTGGAGTGCTAGACAACGCTATATATTTTTCCCTTATATATATATATATATATATAAGCACACCGGACAAAAAATTAGTCACCCCTAATAGCACCGACAGTAGGAAGTTCAAGGTCACACAGAGGGCGCTGATGTAGCATTGGTAAGTGACAAGTAGCGGTGACGTAGCACACAGGATCAGATCTGTTTCGTGAGGTGGTGAAGAACAAAGTGTGTGTTGGATATAGTCTGCAAAATGGGTCGTGAGGCAGACGTTACTCAGTGGCAAAAAGGAGCCATCGTGTTTGGCAGAGCCCACGGACACAAAATGTCTGAAGTAGCCCAATTTGTTGGTGTGTCAACGCGTACTGTCCAGCGAGTTTACAAAGAGTGGTGTAGTTCGCAATCAACTAACAATCGACGGCGTAACTGTGGCCGGAAAACAATTCTCGACAATAGGGGCCGCCGCCATGTTTCTCGTCTAGTAATTGCAAATCGTTTTCAAACCAGAGAACAATTTCTCCAAGAAACCAATGAGGTTCTCCAGCGACCAATTTCCGAACGGACATTGCGACGAGAACTGCATGCGATGGACATCTGGAGCAGGGTACCACGGAAGAGGCCGCTGTTAACAGCAAGTCACAAATTGGCACGTTATAAATGGGCTCAGAGGCACAAAAACCGGACTGCGGCAGATTGGAAACGTGTAATTTGGTCCGATGAGTCCCGTTTTTGTTTGTTCTCCAATGATGGGAGGCGACGAGTACATCGCAGGTCCAATGAAGCCTTTAATCCTGAATGCGTCGAAGGTGTTGTTCAGGCTGGAAAGAGAAAGTGAAGCGCAGGAATAGACACCCACGGACTCTGGCGGAACTTCGGGACCGGCTGATGAACGAGTGGCAGCAAATCGATGTTCAGTACATGCACAACCTCGTAGAGTCTCTGCTTCGCCGGATTCGTGCGGTTATCAAGGCCAGAGGCGCCGTCACACGTTATTAGGTACATTCTGAGAGGGGTGACTAATTTTTTGTCCGGTGTGCTTATATAAATGAATGCAGATGGCTTTAACAAAATCAGAAAAAGGTTTCATTATACCCCCAAACAAATGATTAAAACAAATTTCCATCTTAATATACAAATTTAAACCAAAAAAAATTATCACCCCTGCTCTTTCAATTAAAGCAAATTTTTCACCTTTATATACAAACTTAAAAAAAAAAAAAAAATGATAATATAATTTGGAGAAGACGTAGTGTCACATACATCAAAAACAATAATATTTATTTTCATTAATGAAGCACATGCTTAATAATATCGCTTTATATATCCACTTGATTCATTCGAAACTGCATATTCACTTGTTTCCTTCGTATGTAATTCCAATTATATATTCCCATCAACTTGCAGTTAATTAATAACATCCAAAAGAATTAAATGAAGCACATCATTCTCTTTACTTCGTATGAAAAAGCATTTAAAAAAGCACATGTTTAATAATATCGCTTTATGTATTCACTTCAAATCACTTGTTTCGTTTATATGCACACCATTCCAATCAAACGCGATTTCCCCACCGACGCACATGCTTCTATTGAATAATATAGCATATCATTCTGCTTAATAATATCCCAATTATTTGAGATGAAACATTCAATTAGAAGCGACTAAGAAAAAGCTATCATGACAAAGCGGAGAATTAAAACAGTGAAAAATAATTAAATGGAATCATTTTAAACGAATTAATAATCACGTATCCAATCACTTCTCAACCAAGAAAAATTCAAGGTATCATTCTGTTTATTAAGGAAACGTTTATATTGCGAAAGAAAGCAGTTCATTACTTGTCAATACCATATTTTATAATAAAAGACATGAAAAGAATTAAATATCTTTAAGTATATAGAATGGAACTAACGCGGACAACTCTCACATCGAATTGAGCAAATATACCACAAAAGGAAAGTTCGTATATCTTGTCCAAAAATAAGTAAATATTTGGCCGTCAGTAAAATAATTATTTTTCTTTAAGTATATAGAACGAAAACTGAGAAATCTTAATATACTATAGCAGCTGCTGCGAGTCTGAGACATTTTATCTACTCGACGAATTCAAAACACACGATAGAGTAGCCAAATGAATGTAAACAAACGAGGCAATTAAAATATCACATTTCGGCAAAAATTAAAGACGCTCTGAATGATTGAAAAAAATTATCATTCCAACAATAAAACATTTGGACAAAGGCCATTTCCCTCCAAAAGCACAGAGTTAGCCAAACCGACATCTCGTATATAATTTAGACGAATCTGTGGAAGTAATTATTTAATTGAATAGTCGAAGAGAATTGGAATATCAACAATCATCATTTCTTTCTCGAGAAAATTTTAAGACAAATAAACAATATCGTATCTGAAGATAAACGAAGTCTCGTACAAAAGCACCCTGGATAAGTGAACCCTTATCGAGGCAATTAAAGTATCTCATTTCGAAAAAAATTTAAGGCGTTCTGAATTCGCCTCACTATTAAGGAAACGTTCTCTCCTGAAATTCAGTTCATGTAATTCACCATATTTAACCACACATTAAACGAGCTAATAAAAGAATTTCCTTAAGTATATATAGAATGCCCCTGAGATTCTCACAGACTGGAGCTAAATGAAACATCTCAGAAATTTAAGTATATTTTTCAAATAAGTAACGTCCCCAATCAGTTTTACAATCGATTAGGAATATAAACACTCATCATTCCAACAATAAAACATTTGAACGAAGTAAACAATACCATATCGCTCCAAAACAAGTAGCGTCTTTCAAAACCATCCTGTAAAATGATTAAGGGAACACAGCTGCTAGAACTGTATTATTTACTTTATGGATTATCACTTCAATGTAAAGAAACCCTTTCGCGAATTCAGCTACCGTCGATGAGGCATATCTCACCGACGGTAGCCAAATGGTTGTAAAGAAATCAGCTACCGACCGATAGGCATATCTCACCGATACTATTTAAATGCTT
Source organism: Bathynomus jamesi (assembly GCA_023014485.1). Classification (NCBI taxonomy): domain Eukaryota; kingdom Metazoa; phylum Arthropoda; class Malacostraca; order Isopoda; family Cirolanidae; genus Bathynomus; species Bathynomus jamesi. The sequence goes on along the minus strand of JAJOZX010000743.1, from coordinate 685,914 downwards.
CATTATTCAGAGCGAATTAAAACAACTTTTATTAGAAGCGCATAAATATTATTATTGTTATATGAGCAAAACATAATATTTTCCCATCTGTCGTTTTAACAGGCCTTTCTCGTAATATTATTCAGAGCTAATTAAATTCAATAGAAGTGTATTAACTTTTATTAGAAGCGCGTAAATATTATATGAGCAAAAACATGATATTTTCCAAGCTTTTGTTTTAACAGACCTTTCTCGTAATATTTTTCATATTTTATACGCAACCTATAAACAACTCCCCCTTCTCTCCCTCACTCTCACTGCGACAATAGTAGGTACCGCTCTCTCTCTCTCTCTCTCTCTCTCTCTCTCTCTCTCTCTCTCTCTCTTTACAGCCCTGAATACTATCTTTTTTATATGAGAACTAAACTACAGCTTAATAAACCTTTCAGACAATTAGGAATCCTAATTAAATTCATTTCTCTTAATATCATCCAATTAAATTCAATAGATATGAGCAAAAACATACTTTCCCAAACCTTTCTCTCTCGTAATATTATTCAATTAAATTCAATATCTTCCCATATTATTATAACTTGTTTCATTGTAGTAGAGTTTGCCCTAAGTAAATAACGTTTTCTATACATATTTTTAAAAAAATTCGAATTAAGGCTTAACTTAACTTTTTTCTCCTTTACAGTGCATTGAAAAATGGTTCAATCAATTTGTTTATACAAAATTGAAAGGTATTGAAGCGCCGCATATGTATATGTATGTTTTTATTAACACCGCGTCCTTTCTTGAGGCCACGTTTTAAGATAAAGTTTTAAATGTTAATTTTCTGCATCAGATATCTATCTCACGTTTATTTATAATCTATCCGAATATAAAAAGAAATATCATGAATTAGTTTTCGTATAAATTATAAGCCTTCTCTCTCTCTCTCTCTCTCTCTCTCTCTCTCTCTCGCCCCCTTTTCCCTCTCAGGCAAAAACTTAAGACCCGCCCATAAGCATCATTCAGTAACCTCCCACTAAATACAATCATCCAATGAACGTTCTGCTTTCTGAACGTGTTGGGGAGGGAGGAAGACTTTTCTTCATCATGCCCCATTCTAGGGGGTCATACTCTCCCCGCACCTATAAATCGCGTAACAGAGCCATATACAAATCAGTTTAATTAAGCTTTCAAGCGGTGATTACGAATTCAAAGAAAATGCCGTCGGACGAATTCCCAAATATCAAGCTCTGAGTGTCTTATGCGAATAAACGTTCTCAGTGAAGTATATGGAATCCATTGTGTCGCCATTTTGTGTAGAAGGGTATTTTTTTGAGTGCACAATCTTAATCTATTATTTTTATTTGAAAGGTCGAACTTCTCCATTCATGGATGTCTAGGAGAATTTACAACACCTGTGGTGTTTCTATGTTGTGATACAGTGTGAGTAGCTATTTTTTATCTATCTTTCTATATATATATATATAGTGGACCTAGTTTTTAGCTGTTTGAGGTGATAATGATTTGATTGTATGCTAATGACTAATTGATGCAATGACTGATTGCTTATTAATGAAAGGCTGGGTTAATAATTTATGTTGTAAAGTTTCACCAATTGAAAATGGCTAAATGGAGTATGCCACCATACTATTGGAAGTGACAGGAATGGCAGCGAGGGTCACCAGCTTGGATTACACCCAAGCAAATTAATGTTAAGGTTATGAAAAGTACCTTATTGTTTTGTATTTTATTATGAAAATAAAGACGTTATTTATTCACTGTTATAACAAAGAATTGACAGTAATTAATTGATAGTTTTACGTTTTGCTTATGACATAGACTTAGCTAATAAGATGAAATGTTAATAGCTTAATTGACACGTAATACATTGATGATATGTAAATGGCATGCAACATGGAACATTTAATGGGCCTAATAAATGATATAAAGAATGCACGTGCGTTTGGTACATTGAATGGAAAACATGACACTGTGATTAAGTAGGCTAGATGATTGAATGGGCCTAGTAATGATATAAAGAATGCACGTGCGTTTGGTACATTGAATGGAAAACATGACACTCTGATTAAGTAGGCTAATTAATTGCATGGATGAACATAGAATAATTGATGCGGCCTAACAATAATGGATTGAAATGCTTGACAATGATTACACAAATAGCATTTATATATAAGACCATTATGTGATGTTAAGTGATTACGCCAAGAGAATATTTAGTTATCACATAAATATATGAATTGAACATAATAACGGATGATACGCAGAATTACGGTATTGAAATGATACTTGAATTGAATAATAGGCCTACTGCGTTCTTTCACGAGAGTCAGTTGGAACGCTTAATTACACTTGGGGTATAGTTTACCGTTCGGCGGTAGGTTAATGTAGGCTTCACAAGAGTACTTAGAATATGATGTACTTAGCTTACCGGGACGATAAAAACTGTTGAAGGCGGTTGAAGAGGAACCTATTACCGTAGACTCGAATTGTCGTTGTCCGTTAAGCCTCTCGAGATGATGGAGATGCTTGTTGTAGGCTTCGTACGGAGGCCTGAGGTGATGTTACTTCTCGAGGTGCAGGATGGCCTATAAATGATCTTGCAGGCGTAGGCCTGAGGTGCTGAATATATCTCGAGGAATGTAGAGAAACTTGAAGGCTGACCTTGTAAACCGTAAGCCCGAAGTGATTCTGGTTGGGCTTCGAAGGATTGCTTCTGCAGGCGGTCTGTAGAAGGTCTTACTTGATGATAAATCGTAGGCCTTGAAGGAAGAGCAGGCCGCTCCTCCGGCAAGAAACCGGAGGGCGGTTGACGTGATGAGATCTGTGCTCGACGAGGTAGAAAGCGAGTGTCTGTGTGAGTGAGAATGAGTGCGAGTGGAAGCTCGCTTTTATACGTAGTTCCCCTGACGTAGGACTTCGCGCCAAAACTTAAGACGCCTTGTCCGCGCGTCCTTTTGTTGAAGATCTTGAGTTCGCGCCTTTTGGGAAGAAACAGACGTTTCCATTGTTTGACTCTTTGCCCACGTGTATTTTCCAAGACTCTTTGATGATAGCGTGGAAGGAAAGGATTTGTCTGTCTATTTGTTGGTCTATTTCTTGTCGATCCGCTATATATATATATATATATATATATATATATATATATGTTTAACCCCTCCGTCTATGGCCCTGGGGTGGTTCGGATTGACGGGGGTTCTGGTTTAGGAGGCAAGCAACGGATAGGTGCCTTGAAGTGGTTTTTCTACTATGTTACTCTCCGAGTTCTTCTATAGTGGCTCGGAGGACTCTGGTAGATTTGCAATCTAAATGCTGAAGGTTCCGGATTCTTCTTATAGCGTATCCGGAAAGTTTTCTAAGTTTTTCTGAAGAGAGCAAGGCTCGAAGGGGACAATAAAAAGTTTCTTCACTGTAAATTTACTGCTAAAAAATACAGGTAGTGCTCAGCCTCTGAATTAGCTTCTGAATGACAATGGATGAATTTGAATGGGTTTATATACCCAAAAACTGCTAACATTATTATTATTAAATGCTAAGAAGGCTGTATTATTTTTGCACAATATTTAAAAATAAGTAAATTTTTTAGCTGTGGTAAGGCTTGAACGAGTAAACAAAATATTTGAAGACGAAACCATATTTTTATCTTAAACCGCGACTTTTCAGATCTGATGTTATCATGATCTGCCAAGTTAACTAAAAGTGGAAATCGGACTATGCATCTTTACACTAAAATATGCATATGAGTGAAATTTTAAGGTTTAAGATGTACAATTTTAATGCTTAGACAAGACATGATCTCATTGTTTATAACGAAAGAGAGTGTATACAAAATGTGAACATTGCAAAGCTTAACAGGATTCCTTATTAAGCGAAATCTAAAAAAATGATTATGAGATTTTAAAAAACAACAGGTCACCAATTATTTAGCAAAGTTGAAAGTGAATCAAATATTTTATCCAAACTCGCGTTGGGCGATTTTTGTCCTTATGTAAAAATGAATACACACACGTACATACATATGAGTATAGGCATTATATAAAGTTAAATATATAAGATTATACATGAACCATATAACACATGAATTTTTAAAATGGATACTTTTTCTTACAATGGATACAGAGACTATATAAATGAATACAAGAATTACATGAAGGATAAGATAATATAGGAATATGGGAATTATTTATGGTTCATTTTTACAGGGCTCTTCCCTCTAGAATGATATTAATATAATAACGTAACATCCTAACTAAGGCTAACTAGATGATAACTATTGGTTTTATAATACAGATTTATATATACAACATAAGTCGGGTGGTTTAAGTCTAGTTCACGTGGTCTGGGTACGCACTCTTGGTCGTGCATAAATAGTTTCATGTTCCGTGTCACTGGGTTTTCTTTGTTCCCAGAATGATCTTTTCATCACAAATACACCGAGGATAATAGCACACACAATAATGATACTACCGGCAGATGTTGAGAAAATGGTTACCGGTTGTAGTATTTGTAAGAGGTTGTTTTGGTTATCATCCGAAATTTTAAACCGGCTCAATTGATCATTCCATTCAGGGGCATGCAGTTCGGGTAGGATGGTTACAGGTTTTATGGAGAGATTTAAGATCTCTATGACGGGTTTAAATTTAATTTGCGACGGAAATGGGTATGAGTTATTAAGGGTAACCTTATACGGGTTGTATATTTGGAGGGCTTTTGAACGCAAGGAGCAACCAATTGGTAGCCGAATAATCATAGGGATTGTAATGACGGAATAATTTGATGGACACTCGAGGGTAGCGGCAGTCCTGTTCGCGAAGGAAACCCAGATGTCTCGTCCAATTCGTAGTTGGATGGTTTTAGGGGAATGAAATTTTTTAAATGAACATACGGGGGCATGCCGGTCACGAATTAAATCGACAAAGCAAGACCTAGTAGTGGGAAGAATAACTGGTTTGAGTGGAGGGCAGATGAGTTGTTTATTTGGTTGCGGGAATCGGCAATGCCGGACGTCGCTATCTGACATCATAGAATAAGCTGATATCTTTGGTGAGGAAAAGGTAAGGTGGTACGGTGGGTAAATACAATCGATAGACATTAGAGTTATTTTGGTAGGGTGTTGGGAAAGGGTGAAATCTATATACGTCATAAGTGAGGAAATCGAAAAATGGTATAATTATGAGGTATGTGTAGGGGCGTGGTCCATGTGTATTCTAGAAATTGAGGGTAATTAGTGTGGTTGAGTGGGAATATGGGTGATAATTTTAATTGTGACTGGGCGGTGTGAATCAAGGACTGGAGTATTTCCCATGGTATTAGGGTGTAAAGAGTGATTTTTCCATGTGCTAGCTGAGTTGCACGCAAAACCTTAGAATGAATCGTAGTTATTCGTTGTAAGTATTTATCGATTAGGGTTACTTGTATGTTCATTATTTCTATTAATTCTAGATATCGTTTGTGTTCTTTGTATTGAGCTAACATGGATTCAAGGTATGTGAATCTGTCCGAAAGGGAGTGAAGGAAGCGATTGTTTTCGTGTAATGACCTAATACTTTGTTCTAACATGTGTCCATTATATTGTCGATTCCGAGCGAAGAGATTCAATTTAAGTTCAACTCTTTTAATATCTTCTTCGGTTGCTAATCCGAATAAACCTTTGAACAGTTTCCCTCCTATATCTATCAGTCCCCTTTTACTTCTTTGGTTAAAGTTTTCGGAATTTTTGGTTTCAGTTTGTATCCATGGTAAGGCTAATATTTCTGATAGGGCGCGTGCTGTAGTTTGAATATTTTCGAGGGTATTTTCTAACAGAACGCGACTTATCTGATCTTTTCCTTGGAAAGAATTTTGGACTTTACTTTCAAACGTTTCTAATTGGGTTTGTATCTGAAGGAGATTGATTTTAATTCTAGCAGGGGGTTGCAAATTTATATAAAGGTCTGCATGCCCTTTCAAAAATTTACCTTCTGCAAGTTTTTCTATAACAACTCCGGTAGAAATTTTAATACTAGGTCTACAAGAGTAAATAATTTGGAAAATTATAAGGGGGACAATTTTATTCATTTCTACGCCTTAAGTTATACGGAGCTGGGGGTAGTTGTGTGGATACTTGTGTGGATACTTGTGTTGGTGGGCGAAGGGGTCGGCCTCGTTTTGGTGGCAATGGGGGTCGACCGTTGAGCTCGGATTCTGAGCGGGTTCGTTTCTTATGTGAAGGTTCTAGTTCACGTGGGTGATGCATTTGCGGGCGGTATGTCGGGTCCGTGCGTCGATCATCAATCGGCGAGGGTGGTGACAGAGGAGATGGTGGAGTTGGAGGAGATGGTGGAGTTCCACTGAGTGATTCTCTCGAAGGGGTTTCTCCAGGGTCTGGGTCCGATGGGACGCTTGGCTCTGGGGCCTCGTCTTGTTCAGAGATTGCCTCGAGTAATGGTGGTATTACGAGGTACCAATCTTCGTCATGGGTAGCGGTTCCCGCGGTGACTACTTCAGTTTTTTTATCTCTGCCCGATTTGTTAATATCTTGACCTTTGAAGGATAGGCGGCTCGAACGCCTGGCAGCTGTTTTTTGGGAAGGTGTTGCTCGGAAGCTATCTTCAAATTGTCAGCGTGAATGATCTTTAGTTTGGAATGATCCCGGAGGTCGAGGATTTCATAACGATTTTTTCCGAGGTCTTTCATAATCCTATATGGGCCATCCCATTTCGGGTATAATTTGCGATGAGCCCCTGGCGGTTTCACGCTCTTCAGATAACATCGCATACCAACGATTATAGTCCGTTGACGGGGATGACGCCTATGTTGTTCTTGCTCCATCTGTTGGTTTCGTTGGTCGAGGGCATAGCGGATTATGTAAAAAATCTTGAAAGATCGTTCAGCTAGTTGCTGATTTGCTTCTGCCATTTCGGAAGATGTTAGGACTGCCGGGTCGGTTTGGTCGGGCAAATCAAAAGGTAGACGCTTGTCGTAGTGATATAGAACGAAATGAGGGGTGTCCCCGATGGACACATTATAGCCATTGTTGATGGCTGTTTGTACCATGGGAAGGGAATCATCCCATGTACGGGAGGATGCATTGACAACGTGGCGCAGGGCTTCCAAGATCTTTCGATTGTGTCTTTCCACTAAGCCGTTTGCCTGCGGGTGGTATGCCACAATGTGTGTATTTTTAATTCTACACATGTTACAAAGTGACTCGAACAGTTTGGAAGTGAAACTACGGGCGTTATCCGAGATTAGGATGGAAGGAGTGGTATGGTTTTGGATGACGCGTTCCACTAGGGCTCTTGCCACAGTTTCCGAGGTCTGATCTGGAATGGCGGCTACTTCACTGTAACGCGAGAAGTGGTCCGTAAACACAATGATGTACTGATTTCCCTTTGATGTTTTGGGAAATGGTCCCAGTATATCCATTCCAGTTCTTTGCCAGGGCCTCTGGCATACTGGATATTTATGCATTGGAGCGGTGGATGGTACGTTGCCCTTATGCTTTAAACACGACGACGACATTCGGCGATGTATTCATGTACCGTTCTGTTCATCTCGGGAAAATGGTATCGCTCCAAAAGACTTTTGATGGTGCGATCCGGCCCCATGTGTCCATAAAAAGGTGAGTCGTGACAAAGTCCAATGGCTATATCAACGAGATCCTTTGGTATCTCCACGAGGTCGTTTCCATCTTCGTTCCTGAAATGTACGAGCCCATCTTTGAGGTTGTACTGTTCTTTTACCTTCGATGGTTCCTTTTGTTCCAGGCGCGCCCGAAGGTTCTGGGTGTGTTGGTCCTGTTGTTGGGAGTATTGCAGACACTCGTAGTCGAACACAGGAAGAAGTCCTATTTTATTCACTCGGGCGTCGGGCTTGAGTCTCGACAATCCGTCTGGAATAACTTGCAGTTTTCCTGGTTTGTATACGATTTTCGCTGCAAAATCCTGAATCAACAGAGCCCATCTACTCAATCGTCCTTCAAGTAGCTTGTCCTTGAAGAGGTACGTGAGTGGCTTATGATCAGTCTTGATGGTTACATCGTAGCCATAGACGATATTTCGGAATTTTTTCAAAGCCCAATATACCGCTAGGGCCTCTCGGTCCGTAGTGGAATAATTCCGTTGAGGTGCAGAGAGAAGTTGACTGGCATAAGCAATGGGTAATTCCACACCGTCTACGTCCTGTAACAGGACGGCTCCTAGTCCATAGGAGGAAGCATCTGTGGCTATGATGAAGGGTCTTGTGTAATCAGGATATTGTAAAATGGGATGACAGGTTAGTTTATTAATTAAAGTTTCAAAGGCATGTTGGTGATCGGATTCCCAGTTAAATTTCGAATTTTTCTGGAACAAATTAGTAATAGGTTTAGCAATATTCGAAAATTGGGGGATAAAGTTCCGATAGAATCCGACAAAACCAATAAATGCACGGGCGTCGTCGATGGTCTTGGGTACAGGGTATCTTTCCAGGGCTTCGAGTTTGGCTGGATCAGGTCTAATTCCTGTGGACGAGAGTAGGAATCCTAGGTATACCAGGGATTCTTGTAAAAAATTGCACTTTGCAAGCTTCAGTTTAAGGTGTGCTTTTCTCAAATGTGATAGCACATTATGAAGGCGTTGAAAGTGTGTTTTTATGTCCGAACTCTAGACGATAATATCGTCAAGATACACGAGAGCTTCGACACCTAATAGGTCGGAAAGGACTATATTCATCAACCTAGAGAAATTAGCAGGCCCATTTCGGACTCCGAAAGGTAAAACCTGGAATTCGTAATGGCCTCGGTTAGTGGAGAAAGCAGTTAATGCCCGAGATTCGGGACTGACCTCCATTTGCCAATAACCTGATGCTAAATCGAGGGATGAAAAAAAAATCGCTTTCCCTACGTTCAGAAATGTTTCCTGCATGTTTGGAATCGGGAAACGGTCTGGGATGGTAATGTTATTCAGGCGTCCAAAATCTATACAAGGGCGAGATGTTCCGTCCTTTTTGGAGACGAGAATCATAGGAGCGGACCAGGGACTAACTGAAGGCTGAATGACATCCTGCTCCAACATGTCCTTGATGTGTTCCTCAATAGTGACTAACTGAGAATGTGGAACCCGATAGGGAGGAATGAATATGGGTTTGGAATTGGGTTCCAACTTGATTTCAAAAGGGACCAAATTAGTTCGGCCCAGAGGATCTCCGGTTAGGGCAATCACATCTTTATTTCTTATCAGGAAATCGAGAAGTGATTCCATTAGTTTGGGATCCTGTAAAGCTGGTGACTCCTGAAGGGAGTGCTTCAGACATTTCTTATATTCTTCTTTTAATATTGAAGGCTTTAATTCTAAGGAACTGGAAACACGATTTATCGTACTGATTGGGAAATCTGAATCTATTTCTACTGTGGAAACAGTTCCTATTTTCTGATTTGAAGTTAATTCTATAGATCTTTCTCCTTTGTTTAAACAAACAACAGGGATAGCTGAATTCTGACTCTGACTAAGGACTTGGGCAATAAGAACATCTCTTTTGAAATTACTTTTCTCTGTAATCAGAGTACGCTCTGACTCTAATAATTTTCCTTGACTGTTAACTACTTTTGCTAGGAAACAAATCTTCTCATAAGGTGCTACTGTTATATGCTCGGTAGGGCATATGAAAAATTGTGAATCTGATTCTGGTTCGGCGACTAAAATTTGCGTTATTGGCTGAACTGAAGCTGGCTGACTGGAAACTGGCTGACTGGAAACTGGCTGACTGGAAACTGGCTGACTGGAAGCTGGCTGACTGGAAGCTGGCTGACTGGAAGCTGGCTGACTGGAAGCTGGCTGACTGGAAACTGACTGACTGGAAGCTGACTGTCTGGAAACTGCCTGGGTTGATCCAACTGGATTCAACAACTGGAACTGATTACCCTGGGGTCTGATTTCTGGAGCGGTTGTCCCTCTGGATGCAACCGGCCGACTTGATCTGCTATCAAGTAGAGGGGGTTTCCTATTTCTTTCGGAAATCTGAACTGAGCTAAGTCTATTAGCATTAAGTTGTCTGTCATCCTCGCGGAGATGGTGTGTCCTATTTCGACACTTTACTAACTTTCCGGCTGGGTAAATCTCCCATTGATTCCGGTTAAAAAAATCCATCCCTTGTAGGATGTCTGTCTGAAAGGTGGCGACTGTGTCCACTATACAACATTTCGCGGGGTATACCGCGTTTCCAATTTCTAAATATAACTCAATTTCTCCATATGTGGGTATGGGTGTGCCCGTAACTCCTCTAAGTTGGCAGGATGGTGCCTTAAGTTCATATTTATAATTGGTACTCTCTAGTAATTCATCTACGCATTGTTTCTTAATTAACGTTGCGTGTGCTCCTGTATCTAGGAGAGCAGTTAAATCTTGGTTATCCGTACTACAATTTATTATTAAATCTAAGAGGTCCGCACCTATTATCCTGATCGGGAGTTTGTGTGCGTATCTGGGCTTACTACTGTAATTTAGGAGGGAGGAGGTTGAACTGCTGCCTCCAATGTAGGGTCTAAAAAGGGATCACATGGTCTTCTATGGGAGGACCTGGATCATATTCTACGGGATATCATACGCTGAAGGGTGTTCTTGAAAACTGTTCTCTGGGGAAAATGATTCCTCCCGGGTACTTCTACGTACCGAACTAGTTGACCTTGCTGGTTGTATTGGGTTTATACATGGGGTAAGAGTGTGGGTGACCCTGTGGTCGTGATTTATTGGGTTGGTAGTTCGACTGAGGCTGGGAATGGACTGGTTTCTGGGGATTGGTTGACTTTTGGGATACGTTTTGGGACGTGGTTGGTTTGGTTTCTGAAAGTGGGGTCTATACCCTGCAGGGGCTTTATCAGCACACTTTTGGCGATCGCCACTTCGATGACCATGTTCGTGACAGTGGGAGCAATACGAGGGTAATTACATTGACTTATCATATGCCCGAAACTATCACAGTTAAAACACTGTGGAGGAGGGCGTGTATTCTGGGTTTGGGGGCGGCTTGTTTCTGGGTGTTCCCTGTATTTGCCTTGGTTTATATTGTTGTTGTTGTTGCTGTTGGTATTGGTGTTGTGGCTGCTGCTGAATATACTGTACAGGGGTTTCTCTACCTTTCGGTAGTTTGGTTTGCTAATCGGGGTGATGTTCCCGTGTTTTGTTTATGGCTACACTGACAGGTTTGTCAACATTTAAAACTCCTGAAACTTTTTTTTAGGCGCTCCGGGTAAGTTTTGGTAAATGGTTGTGGCTACTATTAGATTTCTTTGTTTCGAAGTAAAAGTTATGCCACATGCATTTTCTGCGGCCGGGAGGGCTTCTCCTACAAGTTTGTGTGTACGTGTAATAAAATTGTTTAAATCCTCGTGTTCCTCTTTCTTCCATTTAACTTGGAAGACTGCTTCTAATGTGGCTAAGGGTTGTGCAAGGGTTATTTCTTTAAAAAATTCTAATAGGTTTTGTTTAAAATCGTCCATGTTATAGCTTCGCTAATTGATGGGACGTAAGTGACTGTGCATGGGCATTTCCCTCTTTAGGGTCAATAAATCTTTTTGCTTCTCTGATTTTTATATCATCATCTGTAATATTCTCGCGTAAGAAATGTTGCTCTAAAGACTCAACCCAAGGTCTTACGCGCGGTTCAACAAAACGATTATCTATGGTCCCCTTAAAAATTAAACAGTATGAGGAAGATTTACTAATCTGCCTAAGTTAATATATGCTGGGGCGGGGTTTGAGACTGAGACATACTGACTTGTGTGTTTGGGAATATGTTTGAAGGGCCGGGGTAGGTGTAAAAATGGGTGTAGGTAATTCTTCGATGTCAGAATGCGCACCGTCTGAATCGCTCATATGTGAAGGTACTTATTAATGTTCTAATTAGGTCTGCTTGACCGATCTTAATTCATGGAATGATCACTTAAGGGGTTTTCCTAACTACACTATCTAAAAAAAATAATGCACAACAGTTTGCCTAACTCGGGGAAAATTTGAAAAGATTGCAAACAAAAAATAAAAATGTAAACAAAATTTCACTCAAATGTACGTGATGGTATGGTAATACTATGTTTGGTACATTAAATAAAATTATAATATACTAACTAGAATAGTAAAAATAACTGTGAAAATAACTGTGACAATACTGTTTTCAATAAAAAGAGTGTATCACTGGTGTCTGTAGTGTTCACTGTGTTTTTTGTTAATTCTGGCTCAATACTAAATATTAATTGTTAATAATAATGACTTTTCAAATGTTTTTTAAAAAAGAGTTTTGTACTTAACAAGATTCCTATGGCGAAATCCTTTTGAGGTGTGTCCTGAAGACGTGTCTGGCTGGCCACTTGTTCCTAGATGAAAAGTAGGCGTGAAGAACTTGGAGTCGTAACGCACCGGTTCACGGGTGGATGTGACGAACTCGAAGTCGTGACACGCCGGTCAACTGGGTGTTGGTTCTGGTTCCAGGGTCTGGAAGACTGGAAGAATCCTGGAGTCGTGAAGATCCTGGTTAAAGGGTCTGGAGGACTGGAAGAATACTGGAGTCGTGGAGATCCTGGTTAAAGGGTCTGGAGGACTGGAAGAATCCTGGAGTCGTGGAGATCCTGGTTAAAGGGTCGCCAGTTGTTAACCCCCCCGTCTATGGCCCTGGGGTGGTTCGGATTGACGGGGTTCTGGTTTAGGAGGCAAGCAACGGATAGGTGCCTTGAAGTGGTTTTTCTACTATGTTACTCTCCGAGTTCTTCTATAGTGGCTCGGAGGACTCTGGTAGATTTGCAATCTAAATGCTGAAGGTTCCGGATTCTTCTTATAGCGTATCCGGAAAGTTTTCTAAGTTTTTCTGAAGAGAGCAAGGCTCGAAGGGGACAATAAAAAGTTTCTTCACTGTAAATTTACTGCTAAAAATACAGGTAGTGCTCAGCCTCTGAATTAGCTTCTGAATGACAATGGATGAATTTGAATGGGTTTATATACCCAAAAACTGCTAACATTATTATTATTAAATGCTAAGAAGGCTGTATTATTTTTGCACAATATTTAAAAATAAGTAAATTTTTTTAGCTGTGGTAAGGCTTGAACGAGTAAACAAAATATTTGAAGACGAAACCATATTTTTATCTTAAACCGCGACTTTTCAGATCTGATGTTATCATGATCTGCCAAGTTAACTAAAAGTGGAAATCGGACTATGCATCTTTACACTAAAATATGCATATGAGTGAAATTTTAAGGTTTAAGATGTACAATTTTAATGCTTAGGCAAGACATGATCTCATTGTTTATAACGAAAGAGAGTGTATACAAAATGTGAACATTGCAAAGCTTAACAGGATTCCTTATTAAGCGAAATCTAAAAAATGATTATGAGATTTTAAAAAACAACAGGTCACCAATTATTTAGCAAAGTTGAAAGTGAATCAAATATTTTATCCAAACTCGCGTTGGGCGATTTTTGTCCTTATGTAAAAATGAATACACCACGTACATACATATGAGTATAGGCATTATATAAAGTTAAATATATAAGATTATACATGAACCATATAACACATGAATTTTTAAATGGATACTTTTTCTTACAATGGATACAGAGACTATATAAATGAATACAAGAATTACATGAAGGATAAGATAATATAGGAATATGGGAATTATTTATGGTTCATTTTACAGGGCTCTTCCCTCTAGAATGATATTAATATAATAACGTAACATCCTAACTAAGGTTAACTAGATGATAACTATTGGTTTTTAATACAGATTTATATATACAACATAAGTCGGGTGGTTTAAGTCTAGTTCACGTGGTCTGGGTACGCACTCTTGGTCGTGCATAAATAGTTTTCATGTTCCGTGTCACTGGGTTTTCTTTGTTCCCAGAATGATCTTTTCATCACAAATACACCGAGGATAATAGCACACACAATAATGATACTAACCGGCAGATGTTGAGAAAATGGTTACCGGTTGTAGTATTTGTAAGAGGTTGTTTTGGTTATCATCCGAAATTTTAAACCGGCTCAATTGATCATTCCATTCAGGGCATGCAGTTCGGGTAGGATGGTTACAGGTTTTATGGAGGATTTAAGATCTCTATGACGGGTTTAAATTTAATTTGCGACGGAAATGGGTATGAGTTATTAAGGGTAACCTTATACGGTTGTATATTTGGAGGGCTTTTGAACGCAAGGGCAACAATTGTAGCCGAATAATCATAGGGATTGTAATGAGGGAATATTTGATGGACACTCGAGGGTAGCGGCAGTCCTGTTCGCGAAGGAAACCCAGATGTCTCGTCCAATTCGTAGTTGGATGGTTTTAGGGGAATGAAATTTTTTAAATGAACATACGGGGGCATGCCGGTCACGAATTAAATCGACAAAGCAAGACCTAGTAGTGGGAATAATAACTGGTTTGAGTGGAGGGCAGATGAGTTGTTTATTTGGTTGCGGGAATCGGCAATGCCGGACGTCGCTATCTGACATCATAGAATAAGCTGATAGATCTTTGGTGAGGAAAAGGTAAGTGGTACGGTGGGTAAATACAATCGATAGACATTAGAGTTATTTTGGTAGGGTGTTGGGAAAGGGTGAAATCTATATACGTCATAAGTGAGGAAATCGAAAATGGTATAATTATGAGGTATGTGTAGGGCGTCGTCCATGTGTATTCTAGAAATTGAGGGTAATTAGTGTGGTTGAGTGGAATATGGGTGATAATTTTAATTGTGACTGGGCGGTGTGAATCAGGACTGGAGTATTTCCCATGGTATTAGGGTGTAAAGAGTGATTTTTCCATGTGCTAGCTGAGTTGCACGCAAAACCTTAGAATGAATCGTATTATTCGTTGTAAGTATTTATCGATTAGGGTTACTTGTATGTTCATTATTTCTATTAATTCTAGATATCGTTTGTGTTCTTGTATTGAGCTAACATGGATTCAAGGTATGTGAATCTGTCCGAAAGGGAAGTGAAGGAAGGATTGTTTTCGTGTAATGACCTAAGACTTTGTTCTAACATGTGTCCATTATATTGTCGATTCCGAGCGAAGAGATTCAATTTTAAGTTCAACTCTTTTAATATCTTCTTCGGTTGCTAATCCGAATAAACCTTTGACAGTTTCCCTCCTATATCTATCAGTCCCCTTTTACTTCTTTGGTTAAAGTTTTCGGATTTTTTGGTTTCAGTTTGTATCCATGGTAAGGCTAATATTTCTGATAGGGCGCGTGCTGTAGTTTGAATATTTTCGAGGGTATTTTCTAACAGAACGCGACTTATCTGATCTTTTCCTTGGAAAGAATTTTGGACTTTACTTTCAAACGTTTCTAATTGGGTTTGTATCTGAAGGAGATTGATTTTAATTCTAGCAGGGGGTTGCAAATTTATATAAAGGTCTGCATGCCCTTTCAAAATTTACCTTCTGCAAGTTTTTCTATAACAACTCCGGTAGAAATTTTAATACTAGGTCTACAAGAGTAAATAATTTGGAAAATTATAAGGGGGACAATTTTATTCATTTCTACGCCTTAAGTTATACGGAGCTGGGGGTAGTTGTGTGGATACTTGTGTGGATACTTGTGTTGGTGGGCGAAGGGGTCGGCCTCGTTTTGGTGGCAATGGGGTCGACCGTTGAGCTCGGATTCTGAGCGGTTCGTTTCTTATGTGAAGTTCTAGTTCACGTGGGTGATGCATTTGCGGGCGGTATGTCGGGTCCGTGCGTCGATCATCAATCGGCGAGGGTGGTGACAGAGGAGATGGTGGAGTTGGAGGAGATGGTGGAGTTCCACTGAGTGATTCTCTCGAAGGGGTTTCTCCAGGGTCTGGGTCCGATGGGACGCTTGGCTCTGGGGCCTCGTCTGTTCAGAGATTGCCTCGAGTAATGGTGGTATTACGAGGTACCAATCTTCGTCATGGGTAGCGGTTCCCGCGGTGACTACTTCAGTTTTTTTATCTCTGCCCGATTTGTTAATATCTTGACCTTTTGAAGGATAGGCGGCTCGAACGCCTGGCAGCTGTTTTTTGGGAAGGTGTTGCTCGGAAGCTATCTTCAAATTGTCAGCGTGAATGATCTTTAGTTTGGAATGATCCCGGAGGTCGAGGATTTCATAACGATTTTTTCCGAGGTCTTTCATATCCTATATGGGCCATCCCATTTCGGTATAATTTGCGATGAGCCCCTGGCGGTTTCACGCTCTTCAGATAACATCGCATACCAACGATTATAGTCCGTTGACGGGGATGACGCCTATGTTGTTCTTGCTCCATCTGTTGGTTTCGTTGGTCGAGGGCATAGCGGATTATGTAAAAAATCTTGAAGATCGTTCAGCTAGTTGCTGATTTGCTTCTGCCATTTCGGAAGATGTTAGGACTGCCGGGTCGGTTTGGTCGGGCAAATCAAAAGGTAGACGCTTGTCGTAGTGATATAGAACGAAATGAGGGTGTCCCCGATGGACACATTATAGCCATTGTTGATGGCTGTTTGTACCATGGAAGGGAATCATCCCATGTACGGGAGGATGCATTGACAACGGGCGCAGGGCTTCCAAGATCTTTCGATTGTTCTTCCCTAAGCCGTTTGCCTGCGGGTGGTATGCCACAATGTTGTATTTTTAATTCTACACATGTTACAATGACTCGAACAGTTTGGAAGTGAAACTACGGGCGTTATCCGAGATTAGGATGGAAGGAGTGGTATGGTTTTGGATGACGCGTTCCACTAGGGCTCTTGCCACAGTTTCCGAGGTCTGATCTGGAATGGCGGCTACTTCACTGTAACGCGAGAAGTGGTCCGTAAACACAATGATGTACTGATTTCCCTTTGATGTTTTGGGAATGGTCCCAGTATATCCATTCCAGTTCTTTGCCAGGCCTCTGGCATACTGGATATTTATGCATTGGAGCGGTGGATGGTACGTTGCCCTTATGCTTTAACACGACGGACATTCGGCGATGTATTCATGTACCGTTCTGTTCATCTCGGGAAAATGGTATCGCTCCAAAAGACTTTTGATGGTGCGATCCGGCCCCATGTGTCCATAAAAAGGTGAGTCGTGACAAAGTCCAATGGCTATATCAACGAGATCCTTTGGTATCTCCACGAGGTCGTTTCCATCTTCGTTCCTGAAATGTACGAGCCCATCTTTGAGGTTGTACTGTTCTTTTACCTTCGATGGTTCCTTTTGTTCCAGGCGCGCCCGAAGGTTCTGGGTGTTTGGTCCTGTTGTTGGGAGTATTGCAGACACTCGTAGTCGAACACAGGAAGAAGTCCTATTTTATTCACTCGGGCGTCGGGCTTGAGTCTCGACAATCCGTCTGGAATACTTGCAGTTTTCCTGGTTTGTATACGATTTTCGCTGCAAAATCCTGAATCAACAGAGCCCATCTACTCAATCGTCCTTCAAGTAGCTTGTCCTTGAAGAGGTACGTGAGTGGCTTATGATCAGTCTTGATGGTTACATCGTAGCCATAGACGATATTCGGAATTTTTTCAAAGCCCAATATACCGCTAGGGCCTCTCGGTCCGTAGTGGAATAATTCCGTTGAGGTGCAGAGAGAAGTTGACTGGCATAAGCAATGGGTAATTCCACACCGTCTACGTCCTGTAACAGGACGCTCCTAGTCCATAGGAGGAAGCATCTGTGGCTATGATGAAGGGTCTTGTGTAATCAGGATATTGTAAAATGGGATGACAGGTTAGTTTATTAATTAAGTTTCAAAGGCATGTTGGTGATCGGATTCCCAGTTAAATTTCGAATTTTTCTGGAACAAATTAGTAATAGGTTTTAGCAATATTCGAAAATTGGGGGATAAGTTCCGATAGAATCCGACAAAACCAATAAATGCACGGGCGTCGTCGATGGTCTTGGGTACAGGGTATCTTTCCAGGGCTTCGAGTTTGGCTGGATCAGGTCTAATTCCTGTGGACGAGAGTAGGAATCCTAGGTATACCAGGGATTCTTGTAAAAAATTGCACTTTGCAAGCTTCAGTTTAAGGTGTGCTTTTCTCAAATGTGATAGCACATTATGAAGGCGTTGAAAGTGTGTTTTTATGTCCGAACTCTAGACGATAATATCGTCAAGATACACGAGAGCTTCGACACCTAATAGGTCGGAAAGGACTATATTCATCAACCTAGAGAAATTAGCAGGCCCATTTCGGACTCCGAAAGGTAAAACCTGGAATTCGTAATGGCCTCGGTTAGTGGAGAAAGCAGTTAATGCCCGAGATTCGGGACTGACCTCCATTTGCCATAACCTGATGCTAAATCGAGGGATGAAAAAAAAATCGCTTTCCCTACGTTTCAGAATTGTTTCCTGCATGTTTGGAATCGGGAAACGGTCTGGGATGGTAATGTTATTCAGGCGTCTAAAATCTATACAAGGGCGAGATGTTCCGTCCTTTTTGGAGACGAGAATCATAGGAGCGGACCAGGGACTAACTGAAGGCTGAATGACATCCTGCTCCAACATGTCCTTGATGTGTTCCTCATAGTGACTAACTGAGAATGTGGAACCCGATAGGGAGGAATGAATATGGTTTGGAATTGGGTTCCAACTTGATTTCAAAAGGGACCAATTAGTTCGGCCCAGAGGATCTCCGGTTAGGGCAATCACATCTTTATTTCTTATCAGGAAATCGAGAAGTGATTCCATTAGTTTGGGATCCTGTAAAGCTGGTGACTCCTGAAGGGAGTGCTTCAGACATTTCTTATATTCTTCTTTTAATATTGAAGGCTTTAATTCTAAGGAACTGGAAACACGATTTATCGTACTGATTGGGAAATCTGAATCTATTTCTACTGTGGAAACAGTTCCTATTTTCTGATTTGAAGTTAATTCTATAGATCTTTCTCCTTTGTTTAAACAAACAACAGGGATAGCTGAATTCTGACTCTGACTAAGGACTTGGGCAATAAGAACATCTCTTTTGAAATTACTTTTCTCTGTAATCAGAGTACGCTCTGACTCTAATAATTTTCCTTGACTGTTAACTACTTTTGCTAGGAAACAAATCTTCTCATAAGGTGCTACTGTTATATGCTCGGTAGGGCATATGAAAAATTGTGAATCTGATTCTGGTTCGGCGACTAAAATTTGCGTTATTGGCTGAACTGAAGCTGGCTGACTGGAAACTGGCTGACTGGAAACTGGCTGACTGGAAACTGGCTGACTGGAAGCTGGCTGACTGGAAGCTGGCTGACTGGAAGCTGGCTGACTGGAAACTGACTGACTGGAAGCTGACTGTCTGGAAACTGCCTGGGTTGATCCAACTGGATTCAACAACTGGAACTGATTACCCTGGGGTCTGATTTCTGGAGCGGTTGTCCCTCTGGATGCAACCGGCCGACTTGATCTGCTATCAAGTAGAGGGGGTTTCCTATTTCTTTCGGAAATCTGAACTGAGCTAAGTCTATTAGCATTAAGTTGTCTGTCATCCTCGCGGAGATGGTGTGTCCTATTTCGACACTTTACTAACTTTCCGGCTGGGTAAATCTCCCATTGATTCCGGTTAAAAAAATCCATCCCTTGTAGGATGTCTGTCTGAAAGGTGGCGACTGTGTCCACTATACAACATTTCGCGGGGTATACCGCGTTTCCAATTTCTAAATATAACTCAATTTCTCCATATGTGGGTATGGGTGTGCCCGTAACTCCTCTAAGTTGGCAGGATGGTGCCTTAAGTTCATATTTATAATTGGTACTCTCTAGTAATTCATCTACGCATTGTTTCTTAATTAACGTTGCGTGTGCTCCTGTATCTAGGAGAGCAGTTAAATCTTGGTTATCCGTACTACAATTTATTATTAAATCTAAGAGGTCCGCACCTATTATCCTGATCGGGAGTTTGTGTGCGTATCTGGGCTTACTACTGTAATTTAGGAGGGAGGAGGTTGAACTGCTGCCTCCAATGTAGGGTCTAAAAAAGGGATCACATGGTCTTCTATGGGAGGACCTGGATCATATTCTACGGGGATATCATACGCTGAAGGGTGTTCTTGAAAACTGTTCTCTGGGGAAAATGATTCCTCCCCGGGTACTTCTACGTACCGAACTAGTTGACCTTGCTGGTTGTATTGGGGTTTATACATGGGGTAAGAGTGTGGGTGACCCTGTGGTCGTGATTTATTGGGTTGGTAGTTCGACTGAGGCTGGGAATGGACTGGTTTCTGGGGATTGGTTGACTTTTGGGATACGTTTTGGGGACGTGGTTGGTTTGGTTTCTGAAAGTGGGGTCTATACCCTGCAGGGGCTTTATCAGCACACTTTTGGCGATCGCCACTTCGATGACCATGTTCGTGACAGTGGGAGCAATACGAGGGGTAATTACATTGACTTATCATATGCCCGAAACTATCACAGTTAAAACACTGTGGAGGAGGGCGTGTATTCTGGGTTTGGGGGGCTTGTTTCTGGGGTGTTCCCTGTATTTGCCTTGGTTTATATTGTTGTTGTTGTTGCTGTTGGTATTGGTGTTGTGGCTGCTGCTGAATATACTGTACAGGGGTTTCTCTACCCTTTCGGTAGGTTTGGTTTGCTAAATCGGGGTGATGTTCCCGTGTTTTGTTTATGGCTACACTGACAGGTTTGTCAACATTTAAAAACTCCTGAAACTTTTTTTTAGGCGCTCCGGGTAAGTTTTGGTAAATGGTTGTGGCTACTATTAGATTTCTTTGTTTCGAAGTAAAAGTTATGCCACATGCATTTTCTGCGGCCGGGAGGGCTTCTCCTACAAGTTTGTGTGTACGTGTAATAAAATTGTTTAAATCCTCGTGTTCCTCTTTCTTCCATTTAACTTGGAAGACTGCTTCTAATGTGGCTAAGGGTTGTGCAAGGGTTATTTCTTTAAAAAATTCTAATAGGTTTTGTTTAAAATCGTCCCATGTTATAGCTTCGCTAATTGATGGGACGTAAGTGACTGTGTCATGGGCATTTCCCTCTTTAGGGTCAATAAATCTTTTTGCTTCTCTGATTTTTATATCATCATCTGTAATATTCTCGCGTAAGAAATGTTGCTCTAAAGACTCAACCCAAGGTCTTACGCGCGGTTCAACAAAACGATTATCTATGGTCCCCTTAAAAATTAAAACAGTATGAGGAAGATTTACTAATCTGCCTAAGTTAATATATGCTGGGGCGGGGGTTTGAGACTGAGACATACTGACTTGTGTGTTTGGGAATATGTTTGAAGGGCGCGGGGTAGGTGTAAAAATGGGTGTAGGTAATTCTTCGATGTCAGAATGCGCACCGTCTGAATCGCTCATATGTGAAGGTACTTATTAATGTTCTAATTAGGTCTGCTTGACCGATCTTAATTCATGGAATGATCACTTAAGGGGTTTTCCTAACTACACTATCTAAAAAAAATAATGCACAACAGTTTGCCTAACTCGGGGAAAATTTGAAAAGATTGCAAACAAAAAATAAAAATGTAAACAAAATTTCACTCAAATGTACGTGATGGTATGGTAATACTATGTTTGGTACATTAAATAAAATTATAATATACTAACTAGAATAGTAAAATAACTGTGAAAATAACTGTGACAATACTGTTTTCAATAAAAGAGTGTATCACTGGTGTCTGTAGTGTTCACTGTGTTTTTTGTTAATTCTGGCTCAATACTAAATATTAATTGTTAATAATAATGACTTTTCAAATGTTTTTAAAAAAGAGTTTTGTACTTAACAAGATTCCTATGGCGAAATCCTTTTGAGGTGTGTCCTGAAGACGTGTCTGGCTGGCCACTTGTTCCTAGATGAAAAGTAGCGTGAAGAACTTGGAGTCGTAACGCACCGGTTCACGGGTGGATGTGACGAACTCGAAGTCGTGACACGCCGGTCAACTGGGTGTTGGTTCTGGTTCCAGGGTCTGGAAGACTGGAAGAATCCTGGAGTCGTGAAGATCCTGGTTAAAGGGTCTGGAGGACTGGAAGAATACTGGAGTCGTGGAGATCCTGGTTAAAGGGTCTGGAGGACTGGAAGAATCCTGGAGTCGTGGAGATCCTGGTTAAAGGGTCGCCAGTTGTTAACCCCTCCGTCTATGGCCCTGGGGTGGTTCGGATTGACGGGGGTTCTGGTTTAGGAGGCAAGCAACGGATAGGTGCCTTGAAGTGGTTTTTCTACTATGTTACTCTCCGAGTTCTTCTATAGTGGCTCGGAGGACTCTGGTAGATTTGCAATCTAAATGCTGAAGGTTCCGGATTCTTCTTATAGCGTATCCGGAAAGTTTTCTAAGTTTTTCTGAAGAGAGCAAGGCTCGAAGGGGACAATAAAAAGTTTCTTCACTGTAAATTTACTGCTAAAAAATACAGGTAGTGCTCAGCCTCTGAATTAGCTTCTGAATGACAATGGATGAATTTGAATGGGTTTATATACCCAAAAACTGCTAACATTATTATTATTAAATGCTAAGAAGGCTGTATTATTTTTGCACAATATTTAAAAATAAGTAAATTTTTTAGCTGTGGTAAGGCTTGAACGAGTAAACAAAATATTTGAAGACGAAACCATATTTTTATCTTAAACCGCGACTTTTCAGATCTGATGTTATCATGATCTGCCAAGTTAAAAAAGTGGAAATCGGACTATGCATCTTTACACTAAAATATGCATATGAGTGAAATTTTAAGGTTTAAGATGTACAATTTTAATGCTTAGGCAAGACATGATCTCATTGTTTATAACGAAAGAGAGTGTATACAAATGTGAACATTGCAAAGCTTAACAGGATTCCTTATTAAGCGAAATCTAAAAAATGATTATGAGATTTTAAAAAACAACAGGTCACCAATTATTTAGCAAAGTTGAAGTGAAAAATATTTTATCCAAACTCGCGTTGGGCGATTTTGGTCCTTATGTAAAAATGAATACACACACGTACATACATATGAGTATAGGCATTATATAAAGTTAAATATATAAGATTATACATGAACCATGGATACAGAGACTATATAAATGAATACAAGAATTACATGAAGGATAAGATAATATAGGAATATGGGAATTATTTATGGTTCATTTTTACACATATATATATATATATATATAATACCCATTCTCTACGTATGTGTCGTTATTTTTACAGTTCTGACGCGTGTTTCCATTTTATGTGACTAGTAGATGCTGGAGACACATTCTCGAGCCAAACCATAGTGCACGCGGCGGTACCGATTAACGATGTAAGTAATTTAGTCTATTAAAACGGTCTCATCAGGCCTTACATAAAACCTCTTTTAAAGAGAACCTTAATATTATTTTTAGGATTGCTCCAACTGAATGTTTTTTTTCCTTTTTAGGGACGATCAGCCGGAATGCCAGATTATAGGGGCTACAATGTGAGTTTTTATTCTTGTGTGCTGAATAACATTTAATGAAGCAATTTCAGTGGTCTATGAATTTCATGAATTTCATTTAGCGTATACCTCACAGTTTCAAGTAATATATATATATATACACATTATATATATATATATATATATATATATATATATATATAGTTTTAAGATATTTATCGTATCCTCTATTTTTAAAAGCTCTGATACGGACCTTCTCAGGAGTGTACTGGAATACGAAAGAGCAACATTGCCTCTTCAAACCATTGACCTCACAGAGTGAGAATTCAAAACCTCTTTTGAATAGAACGTTCATAATAAACTCTAATAAACTTCCTTTATACTCTACCATAATTTTTTTTGATTGCCTCGACTGTCTGTTATTTTTGTTTTTAGGGACGATCATACCGAATGCCAGATTGTCACTGAGCTGATGTGAGTTTTTTTTATTAATTTTTCTTGTGTGTGTGTGTGTGTGTAATGAGAAATATTTTCAACACTATTAATAACATTTTAACACATAATTTCATTTTTATATAATATCATTATACAAATCGGAGAATTACAAAAACGGAGAAAAATATCATTTTTCAAAATTAACAAATTTTTACATAATAGCATTAGAACACAAATCGGAGAATTAAAGATGAAGGAGAAA
This sequence comes from Bathynomus jamesi, assembly GCA_023014485.1. NCBI lineage: Eukaryota > Metazoa > Arthropoda > Malacostraca > Isopoda > Cirolanidae > Bathynomus > Bathynomus jamesi. The sequence continues at coordinate 661,958 of JAJOZX010000743.1, read as the reverse complement.
AATATTAAATTAACATATAATTTCATTTTTACATAATATTAGGTTAATGCATTCCTCGTAGTATATATATATATATATATATATATATATATATTATATATTATATATATATATATATATACAGGGCGTCCCAAAAAAATGTATACACACTTTAACAGCTGATAGCTCAATTGATGTTTCTTTCTTTCCAAGTTAAACCCATTAGAATTAATAATGGCAGTCAGACTAAGCTTTGAACAAAGGAAATTCATTCTAAAATGCTACTGGAAGTGTGAAAACGCAGTTGAAGTGCAAAGACAGTTTAGGAGGGAGTTTCAAACAGATCCACCAACGCGACTTACCATCACTCGAATTAGAGATAAGTTTGAAGCCGATGGAACTGTTCAGAATGTCCACAAGAAGAGTTCCGGAAGACCACGGACATCGACAAGCCCCACAAAGCAAGAAAGAGTACTGGAAACGTATCACCAAAGTCCAAGAAAATCTGTGCGGCAAGCGAGTCGTGAGGTAGGAATTTCAGAATCGTCTGTCCAACGCATTTTGAAGCGCTGTCAATGGAAAAGTTACATTCCAAGATTAGTCCATGCTATTAATGAAGATGATCCGGACCGAAGAGTGGAGTATTGCGAGTGGTACTTGGCACGATGTGGATGTGGATTGGACGAAGGGGTTTCGTAGAATACCCTCCGCGTTCACCAGACCTCACACCACTATACTTTTTTATGGGGATACTTAAAAGACAAAGTCTACTCTATAAAACCTGCAAGTCCAAGAAAATCTGTGCGGCAAGCGAGTCGTGAGGTAGGAATTTCAGAATCGTCTGTCTAACGCATTTTGAAGCGCTGTCAATGGAAAAGTTACATTCCAAGATTAGTCCATGCTATTAATGAAGATGATCCGGACCGAAGAGTGGAGTATTGCGAGTGGTACTTGGCACGATGTGGATGTGGATTGGACGAAGGGGTTTCGTAGAATACCCTCCGCGTTCACCAGACCTCACACCACTATACTTTTTTTATGGGGATACTTAAAAGACAAAGTCTACGCTATAAACCTGCAACAGTCGCTGAATTGAGAGCAGCCATTGAACGAGAATGCACACAAATACCAAACGAAATGTTTCGTGATGTTTGCGATTCCATTGCTTCGCGTTATCAGCAGTGCCTGGACCAGAACGGACGTCAGTTTGAAAACAGGCGTTGACAAAACAATTAAATAATGTCTGTAGATTCTATTACATTTTGAAAATGAAATGTATTTTAATAAACACTCCCTTTATAAGTATTTAAAGTGTGTATACATTTTTTTGGACGCCCTGTATATGTGCTCTCTGCAGTACGCGTTTCATTTAGAAAGGGGAATCTGCGGACTACCTCACTAAATATGAGGTTAGCATTAGCCTCATACTCACACAAATCCACCTTTTTTAAACAGTCGAATTTCTGTTCCCGCAAGCTACAGCGTAACCCTTTTCATAATCTGTGCCGTCCGAATGAGCAATTCTTAATTTAGTGTAAAGAAATACGTCGGACGGGTTGAAAAAATGAATATCTGACGATGAAATCACGAACTCTATAGGTGCCGTCGTTAATCCAATAGCGTTAAGATGATGAATTGTGACGATTTGCAGCATTCCGAACTGTGAGGATGAATAAAATGAGTCATAGTACCCGTTAATGCACCCTTCCACGTCAGTTATACAAACAGTTATGAGAGGACTCTGAAACAGATTTACCTTACATTACTTTTTAAAAAATAAGTCCACGACCGGTTTCATACGCTTGGTACATCTCTTTGAAGTCCTTCTCCGCTTTACACTACGGTTTGGCTGCTTAGCTTCCCTTTTTTTCCCTCGTCGTACAGTGCGTCTTCTTCCTCTTTTAGATACCTTTTGCTTTCTTCCTCCACCGTGCATTTTTCTCTTGACATCTTCCCCGATCTCATCTCGTGTACGTCGTAAGTGTTTTCTGATAGATTCTTTAGGTTTACTGCCTGTCATTATATCTTCAAATGTGTTAAGTCCTCATTGTAGAGCCTTCTTTCCAAGATATTTGGTACCACTTTTCAGTAAGGACACTGCTGTATGTAGGATAGCCAATTAATTGATCCGATCCCACTTCCACGGTGGTATCTCACCCGACGGTAGACGGTAAATGGCCTCTGTGTCATTGTGCTGCAACACTCCGGAAGTGTAGCTTCACGGCTGAGCTCCCGTAACCGAATGGAAACTTTTTCCCTCAATCGTTCTTGTATATATTGATTTGCTGGTTAATAGGTTAGGTGCAACTTTGACATAATGAGGATTATCATATGTAATGCTTAAGCGCTTGCCTCTATGATCAGAGATGTGTACAATGCTTAACAAACGCGCATGGGTATCCCCAAGAAATTGGTGGTCCACGATATCACTGTAAATATGGCACACGCTGGGGGGAGGGGATCCAGAGGCTAATTTCGACAAATTTATTTGGTACAATAAGCTGGACGATTCGTGCTGTAACTCGCGATAAGTGTCCCTTTGGAAGGTCGCACCGTATCTGTCCGTAGGTATAATTTGGAACAGTTCATTGTCCTTAATATTTCTACTAGCCGTTGATTTTAGCATCAAAGTATGGGATGGCGTGTCTATGTTACGACTTCAAAAAGTAAATCGGTGGTGAGGTATGACCTTTCAAAACTCTTATTTAAAGCCCTCACAATATCCGAGACTGTCATAATGTCCAGGGCCTAGTGATACTTTGGTGTTATCGTACTGTGTCTCCCCAAACCAGACTGAACGTATAGTATCATCTAAAGTTATGCCTATTTTTTCACACTCATCGTTTCTTCTAACAACCAGAAAAACAGCCTCATTCTTTTCAACGCTTAAAAACTTGGTGTTAAACTGAAATTCGCACAGACTGACCTCGTATGATCTACTCCCCAATTCGATAGGGCCATGCAATTCTGTTATAAAACTGGACAGGGTGTTGTCAGGATGCACGTCCAAAGAGATAAAAGACGGGAGCGTGACGTAGAAGTGGTTAGGCGTCATCTTGTATACTACTCAAGTTTCATTATTGCTTGAGCTTTTATATGTAGGAGTTGAAGCTTTAAGGGTACCCTAGCCACTCACCAGATACTGCCTAAAATTTTCTCAATTTTAAACTCTTTTTTAACTAAATTAGTTACCACTTTCTGCATCTCCTCGCCATAAAAGCCTCCCTCAGTTTCTTCGCAATTCAATTCTTCAACGTAATACAGCATCACATCGCTTTTAGGCCTCATAGATCTAACTTTAAAAATCTCCTGAGTCCACCCTTGATCAAAACCTTTCACGAACTTATTTTCTGCTCGTGACAGCCTTACATAGTTACTGATTTTGAAAGGAGCAGGGCGTGGCGGTGCTTTACAGTTTTCAGGCTCTATATTGTGGTCTCTCTTTAAAATCTCATCAGGAGATGTACCAATCATGCGATGCCGTGACCGAATGTAGGATAAAGCCAGAGGCTCCAGAATGTCTATATATCTGTATGTGTTTTTATGTGTGAAATAACGATGCATACGCTCCTTTATGTTACGCTGAACACTTTCGGCTAGAGATGCCTTATGTATAAAATTGGACGTGTAATAACTGATGTTAAACTCCTTCAGTATGTTCTGGAAAGCTCGACCGATAAACTTTTTACCCAAATCCGTACAGAAATAGCCAGGAATCCTGCGTTCTTTCAACATCAGTGCTTTGGTCGCTTTAGCCACTGATTCATTCGATTTATTCTTAAGTGGGACTATCCACAAGTACCTAGAGAACACGTCTATTATAAACAAAATATATCTATACCCTTCATTATACACTGAATACCTCTGCATGTCTGTTAAATCCACCTGCCAAATACAATCAACCGCGGCTGCTAAAGTCTTGGCAGTTTTAGACTTTCTTCTCACAGGTTTCTGTAGTGTATAAGCATCCTGTTCACGCAAAAACTTCTCAACATCTTTTCTCTCTGCTCCTTCATCATATACCCCCTTGTACAATCTATTAACACCACTGTAGGATGCTGGATTAGAAATGTCATAATAAATTTTTCTTAATATGTTAGCCATTTATGTATTTTAGATGCGCGCGGGTAGGGTAGTCCGTTGGCGGATGGTCTCTTCTTCTTCCGAGATGCTGCCGATGGAGGTGAAGGTGTGTTCAGTTGTGGCACCTGCGATGCTTCCCCGGTCTTTTAACATGTTCTGGTTACCTATCAACAGAATGTTTATTTGGTGTAGACTAGCTTTAATAGACTCCCATCCGGTTGGTGAAGGTCTATCCCACTTCCTTACCAAATCATACACGATATCAATGATGTTCAAACCCTGTACCTTTGACCCTTCAACAACAACCTCGCCTGTATCGGACCAATTTATGATGGGGTCCTCACTCAATAGATTGTAAAGACTTATTCCTTTATTCCTCGATGCGTTGCGATCCGTTGTTCTTTGGCAGCTCGTCTCTAACCTCAGCCCCAGATCCGGCAGCATCGGTGGTATGTCTGATAACTATGGGGACCTCGGCCGGTTTTCTATAACCTTCGAGCTCTTGAAGAAATTCATGTAGAGCTTCTTGATATAAAATCCTTTTCTCGTCAGGGGGCTTCTTGCTGCTCAATAGATTCAGCTATTCATTCTCCATTCTTTTAAGCCTATTTTTCTCCAGATCTAGTGGTGATTCCTTTGTATTTTATAACGAAGCATACACCTCGTGTGGAAGCACGACCACTTTCTCCATTATATTATACTGGACAATAAAGGCGCCAAAACTGAAAACACGATGGGGAGGAACGAGCCACCTCTTTGCACAATGATTCGTTTTTTCTTTCCCACACTTTGTTTTTTCCGAGCGAGTGCACGTATTATGCTCTTGTAACGATGTAAGCGCGCTTTCTGAGAGGGTTTCATTGGTACATTGCATTTTATAACGTTAAAGCAGATTTCACCGACGCATTTCAAAAATTCTGAGTCAGTATGTTCAACAAAGAGTCGCTGTAGAGTGCGTGGTAGTCGTTAGTGGATCTTTATTAATTCACGATATTTCTTTAACCTCCTTGTCATTCTAGGATGTATACCGTTTCAGCCTCGTTCGGGAATGTATTCCCCAATTTGTGCCACATCTCTACGCTGTGCGAATAAAATTAGATATTGCGTATTTAGCGATACATCATGCATATATCTCTTCTTGAAAAACAGGTTTTGATTGATGAAGAACACGCTTATGTTAAGATGATGGAAAAATACTGTAAATGTCTCGGCAAATGTTTTGTCCATTTCTAACATGAGATCGTCAATTACAATAACCGTGTGTTCATCACCCTTTATAGAACTAATATCGTAAACACCTTTGTGGAACAAAATTACAGCTTGGCACTCATTGAATACGGCTTGGTATGTCGAATAACACCATATGACTTTGTGCACAAAATTTGAGAACAGGTCGTCTTTATCTTTAATGATTTTAAGCATAAACATGGTTTTTCCAAAGCCTTGAGGACCGGATATAATGCATGTAGGACTTGTGAACCTGAATTTTTCTACAGAATCTATCTCTAGCACGACAAACTCCTAAGTGTAGCCTTTACAAAATATAACAAAATTTTAAGTGTTGCTCCTTATATTCTTGTTTTTCTTCTTCCCCAGAACCGTGAATGACGAGGTATACAGCATGTCCCTACTATCGATATTGATGACGACGATAGTGTGGTTACAGACCCCCTCAGCGCCCCAACACTATGTGGCAAACCCAGTAGCAGCCCCCTTCGTCAACTCCAGAAAAAGAAAGTGTGTGCATGAGACATCTTCCCCAGCAAAGCGCGTAAAGTCATCAGTCGCAGTAGTAGATCCGCAACCCTCCACGTCTTACGACACGACTCCCTCAGTAGCACCATCTAAAAATAAGTTGTACCCAATTACTCCCATTCGTCCGAGCCTTCGACTTCATCAGCCACCGGTATATTATTCGAACTGCTACGCAACGTTACCGCCACCCCAGCCCTGACTGGAAAACAATACATAGTCAGGATCGATCACCGAGTCGTATATAGTGACGGCTATGAACACGGACTGCGGCGCATGATTGAACGTATTGTGGAGTTTGCTCTTCAGAGCAGTGAGGGGCGTGAAGTCAGGACGCGTCTGGCACTCGGATTCGGGTCAGCTCATGCCGATAGAGACGATTTTTGGCAGTAATACCCTACACTGTAGGCCTGTTCAAAAATCAACTTTTTCTTATTTTCATAGGTTTCTGTACATTTTCCCATGCTTTTTGACCTGAAAAAGCCGAAAATCACAACTATTTTGACCTAGGATGTTGGGAAGCATTGCCGCATGGAGCTTTAAATTTTCTGCCTTGAAATCGGCCAAAGCGCCAATTCCGGTCCCTTGAATTATGTTTTGCACTTTAACTTTAGATCTAAACAAGATAGAGCAACAAATTAGGTATCAAATGAAAGAGCATAAAATTAATAAATAATAATAATAATAATAATAATAATAATAATAATAATAATAATAATAATAAATAATAATTAATAATAATAATAATAATAATAATAATTATCTATCATTTTTCAGGAAACAACAGAAACTCAATCAGAATCTAGAAAACCATCTACAAGTTACAACTTCACAATGGCATTAAGCAAGGAGCTGAGGGAGCTCCGTGGGCGCACAGTTGATATCTCAGAACCTCCACGTACTGTCCACAGGCAGGTGTCAACTGGGCCATCTACCAGATCTCTCACTGAAACTTTCCTGGTTGGATACCCTTCAGCTTTTATCAGTGGTTCCCAGCTTCCCACCAACAGACAGGCGTTCCAGTATTTCCTTAATCTTCAGAATTTACCGGAAAATGCAGGGAGGCCCATGGTTCAAGACCTTGCATATGAAACAGTTGAATCTATCATCCCATTCTGGCAGATGGCTAGGATCAAGACAATGACCAAGTACAACGCAATGAAGCTCTTCATGAAACTACATGAGAAACATCGTGCTCTGGTGAAAAGCAAAGGAAGAGCAAGTAACCCTGGAGGAAAAAGAGGAGCATTTGTGCTGGAATTAGACAGCCTGTTCGATATAGGAGCTCCAGATGCAATCCAGGAAATACAGAACAACAGACTGTTATCCAGAGAGAAGAAAGATGAGGATATCAGGTCCTACGAAGACCAAAAGACTGAGAGGAAAGGTCATATGTCTGGTCATGACAAGATTTTTGAGACAAGATCCCTGCAGCAAGCAGCGAGGAATGAAAGACTGCAGCATAGACAAGAACAAGGTAAAACTAATTACTTTGAACGTTACAAAAAGTTTTAAGTTTTACTCCATTGCGATATTTAGCATATACTTAACAATTACTGTCTTAACATGTACTATTTTACAGCTGCAGCAGAACAAGAGGCAGTTGTTCATGTGGATAACATTACCTGGGGTGACTCAACTGACAACGACGCTAACACAGAGGACATGGATTACCATCAGCCTCGTCCTGGATGTTCTCACCATCAAGACACTGTGACTAGTGTGACTTTGACGTTTCCAAGGAAGGTCATAGAATGTGATGTCATCTGCAATACAGCTGATCGTCTTGGTTTATCAGACAATCAAGTTACTGCCATGGTTTCTGCCACCTTGAAAGCTGGAGGGGCTGATCTGGATAACTTCGTCATCTCAACCTCAACAACACGTCGCAACAGAATGCTGTCCAGGTATAATATCAGCCAGAGTCACATGTCCAAGTTTTGTGAAAACCCCCCACAGTACGCTGCCTTACACTGGGATGGAAAGTTGCTCAAAGATGTCTTGGGCAGTGAACCTGGAAGTACCTCAGAGACTTTAGCTGTGCTAGTGTCTGGTCCACCTTCATACACTGAAGGAAAGTTATTGGGAGTACCTGTCATCGACAATTCTTCTGGCACAGCTCAGGCTGAGGCTTCAATGGATTTACTGGAGACATGAGAACTTACGGATAATGTTACTGCCCTTGTTTTTGACACTACATCCAGTAACAGTGGAGTTCACAGAGGAGCTGCCAAACTGCTAGAGAAAATGCTGAACAAAAAGGTGTTTTATCTGGCCTGTCGACATCACATCCTGGAAATCCTAGTAGGAGCAGTTTGGGAGAAGCTGTTTGGGAAGGTGAAGGGGCCAGATAATCCCTGGTTTGAGCATCTGAAGGATGTTTGGACGGACTTGTCCAAGGAAAACCCAAAGATGCTGGCTATCAACAGCAAATGGCTGAAGGAAAAGAAGAAGAACAGTGAAGAAATACTCCAAGACATTCTAACAGCAGAAAGGCTTCCAAGAGCCGACTACAGGGAAATGGCTGAACTGACAGTCATTGTTCTTGGAGGAACGCCTCCTCGAGGTATTCACTGGAGTCGACCAGGCGCCATTCATCAGGCCAGATGGATGGCCAGAAACCTGTACTCCATGAAAATGCTGATGTTTGCAGATCAACTTGAGTACGACGAAGACACTGTATCAAAGCTGGAAAGACTCAACACCTTCCTTGCGCTGTTCTACACTCCTGTATGGATGATATCAATGTCTGCTGCAGATGCTCCCGTGAATGATCTAAGTCTAATCCAGGACATGTTGAAGTACAAGAAAACTGACCCAGAGCTTGCTGATGCAGTACTTAATAAGATGGAAAACCACAAATGGTACCTGACGCAGGAAGTCGTGCCATTTGCCCTGTTCAGCAGTAGATTGAGTGACACATTGAAGCACGACATTGCTGCCCAGTTACATGCCACTGAGAAGCCAGACAGCTTCAGAACAGGAAAGCCTCTATTCCAGAGAGTCACAGCTAAGACCACCCTGGTTGATCTCATCGGCCCAGAATCACATTTCCTGCTGGACACACTGAACGTTGGATCCGAGTGGCTTCTGGAACCTGTCACGTCTTGGCCACAGAATGAGGACTACAGAAAAGCGTTGGACTATGTTAAGAATCTGAAAACGGTGAATGACATTGCTGAACGTGGTGTCAAGATGATGAGCGACTTTGCAAATGTCATAACAACAGATGCCAAGCAAAGGGACTATCTCCTTCAAGCTGTGGAGTTCAACAGACGCCGCTTTGACAGCTTCAAGAAACAAACTCTCAACAACTGACTGTGTAAATGTCATTATGAAATTAATCATCATGTAATGCTTTCACTTCTTGATCGATTAGACTTGTGACAAAATGTTAATCTCAAATTTGTGTCATGAATAAGGCGCCTTGTCTGCCTTGAGTGTGAGAAAACGAATTTTGTGATATTTCTGAAATCTTTGTATGTACCAATGTACCATTTCTTGTTCCAAGACTATCATAATTGTATAAGTTAGAAAGAGGATTAAAAACACTTTAATTTGGTGCCTATTTTGTTGCTCTATCTTGTTTAGATAAAAAGTTATAGTGCAAAACATGATTCAAGGGACCCCGGAACTGGTGCTTTTGGCCGATTTCAAGGCAGAAAATTAAAGCTCCATGCGGCAATGCTTCCCAACAACCTAGGTCAAAATGGTTGTGATTTTCGCCTTCTCAGGTCAAAATGCATGGAAAAAGTACAGAAACCTATGAAAATAAGAAAAAGTTGATTTTTGAACAGAGCTAATGGCTCTGTTACGCATTTTTATAGGAGCATCCAGTCTGATATGAGTGAATATGTTGACGAGTTGCAAAATATTTATTTATCCAGTGTAGGTTAATGATTTTGTTCTTACATTTGTAAATGAAAATAAAATGTGGCAGTTTGATTACATTTTTTATCTTTAATAGTTTTAGCTCTTTAAAGAATGCACTTGAATGATCATGTAAATCAGCACTAGATATTGATCGTTTCTGAATGACAAGATGCTGTTCAAAACGTTAACAGAATTTTCCTCTACAAGGGTGCAGTATGTTATATAAAGAGCAAGAAGAGTATAATAGAGTTAAAATCTGTTTAGGGATTACACATCGAAGAACTTTTAAACATTATAGCAACGCTCCTTGAAATCTTTTTTGAAATGTAATTTACATGATCATCGGTCATTTCACTGGAAATTCTTGTGAGTATTACACCAAGAAATTTTGTTACAGTACATTCCTTTACAAAGATTCCATCAACATTAAGTTCATCAAGATACACATTTCGTTTATTAGTAAAAATCAGGAAATTTCTTTTATTGATATTTAAAGTTTATTGGAGGTCATCTGTTTCGTAAATGTTTAATTTTCTTTTAAATATGTCCTTATCGAATTAACCTCTTTGTAAAAAACGGACGCAGTTGTATTATCTGCAAACATTATGAAGTTAAGTATATAAGATGAGCGTGAAAGGTCATTTATATACAGGGTGTACATAAAGTCAGGATCTATTTTTGTGAAATAATTATTTTTTTCTATTTTTCTTTTCAGAAGCCCTTAGAATGAATACAGAAGAGCGTGTGGCAATAGTAATTTGGTGAATCGAGGGAAAGAAATACAATGACATCAGAGAGATGTTTAGAAGGAGATTTCATAAGCCGGGGCCAATAGACAAGACAATACAAAAATTGGTGAGCAAATTTAAACGAACGGGATCTGTAAATGATGAAGCAAGATCAGGACGACCGTGTATGTCAGATCTTACCGTGAATGCAGTACGCGGAATTATCACTGAGGAGCTACGTACGTCCGTTCGTGCTGCATCACACAGACTCGGCCTCCCGACATCATCTGTGCACAAAATTCTGAAAGTTAATTTGCAGAAGAAAAGCTATCATTTGCAGGTTTTACATGATTTACATGAGGAAGATTTCCCTCGACGAAGTGCTGTGTGTGCTGATCTCGTAGAACAAATCTGGAGTGATAATTTAATGGACAACATTCTCTTTAGTGATGAAGCCACTTTCTATACGTGTGGAAAAGTAAATCGCCATAACTGTCGAATTTGGGCAGATGAAAGACCGAATGATTTCGTCCAAAATTGGGAAAGAGACTCACCTAAAGTTAATGTCTGGATGGGTTTAACAAAATCTAGAGTTTATGGTCCTTTTTTCTTTGCTGAAGCTACAGTTACGGGGCTTATTTATCTGGACATGTTGCAGCAATTCCTTGAACCTCAGCTGATTGGGGATAGGATTGTTAGTACCGTCGTCTATCAACATGATGGTGCTCCTTGTCACTATGCCAAAATTGTTCAGGATTATCTAAATGGACGTTTTCCAAATCGCTGGATCGGACGCGGAAGCAACAGACCTTGTGTCGCGAGATGACCAGATTTAACCCCTTTAGATTTCTTTGCATGGGGCTTTATCGAGTCGCACGTCTATCAGACAAGATTACGAGTCTTGAAAACTTACGTACACGTATATGAACTGCTGCAGATAACATGACCCCGCAAATGCTCCAGAATGTGTTTAGAAATGCTGCGGAACGATTGCAGCTGTGCAGGGATACTGATGGGCGTCACGTCGAATCCTACTCTTAATTATTTAATAAATGTTACCACTTTATCATCTTATGATTTAATTCCATATAATTTCCAAGTGCTTCACAAAAATAGATCCCGACTTTATGTACACCCTGTATAATAAAAATATCACTGAGCCCTAGACTGAACCCTGGGGACACCATGTTTAACAATCGTTTCTGTTGAGCAGACTTTTTTTACTGATACAAATTTATATCTTTTGGACAAATAACTTTTAAACCAATCATTAATAGCCATCTAAAGTCATAACATTATATTTGTTAAGTAGGATATTATGGTTTATTACATCAAAACCCTTACTCAAATCCATAAATACAGAAATCATTATTTCTTTGTTCTTTTTAGCGACATTTGCACTTTCCATAAGATTTAAAGTAGCCATTTCCGTTGTTTTATTATTACAGAAGCCAAATGATTTAGAGATAATAAATTGTGATTCTAAATATTGCTGCATTCTACTTGTCACAATTTTTAAAAAAAATTTACTGAATGCAGATAATGAACACAGGAGCCTGTAATTAGTTGCTAAAGAAGGATCACACACCCCAACTTAACCCTTTCGCTCCGGGTGTGACATAAATTACACGTCCAATTTGCGCTCAGATCCGGGTGTGCTAAATAAACCAACTCCTAATCTTTTCTGAACTCGGGTGTAGTTTATAAACCAACGGTATATCCCTCTCTTTCCACCCTCTGAGGTTGAAAATGGGGGGATATATGTATTATAATTCAATTCATATACTGTAATTCGCTTCATATCTATGCCCGTAGTGAAATGGTTAAACGGGTATTATATGACACAAGGAAGGATAGTTTTCTGAAATACTAAACATTATACACTTGTGCTCCTGGTAGCTCAGTGGCCACAGTGTCGGACTGTGTGCTGTGAGACTCTTGGGTTAGCTCCCAGCTGCTGGCATCAGGTAAGGTTTAACAAGCCCCCTTTTTTATGCATGAAGGAGGGACCAAGGGCGAATGCCCACAAAAACGCCCCATAGAAGAAGAATAGAGCCAAAATCAAAATCCAAAGTTTTCGAGATGCCAGGACACGCTGTGTTTGAGAGATTGAAAGTCATTCACAAGAGGAAAGATAGATTGAGGAAGGTTGTTCCAGAGTTGAATGGTTGAGTAGATGAAGGATTGAGAATACCGATTAACCTTTGCATTGGAGCGTTGGACGGAAAAAGAATGAGCGTGTCGAAAGTATAGTACTGCGTGCTCTCCTAGAAGGAGGAGGTATGCAGTTAGAGTGTTCAGAAGAGCAGTGTCTGTTATAATAGTGATAGAAAAGAGAGAGTGTGGCAACAGTACGGCGAAGGTTAAAGACAGTAAAAGGCGAGGAGGTGATAAGATGAAAAGCCTTTGATTCCACCCGGTCAAGTAGAGCCGCATGGGTTGAGTCACCCCTCACATGAGAAACGAACTCCATACAGGGCCGGACAAGACCCCTTGCACAGAGACAGTAACTGAGTGGGTTTGAAGAAACTGCGGAGCCGGTACAGCACACTTAACATCTCAGAAGCTGTTTTAGAGAGAGTATATGTGATCTTTCCAGGAAAGATTGCGAGAAAAGGAAACGTCAAAAATATTAAGGGAAGATTGAGTTGTGTATTGTTGAAGGTAAGGGGATTTTCGTGTGGAAGATTGTAACGAGTAGACAGATGAAGGAACTGAGTCTTTGATGCATTGAAAGTCACAAGATTTTCTCTGTCCCAATCTGAGAGAGTAAAGGATCAGAGTCAGGTGCATCATAGCCGTCTCATGCGAATCATGGACCCTGAGGAACACGCGCTTTGTGAATCGGGTGAAGAAGTGGAGTGGATAGGAGAGGAATCGCGACTTCAGAAGTTCATTAATAAAGAATAGGAAAAGAGTGGGTAATAGGACAGAGCCCGAAGGAACACCACCATTAATAGCTTTATGACAAGAACAGTGGCCATCTACAAACGCAACTTTAGATCGGCCAGAAAGGAAATCATAGATGAAGGCACAGACAGAGAGATAGAAACTGGAGGAGGGCAATTTGGAAATTAAGGATTTGTATCAGACTTTCTGAAAGGCTTTTGATATGTTTAGCACAATAGTAAAGGTTTCACCGAAATCCCTGAAGAGGATGACCAAGAGTCAGAGATATATGCAAGATGATCACCAGTACACCGTCCCTTGCAGAACCCATACTGTGGATCAGAAAGATTGTGAGTCAGTGCCCAGTTTAGGTTTATCCTGGCTCCACACTCCCCTCCACTTGGTAGGGAAATGAGTTCCAGATGTTTGTAAGTTTGTTTTATATATATATATATATATATATATATTTTTTTAATGTAAATCGAATACTTTTTTCTTAGATATTTGGAAGGAATGGCTTTAATACGGAGTATCCTGTTGAGTTAATGAGAGACACAAAGATTTTCCAGATTTATGAAGGCACAGCCCAAATTCAACGTTTGATTATTTTCAGAGAACACCTGAATAGAACGAAAATGAGGCTTCTTTAAATTAAATTATTTAGTATTTTTGTACAAAGTAAAAAATTGGTTAGTAGTGAAGTTTGTTTTTTCATTTGGTGAAAATTCTATTATCGTGACATAATTATAAATGGCAGGAAGTCAAAATATAGTTTAAACTATATTAAATATTGAAATTACTCTCCCTTTCTTAATTAAATTCAGGGTATACATAAAATGATAAATATTTAGACTTCATTAGTATTTTGCTGTCCAAATACTCCCGTTCAAAGGAAACTTGTTGGTAGCGTAACCTCTTGTCCTTTTATACCTTCTGCCCTTAATTTGTAAATGTGTTTATACTTTCATATGAAACTAACTACAATTATCAGCTGAACAGTGCAATTTTTTAATTATAGTCAATTATAGTTAATATTTTAGAATTGAGTTTTTCAGTCGCATTTCCAAGTTTTAATTTTTAAAAATCTTCCCGCCTATTATTTTATCGTTCTTGTTTTGTTTTACCTTGAGTGGAATGACCACGGTAAGGTGATATAGTCATCACTCCTGAGCAGTTCTAGCATGTTAAGATGAAACCAAGATCAAATCACATTCAGAACTAATGTTTAATAGGAGAAAAAATTGTTAATCGTTAAATCAACTTTGGAACTGCTTCTAGAGTATTCCATACAACTTTTTGTACTCGTACCTTTGCACTGCATATAAGTACAGGATGAAATAATTTTTATTTGCCATTGACTATAGAGTAATGACTCATAGTCACAATTATAAATATGTCGGTAGCTCATTGTGCGGTTAATAAAAAATTGTAAACGTTCTCTCATGGTCATTGAAACGTGATTAATATTCTATGATCTGTAAACCATAAATGGAGATAACATTTTTATAAAGTGATAATCTTTGGCCATTTTCTCGATTCATTTTCTGCCTTCTTAACCCAATCTATCTTTGGCTTTTAATGTAATTAATATACTCGTAATCACGTGGGTACAATCGGTTCAAAAGGTCCCGTCCTGAAACTTACTGTCGGGTAACTATCGATGAAAAACATAGCCTCACGACAGGCTTTTTGAACCGACTGTACACAGTGTTAGATTTTAAATTGATTCTGAAATGTGCCTTTTTGTATACTAATCCATACCCCAAGTGTTTGTGGCAAAATACTTGTACATAAAGTTACTGGTGTCTTTGAGATTTTTTACTAAGGGGTAAAACGGGTTAAATGATTATTGAATTGAATTGAATAACCTTTATTAACAAACCTTTATTAATTAAAGGGAAAATACTATGTGCGAAGAGTGAATGCTGCAGATGCACAAGTTTTAAACGTTTAATGCATGTTACTCCTAATGCATTCGTTTATTTTTATTAATTAAATGGTGCACTTTGAGTCCACTTACAAAAATAAGGAGTCATCGTTTTTAACTGATGTAGTCGTGGTGTAGTGTACGTTAATGAAGCGGCTGCATTTTTAAAATTTTTAAATTTACAGAACAGATTTACCTACATATTAATAGAATTGTAGTGACCAACTGAAGATGCAGAGACGTTTGCAAACACCTCAGCAATATGCCATCAACACAATTAGCGATACAACTCATCAACTCAAACACGATCAAGATGACGTCACACAAGCACGACTAAGATGACGTCACATCGCGAGGATTCACTCAAGGCATGTCCTCATGCCTTGCCTCACGCTTCAACTTCGTTACAAGGACTTCTGGACGCACCTCGACTTTTCTCCGTTCGAACACCAGCTTCAGTGACCCACGAGCTACCACCATGTAAACACCATTCGTGCAGGGCCCCGCTGTCCCCGTTGTCATTCATCTAGCTTTATATAAAGACTAATCACTTACCTCGCGCGTTATTACTTCAAGTGTATACATTATTTCAACTGTAAACGACATGTTTCTAATTCATTCATAAATCGTTATTTTGTGTAATAAAGGAAGAAAACTCATTCTATCAATCAACTAATTAATAACTTAATTAATAACTTTCTTTGATCTAAGAGATCTGGTGACCTCGGCCAAAGCATTCATCATTGATTATTAATAACAATCATTCATAACCGTAATTATAAACATCATTCCTTATAGTACCGATTTACGCATCAAACATGGCTACATACATATGGCTATTAAATTCATAACTATAAAGTAGTATTGTTGACTGTTTATGCGTTTTCATGGAAATTTGTCTCTCTCAATTAAAAATAAATAACACTCAATCCAGTACATGTGTAAATTTGTAAGGACAGTACAATGGTAACCATTTCTTTTGGTCCAGGTTCCTCTTGCAGAAGCTATCGAATAATAATGAATCATAAATTACTTTTTATCAAATTTTAACTTTGAACTAAATTTAAACTTTAATTAATTGTTTATTTACTAATGTGAAACTTTATCTTGTTTTAGTGATGACCAGTTTTGAATTACTTTTCAGTTTAATATATTCACACATTAAATCGTCCTACTTTTAATGGGCATACTCTTAAAGTTACTCGTGGTGGACAGTCGATTCACAACCTGCATAATAGGCTGCAGATGAATTGAACATTTGAATCACTCCTAGGGATTATAAGGCAGAAAATCGATAGCAGCACTACATTTTGATCTTTCCTGTGAAGATAAGGTGGTACGTATACTGATATGTCAGGTAAAAAACACAAACTTATTGCTTTCCATTGTCTTGTGACAAGCATCAATTCTGCACTAATTACATTCCTTTCTCATTCGGCCAATTCTTCTCACAGTACTCGTGTTAAGTGTAAAATAACTTAACTTTTCTCTCTTGAGAGAATACTTTTATGCCACATAATCGTAGGCGAGTCTGAATATATGGTGATAACGTATTGATTGCAGTGTTAGGTGGTAGATGAGTTTAAGCATCTTGAAGATGTAATGATTATGGTTCAAACTATTAGGGACTAAGAGTGGAAATACTTTACTTGGTTTGGTAGGAAAGAATCCTTATTTCGATTTTGATCAGTGGAAATTAAATTGTAAAGGGAGGAATATATGGTAAGGTGATTGGTTGAATAAAGACATCGTAATTTGGACAATCAACTATTAAATAGCCCGGCCAAACATTGAAGTAACTGAAAAAAAGCCTCATTGTTTTCCCTACCATTACATGTAGAATGGCCTACGTGGCGGCTCACTATAATAAATAAAAAAAATGGTTTGAGGGCACCAGTTTATAGTGGCCTAGAAAGTAGGCTGACTATAATTTATGAATTAAATTGAAATGAATGCTTAGGTTCACCAGTCTGGGCATTCAGCTCAAACAAACTATATATATAATAAGGGAATAGAAGTGACTGTGTTTTTTTGTTTAATTAGAAAAATAAATGAATTATTTGTCCACAGTGATTAACAATTTTGTATATGGTAATTGTTATATATTACAATGACTGATTATTAACAATAAGAAATAGTTTATACAGTATGAGAGTTAAGTGAATAGAGTAATGACAAGAAACACCAATCTAAGTTATGAGATAGGCGGTAATGAACACACAATAATAAGTAATTAAGCCAATAATAACTGAAGTAAAGAAAGTACAGTATTGGTACAGTAAACGAATTAGGCCGAAACTGCGTTCGTAATGGGAGAGTTAAAATGAACGGTATTGAGGACACTTTAAAGAGGGGCTACAGGATTAGGCAGAGTTTTTAGACGTTTAAGCGTTGAATACGAATGGTCTATCAAGACGTAACAAAACGCTGTGAGCTGAGTGCCTGTGTACGCGGAGAGGTTTATCGTACTGCGTTTCGATGTAGATAACTCTGAAGACTGAAGATTGTAGTCTGCGAAGGCAGAAAGGTAGGCCAAATGGGCTTGTGTCCTACGAGAAGGTTTACAAATTTGGGCTTCGAAGTAGGGTTTGTAGTTTTTTTTTATATATATCACCTTTTATTGGCCAGTCTGCATAACCTTTGGTTAGCTTCCGCCCGAGTTGTTTCATTCTGACGAAGGTCAAGCTTTTCACTCTACCTTAGACCTACAGTTTAACGTGGAATCCGAACCACGCCCCACCAGCAGCCCAGCGTCTTAACTACTAGGCCACCCAGGGTACCCATTTATTGTGTGGAAGGATGAACAGCTGGGTTTGCTGCACCCCGGCTGCCGTCAGCGGGTCTCGATCCCGGGGCCGATGGATTCGTAGTCAGCGACGTTAACCACTACTCCACCGAGGCGCATACTTGTCTTTCTGCACATCTACACACGGTCCCTTGGGAATTTTCTTTGGGGAAACTGGAGCTGATATTCTATCATTAACGGAGATGGGCGTAAATACTTTTCAATGTATTTAAATACTAAATACTCCCGAGGAGTGTAATCAAATATAAGATACATTACAATTTAATCATTAATTGCCCTACCACCTAACTTCGTGTCATCCGCAAACTTTGAAAGTGTACTGACTAGGCCGACATCTAAATCGTTAATATATATAAGAAAAAGCAAGGGGCCCAACAGAGAACCCTGAAGAACGCCGCTCACTACATTAGCCCAACAAGACTCCGCTCCATCAACGACCACCCTCTGTTTCCTACCTCGCAACCACACTTCTATCCAATTTATTACTACACCCCTGATTCCACGAGCCTTAGTTTCTTCAGTGAGTCTTTTGTGGTGTACCATGTCAAACACTTTATGAAAATCTAAATACACTACATCTACCGCCCGATAACTACCGTAAACTTCAACCACGCTTTGAAAAAATTCTAAAAGATTAGTTAAGCAAGATTTGTTTCACTTAAAACCGTGCTGCGTATTTCTAATCAAGTTATGCAATTCCAAGTGTTCGACTATACAATCCTTAATTTTTTATTCCAGTAGCTTACCTACAAAGGACGTTAAACTGATTGGCCTATAATTTCCCGCCGCACCTTTATCGCCTTTCTTAAAAATAGGTATTACATTTGCTAACTTGAAATAATCTGGTACGTACCCCTCAGAAATAGACGCATTAAAAATCTTTGTTAGCGGCACAACAATGCTTTCTTTTAATTCTTTTAGCTGTATGGGATATATGGAATCCGGCCCCGGTGATTTACGCATTTTCATTTTATCAATATAGCGCATTACCTCCCTTTCACTAACCACAATATTATCTAAAGTATTACCATTTTCAAAATGTATTGTGTCTATGACCGTAGGGATATTCGTTACATCTTCTATTGTATAAACTGACGTAAAAAATTCGTTTAGCAAGGTAGCCATTTGCTTGGTTTCAGTAACTAGCTCTCCGTCAGAATTTTTCATTGATCCCAAGACACTCTTTACTGGATTCCTATTATTGACGTGTTAAAAGAATCGCTTGGGGTTTTCTTTGCCGTCACGAGCTATGGAGATAATCACGCTTGGACTTTTTTATTACGCTTTTCGCTTCACGCCTTAGAGATATGTAGTTGTTTCGTAACCACAAATTGTCTTTATCGCACTTATGTAGCCTATAAGCCCTATCTCTACTCCTTATAATATCCCCTATTCTAGAAGTAAACCGCAAGGGCTTGTTATTTACTTTCGCACGCTTAATCTTGTACGGTACACATTCCTCATTTATAGTCCTAAATACTGTTTCAAACGATTCCCACATTAGTTTTGCGTTGGAGATCTCCATTACGTTTTCCCAATTGACGTGTGACAATTCATTTCGAAATTTACAAAAGTCTGCGTGCTGGAAGTTAGGAAGTTTAGGCGAGTTACTGGTTTCGAGTGACTTACTGAGCGGACAAACCCTATCATATTGTGATCGCTATTGCTTAACGGCTCTATTACTTGAAGATCAGTGATTAGCCTATCGTCCGTAGTTATTACTAAATATAACATACTGTCCAACCTCGTAGGTTCCCCAACCTTTTGAATAAGATAGCTATCCTCGAGAAAATTAACTAAACGATTACCTTCCGCGTCTCTCTGCATGTTATCGTAATTCACGTTGGCGCAATTAAAGTCACCCATAACTAAGGTCTGCTCAGTACCTATTATTCTCTTAAGTTCACGATATAACGCTTCATCCGTATCAGCTGTTTGATTAAGGGGCCTATATATAACGGCAACAAGAAGTTTGAAATCGTTCAATTTAAGTTCTGCTATAGTCGAATCTATCGGTTCTGGAATTCTGTGCTTTATTTCTATGACGTTCGCAATATTATTTTTGATATACAACATAACACCACCTCCTAGCCTACCTATTCTGTTTTTAACAAAAAGTCTATAACCTCTAATTTCATATTCCCCTACAAAGTCACGTGTTTCAGTGCTATGCCACGATTCTTTTAGGATTGATCCTTTTAGGGTCAATCCCAGAATAGGCACCTGATGTACCTCAATCCCAGATGAAGCACCTGCGTTCAACCTCAATCCCAAAATAGGCACCTTGCAAGGAATTAAATAAAAAAACCCTGATGATTACAAAATTTATTGTTTATACAAAGTTTATTACAAATGTAATAAAGGCAAAGTTATAAAAGGTTTAAAGTGGTTTAATGAATAAAGAAAAATTTTAGATATTATAAATTCCTGCAATATGAACCCGAATGTTTCTGAATCCATCTGAAGCAAATCTATCTTGCCACATAAATTGGTATAGATATGTTTCTAATAATTCACGACGACATCCTCTCATGGTTTTGATTATTGATTTATGCTTGTTCCAATAAGATTCTATATTTTGTGTATGCACACTGAAAATCAAGTAAAAATCAAACTGGTAAGAATAGCAAAACTAACCAAAAAAGCAGAAGATATAGCAAAAGATTAGGTTAGGTTAGGTTAGGTTAGAGATGATTTTTTCAAATATTGATAAAAACAATGAAATTATATCTCTAAAAACTGTTTATATTTTTTTCTCCTCAATCCCAGATTAAGCACCCGTGTTTTGCCTCAATCCCAGATTAAGCACCTAAAAATGATTTCAGGTGCCTATTCTGGGATTGATCCTTCTTTTATCGCAATTAAATCATAGTCTTTACAAGCAATTAAAGAAAAAAATTCGTTTATTTTATTTCGTAGGCTAGCTACGAGCATTTAAGGATAGAACCTTCAAATTGTTTGTAACCGCGATACCTTAGCGCGTGGAGGGGAATTTTAAGGAAATTACGCCGGGACGTTCGAGTTACGGCATCCTGAAAAGAAGAGACAGTATTATGAAATAGTCTTCCCAAACGCGCAGCTCCAACGTCACTAAGGTGAAGTCCATCTCCGAGGAACACGTCCCTCCTGCTGTCGAAACTGCTCCAAAAATTCGCAAAATGCACTCCTTCCTGTTGACAAAGTGACTTTAAGTTATTGTTAATATAGGTCGCCTTGCTGTAGAACTCGTTACGTTGGATAATTCGAGGAAGTATACCTATTAAAACAATCTTATTAGTTTTTCCTTTATGTATATATATATATATCCCAATCACTTTCATTATTATTATATTATATATATATATATATATATATATATATATATATATATATATATGATACACACAGACCGTGCATGGAACAAGGAACTCTTCTGGATAATTAAATCCACTATAGTCCGAATAAGTAATGGTAAATGACAAATACCATAGTATTACTATTACTATTATTACTATTATTATTACTATGGTATTTGTCATTTACCATTACTTATTCGGACTATAGTGGATTTAATTATCCCAGAAGAGTTCCTTGTTCCATGCACGGTCTGTGTGTATCATAAAAAACTCAGGGAACCATTCTGAGTTCATTCCCATATATATATATATGTATATATGTGTGTGTGTGTGTGTGTGTGATTTCACGTACTAACTAAGCACAACATTATGAAGAACATTCCGAAAAAAGATTATAACAGGTGCTTCAATAAGTGTCTGGACCGCTGGAATCACTGTTTACAATCAGAAGGAGACTACTTTGAAGGAGACAAGTTTGATTAGGTATGTGACATTTAGTTTTGTAATAAATACATCTGTCCCGGAACTTTTTGATCTGTCCTCGTATAATATATATATATATATATATATATATATATATATATATATATATATATATATATAATATATATATGATACACACAGACAGTGCATGGAACAAGGAACTCTTCTGGGATAATTAAATCCACTATAGTCCAAATAAGTAATGGTAAATGACAAATACCATAGTTTTTCTTTTTCATGATGCTAGCCCGACGTGGGCAACGGGTCACTCGCAAAGAGGTCCCATAAATATAGCTTCCCTCACCAGCTATCTGCAAAGCAGACAGAATCCAGCTTTGGGACATGGATCTAGGGTTTAAAGCAGCCTAGCCCTGCTACATTTAGAACCTCAATATAAGCAAAAGACTCGCTGCCTTCACGTCAGATTTAATACATCAAAGAAAAAGGGGTAACTATTATATTTTAGCCAAAAACCAAAACTTAAACCTCAACTGGCAGAATTGAGCGTCCACTTTTCAAGGCACATAACATGTCCGTTTCAAGATGGGAATGAACTCAGAATAGTCCCCTGAGTTTTTTATGATACACACAGACAGTGCATGGAACAAGGAACTCTTCTGGGATAATTAAATCCACTATAGTCCGAATAAGTAATGGTAAATGACAAATACCATAGTTTTTCTTTTTCATGATGCTAGCCCGACGTGGGCAACGGGTCACTCGCAAAGAGGTCCCACAAATATAGCTTCCCTCACCAGCTATCTGCAAAGCAGACAGGATCCAGCTTTGGGACATGGATCTAGGGTTTAAAGCAGCCTAGCCCTGCTACATTTAGAACCTCAATATAAGCAAAAGACTCGCTGCCTTCACGTCAGATTTAATACATCAGGGGACTATTCTGAGTTCATTCCCATCTTGAAACGGACATGTTATGTGCCTTGAAAAGTGGACGCTCAATTCTGCCAGTTGAGGTTTAAGTTTTGGTTTTTGGCTAAAAATATAATAGTTACCCCTTTTTCTTTGATGTATTAAATCTGACGTGAAGGCAGCGAGTCTTTTGCTTATATTGAGGTTCTAAATGTAGCAGGGCTAGGCTGCTTTAAACCCTAGATCCATGTCCCAAAGCTGGATTCTGTCTGCTTTGCAGATAGCTGGTGAGGGAAGCTATATTTATGGGACCTCTTTGCGAGTGACCCGTTGCCCACGTCGGGCTAGCATCATGAAAAAGAAAAAATATGGTATTTGTCATTTACCATTACTTATTCGGACTATAGTGGCTTTAATTATCCCAGAGGAGTTCCTTGTTCCATGCACTGTCTGTGTGTATCATAAAAAACTCAGGGGACTATTCTGAGTTCATTCCCATATATATATATATACATACATACATACATACATATATATATATATATATATATATATATATATATATATATATATATATATATATATATATATATATATATATATATATATATATATATATATATATATATACATACAGGGCGTCCCAAAAAAATGTATACACACTTTAACAGCTGATAGCTCAATTGATGTTTCTTTCTTTCCAAGTTAAACCCATTAGAATTAATAATGGCAGTCAGACTAAGCTTTGAACAAAGGAAATTCATTCTAAAATGCTACTGGAAGTGTGAAAACGCAGTTGAAGTGCAAAGACAGTTTAGGAGGGAGTTTCAAACAGATCCACCAACGCGACTTACCATCACTCGAATTAGAGATAAGTTTGAAGCCGATGGAACTGTTCAGAATGTCCACGAGAAGCGTTCCGGAAGACCACGGACATCGACAAGCCCCACAAAGCAAGAAAGAGTACTGGAAACGTATCACCAAAGTCCAAGAAAATCTGTGCGGCAAGCGAGTCGTGAGGTAGGAATTTCAGAATCGTCTGTCCAACGCATTTTGAAGCGCTGTCAATGGAAAAGATACATTCCAAGATTAGTCCATGCTATTAATGAAGATGATCCGGACCGAAGAGTGGAGTATTGCGAGTGGTACTTGGCACGATGTGGATGTGGATTGGACGAAGGGGTTTCGTAGAATACCCTCCGCGTTCACCAGACCTCACACCACTAGACTTTTTTTTATGGAGATACTTAAAAAACAAAGTCTACGCTATAAAACCTGCAACAGTCGCTGAATTGAGAGCAGCCATTGAACGAGAATGCACACAAATACCAAACGAAATGTTTCGTGATGTTTGCGATTCCATTGCTTCGCGTTATCAGCAGTGCCTGGACCAGAACGGACGTCAGTTTGAAAACAGGCGTTGACAAAACAATTAAATAATGTCTGTAGATTCTATTACATTTTGAAAATGAAATGTATTTTAATAAACACTGCCTTCATAAGTATTTAAAGTGTGTATACATTTTTTTGGGACGCCCTGTATATATATATATATATATATATATATATTTATATATATATATATATATATATATATATATATATATATATATATATATATATATATATATATATTAGGCCAGGTCAAAAATGGGAAATTTTTTTATTTCTTAAAAAATACACTATGTGAGAAGTTTAATTTTATCATCTTAACAAAATATTAAAGTATCAAGCATGTGCTTCCCCTGCTACCCCTTGCACATACCCCCTCCTCTTTTTTTCCCCTCATATTTGCATATATGATATTTAAATGGGAAAAAATTTTATTTCTTAAAAAGTACACTAAGTATGTGAGAACGTTTTTTTTTATCTTTTCTTACCTTTCTTACCAGGTGCCTGGTAGGCCTAAAGCGGTCTGTCAGTTGGGAGCCCTCGGACGAGACTCCTCCATGCCTCACGATCTCCACACATCAAGTTCGTCCGTTGGAGACTGATTCCACACTTCTCGACAGTACTCTTGATGTTATCCATCCATCGGATCTTGGGTCTTCCAAATGGTCTTCTGTTTTGAGGGGCCCATTCCAGCATTCTTCTTGCTGTCCTTTCCACCGGCATTCGTTGGACGTGCCCGTACCATCTCAGTTGGTTCCTCTCAATATTCTCATTAACCGAAGTTGCACCCAATCGCCTTATTTCAGTGTTCCTTATTTTATCCAATGTACTTACTCCTTCTATCAATCTCAGGACCATCATTTCAGCTGCTTGCAGTTTTCCCCTCGTCCCTGTGGTTAGGGCCCGTCTCGCTGCCGTATAGTAAGATTGGTTTCAATATTGTTGAGTATATATGCGTCTTTACCTTTTTAGGGATGTTTTGGTCTTTCAATAGGGTGGGGTACAGGAAGGAAACATTTCTGCTATATTTAGGAATTCTTTCATTCACCTCTGCATTCATACCCGCATCATTTGCTATCACACTACCAAGGTATTTAAATGTGTCCGTCTTTTTCATTTCCCTTCCCACAACAAAGATTCCATCCTCGTTCGCTCCCCTCGTTATCACCATATATTCAGTTTTATCATAATTCAGTTTCAGTCCATACTCCCTCAATCTCTCATCCCACCTCTGCATAATTCTCTCTAGGGATTGTGCCGTGTTAGTCCCAACAGCCACATCATCAGCATATCCAAAAATTTCTATTTCCTCTTCAGTTTCCTAAGTTATGTGTTCCATAACCATGTTGATGTAGGCAATAAATAAAATGGGTGACAGAACACTCCCTTGTTTAACTCCTGTACTTATATCAAACCACTCCTCCGATCCCACCACCGTGCTCTGGGAGACCCTATAGGTGCTCATTACTGCTCTCAGAAGCTTGGGTGGCACTCTCTCACTCAAAACCACCCACAGCTTCTCCCTGGGCACACTACCAAATGCCTTCTCCAGATCCAAAAAACATATGAAGCGGTCCAAATTGAATTTTCGACTCTTCTCAAGATATTGTCTTATGGCTGAAATTTGATCTTAGTACTCCGGCCTGCACGAAAGCCACATTGATACTCCAGTAACCCAGGTTCCAGTATGTTTCGTATTCTATGTTCCAAAATCCTTTCATATATTTTCTCCACATGACACATCAAAGATATGCCACGGTAGTTTTGACATTCCTGCTCACTTCCCTTTTTTTTATATATAGGCCATATAATTGGTTTGCCCCATTCTGCCGGTACAATTCCCTGCGACCACACCACCCGAAAAATGGTTAGCAGCCAGTCCACAGCAGGATCACCAGCTGCTTTTAGTGTTTCTGTGACAATTGTATCCGGCCCGGGAGCTTTATTATTCTTCATCCTCTTTAGTGCTTGAATAACCTCCTCTCTAGTGATCTCTCTGTCCTCCTCATGCTCCTCATGATTTACCCGCTCCTCCCGTCTCACTTCATCATATTGGTTCTCGTTATTCAAAAGCTGTCTAAAGTATTCGTTCCAGCGTGCGGCCACCTCGCTTTTATCAGTGAGGACTTCACCATGTGCATTTTTAATCGCCACTGTTGTTTTCTTGCTTTCTCCATTTTTATACTTCTTAGCCATGCTATACAGTAACTTCTTCGAGCCTTGAAAATCCTCTTCTAAGTCTCTACCTATTTTCTCCCACACAGAGCGTTTCGCTCTTCTTTTAACCTCGTTGGTGTGGTTTCTCATTTGGACATATTCTTGCCTTGTTTGCTCATTTCTACCCTTAAGCCATCTCCTAAAAGCACGCATCTTATTTGTCACTGCCTCCTTTACCTCCTGGGTCCACCATGCCGTCTTTTTCTTTTTTGACCCTCCAATTACCCTTTCTCCAATCACCTCTCGCTGTATTCCTTCCATCGTTCTCCTAAACTCAACCCAAACCTCCTCCACTATTTCCGTAGCTACCCTTTGTCCGAAAGCCTCCTCAGTTCTAGTCCTAATCTCTTCCAGTTTTTCTGGTATATTCTCCGTGCACACTCTTCCCCTTCTAGGCTTTTTTATATTTTGTGGTACTGGAAGCAAAATTTTGGCTTTAACAAGTCTATGATCCGAGTCAAAAGACACAGATGGCACTACTCTTACATCTTTCACCAATGACTTTTTATCTACCACGATAAAGTCTATCTGAGACTTATTATCATAATTTCCGGTTCTACTATTCCATCCATACCACGTATAGAGATGTGATTCCTGGTGCTTAAAAAATGTCTTCATTATACTAAGAACATTTCTTGCACAAAAATTTACCAGCATTTCCCCTTCCAAATTTCTCTCCCCAACACCAAATGCCCCGATCACGTCTTCATTTCCGTTTCGATCTCCACCCATATGGCCATTTAGGTCTCCCATCAAAATTCTTGGTCCATGAGGCAGCCCATCTATCATTCCCTGAAGATCCTCATAAAAGTTTCCTTTTCCTCCTGTGATCTTCCACTCTGCGGTGCATATGCCTGGATTAACGATAGTCTCTCTCCGTTTAGGCTCAGGGTCACTCCCATCAATCTCTTCATTATCACTCCAACATGTTCAGAAAATCGGGGGGACAGTATAATTGCCACACCCGATATGGTATCCTCTTCTCTGCCCTTGTATATGCACTTATAATCATTGTGCAGTACCTTGGTTCCTTCACCTCTCCATCTGGTTTCTGTGATTCCCATAATATGTAGAGATTTCGATTCCATGAACTCAACTATTTCTTCGCATTTATCTCTAAGTGTTCCGACATTTATTGTAGCAATCCAAAAGAAAGTCCATTTTCGCGCCAAAGTCGTAATCGTGGTCCGTCCGTTCCGAGGCTCTCTGCGTTGTACTTGAGCAAAAGAAAACCACCAGAGGCTTGCTAGGCCTTTCCTGGCTTGTTCGAAACTATTAATTAGTACCTTTCGGATGCCTATTTTCCCCGGCAAGTTACAGAAATCTCCTTCCAGATTTCCAGGCAGACATTCCAGTCGGTTTAAGCTGCTAAACCTCGACAAGGTTACGTAGTTTCTTGTCCTGGTAGGGTAAGGCTCCAGGACCATAGCATTTTTTTTTTTATCACTTTAACAAAATATTAAAAATTCAAGCATGTGCTACCCTACTACCCCTATCACATGCCTCTCCTCCCTTTTTTACCTTCATATTTGCGGGGATGGGACAATTCGACGTGGCCGACTCGATGCGACCCAACTCGATGTGGCCGACTCGATTCAGGACAACTCGATGTCAAGCCAAGTCGATGCCAGGCCAAGTCGATGCCAGGCCAAGTCGATGCCAGGCCAAGTCGAAGCATATTGTGCTTTATTATCTTTTAAGGGTATTTTAAGAAGAAAAAGTAAAGCATAAAAAATAATTAAGGCTAGGTAAGGTAGGTAAGGTAGGGTAGGTAGGGTAGGTAAGGTTAGTAAGGTAGGGTAGGTAGGGTAGGTTAGGTAGGTTAGGTAAGTAGGGTAGGTAGGGTAGGTAAGGTTAGGTTAGGTAAGGTTAGGTAGGTAAGGTAAGGTTAGGTAGGTAGGTTAGGTTAGGTAGGTTAGGTAAGGTTAGGTTAGGTAAGGTTAGGTAAGGTAAGGTTAGGTAAGGTAGGTTAGGTTAGGTAGGTTAGGTTAGGTAAGGTTAGGTAAGGTTAGGTAGGTAAGGTAATTATTGAACTCGGCCTCGGTCTTGGCTTCAGACTCGACTACAACACTGTTTGGCATCGACTTGGCCTGGCATCGACTTGGCTTGACATCGAGTTGTCCTGACATCGAGTCGGCCACATCGAGTTGGGTCGCATCGAGTCGGCCACATCGAATCGTACCCAACCCCATATTTGCATATGTTTAATGTTGTTATATGTTACATGATAAGTTGTTTGTTTAATGCTTGATATTTTTGTTTCAGATAAATATAAATAATTTTTCAGATAAATACAAAAAATTTGCATTTTCTTTAATTATAATTTGAATTATCATAAATTATAAATTACATATAATTTGATTTTACTTCTGAATATAAACTATGACTACTAGAAGCAAGTCCTCAAATGCAGCCTTTGGATATCCTATTGAAAACATTTGGATGAAATTTTCTTTTCCTACGATTAACACCAAAGGTATCTATCTTAAAGTCAGTCGACTAATAGAACAAGCCTCAAAATTGAACAAGGTGCCGTTACATCGAAGAAATGAACGTTTTGTCTTAAGAGTAGCTCAGTATGATGAAATGTTTGATATATTTTCTTGTGAATGCTATGATAAGGGAATTGATAGGAAATCTTGCAGGTGTAAGAATAAAATACCAATGGCAGAATGGGAGTCTTTTGTGGGTCAAAAACAAAGAAAAAATCAGTTAGGACCAATTGATAGCATAGCTAGTTCAACAAAGAAAAGGTCTTTAGCAAGAGCCCAAGAAGCACAAAACCGTCATCTAAAAGCACAAGAAGAAATGACTGAAGCCACCAATGTTTTACCATCGGAATTTATAGAAAATACCGAAGAAGACATGGATGTAGATTCAGAGAGTTAGGATGTAGATTATAAAGCCGATTTAGAATTGATTGAGAATATTCAGAACAGGCACTCCTATAAAAACCTAGCATTAACAGCAGATCGTTATCGTGTAAGTTGTAGAGCTGTAGCTGCAATAGTGAATGCTTTTAGGTCTAAATCCGAAAATCTGAAGATGGAGTGCCTTGGATTTGATGGAAGAAAAAATAACACATTAACTAAAAGTGGAAAGATAAAAGAACACTATATTATTGTGAAAGAACCGGGAAGCATCTATGTAGACCATGTCACACCAGATAATGGAACGGCTCGCTGCATAGCAGAAGAGTTGATAACTATTATTACAGACTCAAACAGCACATATACTATCAAAGCTTTACTGTGTGAGGGTACTCCTGTAAATACAGGAAAAATTGGTGGAGCCATAAAACTGGTTGAAATTCATCTTAACAGACCAGTGCAGTGGTTGGTGTGCCTCTTGCATTTGAATGAGGTGCCTTTTTTGCACGTCTACAAAGCCATTGATGGTAAAACAACAGGTCCAAATACTTTTGTGGGTTCAACTGGGGATAAACTGAAAACAGATTTAACAAAATTGGAGGTAGTCAAATATTCTCGCGTAAAGGGAAACATTAAAGAAATTCCAGCAAATGTTGTGAAGGAGCTAAGCAGTGATCAAAGATATCTCTATGATATGTGTCTGGCAGTGCAAACTGGAGACACTTCTCAAGATCTGTCCACTCGATCCCCAGGTACCCTTCACCATGCTCGCTGGCTAACTCTAACCAACAGGGTCCTTCGATTATATATCTCAACGCCAAATCCCGATAAAAACCTTCAAGATATAGTCAAGATTATTATGCAGTTCTATGTTCCAGGGTGGTTTTGGATAAAATCTCATCCTAATGCAACTGATGGTGCATATAACTTTTGGTATTTAATGTGCTTGCTTCGAAATTTAGATGAACAACATAGATCAATCATAGAACCAGTATTAAAGAATAACGCCTTCTTTGCCCACCCAGAAAATATACTCATATCAATGGTAACTGACAAGAGACTAGAAATTAGGGAGCAAGCTATTCAGAAAATCATCCTTTCAAGAACAGGATTTTCAGGTACCAGAAACTTTGAGTTGCCTCGAACCTTCAATTTCCAATCTATTGACTACACCGAGATGATCGATTGGCAAAAAGAGATCATTACTCCTCCATCGCTGCTAAACAATTTTAGCGACGATGAGCTACTACAGGCTCGATGTAAGCCACTGGAGATAGTTTCTTTTCCATGCCACAGTCAAAGTGTGGAAAGGGCAGTGAACCTAGTAACAAAGGCATGTCAGGAAAGAATAGGATATGACAACGTCAAAAGTTTATCTTAAACTCATTAGATTCAAGGCGAAAACTGCCCAACTTTGAATGGAAGGCCCAATGGAATGAGTAAGAAATATATGAAATAAAATTTCCTAATGATATTGAAAATTTCTTCCCTTTTGATGTGATAAGGAACAATGGAAAAGTGAATTGAATTTTAGCACATTTATTATGCCTCTAATTATTTCTTCTGAATATAATGTTGTACTTAATTAATAATAATGTACATTATTAAATAAAATATTATGCATTAATAAAGATTTATGTCATCAAAAAACCTGAATGTAGAGTAAGTCTCGTATAAATGGAATATTCTTCAATATAGGTCAAAAACTGAAAAGTTGTGCCAGGGGTAGGAGGCTTTAAACAGGGAAAATAACTTATGAGGGGGTTCCTGTGTTCCATTGAAACCCCTCATAATATGTACCTTTTCAATATAAAATTTCGACCCGACCTAATATATATATATATACCTTTGGTACCTTTGGTTAGCTTCTGCCCGAATTGCTCATTATGACGAAGGTCAAGCTTTTCACTCCACCTTAGACCTACAGTTTAACGTGGAATCCGAACCACGCCCCATCAGCAGCCCAGCGTCTTAATCACTAGGCCACCTATATATATATATATATGATGAATAAAACCACGAAGGAAAGGAAACAGAATGTTACTCAAGCGCTTTCGTCTAATGACATCCTCAGGAACACTGAAATAAATAGAGTTCGAGACGATATATAGGTCACAAAAAAAAATATATATATATAATAAATATAGAAATAAAAATTGTGGGAGGAGCAAACAAATTTGTGAAGAAAACTACCAATTTTAGCATTTTGCCCTTCTTGACTAAATCCGTTCTGAACAAATTCAACACAAGATCAAATGGATTATTTATAACCAATTTTATAGATAATGCCTGAATGATATATAGGTCACAAAAAAAATATATATAAAAATATATATATATATGTTAACCCCTCCGTCTATGGCCCTGGGGTGGTTCGGATCGACGGGGGTTCTGGTTTAGGAGGCAAGCAACGGATGTGTACTTGAAGTGGTTTTCTTCTATGTTACTCTCCGAGTTCTTCTATAGTGGCTCGGAGGACTCTGGTAGATTTGCAATCTAAATGCTGAAGGTTCCGGATTCTTCTTATAGCGTATCCGGAAAGTTTTCTAAGTTTTTCTGAAGAGAGCAAGGCTCGAAGGGGACAATAAAAAGTTTCTCAACTGTAATTTACTGCTAAAAGATACAGGTAGTGCTCAGCCTCTGAATTAGCTTCTGAATGACAATGGAATATTTTAATGGGTTTATATACCCAAAAACTGCTAACATTATTATTATTAAATGCTAAGAAGGCTGTATTATTTTTGCACAATATTTAAAATAAGTAAATTTTTTAGCTGTGGTAAGGCTTGAACGAGTAAACAAAATATTTGAAGACGAAACCATATTTTTATCTTAAACCGCGACTTTTCAGATCTGATGTTATCATGATCTGCCAAGTTAACTAAAAGTGGAAATCGGACTATGCATCTTTACACTAAAATATGCATATGAGTGAAATTTTAAGGTTTAAGATGTACAATTTTAATGCTTAGGCAAGACATGATCTCATTGCTTATAACGAAAGAGAGTGTATACAAAATGTGAACATTGCAAAGCTTAAACAGGATTCCTTATTAAGCGAAATCTAAAAAAATGATTATGAGATTTTAAAAAACAACAGGTCACCAATTATTTAGCAAAGTAGAAAGCAAATCAAAAATTTTATCCAAACTCGCGTTGGGCGATTTTGGTCCTTATGTAAAAATGAATACACACACGTACATACATATGAGTATAGGCATTATATAAAGTTAAATAAATAAGAATATACAGAATTATATAAATACATGAACCATATAACACATTTATTTTTAAAATGGATACTTTTTCTTACAATGGATACAGAGACTATATAAATGAATACAAGAATTACATGAAGGATAAGATAATATAGGAATATGGGAATTATTTATGGTTCATTTTTACAGGGCTCTTCCCTCTAGAATGATATTAATATAATAACGTAACAGCCTAACTAATGCTAACTAGATGATAACTATTGGTTTTATAATACAGATTTATATATACAACATAAGTCGGGTGGTTAAGTCTAGTTCACGTGGTCTGGGTACGCACTCTTGGTCGTGCATAAATAGTTTCATGTTCCGTGTCACTTGGTTTTCTTTGTTCCCAGAATGATCTTTTCACCACAAATATACCGAGGATAATAACATACAATAATGATACTAACGGCAGATGTTGAGAAAATGGTTACCGGTTGTAGTATTTGTAAGAGATTATTTTGGTTATCATCAGAAATTTTAAACCGGCTCAATTGATCATTCCATTCAGGGGCATGTAGTTCGGGTAGGATGGTTACAGGTTTTATGGAGAGATTTAAGATCTCTATGACGGGTTTAAATTTAATTTGCGACGGAAATGGGTATGAGTTATTAAGGGTAACCTTATACGGGTTGTATATTTGGAGGGCTTTTGAACGCAAGGAGCAACCAATTGGTAGCCGAATAACCATAGGGATTGTAATGAGGGAATAATTCGATGGACACTCGAGGGTAGCGGCAGTCCTGTTCGCGAAGGAAACCCAGATGTCTGGTCCAATTCGTAGTTGGATGGTTTTAGGGGAATGAAATTTTTTTAAATGAACATACGGTGGCATGCCGGTCACGAATTAAATCGATAAAGCAAGACCTAGTAGTGGGAAGAATAACTGGTTTGAGTGGAGGGCAGATGAGTTGTTTATTTGGTTGCGGGAATCGGCAATGCCGGACGTCGCTATCTGACATCATAGAATAAGCTGATAGATCTTTGTGAGGAAAAGGTAAGGTGGTACGGTGGGTAAATACAATCGATAGACATTAGAGTTATTTTGGTAGGGTGTTGGGAAAGGTGAAATTTATATACGTCATAAGTGAGGAAATCGAAAAATGGTATAATTATGAGGTATGTGTAGGGCGTGGTCCATGTACAGTCCAGGTGTATTCTAGAAATTGAGGGTAATTAGTGTGGTTGAGTGGGAATATGGGTGATAATTTTAATTGTGACTGGGCGGTGAATCAAGGACTGGAGTATTTCCCATGGTATTAGGGTGGAAAGAGTGATTTTTCCATGGGCTAGCTGGGTTGCACGCAAAACCTTGGAATGAATCGTAGTTATTCGTTGTAAGTATTTATCGATTAGGGTTACTTGTAGGTTTCATTATCTCTATTAATTCTATATATCTTTTGTGTTCTTTGTATTGAGCTAACATGGATTCAAGGTATGTGAATCTGTCCGAAAGGGAGTGGAGGAAGCGATTGTTTTCGTGTAATGACCTAATAGTTTGTTCTAACATGTGTCCATTATATTGTCGATTTCGCGCGAAGAGATTCAATTTAAGTTCAATTCTTTTAATATCTTCTTCGGTTGCTAATCCGAATAAACCTTTGAACAGTTTCCCTCCTATATCTATCAGTCCCCTTTTACTTCTTTGGTTAAAGTTTTCTGAATTTTTAGTTTCAGTTTTCCATGGTAAGGCTAATATTTCTGATAGGGCGCGTGCTGTAGTTTGAATATTTTCGAGGGTATTTTCTAACAGAACGCGACTAATCTGATCTTTTCCTTCGAAATAATTCTGGACTTTACTTTCAAACGTTTTTAATTGGGTTTGTATCTGAAGGAGATTGATTTTAATTCTAGCAGGGGGTTGCAAATTTATATAAAGGTCTGCATGCCCTTTCAAAAATTTACCTTCTGCAAGTTTTTCTATAACAACTCCGGTAGAAATTTTAATGCTAGGTCTACAAGAGTAAATAATTTGGAAAATTATAAGGGGGACAATTTTATTCATTTCTACGCCTTAAGTTATACGGAGCTGGGGGTAGTTGTGTGGATACTTGTGTGGATACTTGTGTTGGTGGGCGAAGGGGTCGGCCTCGTTTGGTGGCAATGGGGGTCGACCGTTGAGCTCGGATTCTGAGCGGGTTCGTTTCTTATGTGAAGGTTCTAGTTCACGTGGGTGATGCATTTGCGGGCGGTATGTAGGGTCCGTGCGTCGATCATCAATCGGCGAGGGTGGTGACAGAGGAGATGGTGGAGTTGGGAGAGATGGTGGAGTTCCACTGAGTGATCCTCTCGAAGGGGTTTCTCCAGGGTCTGGGTCCGATGGGACGCTTGGCTCTGGGGCCTCCTCTTGTTCAGAGATTGCCTCGAGTACTGGTGGTATTACGAGGTACCAATCTTCGTCATGGGTAGCGGTTCCCGCGGTGACTACTTCAGTTTTTTGATCCCTGCCCGATTTGTTAATATCTTGACCTTTTGAAGGATAGGCGGCTCGAACGCCTGGCAGCTGTTTTTTGGGAAGGTGTTGTTGGGAAGCTATCTTCAAATTGTCAGCGTGAATGATCTTTAGTTTGGAATGTCCCGGAGGTCGAGGATTTCATAACGATTTTTTCCGAGGTCTTTCATAATCCTATATGGGCCATCCCATTTTGGGTATAATTTGCGATGAGCCCCTGGCGGTTTCACGCTCTTCAGATAACATCGCATACCGACGATTATAGTCCGTTGACGGGGATGACGCCTATGTTGCTCTTGCTCCATCTGTTGGTTTCGTTGGTCGAGGGCATAGCGGATTATGTCAAAAATCTTGAAAGATCGTTCAGCTAGTTGCTGATTTGCTTCTGCCATTTCGGAAGATGTTAGGACTGCCGGTCGGTTTGGTCGGGCAAATCAAAAGGTAGACGCTTGTCGTAGTGATAGAGAACGAAATGAGGGGTGTCCCCGATGGACACATTATAGCCATTGTTGATGGCTGTTTGTACCATGGGAAGGGAATCATCCCATGTACGGGAGGATGCATCGACAACGTGGCGCAGGGCTTCCAAGATCTTTCGATTGTGCCTTTCCACTAAGCCGTTTGCCAGGATTCCTTATTAAGCGAAATCTAAAAAAATGATTATGAGATTTTAAAAAACAACAGGTCACCAATTATTTAGCAAAGTAGAAAGCAAATCAAAAATTTTATCCAAACTCGCGTTGGGCGATTTTGGTCCTTATGTAAAAATGAATACACACACGTACATACATATGAGTATAGGCATTATATAAAGTTAAATATATAAGAATATACAGAATTATATAAATACATGAACCATATAACACATGAATTTTTAAAATGGATACTTTTTCTTACAATGGATACAGAGACTATATAAATGAATACAAGAATTACATGAAGGATAAGATAATATAGGAATATGGGAATTATTTATGGTTCATTTTTACATATATATATATATACATATATTATATATATATATATATATATATATATATATATATATATATATATATATATATATATATATTTATTTATTTATATATAAATATATAAATAAATTGAAAAATAAAAATTGTAAGAGGAGCATACAAATTTATAAGGGAAAACAACCAAAGTTTTAGCACTATGCCCTTCTTGTCTAAATCCGTTCTGAACGAATTCAAAACAACAGGATCAAGTGGAAAAAAATCCTTGGCTCATGTTAAGTTATTTGTAAGTTGGATAAAAGCAGACTCAAGAATATTTCTATTGACAGTGTTGCTAGAGTGAAACAAAATTGAAGCATTATTCCAATCAATACAGTGGGATAACTCTGACAAATGGACAAAAAGGGCACTGGACGACTGTCTCGTTCTAACGGAATATTGATGCTGTTTTACACACGTGTGCAAATCCTTTCCCGTCTGACCTATGTAAAAGGAATCACATTGTTTACAACCAATTTTATAGATAATGCCCGAGTTATTGGTAAGGCTATTTTTAACTGTTATTTTTCACAATATTGTTATATGAAAAAACTACATTAATATTAAAAAGTTTAAGTACATTAGCAATGCCTAAAAAGCCCGGGAAAAATGGAAGTACTAAAATATTCTTTGACAAAGTGCGAGTGTTATTATTCACACGATAGAAGGTTCGTTTTGCCTTGTTAAGACAAGATTCCATAAACGCAGGTGGGTAGCACAGATCACTTCCAATACCGTTGATTTTTTCCAATTCGGCATCCATGATTCCGGACTGGCGATCCTAAGAGCGCGGAGAAACATTGAAGAAAATATGGCCTTCTTAATGGGGGTGTCACGTCCAGAGTAAAAGTGTACGAAGGACAAATTGTTTGTTTTTTCCGATAGATACTAAACTTAAAACCTGGGCTTTCCCTATGTACACGCACATCCAATTCGTTTGAAGTCCGAATAAAAGTGATATTACAATAAAAATCCAGCAGCTATTCCTTTTTAAGTTGTGCCAATTTTAGAGTGAATATTCCGTTAACACAGTCGTATGCCTATTTAAGTCGTGAAATAGCGGCGTATCTCGAAATAAAGAAAATAAAATTAAAGCAACTTAATCTATACAACGTTTTTCCCGAGTGTTTTCTCGCTGAGGAAATCTAAATGCCCATCGAAAGAAATATCCCTCAGTTATCCCCCGCGGTACACTCCAGGTCACCAATCAGTGAGAATCCACAGCGTAGACGGAAAATAGTGATGGCTACCTTTGATATTGCGTACTCGACATTCATGAAGTGGTACTCGATTAAGTCTACAGATGTGGTGAACACTCAAAGAATCCCTAGCCCTCACTCCTTTGAGGTTTTTAAGGCCACATTAAACCGCGGGAAGCGGGAGGAGCAAGAGGTCCAAATACTCTATGGATAGTCTGGCGAGAGCACTGCGGACTTTCGTGGCTCAAACGACGTAATGGACTACGTCGTAGGACTAAACTCCGTAAAGGCGCATCTACACCGCGAAGTGAGAGAAACAATACGTGTAGAAGAGAAACAGCGGGTGTAGGTTGTGAATCCTGTTGATGATTGGTACGACAAGCGGTATTATGTCATGTTACATCACACCGAGTACGCATAACCTGCGGCTGAGAATATAAATCTTGTAATTATGGAAGACCTAAAATATTTTTAGCATTACGTTCATATCATGATGAGGTTCGCAGTGAGGTTGTATCTAAAGGTTTGTGCGAGTTTTTAATAGAGTTTAGGGATGAGTGTCGCTTGTTAAGCAAAAATGATAAATATGTACACGTGTTTCTCTCAAATAGAGCGCGGAGTGTTAATAAAATGTGTGTAGTTCGAGAAAATGAACGAGGATGTATAGTGCGCGTTCCGGGTAGTGATAAAACATTAAAGTCGATATTACTTCATGGATCAGAAAATTCTCTAAACAATTACCCTGCATAATGGGTTACAAATATTCGTATGATTCGGTTCTTTCATGTTGGAACAACCCCGTACACGAATCACTAACGCTTGGTACGACACGCCCGTGTGACTCATTCTCTCACCTCCCGCCTAGCCAAACCGAGTACCTGCCGCTCATAGTCACCTCAGAGTTTGACCCGACTGGACGTGCTCTCCTCACAATAGAAAACTAATAAATGATGGAGCTTCCGTTGAGCAGTATCCTCAGTGCCGTATACGATGTGTCCGTGTCGAAGTCAGTGAGTGTGTTCAGGCGAAATACCGGCGCTATTAATTATGTACTTGAAACGAAGTGTAGACAATCAAACTCTGGTAAACGAATTGTTATTTATTTAAGTGTTGAGGAGATTAACAGAATCTTCGAGGTGGATGAGAAATGGGGCGAGGTCCGTTATAAAATACCTGCAGGTGTAGGCACAAAAAGAGAGCAGATTAGTGATGCACCCTCATACGCCATCATTTGTACGTTGTGTATAAATCGAAACCAGCCATGCATTGATATACGGTTGATGTGGAAGAATGCAGCTGACAATAACGCCCTTATTCCCACTGGAAACCTTTTCATTCTCGAGAGAATGTTTGAAGTCGTCGGCTTCCTCAAGCTAAAACCTATATTAGACGCGCATGTTGCCGATATGCTTTATTTTGAGAAGGTTCTTGAATACGTGTACACCGCTCTGCTCGAAGGTTTTACCGAGTTTAGGGAGGAACAAGGCGAGAATGGTTTGGAGCTGGGTGCGTATTTAGAAGGTATAGACTCCTCGAAATAACACGAACTTTGGTGCAAAAGACTTGAGCGCGACTTATAAGATTACTTCAGTAATCGATATGCCTTGTGATGAAGTATTCACGGTTGAAAAACTTGGCGTGGAAAGAATAAACCTGCGTTTCGAAAGGTGTTTATAAACTTGGATTTAATAATGATGTTGTGGCAAACGATGCCATCTTTGTGCGTCCTTTTGAATCTATTCTATCCTTGTTTAAAGAGTGATAATTTTCCACTCAATTGTAAAGTGGGTACAAAAATAGTGTTGAACGAGCATAGATATCCACATACTTTGAGTGGTGAAATAATATTGAATCGTATTTATTGTGAAGTACAAAGCAATGAAGATGTAACTGTGGATTCGATTAGGTGTGAGTTTAGTATTTTATTTAAGCGCAGTATAACTTAAAAATCTTGCACTCTCTCTTGGCTGGGGTGACTCTTCATTGTGTTATGACCCACGCCAGTTAGGACATCTCCCCATTAATAAATATATATACAGAAGGGACAAATTAAATATATAGCGCAATCTGGCAACTATTCTTACACTCTCCCCTCTTCTTTAATATATATATATTGCATTCTAAGTCAACTGGCGGATTAAGCCAACTGGCTGATTATACCTTCTAAGCTAACTGAGGCTGTCAAGAATTTCAATATACGTTGAGTCATGGCAGTGAGAACATCTCTCTCCATTAATATATATACAGGGTGGGCGGAAAGTAGCTCCCTATTTTGGATTGGTAAAAAAATACGTATATTATCCATTTATTTCAGAAGAAATAATATGAAAAGATAGGCATACATGGTAGGTTTTCTCTAAAATTCAATGTGGGCTCCAACTCTTTCCACCAGCTTCTGGAGCCGCCCAGGAATGGCGTCCACTGACTTTAGCAGGAACTCCGGCGGGATGGAGGACATGACTTCCCGAATTCGGTCCTCCAGTTCTTCCAATGTCCTCGGTTTGGTGCGGTAGACTTCTTCCTTTACCCACCCCCAAAGAAAGAAGTCGCATGGTGTCAAGTCGGGGCTCCTGGCTGGCCATTGATGTGGACCACGACGACCCATCCAACGCCCAGGGAAGTGGGCATCCAGCCACTCACGGACAACAAGAGCGAAGTGCGGAGGGGCGCCATCTTGCATAAATATCAGATCGTCGATGTTCTCCCATGTGCTGACAACCGGCCAGACCTCGTTTCGCAACATAGCAAGGTACCGCTCAGCATTCATGGTGTTGCGCAGAAGGAAGGCCCACAACCTGATCTGAGGTCATACCACACCACACCGTTACACTGAACCGATTCTGCCGTTTTTCAGCGGTAACCATGGGATCCTCTCCTGCCCAGTAGTGGCAATTGTGGCGGTTGACAAAGCCTCCGACGTGGAACACCGCCTCGTCGCTCCAGAGGATGTTGCGGAAGAGATGGGGCCAGTCTTCATGCCAAGCCAGCATGATTTCCCCGCACTCCATGCGAATGTCGCAGTCCTCGTCCGAGAGAGATTGGCAGTAATGCGGCTTCCACGCACGCCAGTTCAGCTCCTTCTTCAGCACAGTTCGCACTGAGTAGCGGGAGAGTCCACTTTCCCGAGCTGCCTGGCGAGTTGACTTTCGTGGACTCCGTGCGAACATTTCCTGAACTGCCTGCACCGTCTCCTGGGCCCTGGATGTCGAAGGGCGACCACATCTTCGAACATCTGCCACAGACCGCGTGGTCATGAGCTTCGAGTGGCAGTTCTTGATTGTTTTCGGGTCCACTTGGGCACGTGGTCCGTGAATGGCCCGCAACCATCTTTGAACTCGAACGACAGATTGCCAAACTTCGTACCGTGCCGCCAACTGGGCACGCTCCTGCAGTGTTAAACGCTCAGCCATGTTACCCTTCAATCTGAAATGAAAAAAAAAAATGAACGTTGCAATTGTACCACTTTAGAGAACACAAAGAGAACACTTTAGAGAAAAAAAGATTACCATTACAATTGTACCACTTTAGAGAACACACCATAACAATATAACAATACAATCACAATTTATACATAATTTATATGTAATTTAAATTAGGGAGCTACTTTCCGCCCACCCTGTATATACACAAGGGACAAATTAAATAAATACAGCTGTCTGGCAATTATTGTTGCACTCTCTCATGGCTGGGGTGACTCTTCATTGTGTTTTGAACCACGCCAGTGAGAAAATCTCTCCATTAAAATACCGGGTGTCCCATTCGAAATGAAACAACTTTGAAACCTTATAATTTTTTATTGAATGAAGCAAACAATGTTATATTCACAAAGTAAATAGTCAATGTCATAAGATTTTATATGGTATATGTGAATTATAACATTTAGATACATTAGATACATTGTGCATAGCATAATATTTCCTTTTGTTAAGATCTTCACATGTTATATGCTGAACAATTTGAAGCTTATATGGATAGAGATGCAGCCGCTTGCGCACGACTCTATGTACAGTTGAACGAGGAATCTGCAGTTCGACACTGGCACGACGGCTGGACTTTCTCGGGCTACTACCAAAGGCGCCGCGTATTCGTTCAACATCTTCCGATCTTGTTCGCCCTCCAGAGTGTTCCTTTAGAACACTCCCAGTATCCTCAAATTTCTTGGTCCATGCATATAGGTCTCTTCTGGTGGGTGGTTCCTTGTGAAAGGTTGAACGGAACCGCCGTTGCACCAGAGTAGGGGACTTCAACTCAGCCATCCATAACATACATTTTGCTTTTTATTGTGGGATAAACATAATTCAATCTGAATCAAAGAAAAAACATTACAACAAAAACTTATGCATATGTTGTAGTAACTCGCAAAGTTTCAACATTCTCAGATTAATACTTTAAAAATTACAGAGTTTCAAAGTTGTTTCATTTCGAATGGGACACCCGGTATATATATATACACACACACAAGGGGCTAATTAAATAAATAGCGCAGAATTATTCTAAGTCAATTATACATTTTTTTGCACTGTCTCCTCTCCTTTAATATATATAATATATATATATATGTGTGTGTATATGTATACACTCCTTCTAAGCCAACTGGCGGATTAAGCCAACAAGCTGATTATGCCTTCTAAGCCAACTGAAGCTGTCAAGAACTTCAGTATGCGACGAGACATGCCAGCGAGAACATCTCCTCTCTTAGGTTACCTTCTTAGGTTAGGGTTAGGTTAGGTTACCCCTTTGGGAGGAGGTCTTTCTTTACCCTGGCCTCCCTTCAAACCCCCTCTCTCCCCTTCATGCAACTTGGGGGACTAACCCCCTTCCCCTTGTTACGTACCCCCCACTCCCCCACCCTTGCAACATTGATCGTCTTGCATGCAAGTGATTTGCACTCCTCATTTTTGCGAGTATACTACTAGAGCTTTCAAAGGTAAATTATATACCTTCATAAACTCTGATCATCATTGGATGATTATGTTAACATACAATGTCTTCAAATTGGCCTTCATAAATACTCTCTCCTCCCGTCTCATTTCCAGTTGAAAAGCCTCCTGCTTGAATCATAAAATCTTAATCACCTTATGAAACGTTACATTCTGATGATGAAGTAGTTCCAGTTCTTAGGCCATGATCCTTTTCACTTGCAATAAAAAAAAAGAGTTCTGTGTTATGCACACATCCATTTAACACTTAGCAAAACTAGGCCTAGACATTTATATCTTAAAATCAGCTTGATCCCTATGGCACAGTGCACAATGAAATTCTACTTTATCAAAGATTGCTACAGAAAAGATGCAGATTTTCTGGATTATTAAAAAGATGCTCTGTTCTTTCTTTATATTTTATTTTCTGTTGCATGTTAAAATTGACACAACTGACCAATTGACACAGTTATTCTTTCTTACTGTTTTTTTTTATGTCGGGTAGTACATAAGTTGGTAAATTAATTATCAAATACAAAATATAAATTTAGACTATTATGGCATAACAAGGTCACCACAGCCTGACAGGCCATCATTGGCACTACCAAAGTACAAAATATATAACTGCTCAATTATGATTAATATCTCTCACTAACTCGTTATTTTTGCCATGTACATTTCACAGGGTATCGTAATCACTACTATATAATTCAAGTATTGAAAACAATGGTAAATACGATAACACATTTTATTCATGCTTCACTCAAACTCAATATATTACATCACGTACAGTATATAAATTGGCTGTAAATGTAATAATTTAAACTAATAATAATTATTATAAAGCTGCTAGCATACAATTTATTTACACAATCTATTCATTATTATATTTATCCAAAATTAACTACAGTATATGCACATGCCTAGTGTGCCTATGCCTGTGGGCGTCCTTGCATAACATCCTTGGTTGAGAGAGTAATTACAACATTTTGAGAAAACGTTTTTCTCCACAATGTGGAGAGTGAGTGCATCCTAAAGATCATCTTTTATCTAAGGGTTAACAGGGTAAATGACCACTTCAACCCAACTGTACCATATTGGTACCTTGGTTGATCTTCCCTTACCCTCAAATGCATCACATAAAAGGGAGTGAAGACATCATCATCCCAAAATTTCCTGTAAATGTATAACTCAAAGAACCGTGTGGATCTTGAGGAGAAATTCTCAAATGACGCTTTATGCACAGAGTTGATGCTACACTATAATAACTAATATCTAACCTCTTTTATCAAATAGAAAATATGATGAATAACTTTGTTTTTAATTCTTTAGATTCTGTAAAGTCAGATATTCACTGATTTTAAGCTAATTTGGGTTTGGATAGCACCTGCATGTTAGATTGTCCTCAGTGAAAAGTGTGTGTGTGTGTGTGTAGTTGACTTTGGGGTATGGAATAATAATAATAATAATATATGTTCGGCGTGAGAGAGAGAGAGAGATTTTATTACATTCAGGGCTAGGAGCGGTTAACCGATTAAAAATTTTCAACCGGTTAATTTGGGTTAAAATCAGTTATTTCAATAAATTCGTATAAAATGCACAAATCGTCGCAATTCTCGTACAATAATTATTTACTAGTTCCACTTCCGGCGCGAAGATGTCGTTATGGGCTTTTTGTCGGAAATTTGGCAACGTTGCTGTTTTGCCACTAGCCTCACGCCAACCCTGATGAATCCTATGAGCATTCATATGGTGACCTCATGCCTAGACCCTAGATTAAAAACTTCCATTCGTGAATGAGTACGTTTGAGAAGGCGTCAAATCTACCGTAAGAGCTGAAGCTGAGAAAATAAAGCACGATGATTTTCCTGGTGCAGAATCAAATACAGATGAACTTGCAGAAGAACCGAGGCAAAAATCTTTTCGAGCTGAACTTCTGCACAACCAACTCGGAATGCCGGATGAGCCGTGCTAGATGTGAACAGAGATGCTAAAATATTCTCAGGGAAAAGGTTGTCGAGTTGACGAGAGCCCATTAAAATGGTGGAAGTCAAGACGGAATGAGTACCCAACACTGAGCCACCTTGCAAAGCGATATTTGGCTGTTCAAGCTCCATCAGCATCGTCTGAACGTTTACAGTGGCCAACAAGTATTTTTCATCAGATATAATTATGGGTGGGCTAGATAGCTGTTGGGACACTGATTACAAATGTGTTTTCGGTTTTCCTCTAGCACGTCTAGTTTCCGAGATGAGACCGATCATAATATATATAATAAATATAATATATATATAGTAAGTATAATACTATATATAAAAAATATAATATGCATATAATTATATATAATATAATATATAATACGATATATACACAATATATAATATGCGTCCTTTATACATGTAGCGGAGTATTTTGTCGTTGCAGCTTAGGTGTAGGTTTTTGCTTTACCGTTTCTGTACCTTCATATATGGCATTTTGTCTTTTCAACTTAGGCTTTCCGCAGGTTGTCTTGTGGTATTTTAGGTGAGAGCCGTTGCTGGCCACAAATTTGCAAACGTTGCACATGTACACCCTTTTATTCTTTGGCGTAACAGTCGCATGTCTAGTTCTGTGTTGTGTTTTGTTTTGTTTTGTGTCGCCCACTTACACATTTTATTTTTTTAGGTGATTTACATCAACTCGCTCATCGAACATCATGCCTCGAAAGTGTAAAAATCACCCCGACAATTTCTGT
Source organism: Bathynomus jamesi (assembly GCA_023014485.1). Lineage (NCBI taxonomy): Eukaryota > Metazoa > Arthropoda > Malacostraca > Isopoda > Cirolanidae > Bathynomus > Bathynomus jamesi. The sequence continues at coordinate 617,182 of JAJOZX010000743.1, read as the reverse complement.
TACGTGTGCGGCTCGTTCGCGACTAAATCACAATGGCGCACAATCACGATGGATCTTCGGGAAACTTACAGGTTATACTTCGGCTGTCCACTAGGCGACCAAGATAAGGCGTGGGCGCCACATGTTATCTGTACCGCTTGTTCGAATGGATTACGTGACTGGTTAAACCAAAGGAAAAAGTTGATTCCGTTCGCTATACCCATGATATGGAGGGAGCCGAGAGACCATCATGGCGATTGTTACTTTTGCAATGTTAACATAACTGGATTCTCTGTGAAGAAGAAGCATAACATCGTTTATCCGAACGTAGACTCCGCGATCAGACCGATCCCTCACGATGACACAATGCCGATTTCGGTACCTCCACAGCATGGATTCGATTCTTTGGAAGACGAAAGGGAATCCGACGAAGGTGCGATTGGCGGAGATGCGGGCCCTTCGGCCGAGCTTGAATACACACCTGACGAAGAGCAATCGGAGCCGGAGATGCTTACCCAAAACAAGTTGAATGATCTAATTACAGAACTAGCCCTCTCCAAAGAGAGAGGGTTGTTTCTCAAGCAGAAACACTTACTTGAGAAGAACGTCCGGGTGTGTCACTATCGAAAACGAAACCATGATTTGGCGACATTCTTTACAGTAGACGGTCCGCTCTGCTATTGCCATGATATCAATGGACTTTTCGAGAATTTGTCACAGGTACACACACTATCTGAGTGGCGCCTTTTCACTGATTCTTCACCGCGAAGCTCGAAAGCGGTTCTGCTGCATGACGGGAACTTAAAGCCGTCGATCCCGATCGCCCACTCCGTTCATCTGAAGGATGAACGGAGTGCTCAATAGAGCACGGAGTGCTCAATAGAGCACTCATCAATGGAATATCTGTGGTGATCTCAAAGTCATTGGTATGTTAATGGGCATGCTAGGAGGGTTCACGAAATACTGTTGTTTCCTATGCCTATGAGACAGCCGTGCTACCGCGTATCATTACATCAGATGTGACTGATATCAAAGAAGCACATACGAGCCAGGAACGGGAAGTGTCCAGTGGGTTCCTTTAGCTGATCCAAAGAAGTTTTTCCCGCCACCTCTCCACATTAAGCTCGGCTTAATGAAAACATTTGTGAAAGCGATGGGTAAGGCGAATTCGAGAGTGCTTCGATACTTTGTTGAGAAATTTGCAAATATCTGTGCCGCGAAATTGAAGGAGGGAATCTTTGTGGGGCACCAAATAAGGGAGGTTCTGCAGGACGAAGGCTTTCAAAAAAGCCTCAATGCCTTAGAACTAAAAGCATGGTAGGCTTTCAAATGGATTTGTGGAAACTTCTTGGGTAACCACAAGTCTCCCGCATACAAAGATGGAGTTCAGAAACTGCTCGATGCATATCAAGAAATGGGCTGTCGCATGTCCTTCAAAATACATTTTTTACATTCACATCTAGATTTCTTTCCCGAAAACCTTGGCGCGGTGAGTGACGAACAGGAGGAAAGCTTCCATCAAGACATCTAGTCAATGGAAAATCGCTACCAAGGTTTCTGGAACGAAAATATGCTGGCAGACTAATGCTGGATGTTGTACCTCGACGATCCGGACAAGGTTTACAAAAGAAAACCGTACTCGCAACGTTTTTAGGTTGGTGTACATTTCTTTTTATGAATAAATTTGTACTTTTACGATAAATTGTCCTGAAATTAACACCAGTCATATTTCGATAACTAGATGTGCTAGAGGAAAACCGAAAACAGATTTGGAATCAGCGTACAAATCTGGTCTAGAAAAGTATGTATACATCTTTGATGAGAGAAGAAAGTTCGATTTTGTCGACCAGTGTTTTTTTCGGCTTTTGGACTTGTATTTGATAGTCGACGCATGTCGCTTCAGAAAGAAAGAGCAATCGCCATTATATTTTTACATGAGAACGGGCAGTAGTTAAAGTTCGATTTTGTCGACCAGTGTTATTTTCGGCTTTTGGACTTGTATTTGATAGTCGACGCATGTCGCTTCAGAAAGAAAGAGCAATCGCCATTATATTTTTACATGAGAACGGGCAGTAGTTTATATCGATGCCTGTCTTTGCATCTCCAGGTCGCAGACATGGGCGTAAGTATCGATTTAATTGCCTTTAAATGCCAAATACTTCTAATAGGAAGTAAATTTATTGTGTGAGGAGTTTATAAATAATTATGCAAAAAAGTGATAGATTATAAAAGATAGAAAATGGGCCTATTTTGAATTTGGACGAGCATACATGCTCTGAGCCACGAAGCAAGAACAACAAGTTTCGTTTGGTTCATACTCGTATTCATGTTCAGCCAATCAGGCATAGGTTTATTATCATGTGATCCCCTCCTCTAATCTTATTTGGTCAGGTTCTTCAAGATAGGTAAGTTTATAGATAGTATTAGATTTATAAAAATTAGCAATTAAATATCAGAAAATAGGCAAGTAAAGTTAGTTGAATACTGTAGAATAGGCAGGAAATAATAAAAATTATTGAAATAATGCACTAATTGCAGTCTTTTAAGTTTTAGGTTTGTAAATAATTACAAGACAGATAACATACCAAGCGAGAATGGAACCATGAAATCTGATCAAAGAAAAAGGCAAAGCAACACAGAGAAAGAGAGAGACAGGGTGAGAAAGTTAAGAAGTGGAGTGAAGAGAGTCAGGGTAGAGAGATAGACCGTGAGAGAGAAGGAAGTGACGCGGAGCGTTCCAAAAACTCCCACCGAAGTCTGAAATCCTGTTTTTAGGAGTCCAAGGAGTAATAGGATCCTTAATATATTTGAAAAGTGTAAATAAACACCGATTCATTCACAATTTATTCATATATGTACATACATTATGTACATATATATATATGCACACACACACACACACACATATATATATATATGTGATACACAGACCGTGTATGGAACAAGGAACTCTTCTAGGATAATTAAATCCACAATAGTCCGAATAAGTAAAGGTAAATGAAAAATACTATAGTTTTTCTTTTTGATGATGCTAGCCAGACGTGGGCAACGGGTCACTCGCAAAGAGGTCCCAAAAACATAGCATTCCTAACCAGCTATCTGCAAAGCAGATAGGATCCAGCCTTGATACAAGATCTAGGGTTTAAAGCAGCCTAGCCCAGCTACATTTAGAACCTCAATATAAGCAAAAGACTCGCTGCCTTCACATCAGATTGAATACATCAAAGAAAAAGGGGTAACTATTATATTTTTATCCAAAAACCAAAACTTAAACCTCAACTGGCAGAATTGAGCGTCCACTTTTCAAGACACATAACATGTCCGTTTCAAGATGGGAATGAACTCAGAATGGTTCCCTGAGGTTTTTTATGACACACACAGACCGTGCATGGAACAAAGAACCCTTCTAGGTTAAATCCACTATAGTCCGAATAAGTAGTGGTAAATGACAAATACTATAGTTTTTATTTTTCATGATGCTAGCCCGACGTGGAACCAGGGAACCATTCTGAGTTCATTCCCATCTTGAAACGGACATATTATGTGCCTTGAAAAGTGGACGCTCAATTCTACCAGTTGAGGTTTAAGTTTTGGTTTTTTGCTAAAAATATAATAGTTACCTCTTTTTCTTTGAAGTATTCAATCTGACGTGAAGGCAGCGAGTCTTTTGCTTATACTGAGGTTCTAAATGTAGCTGGGCTAGGCTGCTTTAAACTCTAGATCCATGTCCCAAAGCTGGATCCTATCTGCTTTGCAGATAGCTGGTGAGGAAAGCTATGTTTTTGGGACCTTTTTGCGAGTGACCCGTTGCCCACGTCGGGCTAGCATCATGAAAAAGAAAAACTATAGTATGTATCATTTACCCTTACTTATTCGGACTATAGTGAATTTAATTATCCTAGAAGAGTTCCTTGTTCCATGCACGGTCTGTGTGTTCATAAAAAAACCTCAGGGAACCATTCTGAGTTCATTCCCATATATATATATAAAATATAACGACTAACAATATAATACGGAATGAAGACTTAAAACAAAGAAAAGCGATAAGTAAAAGTTGCGATGTAGTAAAGCTGCTCAACGAGCAAAATGATATAAAGGTAAAAACTAAAAACGTAGGAAATAAACACCCGAAGAAAAATAATGATAATATCAAAATTAAGAACGTAGAAAATAATCAGATAACAAGAAATAGAAGCGTAAAAAATACCGTCTGTAAATACTATGCAAAAGGGTACTACAGATCTCGGGATGGGCAATGCATCTATGCACATCCAACGTTATGTAACACACATTACACCAGAGGATATTGCAAATTTGAAAATAAGTGCAAGTTCCACCATCCTACTGTCTGCAATACCTATGCAAGATATGGGAGATGCAAATACGGTCAAAAATGCTATTACCACGACCCTCAAAGGAACCCATCAGGTGAGCAGATGAAATCAGCAACAAAGAGGGTTACCAATTTTTTAGATGTGTAGCCCACACAATTCAACTATTGAATACCGTCCAACAAATACAAAGCCAACTGACAAATACAGGGATCCGAAAGCCGTACAGAAGGCATAGAGAAAGACATTACATGCAATATCGGGACAACGGGTATCGAACCAGATAAAGAGAGGAAAATTCTCGGAAGATCACAAGGCAACGATACCGGCACCACTATTGGAAAACGAGTCGGAAACACAGGTATGTAAAAACGAAAGTGAAAAAATAAAAATAACCCTAGTCAACATTCAGGGCCTTAAATCAAACCATTCTCCGGACAAAGTTTTATACCTGAAAGGACTTGTGCAAGAAACCGGAGCAAATTTTGCATGCCTCACGGAAACCCATCTAAAGGACTGCCAGCGAACTGTGAAAACTGAGTTCTGTATTGACGAAAACGAAATACAAATTGACAACTATAACATCCTCCGAGCCGACAGAACAGTGAGACGTAAAGGAGGATGTGCTATTTACACACGCGAAAAGCATATGGCAGAAATGACTATAAGTACTTCAAACAGTTACGTAGAATGTGTAGCAACAAAAGTTGAAAGATTAAATATGGTACTAATTATAATGTACAGACCCCCCGAACACGCCAACCTCAAAATTCTCAGATTCTATTACAGAGGTAAGAAACTGGAAACTCGGTAAAAGATCTACTTTCTCCAACCCCAAATATTTTTCTCTCTGGTGATTTTAATTTTCCATTCATGAAATATAAAAGAATAGGAAAAAATTTATGTATACACCAGGACAAGGGGGGCCATACGAGAAGACCAGGAGTAGGTAAAAATGCTACAAGCTCTAGCTGATGAATTTGTTTACACAAGAAATAACAGAAAACACAAGAAAAAACGACTGCCTAGATTTGGTATTCACAAACAACAGCAACCTAATTGATAACGTAGAAATATCTCCGACTATACTGTAATATCGAATCACAACATTATTGAAACAACAACCAATATAAAAGCAACAGGAAAGGAAAGAACACGAACAGAAAGAAGCAAATTCGAAATTTTTAATTTTCACTTCAAAGTTATAAACTGGGAAGATGCTGCATCCAGCATGGAAGTAATAGGTTGGAAAACAAAGGGTAACAAAGACCCTAAGATTCACTCTAAGGTTAGCCCGAGAGAAAGGAAAGAGGAGGCGGTTAAAAGAGGAGAATAAGGGGTTAAGTAAGTAGCAAAACCTATCATTCGTGGGTTAATATTCCTTCAGAAAAAGAGAAAGAAAGACTCCCCACCATCATCCGCCGGCCACTGCTGACATGTCGGAAAAATAGTCGAAGAGAATAGGAGAGGGGTGAAAGATGAAAAGAAGTAAAATAAGAACGCTTACAAACCATGCAAACAGTCTTAACTCACTGTCATACCATGCAAACTACAGACATGCAAGAAAAGAGAGTTACAGACATGCAAGTAAGGAGAGGATTAAATAAAAAAAGGCAGGCAGAGTATAACAAAAAGCGGGATAGTTTACTCTCCGAGCTACATCTACGTTCGTGTTAGTCTAATTTTTTTTTTATTGCTGACATCACACGCTGGCATGTCACAAGCTGGCATTAATCGTGAACAGACTCATTTTTATTTTAAAGAACGTTAATATTTTTAAAATGCCTATCTAAACGGTTCTTAAACATATTAACGCTGGGAGAGTTAACGACTTACGCGGGAAGATTATTCCATTTATCAATTACTTTAAACGTAAAGATGTTTTTAGCGATATTAGTAATGAAACGTCTGCCACACAACTTAAATCCGTTATTACGAGTACTGCTATTATCGAAAGTGAACAGTTTGTCAAAATTTACGTTATCGATGTTATTAACGATTTTGAAAACTTCAATAAGCTCCCCTCTTAATCTCCTAGTTTCGAGTGAAGGCAAGTCTAACTCTTTAATTCTATATGAATAAGGCTTGTTGCGCAATGACGAAATTAGTTTCGTGGCACGACGCTGAACCTTTTCTAATCTCTCAATATCCTCACGCAAATACGGGCACCAAAACTGAACGGCATATTCTAAATGAGGCCTGACTAGGGACTTGTAAAGGGGCAATATAATATCCTTCGATTTAAATTCGAAATTACACGCTATGAAGCCTAACATCCTATTAGCTTTTGCGCAAGACTCCATGCACTGGTTCCTAACCTTTAAACCAGTGGTGCACAAACTTTTTTGATGTGAGGGCCAAACCAACCATCTGTTTTATATGTAGGGACCAGATATATAGATATTCTATTTTTTATAAATATGCATTTTTATAACCAGGGGTAATATTTCAGATTTTTCACTTTTTAATTGAATTGAAAAGACCCGTGGGGCCACTGAAAAGACCCGTGGGGGCCACATTTTGCCCGCGGGCCAGGGTTTGTGCATCACTCCTTTAAACCCTTAGATACGCGTACGCCTAAATCTACTTCCTCGTCAACGCTCGCTAACTCTCTATCATCCATCGTGTACGTGTAATTATTGTTACGAGAACCTATATGCAAAACTTTAAATTTGTCTACGTTAAATTGCATCTGCCACTTATCCGTCCACTCCATAATCCTATTTCCATCGTCTTGGAGCCTATTTCTATCGTCCTCGTTAACAACCTTCCCGCCTATTTTCGTATTGTCCGCGAATTTTGACACGTTACTTGTCAATCCTACATCTATGTCGTTAACGTAAATTACGAATAGCAATGGGCCTAACACTGAACCCTCTGGGACAACGCTACATACATCCAACCACCCCGATTCACTACCATTAACAACGACCCTCTGTCTCCTAGCACGAAGCCATTCCTCTAACCAGTTAGCTACCTGACCGCGTATACCGTGCGCTTTAACCTTCGCAATTAATCTTCTATGCGGAACTGTATCGAACGCCTTTTTAAAATCTAAATAAATAACATCAGCCGCTCTATGTCTATCGTATTCGCGTATTGTTTCAACACTGAACCCTCTGGGACAACGCTACATACATCCAACCACCCCGATTCACTACCATTAACAACGACCCTCTGTCTCCTAGCACGAAGCCATTCCTCTAACCAGTTAGCTACCTGACCGCGTATACCGTGCGCTTTAACCTTCGCAATTAATCTTCTATGCGGAACTGTATCGAACGCCTTTTTAAAATCTAAATAAATAACGTCAGCCGCTCTATGTCTATCGTATTCGCGTATTGTTTCGTTATAAAATTCTAACAAATTAGTTAAACAAGACCCATGCTGACTACTATTAATAAAATCTCTACTTTCTATGTGATCGATGATACGATCCCTAACTACGGATTCCAAAAGTTTACCAACAATTGACGTTAAGCTAATGGGCCTATAATTGCTAGCTCCTGTGCGGTCGCCTTTTTTAAAAATAGGCGTGACGTTAGCCAATTTGAAATCTTCAGGATTAATCCCCGTTTCGAGTGACTAATTAAAAATCTTCGTTAAGGGGCCTACGATAACGTCTTTCAAATCTTTCAAATGTCTGGGATAAAAAGCGTCAGGGCCTGGAGCCTTGCTAACTTTTTGCCAATCGATATAATGCGCAATCTCACTCTCGTAAACAGTTATTCATCCAAAATAGTCTCGCTACTAAATGGAATGATATCGTCCACGTCGGGGACATTATTGACGTCTTGTACGGTAAAAACTGTCTCAAAACTGTTATTGAAAATACTCGCCATCGCCTGAGCGTCGGAAGCCAAAGCGTCGTTAACATCCACTAGAGGGCCTATGTTATCTTTTATCGGCTTACGATTATCGACAGCAGCTATAAGTATCTCTGAATTACGCTTAGCATTTCTAACTGATCTTTTAACCTGACGTCTAAGCTCAATATATATATTAAAGTTAGCTGCCGTGCCATTGCGCTTATTAAGTCTATACGCTCTGTTACGCTCGTTTATGAACTCGCCTATTTCCCTAGTCCACCACTTGGGCCTACCATGATTTCTAGCGCGCTTGGGCCTACGAGGAATAAACTCCCTTTCAATATTCATAAAACTTTCTTTAAACGCTTCACAATGCAAATTTGTGTCATTACCCATAAATAAGTTATCCCAGTCCACTACTCTCATCCTATCCGCAAAATTATCAAAATTGGCCCTACGAAAATCAGGGACTTCTATTACGTTGCTCTCCTTAGTGTTTTCTATCAATAACTTAAACCTAAGAATTTGATGATCACTACATCCTAAACTCTCGCCTACTTCTAAACCTTCGACTATATTTTCGCCGTTCATCACCAAATCTAAAATATTGTCACCGCGCGTTGGTTCGGTAACCATCTGTCGTAAAAAATTATTTTTCATAAACTCAATCAATCTCAAACCCTCCTCATTACCAGTAAAAGTCTCGTAATTAACATTAGGGCAGTTAGTCTCCGAAAATTATACTATTCCGATTGTCAATAAAGTTACCAAGAAGTGAGTAAAATCTAGTATCGGTATCGAGGGGTTGAACGGGAGGTCTATAAACAACTACAAAATTAAAACTAAAACAACAACAAAATGACCTTAGAGGAGGAGACGCTTAAAACTGTGGAAAGACAATGAAAAACATGTCCCAAAAATACAACAAACAGGAAAGAGAAGCAGGTTCGAGAGACAAAAGAGGTCATTGCGCTGAAAGAGAAAAAAAGTGACTGGAAAATTAAGTAACTGTAAAGATGACAACATCATAAATATACTAAATGATAAACTGCATAGTATTGATTGCGTCATACATGAACTAATTGAGAAGCATACAGAAAAAGAAGACGACGACGCTATAGAAGCGATAAATGTTAACTCAAAATACATCTATAATTTTGCAAAAAGGAAGTCGAAAAAACACACGCCTATCGGACCTTTGAAAACGAAGAGAGTGCTTTGTCTGATGACTAACAGAAGTATCCGAAATATTAAGAGCTCAGTACGAATTATCTTTCAGTATCCCAAAAACTGACAAACTGAGATGCGATAGGAACGCGTTCTTTGAAGAACTACAAGAGGAAAGTATAACGGATTTCAACTTTACGACAGATGATATTACACAAGTTATAGTGAAACTAAAAGACCACTCAGCGGCAGGACCGGACAAATGGAATGCCACACTGATCAAAAACTGCAAGAATGCAATCGCTGAGCCCTTATATTGGATATGGAGACGATCACTAGACACGGGAAAAATACCGGACATCCTGAAGAGCGCGAACATAATCCCAATATATAAAGGAGGAGATCGATCCGAGGCCAAAAACTATAGGCCAGTGTCGCTTACATCTCATCTCACTAAAATATTTGAAAGAAGAGTTAGACAGAAAATCTGACATTTTGGAAACTCAGAAACAATTAATTGATAACGAACATGAGTTTCGGTGAGGCAGATCATGCCTATCACAACTAATAGAAAACTACAACAACATTATTGATGCACTGGAAAGTAATGAAAACTATGATGTAATATACACAGACTTTGCCAAAGCATTCGATGTGACCATAGAATCATAATACAAACTGAAATATATGGGAATAGCAGGAAAAGTAGGGAAATAGATATATAATTTCCTTAGTGAGCAGTGGCAAGTCGTTACGGTACAAAGAATATCTTCATCAGAATCAGAAGTCCTCATCTCAGTACCACAAGGGACAGTATTAGCTCCACTACTCTTCATAATCATGCTAACTGACATAGATGAGGACGTTACCAGAGACAGCACAGTAACATCCTTTGCCGATGACACAAAGATCAGTAGAAAAATAAGAAACCCAGAAGATATAGGATCTCTACAAAGAGACATGAACAGAATCTCTAAATGGAAGGAAGACAGCAATATGAAATTTAACACTGAGAAATTTCAAATGTTACGGTACGGAAAAAGAGGGGACCTAAAATCCATGGAATACTATCCGCCAAATGGACAGGAAATTCACAGAAATTCTAAAGCAAAAGATTTAGGAGTTGTAATGACTGATGATGCGAAATTTGAAACACAAAATAAGATAGCTGTAAACAGAACAAAGATAATAACTAGGCAGATAGTGAGAACCTTTAAACGAAGGGATAGGAATATAATGATTCCTTTACTGAATACCCTGATAATATCCAAATTGGAATACTGTTCGCTCCTAATCAGGGGCGTACCCAGAAATTTGCCAAGGTGGTGGGCGAACTTGGAACTAATCGTAGAAGTATAATTGAAATAGAGATAAATAATTTTTATGTACGCTCATGATGAGCTTATCGTTCAGTTAGAGATGATTAACTAGCTACTGCTAAGACAAATTATGAATAAAAATATAAAAATTATATTCTAAAAAATATAAAAATTATGATAAAAATCTAATTAGTAACATAATATTCAATGCAAACCGCAATTAGGATGGTCAGATTGTATTAACATAAGAATAAAAACGTGCTAATTTCGAGATTAAGCATTTCCTTGGACTGTTGTTACCTTTTAAAAGAAAATTATTCTCAAGGCCGGACTAAGAGTTTTCGGGATCCTAAGCCAGTTTAGATTTATAGTAGTAGGGGAGGCCGAAATTTTTTCACTTCCATTCTCATCCTGTTGTAACCTAGCAATTTTACTGGGATTAACAGTACTTTGATCATCATGCTCTTTAGATTCAGTCAGTTTGGAAATTTTTTCTTTTGAAAAATTTATAAAGGTCCATTATCTTCAGTCCTGTGACACCTGCAAATAGTACTCAACAAAGTTACAAATAGAAAGAGGAATTATTACTAACCATAACATTAAAGTCAGTAGTATGGCCGCAAAATGGACGAGTGGAATGCAATCGCAAATGTTACATAAAGTTGCAAGAGTGCCTCCCCTTGGTGGCACCCCCACCCCCTTGTTGCAAGGCCCCCATCCCCTTTTTTGCAAGGCACCCCCCCTTGGTGGCACCCCGAAAATGGGGTTGCAAGGGGTATGCAACTTGGAGGCGGAGTTATCTCCCAAGCTGCAATGAACCTAACCTAAGAGAGAGAGAAAGGAAGAAAGATGGTCGCCCGACAGGAACCGAGCGCATGCTAAGACTTCAGCCATGCCGCCGCTCTCTTACAGGGCCCCTAATCAGCCATTGGCTTAGAAGGCTGAGTTGCCAGTTTGTGTTTATTTATTTAATTAAAGCATATATTAATCAGGCAGTTGACTTAATCAGCCAGAGCCAGGTGGCTTATTCAGCCAGTTGGCTTAGAAAGCTGAGTCGCCAATTTGCGTTTATAATTTTTAATTAAAGCATATATTAATCAGGGAGTTCGTTTAATCATCCAGAGCCAGGTGGCTTAATCAGCCAGTTGGCTTAGAAGGCTGAGTTGCCAGTTTGCGTTCATTTATTTAATTAAAGCATATATTAATCAGCCAGTTGGCTTAATTAGCCAGAGCGAGGATGCTTAATCAGCCAGAGCCAGGTTGCTTAATCAGCCAGTTGGCGTAGAAGACTGAGTTGCCAGTTTGCGTTTATTTATTTAATTAAAGCATATATTAATCAGCCAGTTGGCTTAATTAGTTGGCTTAATCAACCAGCCAGTTGGCTTAGAAGGCTGAGTTGCCAGATTGCGCTGTTTATTTGCATGTATTAATCAGCCAGTTGGCTTAGAAGGCTGAGTTGCCAGTTTGCGCTATTTATTGGCATATATTATTCCGCCAGTTGGATTAGAAGGCTTCTTAGAAGGCATAAATGGCATGTATATAGAACGAATTAAAAGCGTGCATACATTCACCGACTGTACGCCCCTATTATCACAAAAACACACACACATACACACACACGCACACACAACTCATACGAAAAAAAAGAAAAAGAAATAAATGAACAATTCTTACGGAAAAAGAAAAACTAAAATTAAATAAATGAACATTTCGTACGGAGCAAAAATAAATAAATAAATGAACAATTCGTACACACACACACACACACACACACACACACACACACACAAATTCATCTTTGAAAAGTTCTTGTCAGAGAGAGCACTTCGTACGGAAAAAAGAAAAATTAAATAAACAAATGAACAACTCGTACGGAAAAAGAAAAAGAAATAAATAAATCACTGAGCAAATCGTACACACACACACACACACACACACACACACACACACACACACACACAATAATTCATCTTTGAAAAATTCTTACCAGCGATCATTTCGTTCGAAAAAAATTAAATAAATGAACAATTCGTACACACACACACACACACACAAACACACACACACACACACACACACACACACAACAATTCATCTTTGAAAAGTTCTTGCTAGAGAGCATTTCGTACGGAAAAAAGAAAAAAGAAATAAACAAATCAACAACTCGTACGGAAAAAGAAAAAATAAATAAATAAATCACCGAGAAAATTGTACACACACACACACACACACACACACACACACACACACAATTCGTACGGAATAAAGAAAAAATAAATAAATCACCGAACAAATCACACACACACACACACACACACACACACACACACACACACAATTCGTACGGAAAAAAGAAAAAAGAAATAAACAAATGAACAATTCGTACGGAAAAATAAAAAAATAAATGAATAAATCACTGAGCAAGTTGCACACACACACACACACACACACACACACAACACACACACACAATTCGTACGGAAAAAAGAAAAAAGAAATAAATCACCGAACAAATCGTACACACACACACACACACACACACACACACACAATTCGTACGGAAAAAATAAAAAATAAATAAACAAATGAACAGTTCTTAAGGAAAAAGAAAAAAAAAAAAAAATCGCGGAACAAATCCTACACACACACAAACACACACACACACACACAATTCATACGGAAAAGGAAAAATAAATAAATCACCGAACAAATCGTACACACACACACACACACACACACACACACACACACACACAAAACAATTCATCTTTGAAAAGTTCTTGCCAGCGAGCATTTCGTACGGAAAAAATAAAAAAAAATAAACAAATGAACAATTCCTACGGAAAAAAAAAAAAAATCACCGAACAAATCGTACACACACACACACACACACACACACACACACACACACACACACACACAATTCGTACCAAAAAAATAAAAAATAAATATATGAACAATTCGTACGGAAAAAATAAAAAATAAATAACTAAATGAAAATTTCGTACACACACACACACACACACACACACACACACACACACAACAATTCATCTTTAAAAAGTTCTTACCAGAGAACATTTCGTACGGGAAAAAGAAAAAAGAAAAATAAATAAATATACATTTCGCACACACAAAAGCATCACCAGCAATCGTATAGACTTTTAGGAGCGCCAACAGGAGATGGTGAAATGAGGGCTACGACGTTTTAGGAGCTCACCCCATTAACACCCCGTATCCGATATGAATTCTACAACCAAGCGTCCAAACGATTGAAACCAACCATTAACCAACTCCTGGTAGACCGTCGCTAAATACGACCAATAGACTGACCTACTAAACGATTATTGCAGCATTCGATCATGTTGTTTATCTCCCTTTCTCAGTTGCCGTATGAGTTGCCAGTTTGCACTTATTTATTTAACATATATTACGCCTTGGAAATCTGCTTTAGAAACCAAACAAATTATATAATTGTGTACAAACAAAAAGGAATTGAATAAAACACCAAACACAACCCTTTATTTAGACAAATTATTTAATTTCTCAAAATATATTGAAAATAAATATTACATTACTATATACGCTTCCTAACCACAAAAAACATCACACGGGGTTGTCCTCTAAAAAATAAACATCAACAATTCGATAATCAGTCCGAGCTTGAACCAGTGTAATTAGGATCTTCCACAAATATTTTTTATTTTAATTCGTAGAAAGCATGACACTGAGTTGCCCTGAAAACTAAACAACAACAACTAGCACACCTATATATATATATATATATATATATATATAGATATATATATATATATATATATATATTATATATAAAGCAAAAAGCAAATTTGAAGAGGAATTACTTCCCATCGATCAAAACGTTTTATACTTCAGAAACTTATGCCTTGAAATAAGAACGTTTGACTTTTAATTAACTTAAAATTATAAAACGGACTAAAACTACAAAACGACGCTTGTAATTCCATTATTTACATCACGCCAAAAAAATAATCTATATTATTCTATTTACACACGCTCCGCTATACTTTATAAATATGTGACCGCGAAAATACTCACTGAGATGAAATTTGATGGGACCATCTTGAAAAGCAGCTACAATAATCTGATAAGGAACGAGAAACGAAACTGCTTGCAAAGGGGTAGCACATTCCATCTTGCTATTTAAATAATCGATCCGGTCTTACAAAGCATGGCACGGAGTTGTCTTGAAAAATAAACAACAAGAATTAGCACGCCTAATATATATATATTGTCGTGATTTACTTTTTATTTTTTATTATAATTTATTTTAATTCACTATTTCTTTCCTCTTTCGTCTATCATAATTTATCGTAATTTGACATTTATTATTAAACATTATAATCTTTATTAAACAAACATTATGAATATTCTTAATTTAGACATTACTACACTCGCATCACCCCTCTTGAAAATAAGCTTTTCTCTAGGAAAACTTAATACCGTTTAACAAATTTATTTGTTTATTCAACAAAGTTTTTTATTTTGCAATTTTTTTTGTTAACAAAATTCAAGTTAGATAGGGAAGAAATCATTAGAATGAATAATTCCACACATCAGATATTTTGTATCATTTTATAAAAAAGGAAAAATTATTAATATCGTTTAACAAATTTATTTGTTTATTCAACATATTTATTTTCCAATTTTTTTTTTCGTTAACAAAATTCAAGTTAGATAGAGAAGAAATCATTAGAATGACAAATTCCACACATCAGATATTTTGGATTATTTTATAAAAATCGAAAACAAACTATAATTTTCACAACAATTGCATAAAATAACATTTCACACTAATAACCAAATTTACCACCTGTAACAAATCTATAACGTGCCAATTGGATGAGAAAAAACAGATTATGATACCATAAAAGTGGAAGATATTTTATTACCCATGAGGGTCTGACAAAAGGCTTGTGATGGACTGGGCATTATAATTTAAAATGCGTATCATAAAAGTGGAAGATATTTAACTGCCCATAAGGGAGAGGCAAATATATATATATATATATATATATGAATAGAAACGACATAAGTGTTAAGGAACGTTTCTGCACACGAGGAGGAGAGATAACGAATAATGAAAAATGAGGCGAACCGCCCAGGAATCGAACCCAGGGCCTTCCAATTGCCGGTCGGACGCTCTACCATTATGCTACGGACCTCACTCAATCACAAATCGAAATTCTCCCACATAGGGCAGAAACCAATGCCCTGAGAGGACACCCTCGCAAATCGTGAATATGCGCATATAACTGCAATGACCGCGCAGTATATAAATGAATAGAAACGACATAAGTGTTAAGGAACGTTTCTGCACACGAGGAGGAGAGATAACGAATAATGAAAAATGAGGCGAACCGCCCAGGAATCGAACCCAGGGCCTTCCAATTGCCGGTCGGACGCTCTACCATTATGCTACGGACCTCACTCAATCACAAATCGAAATTCTCCCACATAGGGCAGAAACCAATGCCCTGAGAGGACACCCTCGCAAATCGTGAATATGCGCATATAACTGCAATGACCGCGCAGTATATAAATGAATAGAAACGACATAAGTGTTAAGGAACGTTTCTGCACACGAGGAGGAGAGATAACGAATAATGAAAAATGAGGCGAACCGCCCAGGAATCGAACCCAGGGCCTTCCAATTGCCGGTCGGACGCTCTACCATTATGCTACGGACCTCACTCAATCACAAATCGAAATTCTCCCACATAGGGCAGAAACCAATGCCCTGAGAGGACACCCTCGTTATCTATCCTCGTGTGCAGAAACGTTCCTTAACACTTATGTCGTTTCTATTCATTTATATACTGCGCGGTCATTGCAGTTATATGCGCATATTCACGATTTGCGAGGGTGTCCTCTCAGGGCATTGGTTTCTGCCCTATGTGGGAGAATTTCGATTGTGATTGAGTGAGGTCCGTAGCATAATGGTAGAGCGTCCGACCGGCAATTGGAAGCCCTGGGTTCGATTCCTGGGCGGTTCGCCTCATTTTTCATTATTCGTTATCTCTCCTCCTCGTGTGCAGAAACGTTCCTTAACACTTATGTCGTTTCTATTCATTTATATACTGCGCGGTCATTGCAGTTATATATGCATATATATATATATATATATATATATATATAATATATAATATATACTAAAAACGAACAATGAATAACAGCTATAAAATACAAAATGTAAAACTCAAAAAACTAAAAATTCACAGGCTATCTTTTAAAACACTAAAAAAAACTAAAAAAATTAAAAACCCACACTAAAAGGAACACACCTTAAGTCTAAGCAGCACAGATTCCGAGGCAAAACTAAAAAACAGAAGCATCTAAAACCAAGTAAAGGTTGGTTGTTCAAGATGTTCAGTTTAGACGGAGGGGAACGGATGAAATATCAGAGTTAAGCGAAGGGGAGAGTTTTTTAATATATAGGGATTCTAAAAGTCTTAACGTTTGCTCACACGGAGCGGAATCTAAAATGTTAAAATTAGCTAAAGTTATATCGACTTTGCATAGAACAACATGGCTGCGTATAGCTGAAGCTTCTTTAGTTTTCAAAGGTTTGTCAGTTCTATGGCTTATGCCCATATGGGCACAGAAACGCGACTCGAGGCTCCGCACAGTGCTACCAGTATAGCTCCGATCACATCGGGGACACTTGAATTCATAAACGACAGCACTGCGCAGAGCATCCGATACACGGTCTTTAACATTAAAATATGAGCCAATAGAACGACGGTTGACAAATACTAGTTTAAAATCTATTTGACAATAAAATTTACTAAGAAGTGGCAGAAGGTTATTACGGCAATAGGAATTCAGATATCCCATTTCTGGGAGCACTAGATAATATACATTTTTAGGCACGTTAAAATTATACTTTTTAGGTTTGTAAATGTTAGCTAGAAATCTATTGATAGCGTTTTCTACAATCTGCAAAGGATAGCCATTATTCACAAAATATTTTCTTAAAAAAACAAATTCATTATGCAGACATTGATAGTTGGAACATAAATTATACGCTCGGTTAAGTAGGGTGTTTACAGATGCCAGCTTGTATTTAAAATCACAATAACTTAAAAAATTAAGACCAAGACCAGTGAACGTCTTCTTACGAAAAACTGAAGTAATAATAGAATCACTCTCTCTGCTAATCAGTAAATCCAAGAAAGGCAGCTTGGAGTCAGATTCTTCCTCCAGAGTAAACTTTATGTTTGGATGCAAGTTATTTAAAAATGTAAAAAATTGATGAGCACTGCTAGCATCAGTAAACACTGCAAAAATATCGTCAACATATCGTGGGTTTTTAATTTTTTTAGTTTTTTTTAGTGTTTTAAAAGATAGCCTGTGAATTTTTAGTTTTTTGAGTTTTGCATTTTGTATTTTATAGCTGTTATTCATTGTTCGTTTTTAGTGTCACTTTTATTGTTTTAAAGCTTGTTAATTATATATATATATATTAGGGTGATTCAAATATGGGGGTAAAAAAATTTTTTTTTATATTTTAATGTGTTCAACCCTTTAAATGGTTCATTTCAGCATAAAAACAACTATCCTAAAATATTTTAGCACATTTTTAATTTTTAGGGGTTGCTACCAGCAATTAAAAATTGACAGAACGACTCAAATTGTCAAATTTTTCCACACCACCCAGGGGGTACAATACAAGGTGCATTGCTTTTTTTTAATGTGGAAAGCTCCCCCGTAGGTCCTACCATAACCACAAGCATGCATAATTAAACTAGCATGATATTTGAGACATTAGCTGTCCTTACTTCATCAATGTTTCTTTCTTTCTATCAGGGTAAACAGCCCTGTAGTTTTTCACTACTTGTAGCAAGAATTGTTTTTGATCTTCGTCATGTGTTAGTATTTTATTATATTCATCCATTAATTTTACTCCTGTTTCCGCTATATCATTCACGACTTTCCACTGTTTGATAGATTTCTTAGCGGAGTTATACTCTTCATCATTATGCCATTCTTTAGCATCTTTGAGTAAAAATTTTGAACTAAATTCTGTTATTGTAAAGAATCTTTGAGTATTTGATGACAAAATCTTCTTATTTCTTCGTTGGAATAAGTGCAGGATCTAGAAAAGCCCGTTTTGCAGGAAGAGTTTCTGTTGTATTTTGCAAGGCCTTTACAATTTTGTTTTTCGTTTCAGTAGGCACTTCATCATCATAAAAGGCCAAGGCTACCAGTTCTTCTGATAGGTACCAGAGGTGACCTAACAGTTTTTTAATAGCAACAAATGCAATTGTGTCATTTATTTGTTTAGACTACAAGATTCTGTAATAATTCCAGAGCAAGAC
Source organism: Bathynomus jamesi (assembly GCA_023014485.1). Taxonomy (NCBI): domain Eukaryota; kingdom Metazoa; phylum Arthropoda; class Malacostraca; order Isopoda; family Cirolanidae; genus Bathynomus; species Bathynomus jamesi. The sequence continues at coordinate 598,217 of JAJOZX010000743.1, read as the reverse complement.
GAGGAGCGCAAGATGGCACAGGAGCTGTAAACCATGCCTTTACATATAACCGAGTAGCAAATAGACAGATGTCTTTTAGTCCTTTTTTGTCTTTTACTGAAATTTTGAACTGAGATTTGAACATAAAAATTTTTAATGAATATGTAATTTTGGCCATCCACCTAGCCCGATGAAGTCCCGCTGGATGTTTAAATTTGATTCCACCTTTTGGTTCACCTCCCAAAAAAATAATTGTTAACTGCAATAGTTCTAGGTAATCGTCTCTTGGTTGGAATGTATCTAGTTGATTTGTTGCAAATATAATTATGTCATCTTTGATGTCATGAATATTTTCATAGATATCTGGATCTGATAATGCTGTCTCGTAGTCCTCCTTATTAATGCTTGACCATTTTTCTCTGAACTTCTTAAAAAGGACTATATCTGGGCCAGAAGATGGTGATAAAGACTTTGAAACAACAGCTTCCAACATAATTTCAAATATATGGTGTCGACATGCCAGCCACAATAAATCGTTGTCGAATTTTTGTTCTAGAAGAATAGCTGCACCATTTCTAGGACCAGTATTGGCTGCCGTTGTATTGAAACACATGCATTTTATTTGTTCGCAGATGTCCCATTCAAGCGATGTCTGATTGTTTGCATTAAAAAGAGACGCATTTCTGTCACTCAATTTTGCAACATCAAGACTTCCTAATAATTTATCATCAAACAATTTTCTACGTTTGCCAACCTTACTTTTCCATGTTGAAGGTTGTGCAGCACAGAAACCAGATTCATCACTGTTACTTTCCTCTGATTCTGATTCTGATGATGTACTGGTGAGTATGACAGCCTCTTCACTTTTCTTTCTTTTGATCTCTTCTTCTGCTTTCCTCTTTTTATAACGTTGTTGCTTTTCTGCTGCTCTGTGCTCTTTTTTAGCAACAGCCTTATCAATGGTACCCATTTTTCCATGACGTCCTTTCTCACGTTGCATTTTCAAGAATTTCTTATCATCTTCTATTTTTATAAGCTGCATAGCATTCTCATGAGCAATGTCAAATAAGTTTTCCAGTTTATCTTTCCATTTTTCTTCTTTATTATTTAAATTTTGTGCTTTTCAATTTGTTTGCTTTGTTTTTCTTAAGCAGCTGTCATTCCTTCAGTATTCCTTGAATTTTATCTACTACATGTATTCTTTGTTTTGCTGGTATTCCTGCTTTTTTCTAAACTGCTAGCACATCATCTGCAGTAGAGCAGCATGATTCTCTAATGTCTTGCTTTTTAATATTTCTGTAGTGCATGAAGAGGGCCATCATTTCCTTCTCTGATGGTAATACGGATGTTTTTAGTACTGCAGAGGGCTGCCCAATTAGCCATACTTCAGTTTCTTTTCTTGTAGAACTTCTCCCAAATGAGCAACTGGGTGATGGTGAGTTAGGCCTAGCTTCCATAATCGATTAATTGGTATCAAAATTACGAGTTCCAAGCAACAATTAAAAGCAAGCTAGTATATAAACCATTAATTAAAAATTCTGAAATATAAACAATTAAACATAAAATTAAACGTCGGGCTAGCATCATGAAAAAGAAAAACTATGGTATTTGTCATTTACCATTACTTATTCGGACTATAGTAGATTTAATTATCCCAGAAGAGTTCTTTGTTCCATGCACGGTCTGTATGTATCATAAAAAACTCAGGGGACCATTCTGAGTTCATTCCCATATATATATATATATATATGGGGATAATCTCAGATTATAAGCTAGTAATTTACGGTATGTAATTAAATTTTTGGTATAAAGAAAAGAAAAGAAAATATTTATTTATTATTTCCATAAATGTTTAAATCCTTCTATCGCGGTCAGTTTTTCCCAAGTTCCCAAGCCGCTTTGTTTCGAATTTATCTGCAGATTTCGAGCCTTTTCGCGATATTGTTTATTTCTCTATCATATATATATATATATATATATATATATATATATGTGTGTATATATATATAGCGCCAAAATTTTATAATTTTTATAAGTGTGCTGTTGGCTTGTGATGGACTGCAGATTATAATTTAAAATGCGCATCATAAAAGTGGAAGATGTTTACTTCGTTAAAATGTGTTTTTCTGTTCTCAAAAATATTTCGCGGGAGATTGGTAGGTGATTTAAGCCTATTCCCCAATGGTGGTAAAGTATTTACGACATGTACCAGCGTATCATTGAGAAAATGCTGTTTTATGCTGCTTGGAGTGTGGTAAACAACAGAAGTTTCTGATCTGTAGAAAGATAAGGAAGGCTTTGACCAGCATGGGTTTGTGCGGCAAGATTGGAGGCGCATTTCGTGCCTTTTCGCACTGCCTTTATAAGAAGTTAATAAAAATGTGTGTGTATATATATATATATATATATATATATATATATATATAGCGACAAAATTTTATATTTTTTATAGGTGTGCTGCTGGCATGTGATGGCCTGGAGATTATAATTTAAAATGCGTATCATAAAAGTGGAAGATATTTAATTAACCATAAGGGACAGTCAAAGACTTTTGATGTAGTGGGGTGTGAAATACGATATCTTGGATAGCAATCATGAGCAGAGTGAAACTCGAGGGCGTAGGGCCGAACCGATCTACCAAGCCTTTCACACTCTTACAACTTCTAAGAATCATAAAAGGGACCTTTCTTGTCAACACCTAAAACTTGATGCTCCTCTACCACACCGGGTCGACCAGGAGCGAGTTTTAAGTATCGTTAAGAAAGGTCCCCGATTTTATGATTCTTAGAAACTGTGAGAGCTGTGAAATGCTTGGTAACTCGGCTCGGCCCTACGCGCTCGAGTTTCAATCTGCTGATAATTGCTATCCAAGATATCGTATTTTACACCCCACTACATCACAAGTCTTTGCCTGTCCCTTATGGGTAATTAAATATCTTCCACTTTTGTGATACGCATTTTAAATTATAATCCCCAGGCCATCGCCCCCAGGCGAGGGGTGATCAGTCTTTCCTTGTGAACAGACGTGTTTTATCGAGTGTCCAGTGTTACCATTTGAATAAGTGGTTTTCGTTGAAGTGTCTTTAAAAAAAATATAGTGTTTGCTGCATTCTTAACTAAATTACTTCGTGTTACTAATCATTCATTAACGAATATATTTCATTTATTGACTTTATTCATTACTATATTATTTCATTAAACAAGGCTAGTGCACGTGGCTTACCTTGTTTGTTTCCCGAATCTATTACTAACCGAGGTTTCATAAGGTTGAAATTCCGTTGGTTTGCCTTTTTGTTTTTCAAATCTGTCAGAAAACGTGATTTCATAAGGTTCATTTTCCTTTACTTCAGGAGATCAAGTAGAGGGTGGTCACCCACCATGGGAAAAAGGAAAAACGGAAAGAAAACAAACGGTCGAATAGCGGACAGATAAGTTTTAGTAATACTTTTTCATTTACAGAGCTTTCGTCGGTAGCTTAATTATATATTCATTTAGTATAAATTTGTGTAACAAGAACCTGTTTCTGTGTTTCAAGAACATTTTTGTGGGTTCGCGCGGGTGACGGCACAATAAGCACGCGGTAGACCTACGTTGTAATTTATTTATTTCCAAACGCTCGTTTTTGTTTTTTATTTTTTAACTAATTAAGAGCATGGCACCCCTGTCAAGTACTTGCAGTCGCTATGAAGGGAAATATGCCGCTTACGCGTTTAAAATGGCTAATAATACTGAACAGTTAGTTTGTAGGTGGTGCTCAAGCATGGAAGTCCTGAGGAACGAGTTAGAACGTGAAAGGGAGGCCAGAGTGAAGCTTCAAGAAAGCATGATGATGCTCCTAACGGCAAAATTAGAATCCCTTGAGACTCCAGTTACGACCCCTCCTGCCTCAGTTTCTACTAATAATATAAATAGTACCAATAGCCCTCTCTCTTCCCCTAGTTCCAACCCTTCGTTCGAGTGCGTAATGGAGCCCCATTGAGGAAACCTAAGACTTGTCTACCAGTAATAACAATCAATAAGTTTTCTGTTTTAAGTTTCGAAGATGCTGATGAACCGGAAATACGACTCGTTGGCGATTCCATTGTTCGTGGGCAGCTCGAGGAATTCTGTGGGAGAAACCCTCGACGTAGGCGCCGTTACTGCTACCCTGGTGCAAGGGTGGAGGATATAACTAATAGTGTTGACCATTTTACAGAAGGTACCCGTGAGGACAACGTATGTTAGTCATGTCGGTACTAATAAAGTTTTAAATTCTAGATCGGAAGAACTGCTGGCTAGGTATAGGGACTTACTAGAGCGACTAATGGAAAAAACTAATAAGATTGTTTTAACAGGTACACTTTCTCGAATTATCCAACGTAGCGATTTCTACAGCAACGCGAACTATATCAACAATAACACTAGGCAACAAATTTCAACTTTTTTTTTGTTACAGACACGTGAACTACTGATTCCTACTAAAGCGCTGATGCTGATTTCAGATCTGATATCAAAATTTCTCTATCACGTCCAGATTTTGTGTAACCGAAAACCCCTATTTTTCATTTTTTTTTCTCACCCGCTTCTATTACGAAAGTCGTCTAAGCTACTTTTCCGTGCCACGTTTATGTTAAGCATACTTAAATAATTAGTGAACAGGGATATCTTTCCTCCTTTATTCTGGCTTAAGACAGACAGCGGAATTCCGCTGGCGGAGTTACCACCCCTGCGCCCAACCATCCACCCAAAGCGCGTTAGTATTTTGTTGTTACTACTGAAAGGCAAATTCCTGTTCTTAAGTGAAACTTTGGTGTGTCCTCTTCCTTTGTCGCTTGTAGGATGACGAGCTCTCCTTCTGCAGGAACCAACAATAATCTCCCATCATATTTGGGTTGAAATTACCTTGGTATCTGTTTTCCATAACTGAGATCTGTTGGTGGAAGCGCTCACCATGCTCGTCACTTACAGCCCCAAGGTTGGCCGGGAAGAAGTCAAGATGAGAATGTAAAAAATGAATTTTCAAAGACATTCTGCATCCCATTATTTCATAAGATTTAAGCATGTTTTCTACGAGTTTACGGTGGTTTTCAGCTTTGTGGTTTCCAAGAAAATTTTTGACAACTTCAACGAAAGATGTCCATGCTCCTAGTTCATTCTCATTTAGGTTAGATGGAAACGATGAGTCGTGGATGACACTGCGGATCTGTGGTCCAGTGAAAACTCCAGCTTCTAGCTTAGCATCTGTCAATATTCCTTTGAATTTATCCTTTAAATATTGGAAACCACTACCTTGATGATCCATACCCTTCACGAAATTTTTCATAAGGCCAAGTTTAATGTGAAGTGGTGGAAGATGTACTTTCTGAGGGTCAATAAGTGCTGGGTGTTTCACATTGTATTTACCAACAACATGTTCAGTTCTAGATGGCCAATCATGTTTTTTGTAGTGGTTCTTGTCATCTCTGCTGTTCCATAGACACAAAAAGCACATATGCTTTGTGTAGCCCAACTGTAACCCAAGAAGTAATGATACAACTTTAAGGTCGCCACAAATATTCCATGTGTGGTCCTTATATTTGATGAGTCTTAGCAGCAGTTTCATCGATTCATAAGTCTCATTAAGGCCAGTGGCATGTGCTACAGGTATTGAAGGTTTTTCATTGCCGTTGTGCAGTAATACAGCTTTAAGGCTAGCTTTACTAGAGTCAATGAACAGTCTCCATTCTTTTGGATCATAGCGACAGCCAATCCCTTGCATCAGACCACTGATATCGTGGCAGAAACAAACGTTTTCTTCCTGTAAGTAAAATGATGAAAACTGCAAATGGCGATGGCGGAAATGGGAAACTTTGGTGTTTGGTTGGAGAAGATTAAATTCTTGAAGTCTTGAACCAAGCAACTCTGCCTTTTCTTTTGGTAATTCCAAATCGCGCACTAAGTCATTTAACTCCGCTTGACTTAACAAATGTGGGGAAATATTTGCATCTGGAACATATATGCCATCTTTCCCTGTTTCTATATCACTAGCAGAATCTTCAGATGAACTGCTGTCTGTTATCGTTGCTGGTGGAACTGGTGGTGGATTTGTTTCATCATGTGGTACTGGTTTCATTGCTGATTCGCAGTTTGGGTACGTGATCTTTGATTTGTTTTTCTTTGTGAAACCAGCAATCTTTGTCAAACAAAAATAACAATCATTGAAGTGATTTTTCGGCTCACGCCAAACCATGGGGACTGAGAACGGCATAGCTTTTCTTTTACCATTCATCCAAGCTATTAACATTGCATTGCACTGTGCACAGCAAATATGTGGTGCCCAGTCCCTCTGTTGGTCTCCTAACTTACAGTCAAAATAACACTTGTAGGCAAGTTTAATCTTTGTTGTTATGTTTCTACGTTGTGGCTTAGGTGTATATTGTCCACAGACAAAGCAGAAGTTGTCTGGGTGATTTACACAAGCACGTCTATTTGATGCCATTTTGAATTACCATACAATATCTGAAAAAACGTAGAAAGTAATTATTACGATGTGCAAAATAAAAAGAAATACACACCGTAGTACAAAACAAATGCTATAAAAACACACAAGTCACCACAACCTGTCACTTGCTCATCAGCAGAGAGCTTCAACAACCGTTCTGCTTGACTGTCACGTAGCGACTCACCGTTGGGCCGTTGCCCTTTACTATGCTCTTGACTCAGTGTTGCCAACTCGGGATAAATTTTATTTATCAAAATTGTTCGAATTTGTATATAGTTGGCAAAAAAAATTGCTTTAACCTTGAAAAGCAAGTTTCATATTACTGGCATTAAGCCGATTAAAACCAAAATCTGGACGTGGTAGAAAATTTTACTAAAAGTGATTTGCATTTTACACAAAATCTAGACGTGATAGAAAAAATCTAATTATAGATTTGAAATCAGCATACCGAAATTAGCTAGGAGCACCTATTTGGTCTTCTGTAACAAAATCTTTGTTGCCTAGTGTAACCTAAAGTTTCTTTGCCAACAGGAAGGAGTGCATTTTGCAAATTTTTGGAACAGTTTCTACGGCAGGAGGGACTTGTTCCTCGGAGATGGACTTCATCTTAATGACGTTGGAGCTGCGCGCTTAGGAAGACTATTTCATAATACTGTCTCTTCTTTTCAGGCTGCCGTAACTCGAACGGCCCCAGCGTAATTTCCACACATTTCCTCTGCGCTCGCAAAGGTCTCGCAATTAAAACAATTTGAAGGTTCTATCCTTAAATGCTCGTAGCCTACGAAATATAATAATCGAATTTTTTCTTTAATTGCTTGTAAAGACTATGATTTAATTGCGATAAATGAATCGTGGCTTAGCACTGAAACACGTGACTTTGTAGGGGAGTATCAAATTAGAGGTTATAGAATTTTGTTAAAAACAGAATAGGTAGGCGAGGAGGCGGTGTTATTTTGTATATCAAAGATAATATTATGAACGTTATACAAGTAAAGCACACAATTCCAGAACCGATAGATTCGACTGCAGCAGAACTTCAATTGAACGATTTCAAACTTGTTTTCCCGGTTATATATAGGCCCCCTATTCAAACAGCTGATACGGACGAAGCGTTATATCGTGAACTAAACAGAATAATAGGTAGTGAGCAGGCTTTAGTTATGGGTGACTTTAATTGCGCCAACGTGAATTACGATACAATGCAGGGAGACGCGGAAGATAATCGTTTAGTTAATTTTCTCGAGGATAGCTTTCTTATTCAAAAGGTTGGGGAACCTACGAGGTTGGACAGTATTTTAGATTTAGTAATAAATACGGATGATAGGCTAATCACTGATCTTCAAATAATAGAACCGTTAAGAAATAGCGATCACAATATGGTAGAGTTTGTCCTCTCAGTAAGTCACTCGAAACTAGCTTACTCGACTAAAATTCCTAACTTCCAGCACGCAGATTTTTGTAAATTTCAAAATGAATTCTCACACGTCAATTGGGAAAACGTAATGGGGATCTCCAACGCAAAACTAATGTGGGAATCGTTTGAAACAGTATTTAGGACTATAAATGAGGAATGTGTACCGTACAAAATTAAGCGTGCGAAAGAAAACAACAAGCCCTTGTGGTTTACTTATAGAGTAGGAGACATTATAAAGAGTAGACATAGGGCTTATAGGCTACATAAGTGCGATAAAGACAATTTGTGGTTACGAAACAACTACATATCTCTAAGGCGTGAAGTGAAAAGTGTAATAAAAAAGTATCCATAGCTCGTGACGGTA